>CM062812.1:314619882-315819882 GCA_031772625.1 Pinus tabuliformis
TGGTGTCAATTAAGCTATGTACCCTCCGAAAGAGAAATTATGAGTCAAAATGGTTAAATTTTGATCACCATCACAACCAAAGCCATATCCCAAATGCTCTAAGTAATAATTCCATAGTGTTCCAAGCCACTGTCAGTAGACTCTCTCACTGAGTTCTACAATAATTTAACCTTCCCACAGAGAGCTAATATATTTGAAATCTTTCTTCCCGAAGATGCCCAATTACCTAAAACAAACCCTCCATATTCCTCTTCTATGTTCCCTGAGGTAACCAAGCAAATAATCAACATCATCTCGTACCTACTTGGTTATCACTCTGATCAATGGGTTGATGAGGCCATTGTTGGCTTCTTGTCAATTTTTACCACTGGTGAGAAACCTATTATTTTTAATTATAGTGAATTTATTGCAGATGCAATGCATGATCAATTCATGAAGTTTCCTAAAGAGGGATATTTTAAATATTCTTCTTTTTTAGATTACATGTTTATTTATCATCAAGCAGATGGATTTCCCTTTACTTTATAGAAGATGGATGAGCAGGTTAATGCTCAATTAGTCATACATTGGACCTCTCTGGTTAGGACAAACTCTACAAAGATTACTTTCATAGACTATGTTGATCAGTTCTTGTACACAGTTATTTTTCTGCTACAGAGTGATTTGGAGCCTAGGATAGTAACAGATATTCAGAAGCTTTTGCATCTTAGTGACTAGGTGAAGATAGGTGACTAGTATTTATACTAGAACTACACCAAGATCAGAATATATGGGTGTGAATTGCCACCCTATAGGTTTTCAAAAGAAATTCCCATGAGACTGTTCTCATTAGAGTACTAAGACAAATGATACATATGGATGAATTAGATTTTGTGGTAGTTAAGAAGAAGGCACAATTTAAAATCAAACCACAAGTTGGACTTTTTGTGTGCAATATCAGAATATCTAGTAAAGAAGTTGATTTTTTTTTAAGCAATTAAATTTCAAATTGAGCTTTACTTGGTCTTATGACCCTTTTGGTATAATTTCAAAGCTAGGGGTGGAGCAAAAGACTACTCCCTACACACATACTCCTTGTCCAGAGATTAACCAATACATGAACAAAGATCAATGGGAGAAGAACACCTTGGAGGAAGCAGAGGAGCATATTTGATATATAACCACCTCACAGACACCAGCCCCTTGGGAGAAGCATGATAAAAGTCCTAGAGAATAAGAGTCTTCTCCAGTGGTAGAAATCAAAGCCAAGCAGTTCTTAATTTATACAAAGAAGCCTAAAAAGAATCCACCACCGGTTTTTATGCAGGAGGATGAAGGGAAGACTACAATAGTCATGGAAGGTAAACATATTTGAATCACACCAGAATACATTTTTGCAGGTAAAAGACAAGAGGGCATTTTTCTAGGCTCTCCATCTTGCTCAGTTTCACAAGATCATCCAAAAACACCACAAATAGTTGAGTTGGCTCAAGACAATGTTAAGCCTAATATTTTTACCAAATACAGGGCAACCAAAATGACGAATGAGATGTTGAAATCCACAACCTACACAGAATTTTGGAAGCAAACAACTACATCACAGTAGAGGCTTCTTTCAGCATTTGACACAAAAAAGGGAAAAATTCAAATCGTATCCCTCAAAGCTAAAGTGTAGCCCCAAGGACACCAACAGATTATAAAGAATCTATGTTTAGTTTTGATACACAAAAAATTCATCCAATAGATCAAATGAGCATGCACAAACAAACCAGTGAAATGATGTATTCTGCGCTAACTAATGTTGCCATGTCCACTTCTAGATTGCAAGTATCATTAAACAACACACAGTCACAACTAAAGTTGGAAAGGATTTCATCCTTAGCCAAGGATACTAGGATCAAGTCACTGGAAGACTTGGTGATCAAACTGGGATATAATCCCAAATATGTAAAGGCAACAGAAGAGCTTGTGAAAAGAAAGGATGTTGATATAGCAACATTGAGGAAGCAACTAAAATTTCCTACCACAGAAGATCCACAGTATAAGGAAGTCGAAGAGATGGAAAAGTAGAAAGAGGATATATTCTGAATAGTGATTAAACAAAAAAGACAAATCTCAAACATGGAAGTAGAACTGGAGAAACTACTCAAAGAAAAAGAGTAGGAAACACAGTTGGCCATAGTTCCACTTACAACAGTCCCAATTTCAGTGACCACAACCCCAGGAGAATCTACATCAACTTCAACACCAGCACAGACATCAAATTCTGCAAGTGTTTTGTTAAAGCCATGGATGATTTGTCCATTTAGGAACTAGAAATTTCTAAGTTAAAAGCTCAGCTCAAGACACTGTCAGAACAAAAATTAAAAATTGATAATTTTTATGTGGCAGAGTTGTAGAAAACCCATCAGCTTAATCTAAAAATTGAACAGTTGTAGAGTGAATTAGTTATGGCTCAAACTCTAGCCCAATCTAGAGAAAAAAAATGGACAGAAATCAATGAAGCCATCATAGAAATATGGCCTTCTATACTAATTATTTTCCTATCAACAAGTATTAATACAAAGGTCTACATAGGTAGTAAGGAAAATCAAAATAGACTTAGGATAGAATCCTAGGGAAACAATAACAATTATCAAAATCTTGAATTCCAAAAACAGAAGAATTAGAGCAACTAAGAATTCAAGACAGGACAGAGACTATTCTAGAAGTGAGGAGGATGCACACCAAAAGAAACCTTATGCTATAGCTGGACATTAAATGTCAAAATCTAGAAACCAACATATAAATATTTCATAAGAAGATGCAGGTACTAAACAAGAAAGGTCTACTGGGACTGATTAGTATGGGAGATAAAATCATGATCTTGATAGAGTACCAGGAGAACCTATGTACTACTGCCTAAGACAAGTCAAGATTTACAAGTACAAAGGGGCATTTAATAGGGAAATCATTCTTGGAGGCCTTAGATTTCAACTTGTTCATCAGCCATTAGCTCAGACATTTGTTCATTACCAAGCCAACTTTCCAGAAGTACACGGATGTGGATGAGACCTATAAAAAATTAGTTAAATTTTCTAACCCTAATGAAGACAGATGGGACAAGCTGTGTGAATTACTTGAGTAAAATTTTTTTACAGCGAGGAAAACATCGCAGCAAATTTGGAGGCTCAATCATCAACATTCATCCTCATCAATAGGGCCAGTTGTTCCAGTGGTACGATATTTCCTAAATTTGTGTACTACATTTGTAATCAGTTTTTAGATATTATTAGGATCCTATATTGATATTTAGAATAAAGATATTTTGTAATATTTTCTATAAGTACTTCATAATTCAAATTATGAAGGGTTGGGGTGTGTTTGAAGAAAATGACATGTATTGTAAAGCAGCTCACAGAGCCAACATTGATCATATTTTCAGTAATACAGTGCAATCATTATAGGATTCTTGTGTCATTTTTGTTGGTGAAGTGCATCTCTCTTTGTCAATTTGTTTTCTTTTTATTCTCATATGTGATTCTAAAATCTCAATTATTCTAAGAAGATAAAGAACAACTTTTTTTTGAATGTGCACTTTATCTCTGGCTTAAGAATATTTTTTATGTTTTCCACTAAATATTAAAAATATATTCTTAACTTCTCTTTTTTCTAATTGGGTCTCTAAATCTTTTCCTCTCCTTCACACTATAGATCTTAAAGGATCCAGTGAATTTGCCTAACCTTCCCTATAAGTTTAGCCTGTAAACTCTGTATTTGATCCCGTCAAACCTGTGACTCCATTTTCCCAATGGCCTTTCTTCCCAGTTTCAACACAACAACACAAAAAAACCCAAACCTGAACTTAATAGCTAGCCTAATACCTTCAGCCAAATTAACCTAAATCATAAAGAGAGATCCCTCTCTGAAACTGGAATGGCTAAATTCCCAGTTTCCAAAGTAGTTCTGTGGTTACGTCTATGATGTTTTCTACAGCCTCAAAAATTACGGAGTGATAACATCTCAGTGACCATACTGGGGAGTGAACATACCTTGGTTTGAAATTTTATTTCCCTGGTTCAAAAAAATTATTCCAAGAACATTTAAGATTTATATTTCTGAAATACATGTTTTGAGGTTGTAAAATTTGTGCATAATTGAAATTGTGTGCTTAATTGTGTGTTTAATTGTCGAGATCCACAATATTTAGCATTGGTGCATGTGTCAACAACTACTTAAACTACTCAAAACTAGCCTCACATTCTTTTGTCCATTCAAACTTCTTACCTTTCCACTGCAAGGACGTGATAGGATATGCAATGCATGAGAAGTTGTTGATGAACCTCCTGTAGTAACCTACCAATCCCATGAATGATCTCACCTCATCTGCATTATTGGGAGCATCCCACTCCATGATAGTCCTTATCTTCTTTGGATATATTGTTATTCCATCCTTGGAGACAACAGGCCCCAAGTAATGTACCTTAGTCACAAAGCAGTTGCACTTGGTAAGTTTAGCATACATTTGATGCTCTCTTAGCAACCTAAACACTGCTGCTAAATGTTCGACATGTTATTCCTCATTTTTAGAATATACCAATATGTCATCAATGAACAAAATATAAAACTTATCCAAATATGGATGCAAAACACTTTCATCAAACACATGAATGTAGCTGGAGCATTAGTCGAACCGAATGGAACAACAAAAAACACATAATTCCCATACATAGTCCTCAACGCAGTCTTGAAGATATCCTCTTACTTGATGCGTACCTGATGGTATCCCGATATCAAGTCGATCTTAGAGAGAATGTTTTCTCCCTTTAACTGATCAAACAAATCATCAATCCTTTACAAAGGGTACCTGTTCTTGATTGTTACCTTGTTCAACTGCCTGTAGTCAATGCAAAATCTAATAGTGCCATATTTCTTCTTTATGAACAACATTGGTGTGCCCCCAGGCGATAAAATGGGTCCAATGTATCCTTTGTCCAACATTTCCTTTAGTTGCAGCCTCAACTCTACCAACTCAGGTGTGCTCATCCTATAAGGTGCTTTTGATGACGGAGTTTCCTCTAGCACCAACTCAATAGAAATGTCTACCTCCCTGTGAAGTGGAAACTTTGAAATATCCTCAACAAATAAATCCTGAAACTGCTGCAAAAATGGTTACCTGCTCAACACATCGACATCCTTAACCTCCTTACCCTTGTAACTAGAAATGTGTACTACAAACATTACACAACCTTTCTTGAAATTATGCTTAGTCTGCATAATGGCAACCATCCTCACTGATGTAGGCTTCTTCTTTCCCTACAAAGTCCTCTTTCCCCACTATCATCCACACACATAATGGCCTTGTCAAAGAAATCCACTTTGGTTCATTGAAGGTATAGCCAATCCATCCCCAAAATAATATTGTATGATCCCAATGGAAATACATTCAAATGTGTAGTTTTAGGCATACCATTTAACTCAAATGCACAAGCTCTTACCCAATTGTGAGATCACTTCTTTGTACCTATATCCAACTATACCAACCAAGATTCTGCATGCACTTCTTTTCTCAAACCACACTTATCCACCAGGTCACGATTAATATAACTATAGTTAGATCTAGGATCAATCAAAATAGAAACAACTTTATCACAAATCTTACCATCCATCTCAATGATCGATGCCTGATGATCCATGTCCCTGTTGTCCACAAATGCACAAATCAGAGGAAGGCTATGACCAACATCATCAACTGTATGCGCCTCCTAATCACTATAGATCCGGGGTCTACCACCACTCTAATACTATCGACAAACCCTCTTATGATTATCCTTACCACATATCCAACACTTCAATGGTTCCCTACCACTGCCTCTAACCTGCTGCTCTCTACGTCGCTTCTCAACTGTATTGAATCTCTTTTAAAGAACTAAATTTTCTTTCTCACTTTCATCTTGAGGTTTTCCTCTCGTTTGTGGCCATTTTTCTTTAGCTTTCTCATCTCTTTTCAAGTCATGCTTAGGCTCAACTATGTTCTTCAACTATTCATAACAATGTTTCAACTTTCAGATGGCCTCCCCCAGCGATATAGGCTCATCGAACTCAATCTGGTCTCTCTATGCAACCGGCAATCCACTTATGAATATCTGAACATTGGCCTTCTCCTCTCTGAGGTAAGGCACATATCTCAACAGCCCTAAAAATCTTCTAGTATAATCCTCTTCTGTCATAGAACCCATCCCCAACTCATAAAATGCCTTAGCCCTGTCATCATAGTAACATTTAGACAAGTACTTCTTCTAAAGAAATTTCAACGCCCACTCTGGTTATCAGTTTTCCTTATCACTCCATGCATTTAGTTTTAAATCCAAGGATGATAAAAATTCTAAAATCTGGAAATGATAATATTTTTCTAAAAACACAAATTTAGAGATTTCACAACTGCTGAAATTGCAGAAATAAAACACAGCAAAATTATGACAGCCACACACAGAAAATAACACAGTGCTTTTTGGTCAATGTGACCCTGGAAAACCCCCCTACAACTCTTGGGGAAAACCAGTTTGAGAGCTTTTCTTTATTTTTGAAAATTCTTTTACAGAGAAATTGAAATACACAGTAAAAATTCCAGCAACCACAAATTACAACTTATCTCGATTTTCGTGCTTGAAATCCACCTCGAAAATTGTGCCAATCAGCAAATAGCCAAAATAGAAATTTTTACAGCAAGAAAACAACATTAAATGTTGTACGACTAGCCTCAAAAAATGTGCCCAGAACTTGTTGTCCCTCTTCCTTGATTTCTGTGCCTTTCTCCTACTATACTGTTTTTCCTTAGGATGCATGCCAATAAATGTTGCTGCCTAGATTTGCTGAAACGTCTTCTTGCTACCCTCCTTCACTTCCTCATTGCTCAGAAATTTTCTCCTTACTCTCTCTTCTCTTTCTCTCAAATGCTCATGAAAGAATGAATTGATCTTTTCCTATTCTCTTCTCCTTTTATTCTCTAAATGACCTTTTGGGTTACCCTAAGATCTAATGGCTGAGATTCATTTAGATCTAGGGATGAGAATAAATGCACATTTAATTCTCCCTTTCTATTTTTTAACTCACCCACTTAAATAAAGACCCACTTAGCCTTTTATTTCCATAATCACTTTTTCACTTTCTTATTCTTCGTTCACTTTAATAAAGTCAACTTTAAAGTAGAATGTAACTTTACCACTTATAAAGTCACTTTTAAATTAGAATGTAACTTTACCACTTATAAAGTCACTTTTAAATTAAATTTACTTTACCACTTATAAAGTCACTTTAGGAGAAAAGTAAAAAATAAATTTGGACACTTTTCCCTAGGCTAAAGATCAAAGCCTTCGGGAGACACCTGTCCTCTGGTACCCAAATTTTAACACTCCCTCTTGCCGAGGAAAGTGTTCCTCACCACTCCCATCTTGTCTCTGAAGTATACATGCTTGCCCCATGGTAAGGCTTTGGTGAAGATGTCCGCTACTTGCACATTTGTAGAAATCTACTCAAGCTTGACAGAGCCCTTTTGGACATAGTCTCTAATGAAGTGATACTTGATCTCAATATGTTTTGACCTATCATGAAAAACTGGATTCTCCGTAAGTTTTATGCAACTCTGATTATCACAGTAAATTACTGAAGGTCTCAATGCCTGACCAAATAGACCAAACAACATCTTGCGAAGCCATATGGCCTCACAACTAGCCAAACTAGCAGCCATATACTATGCCTTAGATGAGCTCAATGCAACTGACTGTTGTTTCCAGCTGATCTGCGACACAACTGCTGAACCCAACACAAAACAATACCTGAAAGTACTCTTCCTATCTGAAGCACAACCCACCCAATCTGAATTCGTGTACCCCGCCAGTCTCACTCCATCACCCTGTCTATAATCCAGACCAAAATCCATAGTCCCTTGCAAGTAACGAAGAATGTGTTTTGCAACTACCCAGTGCACTCCCTTGGGCTCACACATGAGCTGAATCATAGTGCTAACGGAAAAACATATATCTGGTCGAGTCTTGACCAAATACATCAAACAACCAATCAACTATCTGTATAGAGTAGGATCCACCAACTTGGAATCAGAAGCATGAAGGTTCTTCCAGTTAGTGATCATAGGTATAGACATGGGTTTGTAGTCCTCCATGTGAAATCTTCTAAGAATATCCACAATGTACTTCCCTTGTCCCAGGAAGAAATGCCCCTCCTCTTGCCACACCTCTAATCCCAAAAAATAATGCATCAAGCCAATATCCTTCATCTCAAACTCTGAAGCAAAATCTCTCTTGCAGCCCTCAATGAGTCTCTCTACACCAGTGATGATCAAGTCATCGACATAAAACACCAGAATGAGAGGCTCCTCACCCACCACTCTTTGTGAAACCCAACTGCTACAAGTATGTATCAATCCTCGAGTACCAAGCTCTACGAGCTTGCTTCAGGCCATAGAGTGCCTTTTTCAATCTGCATACATGGGACTCCTTCCCATGCACCTCAAATCCCTGCGGTTGCTCAATATAAACCTCCTCCTGAATGAAGCCACTGAGAAATGTGGTCTTCACATCCATCTGGTGGATCCTCCAACCCATCTCTGCTGCAATCGATATATTGGAGCGAATAGATGTATACCAAGCTACAGGAGCGAAGCTCTCCTCATAGTCAACTCCCTCTACATGTGAGAACCCTCTCACCACAAATCGAGCCTTGAACTTTCTCGATGCTACCATCTGCAGCATGCTTTATCTTGTAGAGCCATCTGGAAGTAACAACCGATTTACCTTCAGGGCTTGGCACTACCTCCCAAACATTGTTCTTCATAATAGAAGAATGCTCCTCCATCATGGCCTCTCTCCAGACCTGCTGGCTAGCTACCTCCTCATAACTAGAAGGCTTGGAGTTAACAATGCTTGTTACCAATGCCATGTAACTACAAAACCGCTCAAGTGGTTTACTCTCTCTAACTTGTCTCTTTGGCCCAGCAACTAATGTGGCCTCATGCAAGGTATCCTGAAGTCACTTGGGCTTCCTCTTCCCTGAGCATATTTGTCCCACTGGAGTGAAAGAATCCTCATCATCATCAAAAGCTTGAAATCCTGAAGGCCTGCCAATTGACCTCATGCATAAATTTGTGCATGTAGATGCTGAAGTACTGTGTGAACTATCCATTAGTGGACTACCCTATGAACTGCTCTGTGGACTGCCCTGCATGCTGCCCAAAGAACCACCCACCTAAATCTGAGAGCCACTACTCACTGATGGACCTGATACTGTAATCAATGTACCTCTTGATCCCTAACCACTGCATCCCTGTGACTGAATCAACTGCTCCTAAGGGTCAGGTGACTCTGGATACTCTAACTCCCATGACCTCTTGAAAGATCTCTCCTCCTCGAACTTCTCATCCCACCTGACAACCACTTTGGAATATAAATCTTACAAGCTTTCGAGGTCTCGCTATAACCCACAAAGATTCCCTTGTCTGCAGTGGGCTCTAGCTTGGTCCTATTCTCCTTGGGGACATAGGAATATGTAAGGCACCCAAAGATATGAAAGTTCCCAACATCTGGCTTCTTCCCAGAAAAAGCCTCCTCCAGAGTCACATTCCCCAAGGCACGATGTGGAATTCTTTTCTACAAGTACACAGTAGTGTTGCAGGCCTTTACCCACAAAAATAAAGGTAACCCCTCATCATGAAGCATGGCTTTGGCAACCCCTGCAATGGATCTGTTCTTCCTCTATGCAACACCATTCTGTTGGGGGTAGTATGGAACTGTGAACTCCCTCCTAATGCCTACCTTAGCACAAAAATCAACAAACTCACCAAGTGTATACTCCCCTCCATTGTTCGACCTAAGGACCTTGATCTTCCTACCTGTCTCGGTCTCCACAAGAGCTTTGAACTCTTGAAACCACTTCAAGACCTCACTCTTGGTCTTTAAGAAATAAATCCAGGTCTTCCTGGAGTGGTCATGAATGAATAAAACATAGTACTCATAGCCACTCAATGATACATGAGACATCCGACCACTCACATCGGTATGTATCAAGTCAAGGATCCCAGTCGCTTTGTTGTTACTGCTGGGAAAAGGGCATCTGGCAAACTTCCCCATAGCACATCCTCTGCATACATCAAGGTGATCAGAACTGAAATATGGCACACCAATGGTTATCTCCCACAATGTACTCAAGGCCCCATGATACATGTGCCCCATCCTGTGGTTCCAAATCTCACACAAATCTGAACTGCTAGATCTATTGTCAGTCCTATCCCGAGTGCTACTACTCAATGCCATCAGGGGCTAGAATGTGAACTTGTACACCTTGGCATGGCACACACCAATCTCTCTAGCTAATGAAGCTGGAGTTCCCCTAGGATATATAAGCACTTTCCCTCTCCTAAGCAACACATCATACCCTCTATCCTCAAGTGCTAAGACAGATATCAGGTTCTTCTTCATTCCAGGCACATATAGAACATCTAACACTTTCAAGGGAGGTTTGGGTCCCCTATCAAATGTCAATGTCCCCACATCGACTTCTCTAACAATGTTGTCATCACCAAGTACTACCTCCATATCAGTATCACCCTCTGAAAGCTCTGAGAAGTACTCTCTGACTCCTTTCATGTGGCAGGAAGCGCCACTATCAACATATCAAATGCTAGAACATGCTCTGCAAGTAGTAGGGAATGCACACTCCCTCTGAACCTGTATGGCAAGTGATCCTGCACTAGTGGCCTCACAAGCTATGAACCCAAACTCTCGATCAAGTCTCTCTAAGAAGCTCTCTATCTCTGCAGAAGCTGTCATGGGTTTGTCTTTCCCTTTCTTGTTCTTCTTCTCCAGACACACAACAGCATAGTGTCCCAACATTTGACTTTGGAATAGCCCTTCTCCTTGTTCTGCTGCTTGCCTTTACCTTTGCTTTTGCCTCCACTGTTGGAAGCTTTCTTCTTTGCTCTGTCCTTCTTGCCTCTTGCTAACATTGCCACATTGTCATCCTCCACTTGTTTGGCTACCCCAAGATGGTTCTTTCTTGTCTCATTTTGAATGCAATCATCCCACAACCTCTCCCAATCGGGAAGGTTTTCTCGTGCAACAATGCCATCTACAAAATTCTCCCAAGTCTTGGGAAGACCATTCAAATCAATTCTCACCAACTCAGTGGGAGCAATGATCTCACCTATGGCTGCCAACTCATCTCTTACTGAAGTGATCTTTGTGAGGTATGTTGTAGCACTGTCAATCTTAGCCATTTTAATGGCCTTCAGTTTCTCCTTTAGGACTATTTTTCTATTTTCATTTGAGCTTTGGTAAAGACTGGTAAAGGCTGTCCACATATCATATGCATAAGCCTTTCCTCTCACATGAGGAATGACATGGTCTTTGATTCCTTCCAGAATCAATCTTTTTTCCTTAGCATTCTTTTTGTTAAACTCTGCCAACTGTACAAGGTTAGTAGCTATTGCTACTGGGTTCTGTGTGGTATTTACCATGATGCCCCAGACTTTTGATTCCTCAGAGATGCTTTGGATTCTCTCCTTCCATGCACTATAGTTGTTTTGTCCATCCAACCTGTCTTCAACTCTCAAACCCAAAGACATGTTTCACTGTCCTATCAAACTAAAATTTTCAAATCTGTGGTAAAGGTTTCTATTTTCTGTGTAAACCAGCTTGCTGTAGTTTTCACTTTGCTGTCCCAAACTACACTTTTCAGCCAACCAAGCTCTGATACCAAGAACAAATTTCAACCCCCACTCTGATTATCAGTTTTCCTTATCACTCCATGCATTTAGTTTTAAATCCAAGCATGATAAAAATTATAAAATCTGGAAATGATAATATTTTTCTGAAAACACAAATTTAGAGATTTCACAACTGTTGAAATTGTAGAAATAAAACATAACAAAATTATGACAGCCACACACAGAAAATAACACAATGATTTTGGTCAATGTGACCCTGGAAAAACCCCCTACATCTCTTGGGGAAAACCAATTTGAGATCTCCTCTTTATTTTGAAAATGATTTTACAGAGAAACTGAAATACACAGTAAAAATTCCAGCAACCATAAATTACAACTTATCTCAATTTCTGTGCTTGAACTCCACCTCGAAAATCATGCCAATCAGCAAACAACCAAAACAGAAATGTTTACAACAATAAAATAGCATTAAATGTTGTATGTCTAGCCTCGAAAAATGTGCCCAAAAATTGTTGTCCCTCTTCATCGATTTCTGTGCCTTTCTCCTACTATACGATTCTTCCTTGGGATGCATGCCAATAAATGCTATTGCCCAGATTTGTTGAAATGTCTTCTTGCTGCTCTCCTTCACTTCCTCACTACTCAAAAATTTTCTCCTTGCTCTCTCTTCTCTTTCCCTCAAATGCTCATGAAAGAATGAATCGATATTTTCCTCTTCTCTTCTCATTTTATTCTCTAAATGACCTTTTGGGTTACCCTAAGATCTAATGGCTGAGATTCATTTAGGTCTAGGGATGAGAATAAATGTGCATTTAATTCTCACTTTCTATTTTTTAACTCACCCACTTAAATAAAGACCCACTTAGCCTTTTATTTCCATAATCACTTTTTCACTTTCTAATTCGTCATTCACTTTAATAAAGTCACCTTTAAAGTAGAATGTAACTTTACTACTTATAAAGTCACTTTTAAATTTGAATGTAACTTTACCACTTATAAAGTCACTTTTAAATTAAATTGAGTTTACCACTTATAAAGTCACTTTAGGAGAAAAGTAAAAAATAAATTTGGACACTTTTCCCTAGGCCAAAGATCAAAGCCTTAGGGAACCACTTGTCCTCTGGTACCCAAATTTTAACATCTTCTTCAAGAGTCTTTCAAACTTATGCCAAGTCAAATATTCCTCATGTATATCTTTGACATTCTTCATGTCTTCCCACCAAATATTCGCTTTACCTTTGAGACTGAAAGTGGCTATCTTTGCTTTCATGTTTTCTGAATAATCATGCAATCGGAATAATTTCTTCATACCAAGCAACCAAGATTCTGCATCTTGTGATTTCTTCATTACTTGATCAAAGGTAGATGGCTTTTCTTTCTTACACTTGTCCAGAAAGTATCCCCTATCACTCCTCCTATAAGGATGATGACGATGACGATCATGATGTCTATCATAACTAGAAGTAGAGTAATATTTTTGCATGTCACCTCACCTATCTGGATTGTCCAACATCCTACCATCTCTGATCGTGTCTGATCTATCCAACCTGTGTCTACTAGAAGACTACTTCCATATGCCCCTCTAGTTCTGTCCTCCTATCCATGCCTGATATGAATTAGTCCCAGTTGCTACAAATATGACAAACTTTGAAGTAATGTCGCGTTCACCTCTGCTTGTTTCTCTTGTGCCTACATGACTTTGTCATTGTCTTATTTGCAACTTCTTATTTCTTCCTTCAGGCTTCTCAATGTGTCTGCCAAGTCAGAAGAGTTCCCCACACCATGTTGCTCATCTGATGCATAGGAATATTCTATGTATTCTACCACCTTGCTAGCCATATGATCTCTTTCCTACAAGGCATACTATGTCAGCTAAACCAAATCACCATAAATCAACTTACCTTAGCATAACTCAGGGAGGATACCTTGTCTATAAGATCATAGATCAATGTGATGCATGCATATCATAACCATAATAACATAGACATATATCAAATAAGTGCATCAATGCATAAACATCATTCTAGCTTAGGTCCAGTCATCAATTCAAGGCCATATCAACAATGAAGGTTCTAAACTCTTGCATGACAACAACCATTACTCCATTGTACCCATTTCCATATGCAGCTATCAACATGCATAAGAAATGTGTAATCAACTACACATACGAATAACCGCATGTAGTCAAGCATAAGAGATCAATTCTTGTAATCAACCTACAATATTCATAAATGTAATCAAATAACTAAGAATTCAACCTAAGATACAAGTATGTAATCAAGCTGCATATAATCATATAACCAATCATATACTCCTGACTATGCATTCCATAAACTGACATTAAGTTTCTCATGATAACCTTCCTACAACCATGATCAATATGATGCATGGAAACAAGCACATGGAACACAAGTGTAAGAGACACACGCACAACTGACATGCAGGCATGACCACACATAGCCCATCCAGTTCGAGGGGTGAACCATGTTCTGATACAAATTTTTAACACCCTATCCTCCCAGGTCCACCCAAGCAACCAGCGAGCTGGGAAAATATGTGATGAGAGTGGTTACTAAGGGGTTCAATCTCCTAGGTGACCTTAAGGAAATGGAATCGATGGAAGTCATTAAACAAACCCATCCATATCAGTAACAATGCCCTCAGGAGACATGTCAGCCACCCAGATAGCCTGTCCCTCTGTCCCACTGATGATTTAAGCCTTTTAACCCAAAGTCACTGTCATGCTATAGGCAAGATAGTGACAAGAAACTCAAAGTCACCCTCATAGGCATTCGTGCCACCAACTATGGACTTTTCTCAGTAGACCTGTGCCATCAACCTCACAATTTGAGCCACTTTTCTAGCCCAGAATCTCGTCCTCTGCCCAGAACTTGTTACAACCTTTAGAATCATTCAATGACATGATAATAATATTGAATACTCAAAATCAACCACAAGATTATTCCTGAGCATCCCCAACCAAGACTGACATTCTCTCAAACACTTGGCATCAACACAACCTACATGTCTAGGATACAAGACATAGCATAAATGACTCATAAAACTTATGAAACATAATTAGAAGGATCACCTCCTTCTCCATTGAACTAGTACATCATCAATTAGGTCTTGCATCCATTCATTTAACAGTTACAAGTAAATACATGAAATAACTATGACATAAACCATTCATTCAACCATGCTTATAACCAGCATAAAACCATATAAATATCAAAGATATGATAGCCATTAAATCCACATATAAACCATTGAAAAAGTAAGATAAATTAGATTTTATTGTTCAAAGGAAAATCTGACCAGGTGTGGGACTTCCACATACCACTCGACCATACACATGGCTGAACCAAATCTCTCTTTCAGCCAATCACCCCAGTGTCATATTCCAAGCATGAATGTGTGATCTCATAGAACAACCAATCCGAGAACGACCAAAGGAATCCAGATGTTGAACCACCTCCACCCTCATCAAACTGTGATCACACCAAAACTGATGCTTTGATCACAACCGGACCAAACTTGGAATTCCATCCGAAATACATCACTATCCTTGAGGAATTTTCCATATCCTTGTCTCTCAGGGTTTATAGCAATCCAAACTGGATCACTAGGCCTTAAACTAAGACTAATCTCTCAGGCTTTACACAATCCAAACCCAGATCACTAGGCCCTAAACTGAGACTTCTCCCTCAGGCTTTACCCTGTATCCTGCCAAAATCAGTCAAGGGAATCCTAGGCCTTTGGTAATGGAACTTGAGACCACCTCGGCCCAAGATTCTAAAATCCATCTGGAAAACCAAAGCTCAAAAACTGAAAATAAACATCCCAACATACCATGGCATCCAAGAAAATCCAAGTCTAGGCTGAAAACCACTATCATAACCCAGAAAAATGATGCCATTGATAGCCAAAAAACCATACACCAACATGCATGTCCAAACAAGCTAGGAAATCACACATGCAAAAGGTTACCTTCAAGTATTCCTGCTAAAGCTACTTGAATCATGCTTTCCTTTCCTTGATCCTTGCTTTCCTTCCTTTCCCTTTGCTTGCTTTTCCTTCCTTGATCCAAAGTTAGAGTGCTCCAATAAAACTATGAGTGACCAAGAGTGAGAGAGAGAGAGAGAGAGAGAATAATGAGGGAGCTCCAAACTTGAACTGAAAAAAGGTTACCAACTGATCCTCATAAACCTTTTTATGAATGGGGCCTCTAATTTCTTCATTTTCCATTATTTTCCTTCAATTTCCTCCTCACATGCAACCTGTGACCCTTTACCTTACTTTTCTCCTAATTTCCTTTATTTTCATAAATAAGTGTGCCAAAAATGCCTTTTTTCCTTTTAATCCCTTTGTCGTAGCCTTTGCCAATTTTCCTTAGCCAACAAACACATCCAGTGATGCCCACTAGGATGTCTTTCCCCAACATTCATCTTGGAATATGTGTCCCTTAACCGTGGTCTTATTTTTCCTTTATTAACTTTTATTACATTGATTTTTCACTAGGGACATTACACCTTGTAAAGCATCAAAACGATCACATTTTTGTTTTATTTTTATTGTGGAGAAGAGGAAAAAGATGCCTACTCCATTATCAAATCAAACATCACCCTCGTTTCTCCCACAATGATGTGGTTCTTCCTATCAACCAAGACATTCTTCGTCAAATGCTTTCTATTACACATAAATTTTTAAACTCGTTCGACACATACTCACCTCCATTATCACCCATGAGAGCCTTCAACTTCTTATTTGTTTCTTTCTCGACTAGTGATTTGAATTCTATGAACTTGGAGAAATTCTCATTCTTCTTCCATATGAAGAAGATCTAGCACTTCCACAAGAAGTCATTAATAAAAATGACAAAATATTTGTGCATTGTAGTGGAGGCTATCGAGAAAGGTCCAAAAACATCATAATGGATCCTTTGAGGGACTGCATGTGCTCTACTATCCCGATCATGGAAAGTGGATTTTGTGTACTTCCCCAAGGTACATCTTTTGCATGTATCTTTCTGGCCTAGTGTTCTGTTGGAGAGGTGTTGATGATGCTGGACCTACCAAAATTTAGGGGATCTTCTCGGTATGAAGTCCCAACTAGACCTCACACTATTCAATGTAGGAGTTCCATCTGGTATGATGGCCTAGTTTCCATTATCTTAAAGATATTCCTTAGCTCTTTCATGTCAACACATGAGAGTGGTTCACCTAGTCTTCAAAAAGCGAGGTTCGTGTGCCTGGTGAGTGCTTGGTGTAGCTTATGTCTAAGTTATTTCACTACTGAGGGAAAGGGTGAGAGTGAGTTTCATGTCGACAGTGAATGGTCCCAACTCAGGTAGAGGCACACAACACAATAGGATCTGTGCAACTTCTGATAGAGTAGTCCACACCAATGTGGCAATCACAAACAAAAACTGAAAAAATAGCACATACAACATCCAGGGGAGTAGTGCACACGAGTGCGACGGGCATTATAACAAGTTTACAAGAATGAGTTTGTCTAGTGTCCAACAGAATAGTCCACATGGGAAAGACAATGATAAAAATTGATACAACACATTTCCAATAGTGTATGCACTAAAACAACTGAAATAGTTCAACTATCTTAGTACAAGTTAAAGCAACATGAATTACAAGTGTCCAAATAATAGTCTTACAAATGAATACGATACATGTGTAAAAATGTGCTGGCCTGTTAACGGGCTTCTGAATTAAGAAAAAGTTTCAAAACACATACATACACCATACATCACTAACCCCAATAGTGGGGGTTGGAGCCACTGCTTACTCAAAGAAAATACAACAGGATCTCAAGGCTATGTGGGAGGAGCCAAGGTGAAAAGTCCTTTACATGTTAAAATGAGGAGTATTTATAGCCAAGGGTGAACTTGACCCTTGTGATTCTTTAACTTCCCTCATGAATGTTTGACTTACATGACTCTTCAACTTCATATGTGGGTCTCTTGGACTTCCACGTTGCATTACATTGATTACAACACATATGGCCGATAGTAGTGATGTGGCCGAGAGAACTCATGATATGACTCGACATGACATTGATGGTATGTTCAAGTTGAATTTGGTGTCCATGTCAAGATGTTGTGCTGCTGAGTAATGAGTGTGCTCTTAGTGTATTATAGCTTCACCTCCACATGACAAGGTATGCGAAGTCTTTGATGGTCTTGGCTTTCTCTTGATGTTGCATGTACATGTGTCCCCTTTGCTTGTACTTGGCATGCTTCATGTGTTCATCCATTCGTGAACAAGTATTCTAGCATGCGCTCCTTCTTCATCTCGTGCATCATCGAACCATGTCTCATTCATGTACCTATTTTTGCAATCACTCATGATGAGAGGACATCAAATCTAGAAATCCCCTAGTCTACCATGATGCATCATATTTCATTTCTAGGAGTAGGTGATCATGAGAGAGGACAAGGCTCTGAAACTACATAGAGCATATTTTAGGCCGGGTTGCGAGGCTCTAGGGCACTGTCGGGAAAAACTGTATAGAGGTCACTGAGAGACTGGGTCGAGCAGTCTAGGATAGCAGTGACATCTATGGGATATGGCTAAGCTAGGAGGCAGAATTGTGCAATTTTTTCGGGGAAGGTAGTGCAGGTAGCAGGAGGCATTGGTAGTGAAAACTACACAGTTTTCCAGAGTAGGTCAGGATCAGGCTGCAGGAGACAACTGGTCAGAATTGTGAAGTTCTAGGAGGATGTCAAGTGGGATATGACTGCACATTTTCCAGGCTGAGTGAGGTGTTGGGCAGCAGGTGGACTTTCAATGAAAATTGTTCAGTTTTTAGGAAGAGTGGAGAGCAGGCTAGCAGGGGACTGTCTAGAAAATCTGCGTAATTTCCCGAGATAGTGCAGTGACAGGTAGTGGGTGCCTATCCCTCATTTTTGCACAGTTTCTTCAAGAAATGCATGCAGGTAGCCTGGACAACTACTACATAGTTTTGGAGATGAGTGAAGCCCTTGTTCACTACTCAAGTCAAATTCTCTGGTTCACAAGTGGGAGGCTTGATGGATAGGCTTGTGGGAAGAGCAGACTGAGATGGCTTCTTAGGAAACTTCTACAATCTTCTGGGTGACAGTCAGCTGGGTTGATTCCAGAATTGCATAGTGTAGACTACCAGGAGGACAACCTCAAGCTCTACACAATTTTGGGAAACAATGCTTCGCCACTGAGGGCTAAGACTGCACAGTGCAGCTCAGTGGAGCTCTAACTCATGGAGGGTGGTATGGTCGATAGATATTCAAGAAAATGGTTAAGTATGTGACCGAGTGAACTCATGTATACATGACCTTGTGAAAACACACTCAACATGACTCCACAATAAGACACCTCAAGCCACAAGACAACATATGCTTAGTGTGACTGACTAAAGGGTGAGAGTGACAAGTGCGGCACTTGAGATAGATCATTGAATGAATTTGATGACACTTGTCCGACATTGTTTACAACTTCTTGTGTGAATGCGACAGATCTTTTCATAGTGAACAAAACTTGTACACACAAAGGCGTACCTTCAACATATCCATAACAAGACCACAAGCATGACATTGTAACCAACATGCTAAAAGATGACCGGTGATCAGTCAAGCAAAGAGGATGTAAAGAATCGAAAAGAGCTCATGGGATGAGCCCGAGTGTTTGAAATCATCAAGGAAAAACCAAGGAACGCTCTGAAATTGGATGCAGGCCAAAATTTTTGAGGGTGTTGCAGCCGCTACAACACTTGGCGACACACTGGTTGAATACCATCTTCTCTATTTCATTCCATTGACAACACAGGGCCTTGGTCTATCAGGTAGTATTGAATCACTATGCGGCTTACTTCGGGTTCCCCACTTACCCCATGGACAAACATCGTTCACCTTTTTCCAACTCAATCAAACACAACACAAGTTTCAGCTTGATCATCATGTTTCAAAATGAGGAAGGGTAGTTTAGTTCGCGAGTTTAAAATTTTCAGAGTATAAGTTTTCATCTATGGTGTTGCTCCACTGCCAGTAGGCCTAGATAGTATCCTGGTGGAGTCACACATGAACACATGCATTTCTCCATTTCTAGCGAACTTGGGTGGTACACCAGTGGAGTTGCATGCTTCACCTCTCTACACAGGAAGCCTTTCTCTTCTTTCACCTTTTATATTTTTTTGAAAGAGAACTCTATATAGGAACTTATTTATTTTTGGGGTGGAAGAGGGATCCCAACTTATTGAGAGTAGAAGAGGTTGTTCCTTTAGAGAAGCATGTATGACCTCTGCTTTATATTTTCTCGTTTAGATTTTCCCATTCTCTATTTCTACTAGTTGGATGAGCTTGAACACACAGAGTAGAAGACTGAGTACAAGAATGGGATTTTCTAGTGTGGACACAGGTTCATGGTTGGACCAAAGCTTCCCTTACAGATGGCTCGTATTTTACGTCAAGAATTCATCAGCCAAAGGTTATAACCAAGCACAGAGAAGACGAGCATAGTATTGGCCAAGTGCTGCAGTGTCACAAGACTCTTTAGATCTCAACCACATACTCATTCAAAAGCAAGAATTCAGTAGAGGGTAGAATTTATTGGAAAGACCAAAAATAGCATGATATTAAGCAAACAAAACAAGGTGAAGCAAAAATAGAAAATCAAAGTGAAAATACAAGCAGTAAAAATACTATGTACATAGCACGAGGCACATCCCTAGGTTACTGAAAATGGTGCTTTAATTCTTATCCATTGATAGGAAGGTTTCCAATCCTCTCGTCAAGTGATTGCAAATGATACATGTGTGGGCCAAGATTTTCTTAGACAGTGTATGTACCAATCCACAAGGGCTACAACTTTGTATGTTTGCTTTTGTCTTCATGGGGTTTGTCCCATTTCAAGACTAATTCACCCACATCGAAGTGAGTGTTCCCTGCAGACTTCTTGTCGAAACATCTCTTGATACCATTTTGGTTTAGTGTGAAATTTTATTTTTCTTTCATCCGTTCTTCCTACAACTTGTGAAGTGTATCCATCCTATGCTAAACTAATAGACATGGCTTGCCTTGGGATTCTTGGGATAATTGGAGAGCAGGCAAGTAGATGTTTGGTGGGAGGATGGCTTCTTTCCTATAAACCAGGAAGTATGGAGAAGTGTTCAGAGAGGGTTTGGGTGTTACACAGTCAACCCATAAGGCATTCGCCAAAGTAGAGTGCCAGTTTCATTGTTCAGAGTAAATGGTCTTCTTGATAAGGTGGATAATGATTTTATTCGTAGATTCATCGAGACCATTTTCGTCCAGGTAGCAGCTAGTTGAGTGTTTAAGCAGGATACCATATTGCAATGCAAAATCATAAATATTTAAAGACGAAAAGTAAGTTGCATTGTCAAAATAAAGTGATACTGGAATGCCAAATCGTGAGATGATGTTCTATTGAAGGAAGTTGATGACTTCCTAGTCGTTCACTTACATAAGTGGACTGGCTTCTGTCCACTGCGTGAAGTAGTGAGTGGCTGTCAAGATGTAGCGGTGTTGCTTTGATGAGTGTGGGGAAATATCCCCAATGATGTCTAAGCCCCACTATTGAAATGGTTCACTCACTACAACAGGGTGCAATGGGGTTGCTAAACTTCGTGTTCTATTGACACATCACTAACAGATTGGGCACTTGCAGGCATAAGCATGTGCATCCTTGAATAATGTGTGCCAGTAGAAACCGTTGCACATGACTTTGTGAGAAATGGTGTTTCCCACGAAGTGATCCCCAGCTGCTCCGTCATGCAGATCATGCAAGAACTTCTCTAAATCATGTGAAAAATTTCGTTGCTGTGCTTTTTGTAAAGCACTCCATGCACCAACTGGTAAGCTAAACATTTGAGGAGGAGTGCCCTCTTCTATCTCATGGAAAAGTGAGAGGGAATGGTTCCATGCTTAAGTTACTGGAGCACATCTTCATACCAAGAGTCTCTGTATGAAGTGGGTGGTGCTCGCTCTACATCATACACCTCGATTTCTCACTCCCAACCAATCAGCTCTTGTTCTTCCTCACATGCATGGACTACTTCGGCTGTGAGTCTACAGAGACAATGACCCTTAACAATGTGAACTATCTTGATGTCAAGATCATACTCTTTCAAGCCTGTCATCCAGTTCACACGTCTTTCATCCAACTCTTGCTGAACAAGTAGTGATCTGACTGCTGGGTGTGGCACAAAGACTATGCAAAGGTTCTTCAAAAAGGTAGGGTTTGAAGTGTTTCACCACCTTCTATACTTTGTATGCTTGTTTATCAATGGTGGGGAAGTTGATTTTGGGTCCCTACATGCTTGCACTCATGAAGGAGATGGGACATTTGTTGTTTAGCTCATCCTTCTGAGTGAGTACTGCAACAAGTGAAGTTTTGGAGGCGAAGGTGTATAGCAAGAAATCCTTATTAAAGTTTGGGCTATAAATTGAAGGTGCATCTACTATAGCCTGCTTGATATGGGTTAAGCATCATTTTCCTTCTTACCCCAACTGTAGACTGCATCATTCTTGATCATGCCTTCCATTGGTTTCACCGTCTGTGCATAATCCGAGATGAACTTCCGGAGGAAGTTGATATTTCCCAAGAAGGACTGCATAGATTTCTTATTGACTAGGTGAGGAATCTGTGTGATCATCCGAACTCGGTTTGGGTCAACCTTGATCCCACCCTTGGCAATGATGTGCCCAAGGAGGTTCCCCTCAGACATTGCAAATACGCTCTTCTTTGGATTCAAGGATATCCATTATTTTGAGCATCGTTTGAATATCTTCTTCAAATGGCATATGTGGTTTGGCCGTTTTCTGGAAAAGACTATCACGCTGTCAAGGTAAACCACTACGCTATGTCTGATAATTATGTGGAAAGCAATGTCCATGGCACGCTAAAAGTTTGTGTCTATGTTCACAAGCCCAAATGGAATTCTTCTGTAAGGGAATGTACCCCACTTAGTACGGAAGGTAGTTTTCAGTCTATCAGGTTCCGCTACCAGAACTTGGTTGTATCTGAAAAACCATCGAGTAGAGAAAAAATTCTTCTCCAGATACTTTCCATAGAATATGTTCCATCGACGGCACAGGGTAGTTTTCTTTGTCCGAGGTGCGGTTCAGATTTCGAAAATCAATGCATAAGAGGATCTCTTCGAACTTCTTATTTACAGGAAGTAAGTTAGAAACCCACGTAGAATGACAAACTTTGTAAATGATCCAAGCATCCAACAACTTAGTAAGTTCTTTATGTGTGAGGGGTTCAATTGACGGATGTACTTTTTTAAGCTTCTACTGAAATTGCTTGACCCCTTCTTTGATCGAGATCACATTTTGGATTATTCACATATCATATGTTTTCAGATTGTTGTATGTCCATACGAAAACATGTCGATACTATTTGAACAAGTGGGCAAAGGCTTGCCACTCTTGTGGTGTTCAACACATATCGATATTAACAAACTTCAGATCATGTTCTATTCCCAAGTTGATCTATTCATGCATCATGGTGGAACTATGGGTTTTGTTGTTCCTTGGCCCTTGGAAATGGTTTTGCAATTCATAGAGATTTTCAAGAGATACAACACCCTTGGGGATGATGTTTCCTTTGAGCATAACTTAGTCATGTTATCAAGGATAGAAGGCTTATACAAAATTTCAAGAGTAAACCTATCGCTAAGCGGTGTCATCGTAGCAGCTGCGTTAGCTAAGGCATTGGTAGTTGCATTATGCATTCTTGGCACAGCAATGATATTGAAAGCTTGGAAGTTAGAGATCAGTTGCCATACCTCTTGTTGGTAACTTTTGATATGATGTGACAAATAGTGTATCATGTTACGTACCTTCCATAACATGATTTCTGAATCACCTACCACTTTGAGCGCATCAACATTGAGGCTAATGGATTTGTGCAAGCCCAATACCAGTGCTTCATATTCAATGGTGTTGTTCATGCACTCGAACTCCAAGTGGCTTGAAATCAATTGTTTCCTTTGCATTGGGTCTATCAAGACACACCTGGCTCCAGAGCCATCCTGTGTCTTTTATCCATCAAAATACATGGTCCACCACTCGTCTGCACACGGACCACTTGTTGCGCTAGTACTATTACTGCTACTGCTACTAGTGTTACAATGTACTATACATGTTTCATTTCCATCAGATTGGCAAGGAAGGAGACCCAACTGCGTGTCTAGTGGGGTTGGGGCTACCTGTGTGAGATAACACCCCAGCTTTGTTTCTAGGAGGCAGTTGCCGAACATGAGTTTTGCAAAAGCCAACAGTTTGGTCTCACCATTGATGGGAGTGACATTGTGTTTCATATATCTCTCAGATAACACCAAGATCTGATTTCTTTTTCCCTTGTATGGAGTCCATAAGTGTGACCAGTCTATGGCAATGTAACCATTCAACTTCCTAGACCAGTATTTGCTAAGAAGTAAGCCGTATGCTTCCAGTATGTCCATAATGACAGTGTTAATGCATTGGTGAACTCGATCTTCATGAGATAACCGAATGATCACATCCCATAGTTCACCAATGGCTAGTACACATGTTCGATCTAGTTGGATGATCTACGCATATGTCTTGCTCCATTGCGCATTGATCCTCTTGGAAATGGAGAGTGGCATGACGTTAGCTGATGTGCCAGAGTCAACCAAATAGTTGTGAACATTGTAGTTAAATATTTCAAATGAGAGCAATAATGGAGGGCAAAGAGAGTTTTCTTCTTCCATCTGGAGTGGGTTGAGCATCATTGTATGTAGATCAGAATATGTGCTTTTTCCCTTGCTGGTAGAGATTGTGCAGTTTGTGGATGTTTTCCCCAATGCACACAGCAGAATATCTCGTTGAGCCTTAATCTTAGCTAACTCGAACAAAGAGATGTTTGCAAGAGTTTTCTCCATATCTTCAAGAATATTATAGTCCAGAATGAGTAAACTCACATAGGTGTCCGTAGTTAGACTCGTGTCTGTACTGTCTGGTAGAGTGTTTTGAAGTTTACTACTCATGGATGTACTCTTGTTTGCAACTGTCTCCTCGGGCTTGCTTTGTGTTTTCTTCTTTGGGATGGTTGGTGGATCAACCTTCCTCATCAGTTTAAGCTTTTCTTGCATCTCCCCAATAGTAAGGGGAGCCCCTTGACTTCTGAGATTGTATCGATTATCTTGCTTTAGGGTTTGCTTCTTGGTGTTTGTTTTCTGTGTTGTCTGAGTGAATTGATACATGTTGATCACTTGCCCAACACTTGGTGCTTCATTAGATGCAACATCTTCTTCATCATCCTCATCTTCTGGTTGACACTGAGCATTATTTCCCATGTTGTTCACTCTGTCGCATATCCAGTTCACAACTCAGTTCCAATCCATACAAGTCCTTTCTGAGTGCTTGTCATTATGGAATGAGAAAAAATCAGTGTTCGGGAACATTTCCATATGAAACAGTGAGTTGGAGATCTACGCAGTTTTATCCGGGTAGATGTTGATGCTTGACGACATATCCTCTTCAGGCTTCTGGGAGGTCGGTTGCTAGTGGATGTCTCGATCGTTCGTTGCTTCAGTTTATCCAACTATGTTGTCAAGGTCTTGACAAGACGAGTAAGGGTTTCAATGTCACTTGCTTCCCTTTCTTTCACCTTACTCGCACCAACCTGGGGCCTCTTGATCGCTTATTTGGAGTCTTTCATTGGTTCATCATCCTTGATGACTCTAATCACACACAAGTCATTTTCCATAGTAATCACCTCTTCAAAATTTTCAACTAACGTTGGTTTTACAGCTCGCTTGACGAACTATGCAACGTTGGTTGGCAGTGTAGACGCGTAGTAGTGAATAGTGATGGACTCATGAGGTTTTGTGTCTGCTACAAACTTGTTCAAGATGCGTGAAAGACTTTGGTTAAAGTCTTTCACTTTCTCTTTCAACTCCATCTTGAGACTTCCCAACTCTTTGAGTAACATGGCAGGAATCTTGTCATCAACAAATTTTTCTAGAAACATTCTCTAGAACATACCATAGTTCTAGATGGAGTTGATAGGAAGGTTGTCACACCATATCATTGATCGGCCATCCAAGGTACACGAAAACAATCTACATGCAATGTAATCATAACGTTACCCGAGTATCTGTAGTTGTAGGTAGATTGTGTCCAAGTGGTCTTCTTCCTTCATTGTTCTGTCAGTGTCAAACTTTGTAAAGAACTTCTTCGCATTCCTTGGCATCTTGTGTAAAACACCTGGGAGAGGCAATGGTCCTTGAGTCCTCCATTCCAAGTTTTGATCAGCCATGTCTTCCTCTTTTTTGTACTCCTCCTCTTCTTCAGAATATGATGGTTCCTCCTCTGAGTCGGTTGGTTCATCTCTGCCTCCACCTCCTCCGTTGCCTTGCCCTCCCCCTCCTGTATCGGAGCCTAAGCCCAAGATCATGAGGGTGTCCTCTTCTCATTGTCAAAAGATTGGATGTTCCTCTCCATTCCCAACAACTTCTACCACACCTTCGAGAGTGGTAAGAACTTCTTCTTCCAATGATGAGACACCTGTGGGAGTTCTCTTTGGCTTCTTTGATGCGTATGGAAGATCCTATATTCCTTGGATCAGTCTGACTACTTTGGAAAACTGGCGAGTGATGGGATGGATAGAGCAGAGGTGCTAATATTTAATTTCATGTTCACGTCTAGGAGGTGAGGATTGGCCAAATTCAAAGTTGCGCATAGGTGAGAGGGAGTGCAAGCTACTGACTTTACCAAATGATTAATGAGTGGGCTTGAGAGGACATTTAGCCATAAAATACTGGCAGCCCTCCTTCTAGGGCCATAAATGTTGACAATGCTAGACCCACCAACATTCAGAGGATCTCCTCCGTATGAAGTCCCAGCTAGAACTCACATCGTTTGGTGTAGGAGTCCCATCCAGTATGATGAAGATATATGTCTTATCTCTTGCCTGTCAACACATGAGAGTGGTCCACTTAGCCTTCAAAAAGTGAGGTTCATGTGGCTAGTGAGTGCTTAGTGTAGCTTGTATCTAAGTTATTTAACTAGAGAGGGAGAGGGTGAGACTGAGTCTCAAGTCGAGAGGGAATAGTCCCAACTCATGTAGAGACACACACCACAATAGGATCTGTGTAGCTTCCGACGAAGTATTCCACACGAATGTAGCAGTCATCAAAAAAAAGTGAATAGATAGCACATACAACACCCATGTGGTCCTTTCAAGCAACATAATTCAAGCTTCCCTCAACAGAATACTCGAGCTTTGTCCATAGAAATCCATCCTTATATCTCTAAATAAATGATCCTGCAAATTTGATCCTCTTGCAATAACAACTTCCAAATCTCTACTCTACAGTCAATCCATCTCTGATACCATGTAGAAATTGATGTGTATATTCAACATTGCTCACAAAATTTACTAAATCACAAGACTTGAAGCTACATTACTAATCTATGGAAGTTAATTCACCATCTAGTGATATAGACTTATACAAGAACACAAAAAATAGAAATATACACACAAACACAGATATTCAGAAGAAATAAACTTCATTTCATTAATATCAAAGAATTGAAATACGCTTACATACAGAAATGGAAATAAACTATCTTGGGTGATGGTAGCTTATCTCTGAGAAGAGATATGGCAGCTACATGCCTCTGAACTATGTTATAGTGAGGTTCAAGGGCATTTTATTATTGAACAACAAGGGAAAACCCTAAAAAACCATAACCCTAACCCTAGGAGATGGAACACCAAGAGTTTGTGGGCCCCGTTGGGGTTAGTTGGGAAACCAACTTCCCAAGGTCGTAACTTGGTCATATTATCTATGTTTGGTGCGTATGATACCTCATTGGAAATATCACTCCAAGCACTACAAGATTTTCCGTGGCCATAGGCTTGCTTTGGACCTCAAAAAAATGTCGATTGGGGGGTCAAAACTGCTCCGGAAGTTCAAGACCCAAAAAAATAGTAAAAATAGTAAATGTTGCTATAAACAAGGAAAATGATGAAACCCACTGGAGGTCAAGGTGGAATATGTGGGTGGCCACCAATATCCACCTATATCAATCCTCCCTCCTTAGGAAGAAATGGTCCCCATTGCGTGCAAAGCCTCCATTAGGTCAGGAAAGTTTTTTTCAACATGACCCCCTATGATAAGAATAACATTCCTTCTATTATCTTTTCCTTGGTTTATTCTCTTTTGAATGAGGTAATTTCTCCTTTTCTCTATTCTTCTTAGTTGACATCTTCCACTACTCTAGTTCTCCTTTTAAGTAAGTCAAAAATACTTTCCACAATAAAAAATTGAGACGTACGTTTAAAAATTGAATGCTAAGCCCTGGTGAAGGAGTTGACCCACTTTGACAACTCCATATAGTTGGATCCTATGTTGGAGAGTGTTATTGGTCTGTGTGTCCATGATTCGATTAGTTGTTTCATGTTCCATGCAATCTGGGTTTAATTCCATTGGTGTGAGTTGTTATACAAAGTTAGATTTGTCCAACAATGGTGGAAAGTATAGTCGAAGGTGGTCCACATTGAATATCAGGTGCAGGCCAAGGAATAGTGGAATGTTGATCCTGAAGGCATTGTCCCGTACAACAATGGTGATGGTGTACAACCCATATCAGAGCAGTTGAAGCTTGCGGTGGGGCCCAACGAGGCGTTCCTTCTGTATATGTAGCCAAACTTTATCGCCCACATGGAACTTATGTGGCACTTGATGTTGATCATGTCATTGCTTGTACTTAGCATTGGATTTTTCCAATATGTCGTGGACCTACTAGTGGATGTGTTGAATGTACTCAATGAAGTTGTTAGCCTTGTCAGCTTTGGACTGGACATGAGCCGAATATGCCTGAGTAGCTGCAA
This sequence comes from Pinus tabuliformis, assembly GCA_031772625.1. NCBI lineage: Eukaryota > Viridiplantae > Streptophyta > Pinopsida > Pinales > Pinaceae > Pinus > Pinus tabuliformis. Next base: position 314,648,455 of record CM062812.1, read on the forward strand.
ATGATATGGTCACATCAATGAAACATAGTGGTTGGAATCCCAATCCCACCTGAAAGGGGTTGTCGCCAGTTGATTTATGGAGAGCTCTGTTGTATTTGTGTTGGACATAGGGGAGGCTTTCATCCCATTTCCATGGATGCTTTGAGTTGTACATTCAAATAATCTGTATGATAATTTTGTTGATGACTTCTATTTGGCCATCAGTTTGAGGGCATAATGTCACGAACTTAGTGAGCTTGGTATCCAACATCGACCAAAGACTTGTCCAAAATGTACTTACGAACCTATTGTCCCGATGTGAGATAATGGACTGTGGGACGCTAGAATGTACCCCCACTCGTTCAAAGAAGAGCTTAGCATTGGCGTCTACTGTGATACTCTTTTTGCAGGCTTCCAGAATGGCCATCTTAGAGAATTTATCGATGACCACAAAATCATAATTGTTTCTATGCTTAGTAAAAGGAAAGTCCGAGATGTAATCCATGGAGATGGATTCCCAAGGTCAAATAGGAGTAGGCAAAGGATTATATAGGCCTTGCTTCTTGATGGTGGGTTTGGCAATGGAATAGGCAGTGTAAGATCTGATGTACTTCCCAACATCCTTTGGAAGGTTTAGCCAATAAAAATATGTCTACTGCACTGCCACTATTTTCTCTACCCTGAAATTTCCAGCAACCTGACCATAGTGCACCTCCCAAATAATATTGATGTGCTTGCTTGAAGGAACAAATAGGTGTCCCAGGTAGCATAAAAATTCATCCTTGAGGTAAAAATTTGGAACTTTCTTGCCATCCAGGAGCATCTGGTATGTGTTGCTGAATTTTGGATCTCTCTTGTAAAGGTGCAGCCACACTATAGTCTCGTGGCCACAAGAGTCAAGCATAGTGGTTAGCGCCATGACCGATGGTCGACTTATGCAGTATGAAACATGTATGGTGTTCTCCCTCTTATACTTAATGTTCGAATGAAATTGTTGCAGGTATGTGGACCATTTCTGATGTCAATCATTCTTCCACTTCCCTTTTGTTTGTATGAACTGTAGGGGTAGGTGGTCTGTGTGGATGACCATTTCTTTCCCCATAATGTAATTCTTCCATTTTCAACAAGCCTGCACAATGGAGTACATATATTTTCATAAGTGGGATACTTATGGACTATGTCTGAAAGTGTCTCACTGTGATATGTCATTGGATGCCCTTGCTGAGTAAGAACTGCACTAATAGCATAGTCAAAGGCATATGTCTCGATCTCAAATGGTTGTTGCAAGTCTGCTAATGTGAGCACTGATGTAGAGAAGAGGTAATGCTTCAACTCAGAAAATTCCTATTCTTGCGATTCAAATAAAAAAAATTTTCTTTCACTCCTCCCTTGGTGACTTGACTCAAAGGCCAAGTGATCAGAGAGAATCCAAACACAAACCTTTGGTAGAATTTGACAAGACCAAGAAAGTTGTAGAGCTCTATTAGTGTCGTTCGAGCTGGGAAATCCTGAATGCCTTGTATCTTGGCTAAGTCCACATTCATACCCCACTCATCAATGATGTACTCCGAAAATTGAACCTAGTTCATACACATAGTGCATTTCTCTAAATTGGAACACAACTTGTGTTTCAACAGGGTTTGGAGGACCTATCGAATATTGTGGAGGTGCTCTTCCAAGTATGGTTGAATATCAGAATGTCAACCAAATACACCACCATGAAAGAGTTTATGAAGGGTCACAAGATGTCTTCCATCAGCCTCATGAAGGTTGTGGGGGCATTCGTTAACTCGAAAGGCATGACCAGACATTCAAAAAGGCCCTCATTGGATTTGAAGGCAGTCTTTCACACATCGAATGGTTCGATTGGTACCTAGTGATAACCGGAATTCAAGTCAATCTTGCTAAAATATTTGTTCCCCTTTAGCTAGTCTAGAAGGTCATGAATCTATGGGATTGCATACCTATTCCAGACATTGATCTTGTTTAGTACCCGATAGTTAATATAGAGTCTCCAGGTCTCATCCTTCTTCTATACCAACTAGATTGGGCTCCCATAGGGTGATGAACTTGGCTTGATGTACCCAATCTCCAACAACTCCTGAATATGCCTCTTGATTTCATCGTTCTCCAAAAAAAAAAAAAACATAGATAAATTGGTCCATTGGGTCGTGGTGCACCCAGGGTTAGATCGATGGATTGCTTGACCTACTAGTGTAGAGGTAACCTTGTGGGTGAGGTGAACATGTCCCTGTACTCCTCCACAAACTTGTCCATCTGTTTCTGTCATGCGGAGGAGCACTGTCTGGAGGCCATGGCCACAATATTCTTCTTTCCCTAAGGGTGAATCATAAGAAAAACATATTTCCCAGTATGGGAAATGATCTTACTGCATTTCTTCGCAGTGATCAAAGAAATGGCGATATGCGGTGCTACCTCCGGTATCATGTACAAATTATTTCCCAAAGTAATAATAACAATGTGAGTCCTAGACACATACACAACATGTCGCTTCCACATGTATGGTTGGCCTAATAATACATCACAAACTTCAAGAAGAGAAACATCACACAGTACCTCATCTGTGAAGGGCTTGATGTTGTAGTGAAGGCGACATTGTTGGCTGATGCGGAGATCTTGCCCTTGGTGAAGTCATCCGATGGTCTACAACTATGGGTGTGGTATGGTTGGTAGGCCCAACAACTTCATGAGCTATAATGAAATGAGGTTATTTTGGCTCATGATGTCAACAATGAATTGTAGTAGAGAACCCTTCACCCACATCTTTGGTGGAAGAGCTACCCCCCCTCCTCTAGATCTTTAGGCTCATCCTTATGTATCTTGGTGATCACAATGATGGCACTAGGCTACGCATCGATAATATACTTCCCTTTGTCATTCCCCTTGTCATTTTTTGACTCAGAGTTAGAACATGCATCTGATTCAGAAGCCTTCAACTCGACCACTAGTGACTTCTTGGCTTGACACTCACTTATGTTGTGAGTGGGGCTCTTATGGAACTCACACCATTTCCCTATGTCCTTATTTTTATTCGTTGTGTTGTTCTTTGCTTGTGGTTTTGACAGGTTGTCCTAGGTAACCCTACCTTGGATTTATCCCTTTTTTCTGTGGTTCGGGGGCACCTTTCCCTTTCTTCAAATTCGTAGATCCAAATCTCTCTTATTCTGTTTAAATTTCTGCTCGACCTTGATAGTGTACCAATAGGCATGTTGGGGCTTAGTTTTGCCCAATTTTGTTACCTTTTTCTATACTTTCCCTCTCCCATGTTGACTATTTTTAACCCTACTATGCCTATCTCGGTTGTAATACTTTTGTTTTTGACAAAAGGGTGTCGTAGGCTGAAGGTATGCAAATTAATACTAAAAAGCATCTTTTACCCTAACTTTGAGTATTCCTTAGCTTGTTGTTCATTATTTTATTACCATGCTAACTAATACCGAGTTCCTGTGCATATTTGCTTTGATTTGGAGATATGCCCATAACTCTTGCAGACAGTTGTGCGACCTTATTTCCTACAATTACTCTGGATTTCCGATAGTCGTGGATTTCCTCTAACCGTGCGGATTTCTTGCAGCAACATCAGAGGTTAGCCATGTTCCATGAATATATAAGTCCAACAAGAACATGGGTTTTGTGGGGAATATATCACATATGATTTCTATCCTATTGGCATTCTCATATCTGCCAACAACACCACCCATATTCAGAAGCTTTCTGTCGTTGGCCGTTTGGAGGAACAGCTACAACCATGTAACGAGTTTTCATCTAATCCATGCTTTTGGTCATGGATTAGACCCAGTATGGCTAAAATGACATATTTTAACAGATATGTTAGCCTATGGCTTAGATTAGCAGTCTCCTTTATTTCAAGCCATCTATAGGCTTTGTACATGTATAAATTTTGTCCTAGTTTCGATGATAGGGTGTTGTTAGAGTGTTGGATTGGTTTCAACACTAACTTTGTATCAGATTGTACTCAATTGTATTTTTAGATTAATATAAAGATATATGTTCTATCCATTACAGTGAGCACAATCCTCTAATTTGAAGGGGTTGTGAGTAAGGGAGGGCCGCCTTTTCTCACAACTCCCATAGTGTAGTTTTCATGTATTTTATTTCTGTCATGTAGCAATAATTCATTTTTACATATAATGTACTCTTTTGAATATATATCAGTAGCACTGGATTAATTGAATTAACGTTTTTTTCATGTGTGGGATTCAGTTAATGAAGATTTGATTCCTTAGGTTGATTGAATTTCTAAATTTTCTGTAAGTTGATTTTTATATCTTTTCTTAATCATCATCTATAATCTTAAGAGTTGTAGAGGGAATTTTGATTCACTCTATAGTCTTTGCTGCTAAGTGATTGATGCATGAAAGAGTCATTGGTTTTGTATGATTGATTGATTAGATTAATCACCACTTACAGTATTAGGTCTGCATATACTTTGCATGCATCTCAAAAGCTTACCTTCCCGAGTTGATGATTTATGTTTAATCAAATTATAATGCTATAATTTGACTGAACAAGGCGATGTCAAGCGAGGATATGTCTAGGAACTCCATCTCGTCCTAGATTTACTTATGTAGACATTCATGGTACTTGAGTACCAAATGGTGCTTAGAATCATTGATACCTAGCTTTGTACGAAGGGTATAGAAAAAATTTGTGAATTCTGACACATCTTGGTCCCTTCCCTACCGCAGCGTGGTCCACTTTATCTATTTATCTTCGTAGCTCCTGATAGGGTAATATTATTCCATCATGGCATCTCAGAAATAATTCCAAGTGGGTGTGGCTGCAAACAGTGAGGATTCCCTCTCGTCCTTTTGTTCACAGTAGGTTTCCCACCAGTCCTTAACATGTGGGACCACTTTGAGGAGTGTAAAAGTAATCTTTTCCTTATGGAAAATTCATGAACTGAAAAATATCCTTCCAATCGATTTAACCACCTATTTATGGTGTGTGCATCTATCGGGCTTTCAAATATGGGAATTTCAAAGTTAACTTGTACGTTAAAAGGAGTGGCACCTCCATAGTGGTTCTTAGACTAAGATGCATAGCCTGTGGGTAGTCATCAAAGGATCTAGGAAAAATTATCCATTTTGGCTTTTCTTTGTTGCTCGAGGGGTTCCTCGAGAAATATTTTGAAAGGATATCCTACCCCCTTGTCGTTCTTATATTTTCCATGGGAGGCCATTGCGGTTTGCGAGGATGGTCTTGCAAAGGTTCAAGCAATTCAAGCGCTAACTCCTTATACCCTGACCTCATTAGGGACATGCAAAGAAAAACAGAGAAAGAGTAGACCGCTATGATACCACTCATTCGGACTTACGCAGGAATGCAAAAAAATACATAAATACACATAAACACAAAGATGCAGCAGAAATAAACATTTGTTTCATTAAATATCAAAAAACTGAAATATTATTACATATAGAAATGGAAATAAACTAACTTGGGCGATGGTAGCTTATCTTTGAGAAGAGATGTGGCAACTACATGGTTCTGAACTATTTTAAAATCAAGCTCAAGGGCCTTTTTATTATTGAACAACAAGGGAAAACTTTAAACAACCAAAACCCTAACCCCAGGAGATGGAATGCCAAGAGTTTGAGGGCCTCGTTAAGGTTATTTGGGCAACCAACTTCCCGAGGTCATAACTTGGTCATATTATCTTTGTTTGGTGTGTACGATACCTCATTTCTCAAAACCCCTTCCTATATGTATTGTGTTAATCAGAGAATAGAGATGAAATACATATGCTTTCTTAGAGATGAAATACATATGCTTTCTTAAGCATGAGCACACCCTACAAGTGTATAGTCTATCCCTCTTCCTGACTAACTCACTCTGGCCAACACTTAGCCAATTTTTAAGCCCTCCAAGATCCTATTTCCTTGCATTGTTCCTCCATGAAATTTGCCCCTATTATTTAGGAATTTCCCACTATTGAATTACGCAATTCTTATAGGTCCTTCCTTTGACTGCATGCACCACCCGTACACATGGGAATATGCTACAACTGATAGTACACTCCGTTGGAATATCCATCTCAACTGGGTAACTCGAACCTCTACATGCAAAAATTATTTTGTGTTGATTGATCAGCTAACTAGTTGATCACTGAGTGTGGTTGAATTCCACTTCCACAACTTGACCTCCACTAGTTCTTTTGACAGTTAGAACTAGTTTAACTGACAATAATTCAAATTAACTGAAATAAATTGCTACAAATTAGCAATCAATCATACTAAACAGAACTCAAGCTTTCCCAATCGAATTAATTGATTTAATTGAGTGACAAGTTCCATGTCACCTCAATTAACTACCTCCAAGATTTCTGCTGAAATAGAAATTGAAATTTTGTCTAGTTTGACCAAGGCAAAGTCAAACTGAGATTTTCCTGGTTCATTTTCAATAATATTTGTAGAAGAAATTGGTGTTTGAATTCACTTATAAATTCTTCCACCTCCCTATTAAAATCTTTGTCTATCATGGAAGCCAAATTGTTGTACTTACTTTCTATAACCGTTCTAGGTCATATGGCTCAAGTGATTTTAGTCACACTGTCGGTTCAACATGTTGTAGTTACAAAGAATTTCTTTATAATGCAGAAGAGGCATCGCTTATCTTTAATACATAAATACATATTGGACAAATGCAGAGGAAGCTCACTGTGTGGAGCTCCACACAATGAACTTAGCTCATTATGAAGAGTGCCACACTCCCACATGATGAACTTCCTCCGCACTCTTCAATTTGCAAAAATATATATAAACCACGTGTACAGATTTCCCCTAACATAAGGAAACACCCTTATTATTTTTGGGATAGGAGCTACGAAGGATTTCTATAGAAATCTCATTGTGTGGGAGTGCAAAGCTCTGCACAATGAGTTACGACCACATTTTCTATTACAAAATTCCACCACTGCGTGACATGAATCAATGAATTTTCACCAGATGTGCTACACATTGAATAATATGAGTCATTGGAATTATTTTTTGGCTTTAAATGTTCCCTGCAATTTTTTCCTTTTGAATATGTGGATATTAATGTTAATAATCATGGAACACAAGTATACTAATTGGATACTTGGGTGCATAATCTGGAATCCTGCAATTTTCAATTCACCTCTTCTTGCATTATCATTCTCAATTTCATGTGTTGTAATCTAGACAATTTCACAATTAAAATAAGGCATGTGTAGACTGCGATATAACATTTGACAATTGGGTTAGAAAATTTAAAGCCAGGTGGAAATAATTTTAAAACTATATTTAACATTAATAAAGTCAAAAGAAAAAAATCAATACGATACGATTATAGCAAGAGTAGAAAGCTATTTTAGGTCAAAGTATAACATAGATGTTGTTACACGTGGGTTTGTTTCCTGATTTTATTGTCCAAACCTAAAAATTTTGGGTGGCACAATTTCAAAGATTGTAGGTGGATACTAACTTTTGATATTACAAAGTGATGTAAGATTTGTTGGTTTTTTTGTCCTTTTAGAGTGTAGAGGAAGCTCATTATACAAGTGTGTGGAGTTCCACATTTCTGCATAAGAGCTCTGCACTCCCACTCAATGAGCTTCCTTCACACATTATTTATATCACTTTAATATTATTTTTATGACATCATGGAAAATTTTTGCATTATACTTAGATTCTTCCCAAATTCTCAAGATGTAATGCTATCATAGTCACATTTATTTTTACCACATACTTGGGGTCACCAAGTAATTATGTCATGTCACTAAAATCATTTTTTGAGCAAGGAATGCAATACAAAATTTTAAGTAGCATTTTTTTGTTTCCATAAAATCCACTTATACCTTCGAGATCGATAGCTTGTTGCAGAGTCTTAATCATAGGAAATAGAGCACACCTTTGGGTTTAAAGTAGCGGGGGAAAATGCAGTCTTGCTTCAAAGACCCTCTTTTTATTTTCCCGGAAAAAAATTTGGTGGGGGTTTGTTTTCTTTTGTTTCCCAATGATTCAACTGACCACTAAACAGTGAAATGAACACTAAACAAATCAATTTTATATCCAACAAAAACTTGTTACTATACAACCCAGCTTGGCTATCCCACTCAAATATGCTTACTTTTATCCAGTTTCATGCAGCTCCATAAAGTTCTATTGCTTTGGACTATTTTCTCTCTTTGCATATTAAACTTAGCTTCTAGTTCAACCATGTTCGTCTACCTTTCAAATCAGAATTGGCATTTATTACTTTTGACACTCGCAAATGCTCAATATGGGGGTCTTGGAGTAGAAGTGCTATGAGCCAGGATTCAACTAAGAAATGGATGTGAAGTGAGGGGCTTACTATAGAGGTTTCCCTGTGCAGATGAAGTTTCCTACACACACTGAAAGCTCAGCACAAGGAAAGCTCTACACTAGGAATGAACACAATGAAACATAACAATATTAATTGGATAATTGTTCAACATCATCCCATCTCTCCCGATTGATGTAAAGGACCTTAAACTGCATTAGTTTTGGCATCATTGTGCAGAAAAGTAGCATAATAGTGTCACTGTTAGTGTCAGAGAACTCACCAATGGAATGACCACTCACAAAAATAGTTTTTTTTTTAAAATTAATTGTGAGGCAATGACAAGTATCGAAAATAAAATTCCCTCCACCAGGGGAATAATGTCCCATCAGTGCTCGCTTAGCCAATTGAAAATTAGAAATAAGATTTCTATAAAATTAGGAAATCATTTTTGGATTTACGGGAAAATAGAAATATTCGACATTCTATTGAAACATGTTTTTCTTCTTTTCATCTTATTAGTAGAAATAATTAGCGTGAAAATCAAAGTTGCAATCAACCTTTGTCAAAAAATTGGCAAGAAGAAATTATATATGGTGCTAAAGTCAATTGGCAAGTAACATATTTGATAAATTCAACAAGAAAATCAATATTTGTCATGCCTATAATTGAATTGCAACTAGCATAAGAAATGCAATAACATCTTGCAAAAATAGTAAAATATCAAATGCCAATGATAGAAGAGTACCATAAAAATGAGTGCATATAGATGAGTAAAGTTGATGAGAAGGAATCATTGATGCACAAATTATCATATAAAAAGTTGAGTTCCTTAAGAAAAGGAATTCAAGCTAAGGGTTCATAGAGACCTTATTATTGTACTGGATATTTCAACATTAGTACATCTTACTCAATCGACTCATAAATTATAACAATAATAATTTAATTTTGAGATCATGGTCATGCCAAACACCAAATTGGAGTATGAAACCGCATTGTTTGTAGGATAAGGAACCAGTATCTCCTCAACAATTTGGCTGCTAAAGTATATAGAGGTATACATTCTCTACTAAAATCTTTCAAATGGTTAACCCTAGATTAGATAGTGTCAAATTTAATTAAAAAAACTCTTATATTAGTATATGCACGTAAGAATTTATCCTCCCCTTTTATATTTTATGATGATGATAGTTATTAATATTTACTAAAATTAATTTTAGCTTATTTAACATTATAAAAGGTAAAAAATCACATATTTTTTCTATATTGTTGTTACCTTTTTTAAACAGTCGCTCTTAAATTATATTAGATTTTTTGAGTTAAAGATTTAAGATAGTTAATATTGTAAAAAATATTGAAATTGAAATTTAATGTGAACGTCTACATGATACTATAAGAGAAAGGGATTTTCTTTTTCAACCCTCTTACTGTCACACATATGACAATTCTATCGATCAATGACATTTAGAAATTCCCAAATGCCATTTTTCACTATGAGGTTTGTAAGAATTTATTGTTTTAGCAATGTTAGTTTTTTCTCGGGTAGTTAAAATAGAGAGAGAATTTTCTTATATTCTAATTCTTTATCACACCACAATTTCTCCTTAAATTTAAATGTAATGATATTTTTAATATTATCATTATTCTATACAATACCCTCTTCCTTAATTCTCAAATGATTTAGCCAAGAAACGACATATTATGCCACCATTGCTTGTGTCATAAGTGGTTTTATCTAGATTTTGAAGCCATCTTAGGAAGCCTCTTTTCTCCCTTTTTGTTTATTATATTCCCCCAAGTTACAAGGATAAGGGAGAACAAGAGTACGGAAATGTGCAATGTGGACATGTGGGAACACCCCAGAATTTTAGGGAAATTCAAGGGGGATTGGGGGATGTTGAGGTCCCTTGAATAGAGGTCGTGATATATACATTATAAAAATAAGAATATTAATGATAAGATCCCTGCAATAACTACCCATCCCATGCAAATTCAACATTGTGAAATCTGATGGAAACATTGTAATCATATCTATCTTAAAATCTTGGAAATTATTAAGTTTTTTGAATTATGAATGGGGATCTCAAATTCTACTTTGTCCATGTGAAGTTTAATGAGATTGGAACCACTTCAAACATCCTAAGATAATGGTAATGTTAAACATTTTAGTAAGCTTTTATATCCTTTTATTTTAAGAATTTAATATTCCCATTAATTACCAAGGTTATATGCTTTTCAAAGCTCTATTGCATATCGTTTTTCTATCTTCATGGCTTTTTACATAAAAACATATGGGACGGGATGTCCAGGAATCCCTCTTCTAGGGGAAGGGGATGCCTAAATGTCTCCATTTTGGGGAAATATATCCCACACACTAAGGAAACACTTCCCCATCTGTTTCCCCAGGTTTCCCGCCAAAGGAGATGTGGGAAAAATGTTTCCCCAGTTGTCACCCAATCCTTAGAGCATGGGAAATATGGGGAGTGCACCTATCACCCAAAGGGATGTCTCCCCATGCAACACCAGTTGTTATACATTAACCATCTAGCCATAACCTTGCTCTCAATGGGGAAAATTCTCATTTCTATGAGGGAGGTAGGAAGGTGTATTACCCTTAATGTTAAAGTTACAAGTCATAAAATTCTTTTTGAATTTACTCTATCTTTCTCCATGATTCTATAGATATGTTGAACCTCAACTCGTAACCACATATGATAATATGAGTAGCAATAATCTCAAAGTGTTGGGTGTGGAGCCCAATTATCTTCTTTATTTATAGGTATCACCACATTGGACCCCAGTTCGCAATGTGGCAGCAACGCTACCCGTAAAATGTACACTGTAAGTGGGTTCAGGGGGAGCAACTACAATCTTTGGGGGAGCCCCCCCCCGGCAGGGGATCAAGGGCAGCGCCCGCGAAGCTAAAAATAGATGTAAAATTGCCTTGTAAAATGTTGTAATTTCGTAGTCAATCTAGGTCATTCATTAGACGAAGATATGACAGTAGAAGTTATGTTTAATTTAGGGTTTTTTGCCCTATCAGGCAACCCCTCGCTATATATGAGGGAATTGTATTGCGTCTATGTAAATCTGTATTCTGAGCGAGAAAGAGAGAGGAGATTGTGTGAGAGAGAAGAGGGAATTACAGCGGATCTGTTGTAGATTGTATCTCTTAAATTTTCCAAATAATATAAAATGAAGGATTGGCTGTTTCTCCGTGGACGTAGCCCAAATTGGGTGAACCACGTATATCTATGTCTCTCTTGTTTTATGTGTTTTCTATGTTTATATTTCTGCAATATATTTTATGTGTTCCATTGCTCTATAATATATAATTTTCTAACACAAAGAAGAGATTCTTCTTATCCCAAAGAAAAAGGTCCATTGATTTGTGATTGTTTTCAAGATCATAATAAGCTTTCAACTTTCCATTTATCATATTCTTATGCTATAATTGTTGATTTTTAGGTTAATATGGGCCTTATATAGGGCTTAACAATAGTTCCACTAGAGCTCATGATGAAGATTAATTTTGAGAAATTTGTATAAAGTCAATTCCTACAAAATTTTGTTTTCATAGACAAAATTAACATAATTAATCTTTTTATATTTTATTGTCATAACCTTTGTTTGTTAGTGTTAACAATTATACCTACCAAAGCTGGAATTCTTGAGAATTTTTAGTCATTTATTGATGTAATAGGGACACTTCGTTATTTGAATAATATCATCATCATGAAGAAGAATGATGATGACTATTTAGACTGAACTCTTGTCAACACAACCTTCTTCCAAACATTTATTTAACTTGTCAACATATAGTGACAAAAGAGTTAGGGGACATGGGAACACCTTGCTTAACTCCTATATTACAATCAATTTATTATGACCAAGACTCCATCTTCCTAAACATGGCAATAATAGGTGGAGTCTAAATGTTCTACATTTTAACCATTTTACCCAAATTTCGTGATACAATTGTGGGTGAAATTACAATTTTTGCTTGTTTAAATTACATTGTATAGGGAAAACATGGATTTAATGTAACAAAAACCTTGTAAGGTACCTTGATTGTATAACTCAATAAAGCAAACATGAAATTCCCAACGTGGAGAAAAACTTACTAGAAAATACGCCAAAAAAATGGAAACTACATTGATAATAACAACTTACAACATGAACTTTTAATCATTAAAAATTTAAGAAGGCACATCTATTATTTCTTTAAAATTATTAGTATTTTTTTATTAAATTATTTGTTTAAGAAATTTTTTACTTATTAAATGACTTATTACTACTAATGGCATATGACATAGGAAAACTTGCATGAAAGGGATACTATGTGTATAAGGTGAAAGATAATCTCCCCACTATTCAAATAGGTAAAACTCAATAAATCAAACATGAAATTCCAAAGTTGGAGAAAAACTTCCTAGAAAATATGCCAAAAAAAAGAATGTTTAAACTACATTGATAATAACAACATACAACATGAAGTTTTAATCATTAACAAATTAAGAAGGAACATCTATTATTTCTTTAAATTTATTAGTATTTTTATATTAAGTTATTTGTTTAAGAACATTTTTACTTATTAAATGACTTATTACTACTAATGTCATATGACGTAGGCAAACTTGCATGGAAGGGGTACTACGTGTATAAGGTGAAGGATAATCTCCCCACCATTCAAGTAGGTAAGTCTAGGTTGGGGTATGCTTGGATCTTATATGGAAAAGCAATCCATCCACTAATAAGATGTTATTATTAGTATTGTACAAAGTTTGATCTCACTTGAAGATCCCTTGAAATATATTAATTCCCTAAAATAATGTGCATCCTCACCCTTACTCATAATTTTTTTTGTTTGTCAAGTTTTGAGTGTCCTAGAGAGATGACTATAGGCTTAACCTTCTAGCTTGAGAAACCACGACCTAATGGTGTCTACGCCATCAAAATCACCAAAGTCTACGCCATCAAAATCACCAAGAGATCGCACCGGCCTTGGACCACACAGGGTCTTAACATAATGGATTTTTCTGATGGAATTTCAAACCACTGACCTTACATCATAGAGTAACTTAACAATACACCCATCACTATATATTCTAAGCCCATTCCCACCTCCACCCATAAAATTTGAAAAATCTGGACAACTTATTTTGCCCAATCAGCCACGTCGGTGCATTTCTACACCGGATATTTTTCCGTACATTTCACTTTCAAACTTATCGAGGAGATATGATTTAGATATGCAAACACGTTTGTTACTAAAAAAGAGGCGGTTTGCTTTTTATTATTATAAAAACCCGTCTTCGAAGTGCAAGATTATTTTAATTTGATGATAGCGAGAGGCATTCATAATATTTTACAAGTTACGACAACTAATAAGCGTGCAGCTAGTACTATAAGCTTGTTTATATATGTGCAACTAGTATAAGTTGACTTGTCATATAGGATTGAGAGCATTAAGATATTTCTAGGTGCATTCATATTGTTTAAAGATTTTTTATAAATCTTAGGTTCATTAAGGCCAAGGGGGAAGATCTGATTTCTTCGTAACATTTTAAAATCTTACAAGGGACCTTCATATTTACAGGCCACAGTCTATATTTTTCTTGTCGTTTAGATGATGTAAGAGGGTGACGAGACTTATCTAATGGATAAATGATAATTTTATTATTGTTTTGTACCTGCATTCGCATTAATTAAATACAAAAGAGTAAGGAAACTGTCATTCGCTTTCGCTTCCCCAAGGATAGGGGACTGTCATCTTGACCCAGGGTTAACATTATTTTAACTAAGGTTACTGTTAATGGAAAGTTTCAATCGCAGGACTCTAGGCCAATAAATAGAGCCTCCATTCTTGTATTAAAATTTATGTTCTGATGAATAAATCTGAAAGGAGTGCCGGAATTCTTTCAAAGTGCCTTTCGTCGTGCATAGTATGTGTTTTATTAAATTAGTTTTCAAATTATTGATAGCTTAAATTTTCACAGATTTACTAACTAGACATGTTTAGTGAATTTGCTAATTTGTTTTTGAATGGTTTATTATTTAATTTGATTATTTTAAATAAAAATATATAATCAGTAAATTGAGAAAGATATGAACTGTGATTACATTATCTGTGATTTTGTTTTGTAGGTGCGTCCTCGGGTGCATCCAGGCGTTACGTGTCCCTCGGCCACGGTAGTTTCAGTTTCGACTTGCCATGATGATCATTTTTGTGAAGTACACCCTCCTTCCACCTTCACCGTTTGGAAGAGCTCTCTCTTCCTTAATGGAAAAGGATTCACAGTCTTTGATTCATCTGGAAATCTGGTCTTCAGAGTTGATGATTACTCAACTCAAGCCAAACACCATCTCTCTCTCATGGATGCTGCGGGAAACATTCTTCTCACCCTGTCCCATAAGGTATTATTATTTTCAGTTGACCTAAATTGGATTTCAAATTTGGAAAATATTTTGAAATTTAATAGATACGAGCAAAGTTAATTGTTTAAACTCTTTTATTATTTTCTTAGCAAAATTAATTGTTCTAACTCTTTTAGAACTTGGGCAAAAACCTGAAATATTTCCTGAAATAAAAATAGGCTACCGTTTTCAACACATTTTATTGATTTTACTTATGTTGATTGATTTTGATTTTGATTTTGATTGTGGGTTTAGTGGAGGTTGGGTTTTAACCAGCGATGGGATGCATTCAGAGGAGATGGCGATGGCTGTGAGAAGCCAGCGTTTACAGTCATAACGTCGGTGTTGAAACTTTTCTCAAGCAAGCCCTCCGCCAAAGTTGTCATAAATCCGATAAAAGGTCATAATACGGAGACTTGCCATTATCAAATGAAGGGATATCTGTGCAAGCCAACCTCCTCCTTCACATTATTCCGTGGCTCTGGAGAAATTGTCGCTCAGGTTCGTTGTCATGTTATTGAATACTACGAATTCACTGTTCAGTTTATTAAAAGGAAGAAGGTGAGCGTAGTGGGTAATTTCATGGATTCATTCATTGAATGGAACAGGCAAGACGGAAGCGAGCGACATCGGAGGTCATGTTAGGAGACGACGTACTCAGCCTTGTTGTGCAGCATGGAATCGATCAAACCTTAGTCATGGCTCTTCTTATTATTCAATCAGATATTCAGAAGTGAAAGTCAAGATTTTAGAGGCGGTCCAGATTTTAGAGGCGCTAAATTCGCCGTCCCGTTTGGAAACCTAAATTCGCCGTCTTATCTCAGTGAGAAAAAAACTATTTATAATCTTCTTATTATTTGACGGAGTTATAAATATTGTGTTTAAATTTTAATACCTAAATTCACCGTCTTAAAAAAAACTATTTATACTCTTCTTATTATTTGACGGACTTATAAATATTGTGTTTAAATTTTAATAAGGATTATTATTTAAAGAAAGGAAGGGTTGTGGTTAAATTATTGGGTTATTTGGTTTTTATAAAATGAGGATTTGTTATTATTTATATTATTAAAGTATTTTTAATAATTCTATATTTATGATGGAATTTTTCCAATAGCCTGAAAACTAATATAAGATTCTGACATTGTCTGATAATTTGCAGTAAATATGTCTAGGTACCATAAAACATATAACAAATGTAATAATGAAACATTCATAGAGGCAACACGAGGTTTGTTTGTTGGTAAAAAGGGATCTAGTGAATATAGCTCAGAAATTCCAATCATTTCTTTACCTCCCATATGCAATTTGGGATTGTAAACTTTAATAAAATTGCATTACTATCATAAACATGATATTCTTGCCACCAAGTATTAATCATTCATATATATAAGGTGCGTCATGGACTTAACATAGGTACATTTCCATGGTGTCGCAATGCTGTTGGTAGCTTTATGAAATTCCGCATATTACATATGTCCTACATTATCACTTATTGTATTACAAGTCTCTCGAGACTAAAGCAAAATCTCACCTTGACCGATGAGTCGATCGGTACAAGAAACCTATCTCCCTAAACACCGTTGATTTTCTTTAGTTCAATCAGACGGATGTAAAGCGTTAGGGTTGGTTATGGGGTAACTAACCGACCCCAACTCTCCCCCTTTGTTGCTGATTTTCGTTTTGTGGTTTGTTTTTAGGGTTCTGCAATTACCCGGTTATTCCTAGGTGGTCGGTAGACTCTTTTGACAAGTGATAATTTTTCCTTCACTCAATTAAATATTCAATTTCTTATTGAAATTTTATTCTATTTCGTTGCTAGGGTTTGCTCATCTCGAATTTTCCTTTTTGGTGGAATAATGTGTTGAGATTTTCAATTTTTATTAAAATAGGCAAAATCTCAGTAGGTGACAACAATCTGATTTAGTTGCTATATTAGCTCTATTTTATTGGGAGTGAGTTAATGCATCCTATATTTGCTGTAGGAGGATTTATGAGGCAGTTAGATCCTCTTAGCTATAAAACAGGTGTCCAGACGGATTGGGTGGAGTGCGTGAGAGTTTGTGAGGAACTGAATTATCTTGTAATCTCCTGTTTTGATAATAAAATTTTTGCCGATGCCTATGTTTGGTGGACGTAGCCCAGATTGGTTGGGTGAACCACATAAAACTCCTGTGTCTCTTTTGTGATGTGTATTATCTGTTGTTGCTTGTCTTTTATTTAGCTGAATGGTCCAACAAGTGGTATCAGCGCAAGTTGGAGGAGCACGCAGCGAAGGAGTGGTCCAAGTCTATTGTGGATTGAATCGATTATTGACCTACTACGTGGGAAATTGTGCTGCTGCACGGTGGTGCTGGCTGAACGGTGCTGGCTGAACGGTGCTGGCTAAACTGCGCTCCGTTGCTGTGTAACTAAGGATTTACGCCATCTGTTCACAAACCTGGTGAATTAACGCGTTTGAAAAAGCGTTCAAGTTTGATCCACTCCACGTGCCTACGTATGGGATTATACCATATGTGAGGATGCTTATTGATTGGGTGCGTGTGCGTATTGCTTGAAGGTGCTGGCTGGTGCGTGTGCGTGCAGAAGACAAGCTACTTGCACGTGGGAGGATTAAATCGTTGAAATAGCGTTGGGAAAACTATATCGGCGTGGCTGTGAGGTTGCGTATGTCCACTACCAACCGTTGACATTCCACGTTGACACTCCATGTGTGTTTTGCAAAAGTCATCGCTCGCTGCTGCGTGCGTATACCAGAGCAGATTGGACCTGCGTATACCAGAGCGGATTGGACCTGCGTACGTGGAGTATTTCATTTTTTTAAAACGGTTTTGGCTGTTGGCGCGGGTTATGTTAAAATAGGCGCGCCAATAACCAGCATGGCGCAGAAACGACTTGATTAAGGGCGCCAGTGCGCCAATTTTCAGATCGGTGCGTAATTTAGAGGTATACACGCGCCAAATTTTCAGCTGGCGCGGTTCTTGTGTTCGTCAGCAAGTGCCAAATTTATTTACACTGTTTCTAATTGAAATCTGAGATTCAAACAGCAAAGCAAAGGGGTTTGTGTTTTTTTTTTTTTTTAAATAAAGGCAAAGGTAAAATAAGGCATAGGCGTTTATTGAGATTAAATTCTTTTCTTTAAAAGTTGGAATTGGAGATTCTTTGATTTTTAAACGAGATGGCGAAAAATCAAAGTGCCCGATTTGAAATCGTGAAATTTAATGGCAAAAATAATTTCGAGATCTGGAAGGTAAAGACGCATGATCTACTGGTACAACAAGGCGTGGCGAACACGTTGTTGGGCAGATCCAAACTGCCTTACCCCATGACAGATGATGAATGGAATGAATTGATTGAAGAGCCTTCAGCGGTATTCGACTGTGTTTGGCTGATGATGTTTTATTTAACATCGTGTCAGAGAATACTGCTGTTGGTTTGTGGACGAAGTTGGAGAAGCTGTATATGACAAAATCCTTGACAAATCGGATTCTCCTAAAGCGGCAGCTATACAGTTTGCGAATGAAGGAAGGTACTTCCATTACTGATCATTTGAATTTTTTTAATACTCTAATGGTACAATTAGAAAGAATAGAAGTAAAATTTGAATCCGAGGATAAAGCCATAACATTATTGTGCTCGTTGCCTGAGTCGTGGGATCATTTTGATACTTCTATAAGTCTTAGTTCATCCGAAACCATTGAATTTGATGATGTTGTTGGAGCTTTGTTGTCCGAGGAGACCAGGAAGCGGTCGAATGCTGACACCTCTACATCAGAGGCAATGATGGCTAAAGGTCGTTCTAGAGAAAGACGCTCTGGTAAGCACAGCGATTCGCATTCAAAGTCAAAAGGAAAGAAGAGTAAAGTAAAGTGCTGGTTCTGCGGCAAATAAGGGCATTTGAAGAAGGATTGCTGGAAGCGACAACATAACGCAGGTTTCCTTCCTTTAATACAACACAATAAAGAAGGACGAGGCGTTTCTAGCAATGCTAGTTTTGAGTATGGGCTCGATTCCATCTTAGACTAGGTTTCTTGTACCCTTTTTGAATTCACC
Organism: Pinus tabuliformis; assembly: GCA_031772625.1. Lineage (NCBI taxonomy): Eukaryota > Viridiplantae > Streptophyta > Pinopsida > Pinales > Pinaceae > Pinus > Pinus tabuliformis. Next base: position 314,667,211 of record CM062812.1, read on the forward strand.
AAAGTGTTAATGATAGGTACTACTCTAACTTATGTCATCCACTTTGATCACGGGTCTTTTCTCTCCCATTTTTTGTGTTTAGAAATTTGATACGAGGGTTTACTCAAGGGATCATTTTGGTCGTCGTCTGTAGAGTTCCTTTCTCATGTATTTAATGGGTTAATATCCTAGTCCATTTCTAAAAATTCATGTGGCCTTCATAGTTTACTAACTGGGTCTCTATTTTCTTGAAATCGATATCGACGCTTCTGGCCTTCCACTTACTGAGTTAGAGGGTTTCATGTTTTCCCAAGTGCTAGCTTCTCTTACAAAATTTCATTCTCCCCTTTCAGGTTGTCTAACCTCAGTTCTGATACGATTTACTATAGGGAAAGCCCTTGCATGGCTATTGGTAATTTCTAGAGTTGTGAATGGTTCCTTTGTTGTTGGTTGGTCTTGTTGTTGTTCTTGTTGATAACAACTAGGGTTAAATTTTATCGTGTAATATTTTAAACATTATTAATGGTTTAGTTCTGTCAATGATACCTTAGTAAAGAAAAGAACGTGTCTGGGTTCTCTCATAATTACAATTGACTCCTACACAAATTTTGATCAATTTTCTACCCATAACTTTATTGTCCTAGTTTTTTTCCTTATGTTTTCTTTACTGTGCTTTTAGCTACATGGTATATGAAATATATAAACTATTTTATGCATGGGGAATTACCGGGGTTATGTTTCGTCTAAAAATGTAGTTCATAAATTCCCTCTTGTCTCTTTTTGTTAATTAATTTGAATGAGGATCGTAACATAAATACAATTACTAGCTATTTCTTCCTATGTATTTTCACAACCCAACGTTTTAAGAGACTTATAATCAACTATAAAAGTTTAAATCTATGTTTAATACTTATGTCAATTATTTGAATTTTCATAAGAATGAATGGTTCTTTTATTTAGTTATGTTTCCTAGTTTTTGTCTTTTTTTTTCTTGCCATTAAATTGATATTTTCACTTATAGAATCCTCTTAGAAGGGACTTGTGCTATTCGTATATGTGTGTATGTGTGTGTGTGTGTTTGTGTGTGTGTTTCCAGGCTTACTGGCCCTCTGTCATGGTACTTCTCTCATTTACAAAATAATACCAAATGTCGGGTTGTTCTAGGCTAGCTACTTCTCTCATTTACAAAATAATACCAAATGGCGTTAGAAAATAATACCAAATGGCAGGTTGTTCTAGGCTAGCTACTTCTCTCATTTACAAAATAATACCAAATGGTGGGTTGTTCTAGGCTAGCTAGCCTAGATGGCTCCGACCTGGAACTAACCGTAATGCATAATTCTTTGGTTTGACTAGCAAATACAATAGTACTTACTTTGCACAGAGTTATATTTTACAATTATCCACTGCATAGACATACATAAAACATATGGAAACCTAGCAGGAAATGAACTAAAACTCAGAAAAATAAGTACACTTACCAGTTTTGATCTTTTATATTAGGTTATCCAGCCATACAATTCACATAAGTAGTTTACAATAATAGTTTCAAGATGAAATTTTAAGAAGGATTTAATATGCAGAAATACTCTACTAGCCTACACAAAACTACTTATCTATTCCATATTAGTTATATGGGCACGAGGAATCACTAGGTAAGGGAGAATGCTCCTCCCAACCATTGAGCATGATGTTCCACTTGAGCTCCTCCTAAGCCGATTTCCTTTCAAATCAGTCTTTCTTGGACAAAGACCATAGAGGTTTACATGGAAATTCCACAGGCCCCCAATCAACTCAAGAATTTATTGCCCAGAACTTTCACATACTCATAGGTCTATAGAGAAATTCCACTGGTCACAACCAGCTCAAACATTTCTCCTGCGTTACCTCAACAATGTCCCGCCTGAGGTAATAAATTCTCTTCTCATCATTATTAGTTGCCTTAGGTTCCCTTCCCACCCACTTGGATCTCTTTTCCCAGCTGAGATATTTATCCCTAAGGAGAGGTGTTATAGACATATTTGGGCACTGAAACCCCAATCACATATGTCCATAAACCAAGGGCTTCTAAACCCCTAAAATTGTTGTTTCATACCCTAAAGGAACAAGGTCAGCTGATTACATCATCTCCCAGAAGTTCTCCATGAAGAACTACTCAGAACTGTTCAAAACTGGACCATATAGACTGCTCCATGCATAGGGTGCAATGCATCTCACCTATTACATACGAGGGGTGCAATGCCTACTGGAAAGCCCTTTTGTAGGGTGCGATGAGTGAGAGCAGACAAATGGCAGAAGTAGTGTGCTAAGTGGGAACCCACAAAATCTTCTAGAAACTGCTCATATGACACTTGCCTCTCTGAATTCGCCCAGGGATGAGTAAGAGATCTGAAATCTCCAAGTGGAACCAAGAACTATTAGTGAAATGACACTAATCAAAATCCAAGAAGCTGACTCACTCTCCTATAAACATCTATATATGGATCCCTCATCCAAGAGATCCAAAGGCTGGAATTTTGTAATTTGCAAGGATGTGTTGTTGGTTTTCTTTGAAGACATTGTTGGGTGATCTTCCTTTGTATGAGGTGAAGAGGGCTTTCATGCTGGGAGGATGATGCTGGATTAGACAGCCTGGTTGTAATCCTCTCTTCTACTACTTCTATCAATAAAGCTATTTGATTTTTCCTCCATATGCTTGTATATCTCTAAATCTTGTATTTGTATATGCATCTATATGGTTAATGTATATCTCACCCTACACTATTTATGGTTATAGATCTCTATGCTTTGATGGTATTTTGCTGCCTTGACTCTACAAGTGTTCTTTGAAGTGGGACAAGCGAGAAAGGAGTGGCGAAAGCTCTATCAAAGGAGAGAGGAAACAAGCAAGGAGACTAGCGAAAGACTGAGGTTGGTACTCTCTGCTTCTCTCTCATCTATCTCTCATAAAGGAAAACACAAGTGACTTTAGTTTGTTTGTTTCTAAGATAGCTACCCGTCTTAGTGGGACTAGCAGCTCTGAATGGACACTAGTTTTCCTGATAACAAAATTTTGACCATACTGGGGAGCGGATAGTTTGTTTGTTTTGTTACTGTTATTTGCTTTATAAACCATAGACGGAGCCTGAAGTCAAGCCAGCTAGCCTTCGAACTACTTTTGCTATGTAACTGCAAAGTAAATCAACACTGCTTCAGTCAATCTCTGGGTTGGTTTATGAGTTGAACATCTAGCTTGCAAACATCCCAAGTGCCCTAGTGATAGCTCACATAACCTCATTAGATCAGCCCCTATACTTTGTGTTTACTGACAATCATTAGCTTAGCCTAAGTCCCTGAACTTAACTGCAAACTGTGAGTGAAAACCAAGCACAGTCTCGTCCCTGGACCATCGCACTATCTCTTCTAGGAAATCTGGATGCATCGCACCTCTCATGTGTTGCAGGTGAGATGCATCCCTATTTCACTATGTTACAGGTGTGATGATTGAATGAGACTGTTTCTGCCTCCAGATTTTGGTATTTTCTTCATTGTATTCAGCTTTATTCAGTAGTTTTGCTGTCTATGATCAGTATATCTTTGTTGAAACCATCTTCCTTTGCATTATTCAACCTCCATTAGAAGGAATTGTGAATGTCTTTTATGTATTTTTCATCATTTACAGTTCTCCTTTGCAAATAGTAGCTTAATCGAACTGTCGTCTTTTGATTTGAAAGTGTCGCAAGTGTCGTTTTCAGTCAAGAAAAAAGTGTCACAAATAATTCCTCTTGTAGATAGTTGATTACACTTTTGCCATTGTATTTGATTTGAATCATTAGTACTTCAAGTGTTGAAAGCAGTTTAAAATTCAAAATCGCAAAGTGTCGTCTTGACCTTACTTCCGTTTTTTGAAAAGAAAATTGTTAGTCCTGTTGCTTTGAAAAAAGATAGTTCAGATCTATACTTTGTTTTCTTTTTGTCATTCTCACATTAAGGAAACTGAAAAGCAATACATGCATGTGCATTTGCATTAAGACTGCATGCTGAAGTTGATTTAGGAAAAGTGCATCTAGTGTGTGCTCTCTACTCTATGTTGAAAGAATTTCATTTCTCTTTCCATAGTAGCTAACATTTTCATTGCAAAAAGAAAATAAACAACTATTTATCATCTTAGATTGCATATTTAGGAATTGTATATTTACATCACGCGGTGAACCTTAAAGGCAAACTTCTTAAGAAAGATCAACTGTAAAATAAACTTCAATGAACATAAAAACGCTTTGGAACCTAACGCACAACATCTAGAAGTCTACGCTAGAGACATATTCCGGCGTCGTAAAGCCTGGTAACTGTCACTTTCATCGTAGGTTGGGTGATTCCTCCTCTTTGAGATGACAAGTGCCAGTACGAACTTGTGCTCCCATGTACCATCGAGTATATATTGGGAGACCACAATAGGCTACATCCTTTATCTTTAGGAAGCTGTGTCTGTCGCCCTATCAATCGCAATGCACTAAACACAGCATTCGGGAAGATTGACTGTCGTACCGTAAAAATTATTCTGCAGTTTTGCAATTGATTTGGTAATCCCCTTTGTCTAGATTTCCAGAGTAGTCACTTTCACTTCTTTTCAGACTCCTTAAAAGAAAAGGTCCATCTAAGCACTTGCCACTTCAGGCTCATTAAAAATCGAAGGCGGCTAGAGTCATCTTTAGCTTTTTCTCGACTCTTGAAAATTGAAAAAGCAAGTTGTGTCAAAGTGTCATAAAATTTATTTTAATCGGAATAATGTCACTATTCCCTCGTTGGTCTTAGGTTGAGAAAATGGAATCTACCAATAAAAGATTTCCCCTTGGGGGGAATCCTAGTCCCTTCTCCTCTTGGAGGGATGTTGGTGCTCCACACATGGCCACATTGTCCCTTCCAGGACTCACAATTGGCCTGCCAGTATGGCTTTTCTCGACCTTTGTCATTCAAAACACTGCAATTCCTCAGCAATCGAATCAACAACCAGATGAAGTTGCTCCCCAACCTTCTACTTCGTTTATTTCTCCCTCTCCTTCTTCCTCTCTGCTTGGTGAAGCTATTCACGCTAAAAACCAAGTAACTGAGAAGAAGAGGAAAGGGAAGGAGAAGAAGAAGAAGAATCTAACAACAAGAGGGGGCAACCGTACATCATCTGGCGAAAATCCACACACTGCACCTTCCAAACCTAAATCTCCATGTGTCATTTGCAAGGGAGACCACTATCATTGAGATTGTCCCTACATCCCATGGATCTTGAGGGACTAGTCTCCCCACTTACACAATCCAATGTCTTCATCTACTGACGATCATGTTGAGAGCACACCATCAACTAGTGAAAACGAAGTCAATGGACAAAAAGGAAGATCCAAATTTCCTCGTAGACTTTGTTAAGGTGATCATGCTCTCCACCATTGTCCATTCCTAGACGAAGCTAAGAGAGTCTTGGATAACCATCCTGCTTCACCGAGCGACTTCCTACTTGATACAAAAAACTCTTGCCGAGTCCATCGCTAGTTGAAAATCCGACTGACACACCTTTGTTGTCGGTCAAAGCAACTATCATTGAAGATAAGCCCTCTGACTCCACCTCGGACCAAAGTCAACAGGTCGAGATGGCAGTCGACCCAATCTTGTCTTCAGAAGGTCCACCTTCAGATGATACTGTCACCAAGGAGAATGAGGATGACACCATTCAAATTCTCTTCGTAAGCACAGACTCTAATGAAAATGGGGGGAATCTACCCATTCCTTTACCGCAAGAAGGGAGTTTGTCAAAAATGTATCCGGCCATTTATTCGGTCCCACCTCCAAGCAACGTAGTCGTCTCCTTCGATTGGAATCTACTAGGCAGACCTCACCTACCATCTAATATACCATTCCAAATCATAGTACAAGCTTATAGAATGATCATGGTTGGTACTATTATAGATGAAGGGGCTTCTGTGAGTATCCTTTCCTCAACTTCTTGGAAAGCGCTTGGTTCGCCATCGCTTTTGCCTGAGATTTGAAATCTGACAGGCTTCAACAAAGGAACCAGTCGACAATTAGGGATCCTTCCAAATTTTCCTATAACTATGAGAAGGAAAACCGTTTATCTAAATGTGATGGTAGTCCAAGGACCTCTAGATTACAATCTACTCCTTGGGCGTGACTATATTTATAGCATGGGAGCTATTGTTTCCTCACTCTTCCGAGTGATGTGTTTTCCACATGAAGGCGGAGTGGTCCACCTAGTTGACCAGCATTCATTCCCTAGTTCAAACATAGCTATTAGTCAAATGCCATCCCTAGCTGGTCTTTTTGCACAAGGAATGTCTCATAAATCTCTAGTCCATCCACCTGATGATCGCGAGTGATTCAGTGATTGTGACTGAAACCTAGAATGCATGCGCCCTGGGCCGCTTGAGCAGAAAAACCCCAAATATAACGTAGGTTTCTATGTAGGAATATGACTAGTCTGATACCCCTATCCATTTAGGAAAATGGATTTGGACTGGAAAAGGATTCCCTCGTCAAACTTTATGTGACTGGAAGCTCCCACCATTCACCTTTGTCTATTTCGATGGACATCGCCAAGGAATTGTTTTGTCTGTGACGCGGATGGAACAATCTTGCTAATGCAAGAAATTCCATATGGTGACCTGGAAACTCTACTTTATACCTGGGGGCATGCAAACCTTTTTGCATGCGAGTGAAAAGCGACCAATGTAACTCTAACCCCATAGTTTTTTACTAACTTCAACTGCTTAAGTTAGGTGATTGGTCTGATCAACCATTCACCTTTGTCGGGACCAACATAAACGATATAGTAAAGGAGATGTTTGCCACTGAGAAGCTATCCTACCTAACCTGAGTAGTTCTTTAACCCCTAGGACAATAGTTGGTTGTTCCCAGCTTGCACAGAAAAGGCTCCGGAGCAAAGTTGCGCATGGGGCAAGCTCCCTAAAAAATGAACCTACTGATGGGACATTCTTATTATACGACTGGCACGAGCAGTTTTGCGTAAAGTTCAAGCTCACTAAGAAATAAACCTCACCACAAACAGTTTTACGCAAAGTTCAAGCTCATTAAAAAATAAACCTCGCCATGAGTAGTTTTACGCGAAGTTCAAGCTCATTAAAAAATAAACCTAGCAATGAGAAAATGTTCCCGTAAGAGTTTAAGCTCATTAAAAAATAAACCCCACCTCCGGTAAATAACCATTGCGATTGCATGACTATCAGTTTTTGAACCTTGGTCGTGTTCTTACCATCGCCTCCACTCTTTTTTAGCCGATCATACGCCTCCATTTGATTGTTTACCCTTTTGAGGAACAACTGCAATGAGTGATTCTATTAGCCACCTTCTTTACACTGCCGTGATTGAAAAAGTTCCAAACCTTACCTGCAACCAACAACTATCCAAAAACATCACTCGTTCCTCAAAAAGCAAGTCTCCTTTAAGCTCTTTTCATCTGACTCGTAAAATATGAAAAGATTGCCAAGAAATTGGCCTCTCCAGCTCGTTAAAGCGACCGAAAGTGCCATCCCTCCTCTAGATTTTAATCTTTTTGGACCTGAGGTATTATTACACAAAAAGATCGAGCGCCTGTCTTGTTCGGCTCGTTAAAACTATCGGAAAGTCATCCCTTTCATATTATTTTATACTTTTTCAGACTTAAGGGATTACACTATGAAAAAGGACTACTGGAGTTGTCTTTCTGTCCCTTTTAGACTCTCTAAGATTGAAAAGGACCAAGTTATCTTTGTCATTAAACTCGTTAAAACAATAGCGACAAACTTGTCCATGCAGACAAGAGTGAGTTTCACTATCGCTAGGCTCGTTAAAACATAGCGACAGGTTTTCCCGAAGGGCAAATTATAGAACAAGCATATGTTATCCTCCTCAAGCTTGACATAAATAAAGAGGTATTGGTCAGCAATGACTCGGGAAAAAGGGAAGAAAACTTGAATATCTTCATTGGTAGCACGTCGCTCTTGAACATGACACTTTCACTCCGTCACCATGCTTGAGTTGGGTTGGGTTATTCCGTTCACCAGTTGTATCACCATTGGTCTACCATACCATCCATTTTTGGGGTTAACACTACCAATCCATTTCAATGTTGTCGATATGCTCAAGAGAAGTCGTTGAGAGAATTCACCAACCTAGCTAATGTCTCATCCATTACAATACCTTCACTCTCCATTTTTCATGACCGCCACCCTGAACCTCGTATCATCAGATCATTTTCACCTCCACAAAATCATTTGCTCCGTTTCGTGTCATAGATGTGGGATTCATTAAGGCCCTCCTACAACGGGTCACTTCTTGTCGACATCAGCTCATTATCCAAGAAGTTGACTTAGGGACAACCCTTTCAGTACTTTGAAGCTTGCATGCCTCAATGGAAAGTTTCTCACTGTCGGTGACAGGTTTACATCAATGACCTTCGACCGAAAGATTTTACGTGGTGTTCGACATCAACTCATGTATTCACACCATGTGAATTGTACTGCAATACCTTGAGGGTCATCATCATTATCGGTGATTCCTCTCGTGTCTGTTAATAGCTTACATCATTGGCTGGTAATCAGGCGATGTCTTTCCATGTTCGACATCAGAACATCTTTTCACATGGATCGACTTGTACTTCGGGCGAAGATTGAACGAGTTTGGAGACCCCAGATCTAGTTTCATCCATTTGGGCCGCGATATATTCAGGAAAATAAAGACATCAAATGTACAACTGCACAGATAATCATCCAAACTAATATATGATGGCTTTACCAAAATCATCAGTCTGCCACACAGACGATTGTCTGTCTTATGTACATGAATATGAATGTATAAAGCTAAGCATGGGAATGCTTGCCTCAGCTAGATCATGAAAATGTTATGAAGATAATGTATTTTATTGTATCTTATTATAGGTCACCTTCCAGTTCGAAAAACCTCGGATCCTCATTATAAAGCATTTCACCCAACATCGAAAGATTTACGACCTCATGATTTAGGGGGCAACTGTTATAGACATATTTGGGAACTGCAACCCAAATCACATATGTCCATAAACCAAGGGTGTATAAACCCCTAAAAGTGTTGTTTCATACCCTAAAGGAACAAGGTCAGCTGATTACATCATCTCCCAGAAGTTCTCCATGAAAAACTACTCAGAACTGGTCAAAACTGGACCATACAGACTGCTCCATGCATAGGGTGTGATGCATCTCACTTATTACACACGAGGGGTGTGATGCCCATAGGAAATCCCTTTTGTAAGGTGCGATGAGCGAGAGCAGACAAATGGTAGAAGCAGTGTGCTAGGTGGAAACCTAAAGAATCTTTTAGAAACTGCTCATATGACACTTGCCTCTCTGAATTCGATCAGGGATGAGTAAGAGATCTGAAATCTCCAAGTGGAATCAAGAACTATCAGTGAAATGACAGTAATCAAAATCCCAAAAGTTGACTCACTCTCCTGTAAACATTTATATATGGATCCCTCATCCAAGAGATCCAAACGCTGGAATTTTATAATTTGCAAGGAAGTGTTGTTGGTTTCTCTTTGAAGACATTGTTGGGTGATCTTGCTTTGTATGAGGTGAAGAGGGCTTTCATGCTGGGAGGATGATGCTATATCAGACATCCTGGTTGTAATCCTCTCTTCTACTACTTCTATCAATAAAGCTATTTGAGTTTTCCTCCATATGCCTGTATATCTCTGAATCTTGTATTTGTATATGCATCTATATGGTTAATGTATATCTTATCCTACACTATTTATGGCTATAGATCTCTATGCTTTGATGGTATTTTGCTGCCTTGACTCTACAGGTGTTCTTTGAAGCGGGACAAGTGAGAAAGGAGTGGCGAAAGCTCAATCAAAGGAGGAAACAAGCAAGGAGACTAGCGAAAGACTGAGGTTGGTACTCTCTGCTTCTCTTTCATCTATCTCTCATAAAGGAAAACACAAGTGACTTTAGTTTGTTTGTTTTTAAGATAGCTACCATCTTAGTGGGACAATAGCACTGAATGGACACTAGTTTTCCTGATAACAAGAGGATTAATTACCTAATAGGCCTGAGGAGAGGATTAATTGCCTAATAGGTGAACCTACTTTTAGCACTTCCACCTTCCCATAATTCCTTGGCTAACAATAACTAATCTTTGTAATTTAATTAAAATGAAATATTCATGTCTCACATCACATATAGCATTCTATTATCCCATCCTCTCCCAAGTTATTTTAGTAGAAGTAATTAAAATTTTTACTATTGACTGAGGGGTATTACATCTTCGCCCCCCTCAAGTGAAACATCGTCATTGGTGTTTCATGGCCTCCAAACATCCTTAAATAGACTTTGCACATACACTTCTCATCCTTCTAGGTAGCCTATTCTAGATAAAGTGTTTCTTCTAAATTTTAACATGGGTGATAATCTTCTTTTGTAATCATTATTTCTCCCCATTTGAGAGTACTTAGAATTTCGTCCAAGAACTCTCCGTCTATTTTGATCTACATTCACAATCATCAAATTTGTCATTAGTTACCCATAAATCATTGTTTAAGAAGCATATACATAGGCATTTCACACTTTATTACATGCACCATCAATTATTTATGTACCCAACAAGAATCACCAACATGCATCACAGCCTGAGAAGGGAGAGCAACGTGCACTCCACGGGAGTTAGAAACATCATTGTAAACTTATCAACAATAGGAATAAATTATTTTTAATTATTTAATGACGATGTCAATAAATAAGAATCCCACCGTGTGGTTCTACTGTAAAATCCAGACCATGGAAGTACCAATTCCAATTTAACTAATCACGTAAAGATAATAATATTTCATAAACTATTTATTATTTTTGTCTCCTATAATAAATTGCAACTAGTGTTCTATTCTACTTAATAGCTTTATTATGTTTCCATTTTAATTTCAAATGTGAATTCTTCATGCATAAATAAGTTTAGGATAACTTCCTTTTGCCTACTTTGTTTAAGCCGACTACATTGCTATCTATTCGTACAATTTTTGCCCTTGTCATCCTACATTACAAGTTATTAATGAAAGTTATATGAAATTTTTCTTTCGTGAACAGTTATAAAATTTCCCCCTTTTGTGCTCAAGCGTACTTACTGACTCACACTCACTATGTTACTCTAGAATAATATTTTTTTATTTCTATATTGGTTCATAACATATTACTCACTTCATTCAACAAGAAGTTATTTTTCTACCTTTTACATTTAAGATCTTGTGGATAACAATTTTATTCCAATATGAGGATAACTAATTATCTTATTATACCATTCACACAATAATCATACTTGTTATCATCATTTTTTTTAAATCTAAGAAATATTTCCTTGTCTAGTCTCTAGGATGGCTCACCACTAATAATCTTCCCTTTAGGCACCATTAAACGATCATGATATGAAATAAGTCGCAACCAAACATTACCACTCACTTCAACTCACCACTTCCATGGTGGATATTATCTTTTTCCTTTAAGTGAACCTTATTTTTGTCCACATTAATTATCAATTTATCGTTCAATTCAATTGGTTTTCCTTATCTTATTATTTTCCTTCTAATCTTCCCTAGTAGGCCATTGAGGCTAGAAGCATAAGGTAATATTAAAAGGAACCATTATGACTATTCAAAGGCACAACATGGAGTAGTACAAGCATATTTAAATCTTTTACATCACCAATATCACAACAATATTCTGACTCCCCTTACCTGCGAGTTTTCTCAACTCTCTTCTAAGGTTTGCATACCTATCTATTTTGTAAATTATTAGTTAAAGTGTCTCAAGGTTACATGGGGTGCCTTCCCCTTTGCATCTTTCATGCTTGTCAACTATCTCAGCACATCATATTAGTGTGGATTATCTTGAAATAATGATTTGGCAAGCATATATTCATTCTAGTTAATTCATTAACAAGTCATCGTTTGTGTCTGTAGAAGTCATTTGAAGTTCTTCAAGGTACTTATCTAGGGTACCATTCATTGGTGTCACACTGCATTTTCCATGTTAGCAGTTCACACATCAACATGCATAACTAACACTTGTGGTAATATGCTACCAACATTCTATTTATTATAGCTTTAAATCTTACCTAAAGTTATATGCTACATTTTCTTAGTGACCTTCCTCAACTATCTACATGTTTCTACTCACAATTTTTTGTTTTTACATATGTCCCCATCAACTCTTCAACTTTCCTTAAAACAACTGATATTTTTTTTAATGACTATTCAATGTACACATTCATTATTGTGTGTATGTTATAAGGCATATTTCCTAGGTTGTCTTTTCTCCAATTTATGCTATTTCTTAAAACTTTTAAAGAGAAAGCATCAACCAACAATGACCAAGTTAGACTTTTTCTCTTGCAGCTTACAGTTGTACCATTTGGTGTTAACTTATATATATTTTCTACAGTTATACTAGGTTGCTCATGAAATCTAGCCTACACATGTTCCTATTTGTCTTGTTGTACTAGCTCAGATAAAATGTTTAGTTATCGGAGGCACAATTCACATTTATATCAATTAATCCTAACTCCTTTTCCATCTATATTTCCATTAGATTTAATCTTTATGATCGGGAGTTGGTTACCAATTAGCAAACTATTCCATAATTTAGTACCACGAGTTTGTAACTCACAACAAATATTGAGCCCCTATGTCTAACAACTATATGAAATTCAAAAGCTATCTGAATTCATTTTCTATATTTGAGGGCATGGTATTTATTTCTTAGTGGATTCCCATATTCTTCAAAATGGCTCTAATCTTGCTTACTTTATACTCACTAAATTTAATGCAAAATTAATATCTTTCTAAATATTAAAAGTAATTATTTCAGATGCTTCTAAGTTTATTTAGTACCTTGAAATAATCTCATATACTATTACCATATCATTTTCAACTTAAAATCTATAATATTCTTTTCACTTCACTATTACGAAACTAATCCTCTTTCCATCACAAGTTACTATGATAATTATCATGACTTACATTCATTTAGATGGGTTTTAAACAAGAAATTGTTCCCAATTATTTGACTTTCTTAACCTTCCATGCAAATGATTTTCACCCATTATTTTACTGCGGTAACCTATTTTCGGTGACCCTCTTGATGGAAAGATTTTCGGGGAAGCTGGTTCTTTATCTTACCACTTTCCTAGCACTCCTGAAATCCAAGCTTATTCGTAATGGCTTATTTTACCACTTTCCTAGAACTCCTGAAATTCAAGCTTATTCGTAATGGCTTGATAATACTGGATTAGACTTGTTGATACCTAAATTATATTATTTATTATATATATAATTAATATTATCGTAGGTAACCTCTATAACTTTTTAATAATTATTAATCTCATAAATTATTTGTGGAAACAATTTTTTTTATGAATTTACACAATAGTTAAAATTATCATGCAAATGACCTTAAATTTATTTTTTTAGGTGATTTTATAGATTATTCCTTTCCTTCTCTTCTAACATACCCATCTTAGATTTTAAAATTATTTAATATGATAAGATTTGATTCCTTACCCATATACTTCTCTATTGTTATAGTTCATAAACTTCTTTCTTTACTTATGATTTAGAGTGGGAAAATATGGTTCACAAATTAACATGTGCTATTAAATAAATATCTCACCTTCACCAATGAGCCGAGCAGTACAAGACACCTGTCTCTACGAAAACCGTTGATTCGCTTTAGTTCAATCAGATGGATGTAAAGCGTTAGGGTCGGTTATGGGGTAACTACCCCACACCCACACCCACTCCCCCCTCTATTGCTCATTTACGCTCTGCGGTTTGGTTGAGGGTTGTGCAACCACCCAGTTATTCCTAAGTGGTCGGCAGACTCTTTTCACAAGCGATAATTTTTCCTTAGCTCAATTAAACATTCAATTTCCTATTAAAAGTTTCTTTTGTTGTCTTCCTAGGTTTTTCTCATCTAGATTTCTCCTTTTTGGTGGAATAACGCAGTTTTCCTTCCTTTACTATGACACAATAAAGCAGGACGGTCGTTTTTTTTGGCGATGTTGGTTTTTAGTATTGCTTGGATTCCATCTTAGACTGTGCTTCCTGTACCCTTTTCGACTTCACCCGAGCGTTAATGATAGGTACTACTCTAAGTTATGTAATCCACTGTTATCACGGTTCTTTAATCTCCCCATTTTTTAATGTTTAGGAATTTGATACGAGGGTTTACTCCAGGGATGGTTTCGGTCGTTGCCTCAGGAGTTCCTTCCTCAAGTATTTAACGGGCAATATACCGGTCTTCTTTTAAAAATTAATGCTGCCTTCATAGTTTACTAAATGCGTCTCTATTTTCCTGAAATAGGTATCCACTGATGGCTACTTCTAGCCTTCTGCTTAATAAGTTAGAGGGTTTCATGTTTTACCAAGTGCTAGCTTCTCTTACAAGATTTCATTCTCCCCTTTCAGGTGCAGGTGGTCTAACCTCGTCTGATAGGATTTGCTATTGGGAAAGCCCTTGTCCCGCTATCGGTAATATCTAGAGCTATGAATGGTTCCCCTGCCGTTGGTCTTGCTGCCGGAAACTAGAGTTAACTTTTATCTTGTAATATTGTAAATATTCTTAAGGGATTAGTTCTGTCAACGAGACCCTAGTCAAGAATAGAACGTGTCTGAGTTCTCCATGATTACAATTATCTCCTACATGAATGATCAATTTTTTGCCCAACACTTTGTTGTTCTAGGGTGTTGCCTTGTGTTTTTCTTAACTGTGCTTTCAGTTACGGGGTATATGCAAAATATAAGCTATTTTCTGCATGGTGAATTATTGGGGTTATGTTTCTTCTAAAACTGTGATTCATAAATTCCCTCTTGTGTTCTTTTGTTAATTAATTTGAACGAGCATCGTGAACATAATTTTTGTACATACAGTTTCAAGCTATTTTGTTCCTATGTATTTCTGTAGCCCAACGTTTTAAGAGACTTTCACTCATCTATACAAGTTTAAATCTATATTTAATACTTATGTCAGTTATTTGACTTTTCACTCAAGATGAATGGTTCCCTTATTCAGGCATGTTTCCCAGTTTTAGTTTTTGTCCCTTCTCTTCCTATGGTTAAATTGAGATATTTGGGATTACAGAATCCTCTTAGAAGGGATCTGTGCTTTTCGGATGTGTATGTGTATTTTTAAAGTAGATTAATAGAAAATTTATTCCAGGTTAGCTGGGCCCGCCAATTCTATCGTGGAAATTCTCTCATTTATAAACTAATACCAAATGGAGGATTGTTCTAGACTAGCTGGCATGGCTGTATGTGTATTTTTAAAGTAGATTAATAGAAAATTTATTCCAGGTTAGCTGGGCCCGCCAATTCTATCGTGGAAATTCTCTCATTTATAAACTAATACCAAATGGAGGATTATTCTCTCATTTATAAACTAATACCAAATGGAGGATTGTTCTAGACTAGCTGGCATGGCTGACTCCGTCCTGGTTAGTACTAATTGTAATGCATAAGTCTTTGGTTTGACTAGCAGATACAATAGTTGTTCCACTCTAGGTGGCCTGGCCTACTCCCTACTCCATCCTAGTTAGTACTAACCGTAATGCACAAGTCTTTGATTTGACTAGCAGATACAATAGAAGAATTTTCCCAGGTTTGATATTTTGGATTAGGTTATCTCACCATAAAATTCACGCAAGTAGTTTATCATAAAATTAACATAAGTAGTTTATAGTAACAATTTCTCTTCTACTTATTTGTTCTACATTAGTTAGATCTCTATGGGAAATCACTCTCTTCTCTTCTACATGTCACAGGTCTACATGCCAAATGTCTACATTAATGGTCCATTAATTGCCTAATCACTTTAGCATAATTCTTTGGCTAACCATAACTAATATTAGTAATTTAAGTAAGAAGAAATATTTATATATATAACCTTACATGGTTTTTTATTAGCCCATAGTCTGCCAAATTATTTTAGTAGAAATAATTAAAAAATTTACTATTCACCTAAAAATGTTACAAATAAATAGATTAAAAATAACTAACATAAATAATAAATTTATAAACAAATTTAAAACATATAATTTTATATAATGAAATTATAAACAAATTTGAAAAATATAATTTTATATATGTTGCAAAATTATTTTATTTGATAAATATTTAAATTAATTAATAATAAAAATGATATAGTAAAACAATTTTTAATATAAAAAAATATATACAATTTTTCCTAATGATTAATTAATTATAAAAAAATAATTATAAATATTAAAAATAACTAACATAAATAATAAATTTATAAACAAATTTTAAAAATATAATTTTATATAATGAAATTATAAACAAATTTGAAAAATATAATTTTATATATGTTGCAAAATTATTTTATTTGATCAATATTTACATTAATTAATAATAAAGATGATATAGTAAAATAATTTTTAATATAAAAAAATATATACAATTTCTTCTGGTGATTAATTAATTATACAAACGATAATTATAAACACAAAAAAACAAAGTTACATAGTTTAAAAAAAATGTTAAAATAAAAATTATAACTTCTAATTTGTTATATACATTAAAAAAAAATTATAATTCAAATACAATCAATTTAACATATTCATCTATTTTTTAAAATTCAAATTTTTTTTGTTATTTTAAAAATATAATAAAAAATTATATATTATTTTACATAAAAAATTAAATTTATATATAATAATGAAAAAAATTCTCAATAAAATAATAAATAATTTGTAATCACCAAAAATTGATAAGTATACTATATATATGACAATGATAAATAAACAATATTTTTAAAATTTTAAATACTAACAATGTGATATATTTAAATATTAAAAATGTAATTTTTAAAAAAACTTAAAATTGTCAAAGGAATTAGTTCTAGTGATATGGTTCATGATTTGTGTTCCAGGTAGCATGGGTTCAAGTCTCTAGAGACATGTTCACTCTTTGTAACATTTTTGGAATATTGGTTCTATCTAATGGAATAGTGGAAGTCTACTGGGATGTACTTGTTACTTCAAAAAAAGAAGCATAAAATGAGAATCTAGAAACCAAAATAGCGATTATTGGGAATCAGTTGGGTGAAACACTTGGGACTCAAAGGAGAATCAATTGTTAGGAGAATCGGTTGGGACTCAAATTATTGGATTATTGGATTAACACTTGGGACTCAAAGGAGAATCAATTGTTGGGAGAATTGGTTGGGACTCAAATTATTGGATTATTGGATTATTGGAATCAGTTTATGGGAATCAGGGACTCAAATCATTGGATTATTGGAAATCAATTGGGAGAATGGGAGAATCAATTGGGACTCAAATTATTGGATTATTGGAATCAGTTTATGGGAATCTGGGACTCAAATTATTGGAATATTGGGAATCAGGGGAATGTTGGGACTAAAATTATTGGATTATTGGGAATCACTTGGGAATCAGGGGAATGTTGGATTATTGGGAATCAATTGGGAATCAATTTATGGGAATCAGTATTGGATTATTTGGGAATCAGATTATTGGGAATCAGTTGAGAAACAATTTATGGGAATTAGTTTATAGAACATGAAATTCAGTTGGAAGGATCACTTGGGACTCAGATTATTGGATTATGTTGGGAATCAGTTGGGAGAATCAATTGGGGGGAGAATCAGTTGGGACTTAGATTATTGGATTATTGGGAATCAGTTGGAATAGTTTATGGGAATCAATTTATAGGAAACAGAATTCAATTGGGGGAATCAGTTGGTTTATAGGACACGAAATTCAATTGGGAGAATCAGTTGGGACTCAGATTATTGGATTATTGGGAATCAATTGGGAATCAGTTTATGGGAATTAGAGAATAGGAAATTCAGTTGGGAATCAGTTTATGGGAATTAGAAAATAGGAAATTCAGTTGGGAGAATCAGTTGGGACTCAGGTTATTGGATTATTGATAATCGGTTGGGAATCAGTTTATAAAACAATGAATTCATTCAAACCTTTCGAGGAACTTATTATTGTTTAAGCACCCAGTTCAATTAATGATTCCTATTCCATTCTTCTCTTTCAAGTCTCAATAAGTAATCATTCAAACCTTGATAGAGGAACTCATTATTATTTCAGCACCCACTTTAATTGATAATTCCTATTCCATTCTTCTCTTTTAAGTCTCGACTCCAGTACCCTGGTGATGGAAGTTGTATTAACATGAGAGTGGCATAAAATTTTGTTAAAAAAAACTATTATTTCATTATACTTTAACACACATGTGGTGAAGATGAAAATAAAACTTTCAAAATATGAATCAATGAAATTATTACAAATTGTTTATATGTATATATATATTAAAAAATATATTGATAAAAACTCAACTAATAATTAATTATACCAAGAATCTTACTTCCATACTAAGATACTAATAATAAGTTTAAGAGATATTTTTCGTTAGACTGTTTGTTTGCTTTTATACCGTAAAAAGATCAGGTATTTCCTACTTGAAGCCGAGTATTCGATGAAGTAAATCGTGAAAGCCTTATCATTTAAGATACGCCTACCATTGCAAACATATCCATATAAAGTAGTTGAACTGATCCGCTATACGTTAGCATCACTATTAACTAATTAATTATCGTTAATTTGTAATAGTGAATTTTAATGGTTAAAGTCATTATTTAATATTTAAATTTTTTAGTTAATTAAATAAGGAATACATAATTTAATGAAGTTAAAGGGTTATTTTTTTAAATAAATGAAAAACATAAAATAAATATTAATTAATTAAATAATTAATATATAATTTAATAAAATAAATTTGGTAATTTTTGAGTAAAAATTTATAGTATATTTAATAAAGTAAAAGTCACATTTTTCCAATAAAAAATGATAGTATAAGTGGAAAAGTTGAATAATCACTAATTAAATCGATAATTAATACATAAAGAGCTAAAAGTGGCACCTTTTCTTGACAATTAATACATAATGAAGTAAAAATGGCACCTCTTCTTGACAATTAATACATAATGAAGTAAGAGTGGCACCTCTTCGGAACGAAAACTAAGAAGAAAAATCGGAAAAACCACTCACGAAGTAAAGTGAATTTCCTACTATGAAAAAATAAAAATAAAAGTTGGAAAAACCACTCAGGAAGTAAAGATTTTCTTACTATGGTTAGAAATAGCAAACACTATATTAAATAGTTTATATTAAATAGTTTATTTATAATTAGTAAAATAAATAATTACTATATATTGAGAATGTATTTTTAAATATGTAGAGAAAATAAATATTTTTAAGATGATGAGAATTATTTGGAAAGTATTTTTTGAAATGATTTAAAAATAAAGTATTATAATTGATATGGTTTAAAAAAATAAAAATCAATAAATTAAAAAATAAATATTTAAGTTCATATTATATAAAAGTTAAATATGAAATGTCATAACATTAATTTATGAGTTCATTATAGAAATATCATAATATTAATTTATGTGTAATATATATGAGAAGTTTTATTTTGATATAAATAAGATTTTTTCAAAAGTTATAAGTAATAAAAAAGTTTGTACAAAATTTGAAAATTTTGACAATTATTTAGTTTTTTTTTTTTTAAGATGGAGATACATTTTTTTCTTTTTTATTTCTTATTTTTTTCATTTTATTAGTAACAATTATTTGAATGAAAACCAAAATTACAACAATCTTATGTAAAAATATTAGAAAAAACAAAATTAGGTATATAACTAAAATTATGTGTATAGCTAATTTTTATTTATTTTTGTAAGTTTGGTAGGGCTCTTATTTTCGAGTTTTACATGCTTATTATTCAGCCCCCTACAAGGGGAGGGTAGCACAAGATTCAAACCCAAGAGGGTAGTACCAGATTCAAACACAAGGTAGCACAACATTCAAACCCAAGATCGGAGACTTCATTCCATGGCCATCGCCACTTGGGATATATGTATAGCTAAAAGTAATCACCAAATAACCTATTTGAAAATTTGATAAAAAAATCATCAAATATATCTTATGTGTATTTTTGAAATCCAACTAACATAAACAATACAATAATATATTGCAAAAAAGTAAAATCTCTCGTAAAGAATATAAAAATAAAAGAAAAATGCATATATATAATTGAAATTGCACATTCAAATCACACAATGGATTGATATTCACCATATAAATTAATTTATAATAGTATGTTAAAAAAAGTAAAAACTCTGGTAAAAAATATAGAAGAGTACTATAAAATAAAAGTGCATATAAATAATTGAGATTACCCATAAAGAAGCATTGATGTACATTCAAGTCACACAATGGGGTGATAGTCACCATATAAATTAATTAATGTAGTTATGATTTCAGATATAAATTAATTATTGTAGTTATGATTTTAGTATTACTGCATCTTACTAAGTCTACTCATATTAAATGATTGTGTTGCTAATCATTGTATATTCATATTTAATCTTGACTACCTACTATCTAATTTAGATGGATAAAAAGATCAAATGATTTTTAAAATTGGTAACAGCTCAAACAAAGGAAAAATTTAGTGATAGGTGTACTACATACTTGTTGTCTTTCTGAGCTCTGTTTTCCATTCATACTTGTTTTTATGGTCCTTTATTTATTGCAAACCTAAAGGGACTTATAACTGTTGGGAATAGAGTTCACCCTTCTTACCGACGTCTCCCTTTGACTCTACTGCAGCAGGGGCTCACAAAGCATCATTGTTAGTCTTCGCTATCCCTTTAAAGCAATAAAGCTACATCACATGAATAAAAGAATTACAGATCGAATATTGGACAGGATGTGTTTAATATGTGTGCGACTATAAAAACTCTTCACAATTCTTCCATCACTGCAAGGTGCCTCATTGATTCTACAACACTTCGAATTAAACCATGAAGAAAAAATAATACTTAAAGCGGCTTCATGACAGACTAGGTCATAAAAGGGCATGAAACAGACCGAGAAATACATACGAGAGATAGGAATCCTTCCGAAATTGTGGAGCCTTCGGAGTTGTGCGCAATTTTAAGAAAATGCAGGAGTTGAACGCAGTTTGGTATTTCTCAAACGTACTAAATTTTTCCAATCTACTTCCACAATAGTTCATCTACTTGTTAACTTGTTTCCACTGCATGTCTATTTTCTTCCTAAGCTCCTGTGGATTTTGCTGAGAAGGCACACCACGGATAAATGTTGGGAAGTGTACGTAGCGCTGGAAGTTCTGGTAGCTAAGTAATGAGCAAGGCGTTAGAAGAGGAAGTGTGAATTTTAAGTTTTAACTCAGATCCAATTGGAAACAAAACGATTCACGATGTGGTGGAAAAAAATACAAGGAAAATGAATTCCGGCCATGCAGCTCAACCAAAAAAATAAAAGAGCAACCGTACCACCTCCGTAGCTGATACCACGACTGTGAACCACTGTCACAGGCGTTATAAAATACCATTGTGCAATACCTTGTCAAGCCGCGAGCTGAGCGGGGAAGAACTCTGATTGCGTTTCCTAGCAGAGAGAATCTTCACGTAGAAACGTTAGTCTGCATTGCCTAGAGGAGAGGACAACGTTATTTCTCTACTCTCGCATGGACCACTCTGGCCGGGGGAGAAAATTTGCAGAGTTATGCCTAAGTTTGGGACATGTGCTCTAATACCATGTTTTTTTTTTAAATCTAGGAGAATCGGTAACTGGTGAGAGTTATCCTAAACAGACCCAGGATCAAATCTAACTGGCTGCCACTATATACCAACCCCTGCAAGCTGCACAATAGCAGTAAACTTATGCTTCAACAAGAACTGAGACCTGCTATGGGGTCGCCTACTCTAATACCGTGTTAAGCGAAGTATCTAATACAATGTTGAAATATATAATACCATGTTAGGCCAGGTATGAATGAATTTCATTAAAATAAAGGTCACTATATACAATCTAAAAGGTAGACATTGGGATTCACATTCAACGATCTTTTCCTATTCCAATTTATTTACATATTTATATAAATTTACTAATTTTAATTTATTTTCTGGTTTATTTAAGTAAGGTAAAAAATTACATAGTTTTTTATATTATTATTATGATTTTAATAAGCAATCTTACATCATACTAAATTTGTTGAATTATATTCTTAAATTATTTGAAATTTAAATTTATATCGTTATATTCTAAAAAAGAAAGCTATTTTCTTTTTCAACTTTTTTAGTGTTATATATATATGACAATTTTATCAATCCATAACATTTTGGAATTTTCCAATACCATTTTTCAATATGAAGTTTGTACGAGTTTATTTTTTAGTAATGTTGATTTTTTTCTCTCGTACTTAAAATAGAGAGAGACTTTTGATCTTCTGAATTATGGTTGATCACATTCTTATAATGTTAACTTTCTAGTATATTCTAATTTTTTATCACACCATAATTTCTCCTTAGTTTATTTTTTTTAGTAATGTTGATTTTTTTCTCTCGTACTTAAAATAGAGAGAGACTTTTGATCTTCTGAATTATGGTTGATCACATTCTTATAATGTTAACTTTCTAGTATATTCTAATTTTTTATCACACCATAATTTCTCCTTAAATTTAGATGTAATGATATTTTTATTCTTATCATTATTCTACAGAGTAACATCTTCCTCATTTACCAAATGATTTAGCCAATAAATGACATCTTATGTCACCTCTGCTTGTGTCACAAGTCGTTTCACCTAGAGTGAGTTTGAAGCCAGCTTAGGAGGCCTCTTTCCTCCCATGTGGTTTATCATGTTCTTGTCTATGTTCCACCAAGTTTCGAGGATAAGTGAGCACATGAGTAGGGAGATGTGCAATGGGGACATGGGGAAACACCTGAAAATTGTAGGGAAATTCAAGGGGGATGGGAGGACGTTGAGGTCGCTAGAATAGAGGTCCCCATCTATGCATTATAAAAATAAGAAAAGTAATGATAAAATCTCTGCAATAAAAACCCACCTCATGCAAATTCACCATTGTGCAATCTAATGAAAATACTATAATCCTGTCTATCTTGAAATCACGGAAACTTTTAAGTTTGTTGGATTATGAATGGGGATATCAAATTCTACTTTCTCCATATGAAGTTTTATGAGATTGGAATCATATCTAAAGATCCTAAAATAATTAATGGTAATGTTAAAATTTTGAGTAACCTTTTATATCCTTTTATTTTAAGAATTTAATATTCCCATTAATTACCAAGCTTATATACTCTTACAATCTCCATTTCCTATCTTTGTTCTATTTTGATGGGTTTTGGATAAAAATTATGGGATGGGATGTCTAGGAATCCCTCTCTAGGGGAGGGGGATGCTCAAACATCCTCATTTTGGGGAAATATATTCCACACACTAAGGAAACATTTTCCCATGTGTTTCCCCAATTTGTCCCCAAAAGGGGATGTGTTAGAAATGTTTCCCAGGTGTCCCCCCATCCCTATAGCATGGAAATGTGGGGAGTTCACCTCTTACCAAAATGGATGTCTCCCCATGGAACACTGTTTGTATTACATTAAGCACCTATTCATAGACATACTCTCAATGGGGAAAAGGTTCATTTATGTGAGGGGGATAGGAAGGTATATTACCTTTAATGTTAAACTTATAAGTTATAAAATGTTTTTAAATTTACTCTATCTTTTTCCATGATTCCATAGAGATGTTGAATCTCAAACTTCATAATCACATATGATAATATGAGTATTAGGAGTCTCAAATAAGAGCTTCTTCTTATTCAAAATAAAAGTTTTGATTGATTTACAATTGTTTTCAAGGTCATTATAAGCTTTCAACCCTCCATTTATCATGGTATTACACTATAGTTATCAATTTTTGGATTGATATGGGCCTTATATAGGGATTAACAATAGTTCCACTAAAACACATGATGAAGATTGATTTTGAGATATTTCTAAAAGGTCACTTCCTCCAAACTTTGTTTTCATACACAAAATTAACATAAGTAATATTTTTAGATTTGGTTGTCATAACCTTTGTTTTGTTAGCGTTAATAGTTAGACACCTACTAAAGCATAAATTTGTGAAATTTTTTAGTCATTTGTGATGTCATAAAGACAACTCATTATAAAAATGATATCATCAACAAAAAGAAGAATGATGATGACTATTTCGACTAAACTCTTGTCGACAAAACCTTCTTCTTCCAAATAACTATTAACTTGTCACCATATAATGTCAAAAGAGTTAGGGAACAAGGAACAACCTTGCTTAACTCCTATATTACAATCAATTTATTATGCCCAGCGCTCCATCTTCCTAAACATGGCAATAATAAGTGGAAGCTAAATGTTCTACATTTTAACCATTTTACCCAAGTTCAACACAATTGTTAGTGAAATTGCATTATTTAGAGAAAATATGGGTTTAGTGTCATAAAAACCTTGTAAAATACCTTGATTATATAACTCAAAAATTCAAATATAAAATTCCAACAAATGATGACCAAACTTATAGAAAAAATTTCTAAAAAATTATCCCATAAAAAGAACCAAAACTTCAACATTTAAACTATGTTGATAATAACAAATTCCGGCAAATTTTTTTAAAGAAAATTAACTTATGTGAATTTAAGCACCGCACACCTATATTTGTTTAAGAAATTTTTTACTTATTGGATGAATTATTACTAGTGTTATATGAAATAGACAAATTTGCAGGGAAAGGGGTTATTTGGAAAAGGCAACATTTAGACTATGTTGATAATAACAATTTATAACATGAATTTTTAATAATTAATAGTAGAAAAATAACTTATGTAAATTTAATGTGATTTTTAATTATTAATAGTAGAAAATTAACTTATGTGAATTTACTGACAAATTATTAGTATTATTTATATTAAATCATTTGTTTAAGAAATTTGTTACTTGTTGAATGACTTATTACGAGTGTTATATGAGATAGACAAATTTGCATGGAAAGGGTTTGTGCGGATAAGGTGAATGATAATTTCTCCACCTTTCAAGCAGGTTAAGTTTAGGTTGGGATATGCTTATGTGGGAAAACAATCTACCTACTAATGAGATGTTATTGTTAGAAATGTAGAAGAGAGCAAAGAGTAATTAAACAAAACACACATTGTTATCAGGGAAAATTTTAAGAACTCCCCCTAAATTTACATGTATAATAAATGGGCGAATCTCCATGGTATATAGGAAAAATGGAAGGCGACTTTATCAACAATATGATATGTATATATAATTTTTTGGCGAATCTCTCACCAGGCATGACAAATATTTTACTCAATTATAAAATCTTGTGTTTATTGAATACACAAATGAAATCATTGCATTTCTTTAAAATATCTTTTGAAATCAAAATTACCGAAATTACATATCGATAACCTAGTGGGTGTAGGATAAAATTCACTCGTGCCATTCACAAAAAGCATGAGAACAAACCTAATACTATATATAAAACCAAGAAAAATTCAAATTCATCACTTCTAGGGACCTCGTAACCACCCTGCCAATA
The DNA here is from genome assembly GCA_031772625.1 of Pinus tabuliformis. NCBI lineage: Eukaryota > Viridiplantae > Streptophyta > Pinopsida > Pinales > Pinaceae > Pinus > Pinus tabuliformis. The sequence goes on from CM062812.1 coordinate 314,692,721, forward strand.
CACAAGTACATTCCTGTTTGCTATTAGAAAAATTACCCAAATTACAATTTGTTTACTCCAGCATATGTTGGAAAGTTATAGAAGGATGACTAGTGCAATCAGTCCATTCCTCTTAGCCCTGGATTTGTTTCAGTTTAAAATAAAAGTATACAAATATACTTGTCCAATGTCTATGCTTTAACCATTCACCTTAAGATGTTTTTACAATATAATTTCCTAAGTCTATTTAATATCTTCATTATCATAAAAACCAACCTATATCCATCTTAACTCCACATCTACCACTCTTAGGGGGATGAAATCTATTTATCCCTCTAAGCACTTGGTAGACCCAGAATTAAGATGGATCTAAGATGATAGAATTTCCCCTTTAAATAGTCTATGCTCACATGAATACCATGGTATTACCATGGGTTATCATAAACCTGGATAGTAACTTACAAAAATTAATAAAATTAATAGTTGATTTTTATTTATTTTATATTTTAACCAAGCTAAAATGTTTAATATACATTAAATTACAACATCCATTTTTACTCTTGATCGGATCAAATATTTTTTCACTCTATGCTAGTTTGCATATCACGATATTTGATACCTCTCGGGGGTTAGTAGATCCAGAGTAAAGATGGATCTATGCTGGTTTAATTCCCCCATTTAAATAGGCTACATTCCAGGTGAATACCATGGGTCAATACCATGTGCCATTTTGGTGAATACCATGGGTCAATACCATGTGCCATTTTTATTTTTATTAATACTAATATTAGGGTTAATAATGTTTTTTTGCATGGTATTACTAACAATCTAGTCCATGTTATTTGTCCCATAGTATTTTGCCCATTGGTTTCACCTAAATATAACGCATTTTTTGAGTGTTTGTAAATATAAGGTGACTTATAGAGTAAATATAAAAAAATGTTTTATTTGTTTACCATACCTCTCGTTTATTTATATTTTTATTAATCTACCATACCTCTTTTACAAATATGGTATTTGGCCCATAGGATTCACTTAAATAAAACCTCTTTCTTGAGCCTTCATAAGTAGAACGAGGGTTATGGACTAAATATAAGAAGAGGTTTTATTTATTTACCATGCCTCGAGTTTATTTATATTTTTATTTATTTACCATACCTTTTGAGTAAGTATAAAAAGGCGTTTTATTTATTTACCATACCTCCACTTTACTTATATTTTTATTTGTTTACATCCTTGCATGTATATAAGGTGACTTATCGAGTAAATATAAAAAATGTTTTATTTATTTACCATACCTCTCATTTATTTATATTTTTATTAATTTATCATACCTCTTTTATAAATATGGTATTTGGGCCTTTGGCCCATAGGATTCACTTAAATAAAACCTATTCTTGAAAATGGGCGAATTGAAGGTTGTAACTCCTAATTTCAAGGGCTAAATTTACCTTTTTTACCCTCTCCCTTAAAATAAGGTGGGCTATTTGAGGTGATTTGTAAAAATGTACTATGATACAAAATATTCGCCCACTAAAAATTTAAAACCCCTTAATTTTGCCAAAGGGCGAACATTCGCCCCTAAAATTTTCTATGATTGTTATACTTTTATATTTTTATTGATCACAACAGTTACACATATATAGGACATAAATCTTTGACTTCCACACATCTAGATAATGACTACAACTCATACATAGGAAACAGTGACTTCTCGATTGATGTTCGGAAACTCTAAATGACAACTCTTGACAACACATGGAAGCATTACTTCCAATACCCTCCCCTAATGCTTACGTGGAAAACATTGAAAACACATATTACAACAACAAGGATAATCTATGTCTCATTGTTCTTCATCAGAACTCACGTCCACTCTAGAATCTCACAAACACTTGTTTCACCACCACTTCTTCGAGTTGTCACTTGGCCTCCATTTAAAACATAACCACCTTTGACCATTGTTGATGAACATTGCAAGATAAACAATATTTACACCTCGTCTCATCAGGGCTTCTGCAATAAGAGTCGTCAAGTAATGAACCACCCTATGGATCAACCACCATCCATCAGATACACTTTTGTCTATCTGTGAGTTACTAGGATGGAGGTCTGGATACTGAATGTGTTCAAAATTTGATCAAACAACTTGACCAGCTTGACCTTATTAACACAAGAATTGATGTTGCGGACACAAGAGCTTCCATTTTAAGAACCACCAACCCTTTTTATAACTAGAATTGAAAGAAATAAAAAACTACTTGACAAAGACATCTCACAACTACAAAATCAATAATCATCAAACTATCAGTTGTCATCGAGGCATAGAAAAGTCACCACATCCCTCCTTAGCACATGTCAAAATTTGTTCATCTGGTTCAATCTTTATCTTCGAGTTTTCTTGTCTTCACAAAGCATTTGTTAGAGTTGTCAATTCCAACAAACTTACACTCACATATTGAGTTGAGCAAACTCAATATGTTCAAAATGCCAACTCCAAAATTTGAGATCATAACAAGATTGTAACAGAAATAGCTGATGCAGAGATCTCTTCCCTCCTGAAGTGAAAACTTGAGACGTGCCTCCAATTTTAACACTTTTGACATATATCACTAGCCACTTGAAACTCCTCTACAACAAATATCAAAGTCAGATCCGTGTGGGAGAATATATAGTTCATGGGCACAATTTTGCAAATTTATAATATAACAATGCACACAATTTTGACAAAACCATCCAAGCATGAATTTAAATGCACAAACAAAAATTTATAAATAGCAAGATGACAGAAGGATCTGACGATGCTTGAATAAGTTGCAAACAACAAACATATCTACACACAGGATCACAAACAATTTCGAACACTAAAAATAAACACACATACATCTATACTAATATGTACGGAAACAATAACACTGAGGATCCCTCACATATTATTGGCCCTCCCTTGAGAGATTCAAGCCTGTACTAGCTCTGTTACCAAGTTAGAAATATAGAAGAGAGGAGAGAGAGCAATTAAACACAATACAAAACACACATTGTTATATTGTTATATCTTTAATTACAAATATATTGAACATAAATCCCTAAATTCCACACATCTAGAACATGACTACAACTCATACACAAGAAACAAAAATTTCTAGATTTACAAATATATTGGACATAAATCCCTCACTTCCACACATCTAAAACATGACTACAACTCATACATAGGAAACAACAACTTCTAAATTAACTATCAAAAACTTTGAATAATAACTCATAACAACACATAAAAATATTACTTCCAATAATTATCACTTAGATATTAGATATTATCACTTAAATTGTATAAAACTTCATCCAAATTAAGCCACCCTTGAAATATATAAACTCCCAAACATAAAGTGTATCCTCACCTCTACCCATAAAATTTGTAAACATAAAATAAATTAGTTATGTGGTTTGTAGAACTATAGAACCGTTGACCCTACCCTCAAGGTAACTACAGCAGCCATGGACAACTTATTTTGCCCAATCAGCGAGGGCGGTGCATTTCTACACCTAGGGTACTCCTTCCATGCATTCCAATTTCAAACTCATCGAGGAGATATTCTTTAAAGTTCAAACATGCAAACACATATTTTATTAAAAGAGGCGGCCTGCTTTTTATTACTATACGAAAACGTCTTCTTTATATTTTAGGTGCAAGATTATTAAAATTTTAAAATGGCCGAGACTTTACAAGTCATGACAAGTAACAAGTAATAAGCGTATTTATATGTGTGCAACTACTATACGTTCACATGTCATACAGTACTGGGAGCATTAAAATATCTCTAGGTATATTAATATTGTTTTAAAAAATATTATAAACCTTATATTGATACAGGCTAATGGGGAAGATCTGATTTCTTCGTAACATTTTAAAATTTTTACAAGGCACCTTCATATTTGCACACCACAACCGACATTTTCTTGTCGGTTACATCACCTAAGAGGTTGACGAGACTTATCTAATGGATAAATTATCATTTTTATATTATTTTGGACTGCATTCGCATTAATTAAATCCCAAGGATAAGACTTTCTCAAGGATAGGCAACTGTCATCTTGACCCAGGGTTAACATGATTTTAACTCAGTTACCGTTGTTCACTGGAAGGTCTCACTCGGAGAACTCAAGGCCAATAAATATAGGCTTCATTGTTGTATTAAAATGTATGTTCTATTAAATAAATCTGAAAGGAGTGCAGAAATTCTTTCAAAGTGTCTTTCGTCGTTCAGTGTATGTGTTTTATTAAATTTGTTGTCAAGTTATTGATAACTTAAAATTTCACAGATTTATTAACCAGATATGTTTAGTGAATTTGCTAATTTGTTTTTGAATGGTTTATGATTTAATTTGATATACTTTTAAATAAAAATATATAATTAGTAAATTGAGAAAGATATCAATTGGAACATTCTTCTCACCATGCCCAACAGGGTATTATTACTTTCAGTGTAACTTATTATTTTCAGTTTAACTTAATTCAATTATAGATTTGGAAAATATATTTAGCAGAAATTTTAAATAAAGAAGGCACATTTATTAATTTTTATTGATTTTGATTTTAAACAAAATTTTTGGGTAGAAATCACATAAGAGAAATTTTTGGCCTACGCATTTCGAACCAACAAGTATGGTTCATCATCAAGACCAGATGAAGAGGCAGACCATTGCAAAGGCTTAAATAGAGAGCAATGTAGAGACATAATTTCAAGTAACTGCTATATTTGAACAATAATATTTAAATTATAATATTGATTTATTAATATATTAAAAACAAATATAATTTCAAGTAACTACTATATTTGAACAATAATATTTAAATTATAATATTGATTTATTAATATATTAAAAACAAATATTATTCAGTAACGACTATATCAAACAGTTAGTTTTGAAAAAAAAAAATTGATATTATTTCTTTAAGTTATTAAAAATATTAATAGGTAATGGCTATATTAAACCGCTAGTTTTTGAAAAATAATATTTAAATTAATTTATTAAAGCCAAATATTACTAATTTTCGAAAAAAAAGTTTATTAATTTATTAAAAATATTAATATGTACTATATTAAATTGCTAGTTTTTGAAAAATAATATTTAAATTGTGATATTATATTTTAATAATGATATTAGTTTAATAATTTATTAAAAATATTAATATGTAACAACTATATTAAACTGCTAGTTTTGAAAAATAATATTTAAATTCATTTATTAAAACCAAATATTACTAGTTTTTGAAAAGTAATATTTTAATTGTGATATTAGTTTATTACTTTATTAAGACCAAATATTAATAAGTAACCATTATATTAAACTACTAGTTTTGAGAAATAATATTTAAATTAATTTATTAAAAAAAAAAAATCAAAGTCAAACTTTAAAAGAAGGGAATGAAAAATTATAAAAACCAGTCAAAACTCTAATCTAGACAAGATTATTTGATAAATAATTAATGGAAATAAAATAAAATAAATTAAAAATAATTAATGGAAAAATAAATAAAATAAAGCAAATATATATATATATATATATATATATATATATATATATACACTAAAAATTAAAAATAAATTTTATATATATATATATATATATATATATATCTCGTGGCTTCAACCTTTAGGCCTTTAAATACCATTTGGAGCTCTCTTAGATCTGTAAAACACCCGTTGGACCCCAAAAATATGATGGGTGGTTTACATTATCCCATGCTTTTGTGGGACTCCCTACATTGGTGAGACTGGTCGCTCAATTAATCAAAAGATTCGTGAGCATGTTACTGACATCAAGCATGGAAGGACCCGTTCCTCTTCTTTGGCAAAGCATGTAGATAAATCTAAGCATCACATCTGCATTGAGGAAGCCGAAGTCATTGCTAGGGTTAATCATTTCCATCATCGTAAATTGAGGGAGGCCATAAAAATTGAAAAAAGACCCAATAATTTGAATAGAGATGATGGTTGGAATATTAGTAGAAGTTGTGTCCCTATCTTGTCCACCTAGTTTTAGGCTTCTTTTTTAGATTTATTTTGTTTGTTTGTTTATCTATGTAGGTATTGGTGTCCTTTTTATAGTATTTCTTGTTGATTTATTCTTTATTAGAGTTTATTTTCTTGATCCTTCGTGTTTTTTTATGTATTTTATCATCATATTCGTTTTTAACTCCTCTTAGTATTTTTGTTATTTGTTTAATGGGCCCGAGCCACATATTTTATTTTGTTTGGGTTAAAACCTTTGATGATGGGAATGTTACCTTCTTGGTGAATGGGCACAAACTCAAGTTATATCAGAAACCCCAATCTAAGGAGGAATTTGTGGAAGAAATTGTGAAGAAAAGAGAGCTGGAAATGGTGAGAGAAGGGATCATTCCTTCCACTATCTCTTCTTGATTTCCTACTGACACAATGAGCTCACTTTGTTCCTCCTTGTTCTCCGTAAAACATGAGAGGAATGTCTATTGGGTATAAGTTTATTCCTTTCTTTCGGGCCCAATGGATTAATTATAGAAAACAAACCCCTTGGAGTCTTCTTTTCCAAGTATTTTAGGCTCTCTAAAAATGAAATATGGTGAGCATGGAATGCCCTGGGCTCATTAAAATTACAGGGTAGTAGGTTCTCTCAATGAAATTTGTTTTTAGTTAAATCTGGATTGCTCGTGTTGGACTGATGTGGGATTTCTTAAGGCCCTCCTTCCAACAATCTTGGCCCATCGACATCAGCAAGTTATATGGGTGCAAGATCAGAGCCTTATGATGCCTTGAAGCTTGTATGCCCCAATGGCAGGCTATCTCGCCAACAGCAATGGGGAATCACTATGGCTCCTTGACTGCTGGATCCTACAGGGGGGTTCGACATCAGCACATTAATTCACACCCGATAGGATGCATCAGGGTACCTTGGTCCTTGCTCTCATTAAAGGTGATGGGCCTTGCATTGGTTAACAACTAACCTCAATGGTTGGTAATCCAATGAGCTCATTGCACACTCGACATCAACACCTTTTATTCATGTGCAGTGCACTGTACATAAGCAAGGGAAAAGTGTTAGTCATGGGTCGATTTCTTGCAGAAGCTTCACAAGTCATGGTCTGATTTCCAGCAGAATCTCCCCAAGTCATGGTTCGAATTCCTACAGAAGTTTCGAAAGTTGTGGTTCGATTTTATGGAAAATTCAGCAGTGTGGTTCCATTTCCTGCAGAAAAATTTCAGCAGTCCCAGTTCCATTTCTTGCAATAGCACCCTGGTTTTCTGAAAAACAAAACAAAACGCATAGACAGAGCATTAATTTAAATTTATTTAAAAGTACTGACAAATTTTTAATACTAGTCGAGGTCATGAATTGTAAAATCATATATCTAATTTAATTATTAGGTGGGTTATCATCTCAAGGACATGCATGCGTCATCTAAAGTACTAGACCGTTGGAAGGTATAAGGTAATGTACAGCTGACGATGAGACACATGAGGTAAATGGTAATTAACGCTTTTGTTCTTAATTATTGGTATGAATTTTCGGCTATGCTCACCCTTGTGGCAAAACGCAATCGTAATCTGATATATTATTACTCCAACTCCTCGCCTGATCGCCATGATTCTGACACGACCATTATACATACTCCCCATATCTTCCTGTAGGTCAGATCATGATGAAAATCATGATCATGACCCGTCTCTCGAAAATCCCGTGATTTGCAATCACTTTCTGTTGGCTTATTGGGGCTTAACCCAGGTTCGGAGTTAAGTTAGCCAAACAAATCCTGGTACTACTGGCCCTTCCAAAAATAGTCTGCAGAGCGCAGACTGAGGTCTCACCCGAAGTAGTATGGGATGGTGCTAGAATCAGGCTTCTGCACCGTGGAGATGTCTGATGAGTTCAAATGGTCCGCGGTGTCGCCCTACACGCAGGTTGCTTCACGCATTTTCCCGTACCTTGTAGCCTAATATACTGTTTTCGCGCAGCCCTACCCAGGGGCTGAACGTCGCGCTCTACGTTATTACCCAAGACCTTACTGGTATTTAAGGTTAGTTGATTATATTAGCCTACTTGCATGCTTTAAGTTATACTTAACAACATAAACCATTCATACAGGTGCGCGCAATAAATAAACATTATGTTTGCAAACTATATCAAACATGCAATAACCCAAGAATAGATACGCAAAATTATGATAAAACTTCTTTTTATTAATTCCTTCCTAGGTTACAGACTCAACTTCGCTCTATGCACTCAACTGCAGGGGTCTGCGCACTCAGCTGCGGACTATTGGGCCTCTGCGCACTCAGCTGTAGAGCCTTCTCCTACTCTACGAACCAAAGACACACTTTACACTTTGACTCAGTCACTTATACTTTTATACTTCTCTTCCTTTCTATTCTCTATCTCTACTTAGAGCCTCGCTCTATTTATAAAATCCCATGGTCCGTGGTCGATGGGTAGGTCTATCTAGTCAACCTTACATTACAAAACTAGGGTAGACAACCCTGTGACTCTATCATACTTTCGCGCCTCGCACCCATAATTCACGGATCTTTACAACAAGATTTGGTCAAAACTTGGGCTTTGAGCCCCAAAACATGCCTTGGGGGGATTCTATGCCCAATAAGCTACCAACACAAACATCGTGACTCATCGTCGAGTCACTCTGTCAGCACAACGATCTTTGCGCGGAGTCCCTCCAACTGTTCTCGAACTGCACAGAGGTCAGCAATGCATTAAGCTGCTGCTTGCTGGATCTACTGCATACACTGTTCCGAGACCTTCTCTGCATCAATGTGTGCATCCCCTGTATATGTGTGAGCTTGCCTTCGATATCTGTCGTGATGGTGAAGGCCTCGTCGATCGAAGGCTGGACGCACACTTTTAGGATTGTTTCCTTATTTCGTGTCGCGCCCACCTACTCCTTCAATTCTTTGGCCTGTTGTATCCGCGCAAGCCTCTAGGTGAGGACCACTATCTCTACAGTTCCTTGGACACTGTCATACTATTGTTGGAGTTCTCGCGCCTCTATCTCTAAGCGCTGGATGTTGGGTTCCTCCTGCAGAGTTGTGAGGACCTCAAGTGATTCTGCCAACATGTTGGTGCAGTCTCGCACTACACCTCTAATTTCCTCCAATCCTGTTGTGATAGTGCTAGCATGTTGTTCTCGGATTTCTGGGGTAGTGGATGGTTGTGCCTTTAACTGCAGTTCGGTGATCTGAAGGTTCAGCTCCAACTGAACCTTTGTCATTTCCTCCCTGCCCTCGTGGACCCCTACTGCTAACCTGTGGATCTGCACCTCTTCTAGTATATCTACTGGGATGGGCAGCTCCGGGATGCTTTGGCAAGCGTCATCTATCACCTACACTAGTTGTTGATTTTGCGACACCAATTCGTCACACTGCAAGCTTAGTTGTTCCATATTTATCTTCTGCTCACTCAGGACTTGGAACGCGTGGCTCTCCCTAGCTCACAACTCTGTAGTTATCCCATCGTGCAACACATATAATGTCTCGCACAAAAGGGCTACTAGATTAACACGAAGACCTTTCAACGTGCTAACCGAAGGCCTGTCGGCCTCATTTGATGTCACTAGTGCCCCTTCCAGTAGCACTATTGTGTTCTTCATCCGCGCACACAACATCTGCTCTACTGCCATGGATCCAACTGCAAGGTTGGTCGAAAGGGTACCAAAACGAGGGGGGCACACCTGTAATTCTTGCAACTATGCTCTAAGGGCCCCCAACACAATCTGGTCCTCCTGCATGAAATCTTGGAGAGCCTCATTGGTCACATCGCGCATTGTCTCGCCAATGTCATGCAGATCACCCTCGGTTAGGGTGATCGCGTCAATGGTCAATTTCGAGGCCTTGACCTTCTTCCGTGACCCTGCCCGCTCTGTTGGGTGTTGGCACTTCAACTATGTTGGCACGGTTCATGGGTTCACACCTCCTTCTTCTATTTCTAATTCCTCTACTTCCCACCCCTACAAAGGCATTGTTTGGCCCTCGCCCTCCTTTGCAGCTGTTGCCTATGTTGCTGCTGCTACTATGGCCTTTTCTTGCTCGGTTTCTTTTTGTGCTGCGTCCCACGTTGCCCGAACTTCTGTTGCTACTGTTTCCTTCTTTCGTTTTTCGGTCAACTGTGCGATGCACAGCTTGGCCTCATCTTTCTTCTTATGCGCTGTCGACTTCTCGATTTCTGCAATGTTTGGGGCGTGCCACTCTGGCGGCAATGCCTCCAAGCCATTGAAAATGGCATCGTCAGTGGCTACAAAGGGTAGCTTTGTCGACTGCTTCATTGGGTCCTTGTGTGCCCTGATATATATGTTATGCATGTCTACCTTAAATTCTACAAAACTCTGCAGACTATTGTAAACCGTGGGTGACAACCGCAGCTTACGGTTCATCCACATTCAGATGTTCATCTCCATGAGAACCCAGAAGATCTTGTTGTCCTGTATCCATTGAGCATCCTTAATGGCCTAGAGTGAATCGTACTTGGCGGTGTCCGGTAAATCTCTATCAATTATGGGGAATTGACTATACTCGGGCAATTCCCCAGCTACGAGAACTATGGACAACAACAACCATGCATAATGGAACATCTTGCCCTATTCCTAGGCTTCGCGACAATTCTCTAAAAATTCTGTGTAGAGGAATTCGGACCAGTTAAACAAGACCCCCTCCACGCATTGTTCATCAAGTGCGACCACCAGCGTAGGTACCTCGTCTGCGCAACACTTGCGCATAACTTTTCCTGCGAGGATTTGGGTTGCTATGCGTACTGCTTTGTCCTTGATGTTGGAGATGGTGTAGCCCCTCCTTCTTTTCCAACTTGTACTTCTTCTTCATGGCCTCCGCGATGGCCAAATCACTACCCTTCCCTTCCGATATGGTCGCGGGGTCCTCTCTTTTGTATGGAAGCTAGGAGACATAATGAATCGAGTCTGTTGTGATGGGGATGGGCTCCTCCAGCCATAAGCACCCACCATGCACCAGGCAGAGTAGCTACCTGATGACAAAAATGGTTATTGGGGAATGGTGGAAATGCGGCACCCAGAGTAGGTTCAGCAGCCCGACCTTTTCCACTTCGCGCAACCAATTTTGCGGCTCTAATACTGTCACCGCCCCCATGGTGTTCTGTTTCATGAGGTTTCCGGTCTCAAGGTCAGGGAACTTCTCGTGGTCAGCGAGGTCCCAATCTTCGAATTTCATGCTCGGCACTCGGCCCAGGTGCGTGCCTTTAAACATAATGTCGTCTGGGAGGAGCGAGGTCCGGAGTGAGCTCTTGGTCTCGTCCAAGTCCTTGGCCACTTTGGCCTTCCCTTTTCGCAGGGGGACATAGGTGAGTAGTTTTGTCACAGGGTGCGTAGGCTAAGTATCCACCTCCATGGCTTCATATTCTTCTTCTATGATGATAAGCTTCTTCTTCTTCATCTATTTCTATAGTGACAACTTTCCTCTTCTCCTCCATCGATAGTTTGCTGCTCAGTGGGTTTCACGGGGACACGCGTATGGGAGCCATTGCTTGTTTGTCCTTCTTGGGTCTTGGCATGTGCGCTGATTTCAGGATTTCTGCAACAATCCTGGCACCTTATGTAACAACCCCCCACAGTTAGGACCTATGCGGCCTCCTCAGCGGTCATTTATGTTATGTCCATAACATCCTGAGTAGTTGTCATCGTACTCGTCTGAAAATCTAGCACTCGTGAACTCAGGGGCTCAATCAACGCTCGGCTCACAACACTCAGGGCTCTGCTCAATCGCTCAATTTTCAAATGACCAAGTGTTGTTTGCTGGGCAGCCCTTTTTATTTTATAGTGCTTTTTGAATTCGAATTTCACCATTCCCCCTAATTCTGGTTCATTAATGCTTTCTTGGCGGCAGATTTTCCCAAATATTGCCCATAAATCATCTCTTAAATGCCCACCGCCCACTCCATTTGGCCTCAAGTCGAGCATCCCATCATGAATAGTGACTTCAATGGTCACCTTCTGGCCAACCCGTGCGACAGCGCAGCCCCCCGTGCACGGTCATAGACCTTGTGACTTTTTGCTTCTGTGCGCATCTCCAATATCATACAGCTCCCGGGCAGAATAGTTTATAGTCCCGCGTTCCCTTCCAACTGCCTAGAGCTCTAAGACTATCCTTCCCTCGGCTAGTCAAGTGGCTGTACCACCCATGTAGAGTTCCATCATGTCCTCCGTCATGGTTCCTGGAGAATCCCCACCTTTTACTATTACGGTCGGCCTCACGCACTTCACCATTTGCAACGTGCTACCCTGGTCATCATGCTTAGCAATATACGGTCCCAGCCAAGGCATTAGACTAATCAATTCATGGCAATAGTTTGCAAACTTGTCAGCATGATCGTACGCACCTTACCTTACCATCCTAGTTTTTTCGGCGAGAAAATATTCCTTTATCTTGTCCTCCAGCTTCCTAACTTCCACATTCACCAGAGCGCTTTTCTTTATTAACCGTACCCTTTCTTCTTCAAGTTCTTGGAGTTTAAGGTTTCCCTTTTGGATTTCGACTTCCAAGGTTCCGTGAACTGCCGTCCCTACTAGTGCCGGATTAAGCATTTCAAGTACTAGAGGGCTTACAACATTCGTCCCATATTCCAGCCTTGGTGGTGCCTACGCGGACAGGTTCTTACACGTGGTCCTATACACCCATAGAACCACTCGTACGCACAGGTCCCAGTCAATCTGTTTCACATTGTGGACCCTGTTCAGTACTTCACACACTTTGTCCAAAGCTTCCACGCGGATAATCTTCTGCGCGTTTGGTCTTATAATACCTTTGTGTCCTAAACGGAGGGGTTGTTCATGCCATTGTCTTGGCCACTCATGCTTGTCGATCATGTTTCCTACCATGTGGATGGTGTGCCTTCATGCAGGTTACGCACCATATGCCTATATCCATCTGAAAAGGTGGGCGCATGGGCTGTTTTGTTCGACATACTTGGCTTTTATTTGCATCTGAGCCTTCACAAATTGTAGGTGCATCATCCTTTTGCATTCACGCTAGTTGTCAAAATTCTGCTGGTGCGTACCCCACCACCTTGCACGCATAGCTCGCAGTACCCATTTCAGAGCATCGAACCGCTGTTGTTCAAACACTTATTTTTCAAATTTACTCAAGAACTCCTCTACCTCGCTTAACCCGTCATACATAGGTAGGTCTCATGTTTCCATTGCTACGCAACGCAATGACCTTATAATCATGTTATAGTTGAGTGTGGTTACCTCGTGTAACCGGTTCTACCATCATTCTATTTCCTCGTCCAAATCTGAGGTGCAAGAGCTTTTGCGCTCCCACGAGAGTCTGTCGTCCACTCTTGGATTCACCTAGTCCTGCTCCCACGTTGTTATCTTGTAGATACATTCTAGACCATTGTCGCTATCATAGTCGCACACTGGCTCTATGTAGCGCAATCCTTCTGCAGGGTCCAAAGGTACCACTACATGTAGTGACTTTTTCTCAAAAATCATCTTGTGCTTCTTTAGATTTATCACTCCATTCAGGTTAGTGGCCCAATCTATTCCCAATAGCATAGGATAGGGATTTTTATCATCACTAATCTCTATCACTTCAAAATCTGCAAGCGTGCTCGCACATTTGATATCTACCATTATTCCCTGCAATCTTCCCATAGGTAGGATCTTTTGCTGGTTCTCCATTCGCAATTGAATAGGAGACCATTGCAGCATAGGCCTGCCCATGCACTCCCATGTCTGCTTTGGCAAGACGTTCATGTTCGATTCTAGATCCAAAATCACTTTATCCATCTCGTATTCCCCGATCTACGCGGTCAATCTCATCTCTCGTCTTGTTCATGTTGTGTGCTTCCCGAGCTTCTGGACTACGCGTAGTTCTCCTGTCACGGCCCCAATACATCTAGTTATGAGTTCTTGCAGTCCCTTCACATCTTTTCTATTGCGCAACAGCTTCATGCATGTCTCTAAGAATGTAGTGAGCATTGATGGGTCCATTTCTTGTTCCAGTTTGTCTTTACTTCCTGAACTAGAGGCATCCATGAAGCTCTTCTTGGCCTCCATGAATGTCTCCTTTTAGCGCTCTAAATCAAAATATGGTTCCTTTGTTGGAGCCTTGCGAACCCAAGCACTCTCTTCAGGCTGCTTGCCCTTGTCATTCCCCATCGTAATACCACTTCGAAGAACGATATTAACATTCGGGTCTTCCTCGTGTGGCTCAGACCTCATCATTTGCAGGTTCTGAGTCGGGGGAGGTTGGAGCACTCCTTTATAATGCAACCTCGCTATCAGCGTGGGACAGTCCTCTGTCTCATAATCAAACTAGGTACAATATAAGCATGATGGTCTTGTCGGATTTGTACAATCACGGGCATAATTCCCCGGTCCTCCACAATTGTAACATATCAGTTGTTCCCAACCTCTTCCTGGTCCCATTCCACCTCGACCTCGTCCGCGCCCCTAAAATCCAGTGCATGCCATCCCTGCATTTTGATTGAGGGCCCGTGTTTCGGTCTGAACTTTGTAGGTAGGAGTCTGATCCATCATCAGTTCATAACTTCTATAGGTACGCTCATCGTGGCCTACTGACCTGTAGAAATTACAAAACAACTGCTGGGAATTCTGCGTATACTTCTGTAATAGATGGCAGTTATCTGTAGCATGCTTCCCTCCTATCTGACAAATCACGCACCATAATGTAGGCGTCGCGCTCAATCTTGCTTGTGCCTCCGGTCTCAATGGCATTGGTCCTCCTCCCACCAGGTAGTTTGCGAAGACTGGACAATGGTCCTTGTCATGTCCCTGGCCCTGGTACTTTATGCACCATACCTCCTTGCGCACTTCTGGGCGAGTTGTCCTGTCTTGTTTCAAACTCTACATTGCAAGGCACAATTTTTTCAACTGCACGTGGATCTGTTGAACCCCCAGGTTAGGATCTTGTATTGGGGTCTCGTGTAGTCTCATTGTGATCTCCAAGGCCTCAGCCTAAGTGGTTAGCTTCTACTGTGACAACATGTACCTTAGATGTTGCGTTAGTGATGCTACAAACCATGCGCGGTGTTGCCCATCCATCAAGGTCATATTGGCTTCACGAATTGTGCACTTCAGTCTCTGATCCAGCTCCCAGGGGGTCTTGCCTCGAAGCATCGTGATTTCCTTAAATCCAATGATCGACTGTGTCTCTGATTTCGTCTTGCTAAATTCCTTGTTTAGCGCAGCTTGGATATCCGCGATCCCTACATTCAGATTGTCATTGGAATGCTTATTGTACCATGTCAGTGCGCAATCCTGCAAAGCACTGACCAGCATTGCTTTCTTCATATTATCATCCATGACTCCCTGTGCTTCCCATACAGCCTTTACCACGAGCCAAAACTAGTCTAGGTCTTCACTCCCTACTCCTTTGAACACCAGCAACTTTATCGCGCTTGCCATATTGAACTGTGGTGGTGGCAGAGGTGGTGTGGGCAAAGAAGGGGGTGAAGATGGTGAAACTGGTGGTGGTGTAGGTGGGGTTGGTATGCACGGAATTCGTTGCTTTATCAAACTGATCACACTTCTTGGTGAAACCTTAGCGAGCTCTTCCTTGCTTTCTCGTGGAGGTGAAATCAAAGGGCTATATTCTAGTTCTGTGCTACCTTCATTTTTGTAGATCCTCCCACTTTGCGTAGCCCCAAAGATCAATTTATTCGCATAACCCGCTTTTCACACAGTAGCATTTTAATCCAAGTGTTCAAATATTTAACGTACTTACCTTGCGGTCCTTTGAGGAAGCGCCGCTCTGCCTCGCTATAGCTTACTGAAGTATCTACCATGAACTCGATGATAAATCCTCCTATGTTTTTGCCAAAGGGCTTCCATAGGATGAAGGTATGCAAATTAATACTAAAAAGCGTCATTTACCTTAACTTTGAGAATTCCTTAGTTGTTCGTTATTTTTTTTACCATGCCAACTAATCTTGAGTTCCTGTGCAGATTTACTTTGATTCGAAGACAGGCCCATAATTCTTGTAGACATTTATACAATCTTATTTCTTGCAATTACTCTAGATTTCCTGCAGTCGCGTATTTCTCGTAACCATGCGGATTTCTTGTAGAAACATCAGTGGTTAGCCATGTTCCATGAATAGCTAAGTCCAACGGGAACATGGGTTTTGCGGGGAATATATCACATATGATTGCTATCCTATTGGCCTTCTGAGATCTACCAACAACACCGCCTAGATTCAGAAGCTTTCTCTCGCTGACCGTTTGGAGGAACAACTACAACCATGTAACGCGTTTTCGTTTAATCCATGCTTTCAGCCATTGATTAAACCCAGTATGGATAAAACGATATAGTGTAACATATCTATTAGCCTATGGCTTAGATTAGCAGTCTCCTTTTTTCTTGCCATCTATAGGCTTTGTACATGTATAAATTATGTCCTAGTTTCAATGATAGGGTGCTCTTAGAGTGTTGGGTTGGTTTCAGCACTAACTTTGTATTAGATTGTACTCAACTGTATTTTCATATTAATATAAAGATATATGTTCTGTCCATTGCAGTGATAATTCTCCTCTAATTTGCACGGGTTGTGAGTAAGGGAGGGCCCCCTTTCCTCACAACTCCCATAGTGTAGTTTTCATGTATTTTATTTCTGTCATGTAGCAGTAATTAATTTTTACAGCTAATGTACTCTTTCGAATATATATCAGCAGCACTAGATTAATTGAATTAATTTTCTGTTCATGTGTGGGATTCAGTTAATGAAGATTTGATTCCTTATGTTGATTGAATTTCTGAATTTGTTGTAAGTTGATTTTTATATCTTTTCTTAATCATCATCAACAATCTTAAGAGTTGTAGAGGGAAGTTTGATCCACTCTATAGTCTTTGTTGCTAAGTGATTGATGCAGGAAAGAGTCATTGGTTTTGTATGATTGGTTAATTAGATTAATCACCACTTACAGTATTAGGCCTGCATATATTTTGCATGCATCTCACAAGCTTACCTTCCCGAGATGATGATTTATGTTTAATCAAATTATAATGCTATAATTTGACTCAACCGGGCGGTCCCAAGCGAGGATATGTCTAGGAACTCCATCTCGTCCTAGATTTACTTATGTAGACAGTCATGGTACTTGAGTACCAAATGGTGCTCAGAACCCTTGATACCTAGATTTGTACGAATGGTATAGAAAACATTTTTGAATTCCGACACATCTTGGTCCCTTCTGTGCCACAGCGTGGTCCACTTTATGTATTTATCTTCATACCTCCCGATAGGGTAATATTATTCCTTCATGGCATCTCAGAAATAATTCCAAGTGGGTGTCCCTCTCGTCCTCTTGTTCACAGTAGGTTTCCCACTAGTCCTTAACATGTGGGACCACTTTGAGGAGTGTAAAAGTAATATTTTCCTTATTGGAAAAGTCATGAACTAAAAAATATCCTTCCAATAGATTTAACAATCTATTTATGGTGTGTGCATCTATCGAGCTTTCAAATATGGGAATTTCAAAGTTAACTTGTACCTTAAAAGGAGTGGCACCTCCGTAATGGTTGTTGGGGGAAGATGCATCGCCTATGGGTAGTCGTCGAAGGATCTGGGAAAAGTTATCCATCGTGGCATTTCTTTGTCGCTCGAGGGCTTCCTCGAGAAATATTTTGGAAGGTTATCCTGCCCCCTTGTCTTTCTTATATTTTGCCATGGGAGATCATTGCGATTTTCGAGGATGGTCTTGCAAAGGTTCAACCAGTTCAAGCCCTAACTCCTTATACCCTGACCTCATTGGGGACATGCAAAGAAAAATAGAGAAAGAGTAGACCGCTATGATACCACTCATTCGGGCACATGTAGGAATGCAAAAAAATAGAGAAATACACATAAACACAAAGATGTAGCAGAAATAAAAAATTATTTCATTAAATATCAAAGAACTAAAATATTATTACATACAGAAATTGAAATAAACTAACTTGGGTGATGGTAGCTTATCTTTGAGAAGAGATGTGGCAACTACATGCCTATGAATTGTTTTAAAATCAGGCTCAAGAGCCTTTTTCTTATTGAACAACAAGGGAAAATTTTAAACAACCAAAACCCTAACCCCAGGAGATGGAATGCCAACAGTTTGAGGGCCCCGTTAGGGTTAGTTGGGCAACCAACTTCCTGAGGTCATAACTTGTTCATATTATCTTTGTTTGGTGTGTGTGATACCTCATTTCTCAAAACCCTTTCCTATATGTATTGTGTTAATCAGAGAATAGAGATGAAATACATATGCTTTCTTAAGCATGAGCACACCCTACAAGTGTATAGTCTATCCCTCTTCCCGACTGAATCACTCTAGCCAATACTTAGCCAATTTTTAAGCCCTACAAGCTCCTATTTCCTTGTGTTGTTCCTCCATGAAATTAGCCCCTATTATTTAGGAATGTCCCTCTATTGAATTACACAATTCCTATAGGTCCTTCCTTTGACTGTATGCACCACCTGTACACATGGGAATATGCTATAACTGATAATACACTCCGTTGGAATATCCATCTCAACTAGATAACTCGAATCTCTACATGCAACAATTATTTTGGGTTGATTGATCAGTTAACTAGTTGATCACTGAGTGTGGTTGAGTTCCACTTCCATAACTTGACCTCCACTAGTTCTTTTGACAGTTAGAACTAGTTTAACTGATAATAATTCAAACTAACTGAAATAGATTGCTACAAATTAGCAATCAATCATAATAAACTGAACTCAAGCTTCCCCAACTCGAATTAATTGATTTAATTGAGTGACAAGTGCCATGCCACCTCAGTTAACTACCTCCAAGATTTCTGCTGAAATAGAAATTCAAATTTTGACTAGTTTGACCAAAGCAAAGTCAAACTGAGATTTTCCTAGTTCATTTTCAATAATATTTGTAGAAGCAATTGGTGGTTGAATTCACTTATAAATTCTTCCACCTCCTTGTTAATATCATTGTTTATCATGGAAGCCAAATTGTTGTACTTACTTTCCATAACCATTGTAGGTCATATGGCTCAAGTGATTTTAGTCACACTATAGGTTCAACATGTTGTAGTTACGAAGGCTTTCTTTATAATGTTGAAGAGTCATCATTTATCGTTAATACATAAATACATATTGGACAAATGCAGAGGAAGCTCATTGTGTGGAGCTCCACACAATGAATTTAGCTCATTATGAAGAGCTCCACACTCCCACACAATGAACTTCCTCCTCACTATTGAATTTCCAAAAATATATATAAACCACATGTAAAGATTTCCCATAACGTAAGGAAACACCATTATTATTTTTGGGATAGGAGCTACAAAGGATTTCCAAAGAAATCTCATTGTGCAGGAGTGCGGAGCTCTGCACAATGAGTTACGACCACATTTTCTATTACAAAATTCCACCACCATGTGACATGAATCAATGGATTTTCACCAGATGTGCTACACATTGAATAATATGAGTTATTGGAATTATTTTTTGGCTTTAAATGTTCCGTGCAATTTTTTTCTTTTCAATATGTGGATATCAATGTTAATAATCATGGAACACATTTATACTGATTGGATACTTGGGTGCATAATCCAGAATCCTACAATTTTCAATTCACCTCTTCTTGCATTATCATTCTCAATTTCATGTGTTGTGATCTAGACAATTTCACAATTAAAATAAGGCATGTGTAGACTGCAATATAACATTTGACAATTGGGTGAGAAAGTTTAAAGTTAGGTGGCAATAATTTTAAAACTATATTTAACATCAATAAGATCAGAAGAAAAATGTCAATACGATACAATTATAGTGAGAGTAGAAAGCTATTTTATGTCAAAGTATAACATAGATGTTGTTACACGTGGGTGTGTTTCCTGATTTTATTTTCCAAACCTAAAAATTATGGGTGGCGCAATTTCAAAGATTGTAGGTGGATACTAACTTTTGAATTAAATCTAATACATGATTATACAAAGTGATGTAAGATTTGTTGGTTTGTTTGTCCTTCTAGATTGTAGAGGAAGCTCATTATACAAGTGTGTGGAGTTCTGAATTTTCGCATAAGAGCTCTGCACTCCCACTCAATGAGCTTCCTTCACACATTATTTACATCATTTTAATATTATTTTTATGACATTATGGAAAACTTTTGCATTATACTTAGATACTTCTAGAATTCTCAAGATGCAATGTTGTCATAGTCGCATTTATTTTGACCACATACTTGGGGTCACCAAGTAATTATGTCATGTCACTAAAATCAATTTTTAGCAAGGAATGCAATACAAAATTTTAAGTAGCATTTTTTCATTTCGATAAAATCCACTTATACCTTCCAGATCGATAGCTTGTTGCAGGGTCTTAATCATAGTAAATAGAGCACACCTTTGGGTTTAAAGTAGCGGGGAAAAATGCAGTCTTGCTTCAAAGACCCTCTTTTTATTTTACCGGAAAAAATTTGGTGGGGGGTTTGTTTTCTTTTGTTTCCCAACGATTCAACTAACCACTAAACAGTGAAATGAACACTAAACAAATCAATTTTATATTGAATAAAAACTTGTTACTATACAACCCAGCTTGGCTATCCCACTCAAATATGCTTGCTTTCATCCAGTTTCATGCAGCTCCATAAATTTCTATTGCTTTGGACTATTTGCTCTCTTTGTCTATTAAACTTTGCTTCTAGTTCAACCATGTTCATCTACCATTCAAATCAGAATTGGAATTTATTACTTTCGACACTCGCAAATTCTCAATATCTTGGAGTAGAAGTGCTACGATCGAGGATTCAACTAAGAAATGGATGTGAAGTGAGGGGCTTACTATAGAGATTTCACTGTGCAGATGAAGTTTCCTCCACACAGTGAAAGCTTCGCACAAGGAACGCTCTACACAAGGAATCTCAACACAATGAAACATAACAATATTAATTGGATAATTGTTCAACATCATCCCATCTCTCCCCGCTGACGTAAAGGACCTTCAACCGCATTAGTTTTTGCATCATTGTGCAGAAAAGTAACATAATAATGTTATTGTCAGTGTTAGAGAACTCACCAATGGAATGATCACTCACGAAAATAGTTTTTTTTTTTTTTTTTTTAATTGTGAGGCAATGACATGTACCGAAAATAAAATTACCTCCACCAGGGGAATTATGTCCCATCAGAGCTCGCTTAGTCAATTGAAAATTAGAAATAAGATTTTTAGAAAATTAGGAAATCATTTTTAATTTACGGGAAAATATAAATATTCGACATTTTATCGAAACATGTTTTTCTTCTTTTCATCTTATTAGTAGAAATAATTTGTATGAAAATCAAAGTTGCAATCATCCTTTGTCAAAATATTGGCAAGACGAAATTATATATGTTGCTAAAGTCAATTGGCAAGTAACATATTTTATAAATTCAACAAGAAAATCAATATTTGTCATGCCTATAATTGAATTGCAACTAGCATAAGAAATTCAATAACATCTTGAAAAAATAGTAAAATTTCAAATGCCAATGATAGAAGAGTACTATAAAAATGAGTGCATATGGATGAGTGAAGTTGATGAGAAGGAATCATTGATGCACAAATTATCATATAAAAAGTTGAGTTCCTTAAGAAGAGGAATTCAAGCTAACGGTTCATAGAGACCTTATTATTGTAGTGGATATTTCAATATGTAAATCTTACTAAGTCGACTCATAAATTATAACAATAATAATTTAATTTTGAGATCATGGCCATGCCAAACACCAAATTGGTGTATGAGATCGCTTTGTTTGTAGGATAAGGAACCAGTATCTACTCAGCAATTTGGCTACTAAAGTATATAGAGGTATACATTCTCTACTAAAATCTTTCAGATGTTAACCCTAGATTAGATAGTGTCAAATTTAATTTAAAAAACTCTTATATTAGTATATGTATGTAAGAATTTATTTTCTCCTTTTATATTTTAGGATGATGATAGTTATTAATATTTACTAAATTAATTTTAGCTTATTTAACATTATAAAAGGTAAAAAATCACATATTTTTTCTATATTATTCTTACCTATTTTAAACAATCGATCTTAAATTATATTATATTTTTTGAGTTAAAGATTTAAGATAGTTAATATTGTAAAAAATATTGAAATTGAAATTTAATGTGGATGTCTACATGATACTATAAGAGAAAGGGACTGTCTCTTTCAACCCTTTTACTGTCGCACATATGACAATTCTATCGATCAATGACATTTAGAAATTTCCAAATGCCATTTTTCAATATGAGGTTTGTAAGAATTTATTGTTTTAGCAATGTTAGTCTTTTCTCTGGTAGTTAAAATAGAGAGAGAAGTTTCTTATATTCTAATTCTTTATCACACCACAATTTCTCCTTAAATTTAAAAGTAATGATATTTTTAATATTATCATTATTGTATACAATACCCTCTTCCTTAATTCTCAAATGATTTAGCCAAGAAACGACATATTATGCCACTGTTGCTTGTGTCATAAGTGGTTTTATCTAGATTTTGAAGCCATCTTAGGAAGCCTCTTTTCTCCCTTATTTTTTATTATATTCCCCCAAGTTACGAGGATAAGGGAGCACAAGAGTATGGAAATGTGCAATGGGGACATGTGGGAACACCCCAGAATTTTAGGGAAATTCAAGGGGGATTAGGGGATGTTGAGGTCCCTAGAATAGAGGTCATCATATATGCATTACAAAAATAAGAATACTAATGATAAGATCCCTGCAATAACTACCCATCCCATACAAATTCAACATTGTGCAATCCAATGTAAACATTGTAATCATATCTATCTTGAAATCTTGAAAATTATTAAGTTTGTTGAATTATGAATCGGGATCTCAAATTCTACTTTGTCCATCTGAAGTTTTATGAGATTTGAACCACTTCAAACATCCTAAGATAATGGTAATGTTAAGCATTTTAGTAACCTTTTATATCCATTTATTTTAAGAATTTAATATTCCCTTTAATTACCAAGGTTATCTGCTTCTCAAAGCTCTATTGCATATCTTTTTTCTATCTTCATGGGTTTTTACATAAAAACATATGGGACGGGATGTCTAGGAATCCTACTTCTAGGGGAAGGGGATGCCCAAATGTCTCCATTTTGGGGAAATATATCCCACACACTAAGGAAACACTTCCCCATGTGTTTCCCCAAGTTTCCTGCAAACGGAGATGCGGGAAAAATGTTTCCCCATTTGTCACCCAATCCTTAGAGCATGGGAAATATGGGGAGCGCAACTATCACCCAAAGGGATGTCTACCCATGCAACACCAGTTCTTATACATTAACCATCTAGCCATAAACCTACTCTCAATGGGGAAAATACTCATTTCTATGAGGGGGGTAGGAAGGTGTATTACCTTTAACGTTAAAGTTACAAGTCATAAAATGCTTTTTGAATTTACTTTATCTTTCTCCATGATTCTATAGATATGTTGAACCTCAACTCATAACCACATATGATAATATGAGTAGCAAGAATCTCAAAGTGTTGGTTGTGGAGCCCAATTATCTTCTTGATTTAGAGGTAACGCCACATTGGACCCCAGTTCGCAATGTGGTGGCAACGCTGCCCGTAAAATGTATGTTGTAATGGGGGTCTAGGGGTAGCGGCTGTAATCTTTTGGATCCCCCCCCCCTTGCGGGGGATCGAGGGTAGCACCCCCGAAGCTAAATATAGATGTAAAATTGCCTTGTAAAATGTTGTAATTCTGTAGTCAATCCGGGTCATTGATTAGACAGAGATATGACAGTAGAAGTTATGTTTAATTTAGGGTTTTTTTCCCTATAAGGCAACCCCTCGCTATATATGAGGGAATTGCATTGTGTTTATGTAGATTTGTATTCTGAGCGAGAAAGAGAGAGGAGATTGTGTGAGGGCGAAGAGAGAATTACAGCGGATCTGTTGTAGGTTGTATCTCTTCAGTTTGTTGGATAATACAAGGGAAGGACTGGCTGTTTCTCTGTGGACGTAGCCCAAATTGGGTGAACCACGTATATCTGTGTCTCTCTTGTTTTATGTGTTTTTTGTGTTTATATTTCTGCAATATATTTTAGGTGTTCCATTGCTCTGTAATATATAATTTTCGAACACAAAGAAGAGATTCTTCTTATCCCAAAGAAAAAGGTATATTGATTTGTCACTATTTTCAAGATCATAATAAGCTTTCAAATTTCCATTTATCATATTCTTATGCTATAATTGTTGTTTTTTAGGTTAATATGGGCCTTATATAGGGCTTAACAATAGTTCCACTAGAGCTCATGATGAAGATTAATTTTGAGATATTTGTATAAAGTCACTTCCTTCAAAATGTTGTTTTCATAGATAAAATTAACATAATTAATCTTTTTAGATTTGATTGTCATAACCTTTGTTTTGTTAGTGTGAACAATTATACCTACCAAAGTTGGAATAGTTGAGAATTTTTGTCATTTATTGATGTAATAGGGACATTTTGTTATTTTAGTAATATCATCATCATGAAGAAGAATGATGATGACTATTTAGACTAAACTCTTGTCGACACAACCTTCTTCCAAACATCTATTTAACTTGTCAACATATAATGACAAAAGAGTTAGGGGGCAAGGGACAACCTTGCTTAACTCCTATATTACAATCAATTTATTATGACCAACAATCCATCTTCCTAAACATGGCAATAATAAGTGGAGTCTAAATGTACTACATTTTAACCATTTTACCCAAATTCCATGATACAATTGTTGGTGAAATTACAATTTTCCCTTGTTTAAATTACATTGTTTAGGGAAAACATGGATTTAGTGTAACAAAAACCTTGTAAGATACCTTGATTGTATAACTCAATAAATCAAACATGAAATTCCAAATGTGGAGAAAAACTTACTAGAAAAAACGCAAAAAAAATGGAAACTACATTGATAATAACAACTTTTGATCATAAAAATTTTTTAAAAGCACATCAAACATGAAATTCCAAATGTGGAGAAAAACTTACTAGAAAATATGCGAAAAAAAAAAAAAAAAAAAAAAAAGAGAGAGAAAAAGAGAAAGAAAGAAAAGAAACTACATTGATAATAACAACTTACAACATGAACTTTTGATCATTAAAAATTTAAGAAGGCACATCTATTATTTCTGTAAAATTATTAGTATTTTTATATTAAATTATTTGTTAAAAAAAAAAAAAATTCTTATTACTACTAATGTCCGTGCATTCCAATTTCAAACTTATCGAGGAGATATGATTTAGATGTGCAAACACGTTTTTTGCTTTTTTTTAATAAAAAAAAAAAGGAGGCGGCCTGCTTTTTATTATTATAAAAACACGTCTTCGAAGTGCAAGATTAATAATGAAGTGCAAGATTATTTTAATTTTAAGATGGGGAGAGGCATTCATAATATTTTACAAGTTACGACAACTAATAAGCGTGCAACTAGTATAAGCTTGTTTATATATGTGCAACTAGTATAACTTGACCTGTATATAGATATTTCTAGGTGCATTCATATTGTTTAAAGATTTTTTATAATTCTTAGGTTCATTAAGGCCAAGGGGGAAGATCTGATTTCATCGTAACATTTTAAAATCTTACAAGGGAGCTTCATATTTACAGGCCACAGTCTATATTTTTCTTGTCGTTTAGATGATGTAAGAGGGTGACGAGACTTATCTAATGGATAAATGATAATTTTATTGCTGTGTTGGACCTGCATTCGCATTAATTAAATACAAAAGAATAAGCAAACTGTCATTCGCTTTGGCCTACCCAAGGATAGGGGACTCATCTTGACCCAGGGTTAACATTATTTTAACTAAGGTTACTGTTATTGGAAAGTTTCAATCGCAGGACTGTAGGCCAATAAATAGAGCCTTCATTGTTGTATTAAAATTTATGTTCTGATGAATAAATCTGAAAGGAGTGCCGGAATTCTTTCAAAGTTCCTTTCGTCGTGCATAGTATGTGTTTTATTAAATTAGGTTTCAAATTACTGATAGCTTAAATTTTCACAGATTTATTAACTAGACATGTTTAGTGAATTTGCTAATTTGTTTTGAATGGTTTATTATTTAATTTGAGTATTTTAAATAAAAATATATAATCAGTAAATTGAGAAAGATATCACTGTGATTACATTATCTGGGATTTTGTTTTGTTGGTGCGTCCTCGGGTGCATCCAGGCGTTACGTGTCCCTCGGCCACCGTAGTTTCAGTTTCGACTTGCCATGATGATCATTTTTGTGAAGTACACCCTCCTTCCACCTTCACCGTTTGGAAGAGCTCTCTCTTCCTTGATGGAAAAGGATTCACAGTATTTGATTCATCTGGAAATCTGGTCTTCAGAGTTGATGATTACTCAACTCAGGCCAAACACCTCTCTCTCATGGATGCTGCAGGAAACATTCTTCTCACCCTGTCCCATAAGGTATTATTATTTTCAGTTGAGCTAAATTGGATTTCAAATTTAGAAAATATTTTGAAATTTAATAGAGACGAGCAAAGTTAATTGTTTAAACTCTTTTATTATTTTCTTAGCAAAATTAATTGTTCTAACTCTTTTACTACTTCGGCACAACTTCGGCAGAAACCTGAAATATTTCCTGAAATAAAAATAACCTACCCTTTTCAACACGTTTTATTGATTTTACTTATGTTGATTAATTTTGATTTTGATTTTGATTGTGCGTTTAGCGGAGGTTGAGTTTTAACCAGCGATGGGATGCATTCAGAGGAGATGGCGATGGCTGTGAGAAGCCAGCGTTTACAGTTAGACTCCTTTGACAAGTGATAATTTTTCCTTCACTCAATTAGATATTCAATTTCTTATTGAAATTTTATTCTATTTCGTTGCTAGGGTTTGCTCATCTCGATTTTTCCTTTTTCGTGGAATAACGCAGGTTTCCTTCCTTTAATACAACACAATAAAGAAGGACGAGGCGTTTCTAGCAATGCTAGTTTTGAGTATGGGCTCCATTCCATCTTAGACTAGGTTTCTTGTACCCTTTTTGAATTCACGAAAGTGTTAATGATAGGTACTACTCTAAGTTATGTCATCCACTGTGATCACGGGTCTTTTCTCTCCCATTTTTTGTGTTTAGAAATTTGATACAGGGGTTTACTCAAGGGATCGTTTTGGTCGTCATCTGCAGAGTTCCTTCTTCACGTATTTAACGGGTCCCCTTCTAAAAATTCGTGTGGCCTTCATAGTTTACTAACTTGGTTTCTATTTTCTTGAAATAGATATCGACTGATGGTTGCTTCTGGCCTTCCACTTACTGAGTTAGAGGGTTTCATGTTTTCCCAAGTGCTAGCTTCTCTTACAAGATTTCATTCTCCCCTTTCAGGTGCAGGCTGTCTAACCTCATTTCTGATAGGATTTACTATAGGGAAAGCCCTTGCATGGGTGTCCTTAATTTCTAGAGTTGTGAATGGTTCCTCGGTTGTTGGTTTTGTTGATAACAACTAGGGTTAACTTTTATCATGTAATATTTTAAACAGTATTAACGGTTTAGTTCTGTCAATGATACTTTAGTAAAGAAAAATACCTTAGTAAAGAAAAGAACGTGTCTCGGTTTTCTCATAATGACAATTGGCTCCTACACAAATTTAGATCAATTTTCTACCCATAACTTTATTGTCCTAGTGTTTTTCCTTATGTTTTGTCACTGTGCTTTTAGCTACATGGTATATGAAATATATAAACTATTTTATGCATGGGGTTATGTTTCGTCTAAAAATGTAATTCATAAATTCCCTCTTGTCTCTTTTTGGTAATTAATTTGAATGAGGATCGTGAACATAGATACAGTTATTAGCTACTTGTTCCTATGTATTTTCACAACCCAACGTTTTAAGAGACTTATACTCAACTATAAAAGTTTTTAAGAGAATTATACTCGACTATAAAAGTTTAAATCTATGTTTAATACTTATGTCAATTATTACCCGGATGCGGATGAATTCTCAGAAAATTAATGGTGAGGCGATGGATTGATAGCACTCGGCCTAGCTAGATGGTGGCCAGCGCACCATCCCAGGCTCAGTTATGGCACCTGCAAACTCACTTCAGGCGAGAGCAGGCCAGCTTGCAGGAAATCTTTAATGCTCGCTCCGGCTGAGAAATGAAGGATGTTCGATTTAACATGGAGCCCATCAACCCATCTTTTTGCCCTCTGTCCTTCAGCATTTGCCCGCTCCAAGCAGGAAACCCCTGCAGCAGAACTGTTACAGGAAAACGTTGTTGGCTTCTCTACTATCTGACCTTTGGCAATGGGTTCCATTATTCCCATTCCAAGCACTGCCCTTTGAACCCAATCCAGAAGCCCTCTGTGCATTCTATGTTTTCCTTCCAAACCCCCAATTCTCCTGAGCTTCTCTCCCGCTGTAGCGCGATGGTTCGTCACTGCATGCGAAGTCACAGAGGAGGTGACCGAGGTGGTAGCGCTCGCTCTCAGGCTGTGCATAATGATGCTCCGCCACCACCACCTGTTTCTCTGCCCTCTTCTCAGCCGAGCTCTCCCCCTCCTAGTCCACCCCGTAGACAATATCCTCACTCTGTCTTCCATTCTAATCATTTCAGGTTCCAGAGTGACCTCAACCGGCCCATAATTTCAGCTAATGTCACTATCATCTTCACTGAAGAAGAACAACAACACAGTGCTCCTCAGGACATTTGCAGAATGGAAGTTCATCTAGGCTCTGAGCAGCTCTCGTCGGATGAAGGCAGGGCAGCCAAGCGTGGCGGTCAGAATGTTGAAGGTGATATCGCAGGCGACACTCGGCATCCAGGTGGCAGCACTCATGGAGTCACAGTTTCGATGGCTTTTGTTGGCAGCTTGAGCGACATTTCTCAGGCAACGGAAACTCCAGGTGGCAGTGCTCATGGTGCCACAACTCCAATGGCCATTGTTGGCAACTCGAGCGGTATCCCTCAGGCAATGGATCTTCTAGGTGGCAGGGTGAATAGCGACGTGGCGAAGGAAGGCGAGATTTGGTAGGGGAACGCGTGTCCAGTTGTCAAGGAGGCTCCTAACCAAAACATCCCAATGTAATGCCATGTGGCCTCCCAAGTGCCACCTCAGTGTTTTGTTGCTGACTGGTCAGGTCCTGTTGTCTGTGGTTTTGTTTCTCGCTCTCTGGTTAGGCAATTCTGTCTTGTTTCTCAACTGTTTTAGATGGTGACATCTCAAGACTTCATTTTAGTTTTGTTGCCGCTCTCCCGGTCTTTTGTATGGTTTTTTGTAAGTTTAAACTAGTTTCCCCAAATATGGGGCAGTTATGATTCCCAGAAAGAACTTAGTTGTTCTCGGCTGAGACTGCAGCCTCATTGTAATTTTATTTTTCCTTCCTTTTAATAGAATTAGCTTTTACAGAGAAAAAAAAAATACTTATGTCAATTATTTGAATTTTCATAAGAATGAATGGTTCTTTTATTTAGTTATGTTTCCTAGCTTTTGTCTTTTTTTTCCTTGCCATTAAATTGATATTTTCACTTATAGAATCCTCTTAGAAGGGATTTGTGCTTTTCGTATATATGTCTGTGTGCGTTTGTGTCTGTGTGTATTTTTTTAAAGTATATTAATAGAAAATTAATTCCAGGCTGGCTAGCCCTCTGTAATGGTACTTCTCTCATTTACAAAATAATACCAAATAGCGGGTTGTTCTAAGCTAGCTACCTCTCTCATTTACAAAATAATACCAAATGGCGTTACAAAATAATACCAAGTAGCGGATTGATCTAGGCTAGCTACTTCTCTCATTTAGAAAATAATACCAAATGGCGGGTTGTTCTAGGCTAGCTAGCCTAGATGGCTCTGACCTGGAACTAACTGTAATGCATAATTCTTTGGTTTGACTAGAAAATACAATCGTACTTACTTTGCACAGAGTTATATTTTACAGTTATCTACTGCATAAACATACATAAAACATATGGAAACCTAGCAGGAAATGAAAAACAACTTAGAAAAATAAGTACACATACCAATTTTGATCTTTTATATTAGGTTAGCCAGCCATACAATTCACATAAGTAGTTTACAATAATAGTTTCAAGAAGAAATTTTAAGAATGATTTAATATGCAAAAATACTTTGCTAGTGTACACAAAACTACTTATCTATTCCACATTAGTTATATGGGCATGAGGAATCACTAGGTAAGGGAGAATGCTCCTCCCAACCATCGAGCATGATGTTCCACTTGAGCTCCTCCTAAGCCGATTTCCTTTCAGATCAGTCTTTCTTGGATAGAGACCATAGAGGTCTACATGGAAATTCCACAGGCCCCTAACCAACTCAAGAATTTATTGCCCAAAACTTTCACATACTCATAGGTCTATAGAGAATTTCCATTGGTCACAACTAGCTCAAACATTTCTCCTGCCTTACCTCAACAATGTCCTACGTGAGGTAATAAATTCTCAGCTCAAACATTTCTCCTACCTGACCTCAACAATGTCCAACCTAAGGTAATAAATTCTCTTCTCATAATTATTAATTGCCTTAGGTTCGCTTTCCACCCACTTGGATCTCTTTTCCCAACTGAGATATTTATCCCTGAGGAGAGGATTAATTGCCTAATAGGTGAACCCACTTTTAGCATTTCCACCTTCCCGTAATTCCTTGGCTAACAATAACTAATCTTTGTAATTTAATTAAAATGAAATATTCATGTCTCACATTACATATAGCATTCTATTATCCCATCCTCTACCAAGTTATTTTAGTAGAAGTAATTAAAAATTTTACTATTCACTGAGGGGTATAATTACATCTTCGGCCCCCTCAAGCAAAACATCGTCATTGGTGTTTCATGGCCTCCAAACATCCTTAAATAGACTTTGCACATAAACTTCTCATCCTTGTAGGTAGCCTATTCTAGATAAAGGGTTTCTTCTGAATTTTAACATGGGTGATAATTTTCTTTTGTAATCATTATTTCTCCCCATTTGAGAGTAATTAGAATTTCGTCCAAGAACTCTGTCTGTTTCGATCTACATTCACAATCATCAAAGTTGTCATTAGTTACCCATAAAGCGTTGTTTAAGAAGCATATACATAGGCATTTCACACTTTATTACATGCACCATCAATTATTTATGTACCCAACAAGAATCACCAATATGCATCACAACCTGACAAGGGAGAGCAACGTGCACTCCACGGGAGTTAGCAACATCATTGTAAACTTATCAACAATAGGAATACATTATTTTTAATTATTTAATGACAATGTCAATAAATAAGAATCCCACGGCGTGGTTCTACTGTAAATTCCAGACCATGGAAGTACCAATTCCAATTTAACTAATCACATAAAGATAATAATATTTCATAA
The DNA here is from genome assembly GCA_031772625.1 of Pinus tabuliformis. Classification (NCBI taxonomy): domain Eukaryota; kingdom Viridiplantae; phylum Streptophyta; class Pinopsida; order Pinales; family Pinaceae; genus Pinus; species Pinus tabuliformis. Next base: position 314,724,071 of record CM062812.1, read on the forward strand.
ACTATTTATTATTCTTGTCTCCTATAATAAATTGCAACTAGTGTTCTGTTCTACTTAGTAGCATTATTATGTTTCCATTTTAATTTCAAATGTGCATTCGTCATGCATGAATAAGTTTAGGATAACTTCCTTTCGCCTACTTTGTTTAAGCCGGCTACATTGCTATCTATTCGTACAATTTTGGCCCTTGTCATCCTACATTACAAGTTATTAATGAAAGTTATATGAGATTTTTCTTTCGTGAACAGTGATAAAATTTCCCCCTTTTGTGCTCAAGCGTACTCACTAACTCACACTCACTATGTTACTCTAGTATAATATTTTTTTTATTTCAATATTGGTTCATAACATATTACTCACTTCATTCAACAAGTTATTTTTCTACCTTCGACATTTAAGATCTTGTGGATAACAATTTTATTCCAATATGAGGATAACTAATTATCTTATTATACCATTCACACAATAATCATACTTGTTATCATCATTTTTTTTAAATCTAAGAAATATTTCTTTGTGTAGTCTCCGGGATGGCTCACCACTAATAATCTTCCCTTTAGGCACCATTATACGGTCATAATATTAAATAAGTCACAACCAAACATTACCACTCACTTCAACTCACGACTTCCACGGTGGATAATATCTTTTTCCTTTAAGTGGACCTTATTTTTGTCCACATTAATTATCAATTTATTGTTTAATTCAATTGGTTTTCCTTATCTTATTATTTTCCTTCTAATCTTGCCTAGTAGGCCATCGAGGCTAGAAGCACAAGGTAATATTAAAATAAACCATTGTGACTATTCAAGGGCACAAAGTTGAGTAGTACAAGCATATTTAAATATTTTACATCACCAATATCACAACAATATTCTGACTCACCTTACCTGAGAGTTTTCTCAACTCTCTTCTAGGGTTTACATACCTATCTATTTTGTAAATTATTAGTTAAAATGTCTCGAGGTTACATGGGGTGCCTTCCCCTTTGCATCTTTCATGGCTGTAAGCTATCTCAGCACATTTTATTACTGTGGATTATCTTGAAATAATGATTTGGTAAGCATATATTCATTCTAGTTAATTCATTAACAAGTCGTCATTTGTGTCTATAGAAGTCATTTAAAGTTCTTCAAGGTACTTATCTAGGGTACCATTGATTGGCATCACACTGCATTTTCCATGTCAGTTCACACATCAACATGCATAACTAACACTTGTGGTAATATGCTACCAACATTCTCTTTATTATAGCTTTAAATCTTACTTAAAGTTATATGCTACATTTTCTTAGTTACCTTACTCGACTGTCTACCTATTTCTAATCACAATTTTTTGCTTTTACCTATATCCCCATCAACTCTTCAACTTTCCTTAAAATAACTGATATTTTTTTTTAATGAGTATTCAATGTACACATTCATCATTGTGTGTATGTTATAAGGCATATTTCCTAGGTTGTCTTTCCTCCAATTTATGCTATTTCTCAAAACTTTTAAAGAGAAAGCATCAACCAACAATGACCAAGTTAGACTTTTTCTCTTGCACCTTACAGTTGTACCATTTGGTGTTAACTTATATATATTTTCTACAGTTTTACTAGGTTGCTCATGAAATCTAGCCTGCACATGTTCCTATTTGTCTTGTTGTACTAGCTCAGATCAAATGTTTAGTTATCGGAAGCACAATTAACATTTATATCAATTAATCATGACTCTTTTTCCATCTATATTTCCATTAGATTTAATCTCTATGATCGGGACGCGGTTACCAATTAGCAAACTATTCCATAATTCGGTACCACGAGTTTGTAACTCACAACAATATTGAGCCCCTATGTCTAACAACTACATGAAATTCAAAAGTTGTCTGAATTCATTTTCTATATTTGGGGGCATGGCATTTCCTTCTTAGTGGATTCCCATATTCTTCAAAATGGCTCTAATCTTGCTTACTTTATACTCACTCACTAAATTTAATGCAAAATTGATATCTTTCTAAATATTAGAAGTAATTATTTCAGATGCTTCTAAGTTTATTTAGTACCTTGAGATAATCTCATATACTATTACCATATCATTTTCAACTTAAAATCTCAAATATTCTTTTCACTTCACTATTACGAAACTAATCCTCTTTCCATCACAAGTTACTGTGATAATTATCATGACTTACCTTCATTTAGATGGGTTTTAAACAAGAAATTATTCCCAATTATTTGAATTTCTTAACCTTCCATGCAAATGATTTTCACCAATTATTTTACTGTGGTAACCTATTTTCGGTGACCCTCTTGATGAAAATATTTTCAGGGAAGCGGGTTCTTTATTTTACCACTTTCCTAACACTCCTGACATCCAACCTTATTCGTAATGACTTATTTTACCACTTTCCTAGCACTCCTGAAATTCAAGCTTATTCGTAATGGCTTGATAATACTCGATTAGACTTGTTCATACCTAAATAATATATAAATATATATATATATATATATATATATATATATATATATATATATATCTTGTGGTACCGTCTATAACATTTTAAATTATTTGTGGAAACAATTTTTTTTTGTTGTGAATTAACACAATGGTCTTGTAACAGGAAATTATCATGCAAATGACCTTAAATTTATTTTTTTAGGGTGATTTTATATGTTATTCCTTTCCTTCTCTTCTAACATACCAATCTTAGATTTTAAAATTGTTTAATAGGATGAGATTTGATACCTTACCCATATACTACTTTAATGTTATATGTCATAAACTCATTTCTTTACTTATGACTTAGAGTGGCAAAATATGGTTCACAAATTAACATGTGCTATTAAATAAATATCTCACCTTCACCAATGAGCCGAGTGGTACAAGACACCTGTCTCTACGAACATCGTTGATTTGCTTTAGTTCAATCAGATGGATGTAAAGCGTTAGGGTTGGTTATGGGGTAACTACCCCACACCCACCTCCCCCTTTGTTGCTCATTTATGCTCTGCGGTTTGGTTGAGGGTTCTGCAACTACCCAGTTATTCCTAAGTAGTTGGCAGACTCTTTTCACAAGCGATAATTTTTCCTTAGCTCAATTAAACATTCAATTTCCTATTAAAAGTTTCTTTTGTTGCGTTGCTAGGTTTTTCTCATCTAGATTTCTCCATTTTGGTGGAATAACGCAGTTTTCCTTCCTTTACTATGACATAACAAAGCAGGACGAGGGTTTTTTTGGCGATGTTGGTTTTTAGTATTGGTTGGATTCCATCTTAGACTGGGCTTCCTGTACCCTTTTCGACTTCACCGAAGCGTTAATGATAGGTACTACTCTAAGTTATGTAATCCACTATTATCACTGTTCTTTTATCTTCCCATTTTTTAATGTTTCGGAATTTGATACGAGGGTTTACTCCAGGGATGGTTTCGGTCGTTGCCTGCAGAGTTCCTTCATCAGGTATTTAACGAGTCAATATATCGGTCACATTTTAAAAATTATTGTTGCCTTCATAGTTTACTAAATGGGTCTCTATTTTCGTAAAATAGGTATCCACTGACGGCTACTTCTAGCCTTCCGCTTCCTAAGTTAGAGGGTTTCATGTTTTACCAAGTGCTAGCTTCTCTTACAAGATTTCATTCTCCCCTTTCAGGTGCAGGTGGTCTAACCTCGTCTGATAGGATTTGCTATTGGGAAAGCTGTCGGTAATATCTAGAGCTATGAATGGTTCCCCTGCTGTCGTCTTGCTGCCGAAAACTAGAGTTAACTTTTATCTTGTAATATTGTAAATATTCTGAAGGGATTAGTTCTGTCAATGAGACCCTAGTCAAGAATAGAACGTCTCTGAGTTCTCCAGCATTACAATTATCTCCCACATGAACGATCAATTTTTTGCCCAAAACTTTGTTGTTCTAGGGTGTTGTCTTGTGTTTATTTTTACTGTGCTTTCAGTTACGGGGTATATGTAAAATATAAGCTATTTTCTGCATGGTGAATTATTGGGGTTATGTTTCTTCTAAAAAGGTGATTCATAAATTCCCTCTTGTGTCCTTTTGTTAATTAATTTGAATGAGGATCGTGGAAAGTATGTAGACAGTTACAAGTTATTTTGTTCCTATGTATTTCTGTAACCCAACGTTTTAAGAGACTTTCACTCATATATACAAGTTTAAATCTATATTTAATACTTATGTCAGTTATTTGACTTTTCACTCAGGATGAATGGGGTTCCCTTATTCAGGTATGTTTCCCAGTTTTAGCTGGGATTACAGAATCCTCTTTGAAGGGACCTGTGCTTTTCGGATGTCTGTGTGTGTATTAGCTTGGGCCAGTGAATTCTATCGTGGAAATTCTCTCATTTATAAACTAATACCAAATGGAGGATTGTTCCAGATTAGCTGACCTACCAATGAATTCTATCGTGGAAATTCTCTCATTTATAAACTAATACCAAATGGAGGATTGTTCCAGATTAGCTGACCTACCCGAATCTGTCGTGGTTAGTACTAACATATACAATAGTTGTTCCAGACTTGCATAAGTCTTTGGTTTGACTAGCAGATACAATAGTTGTTCTGCTCTAGCTGGCATGGCCGACTCCATCCTGGTTAGTACTAACCGTAAAGTCTTTGGTTTTAGTACTAACATATACAATAGTTGTTCCAGACTTGCATAAGTCTTTGGTTTGACTAGCAGATACAATAGTTGTTCTGCTCTAGCTGGCATGGCCGACCATCCTGGTTAGTACTAACCGTAAAGTCTTTGGTTTGACTAGCAGATACAATAAAATTCACGTAAGTAGTTTATCATAAAATTCACATAAGTAGTTTTTAGTAATATTTTCCAGAAAAATTTCATGAAAGGAAATCACTAGGGAAGATACTGCTCCTCCCAACCATCCTTTCTCTATCTCTTCTCTAGGGAAGAGAGAATGCTTCTACATGTCACAAGTCTACATGCCACATGTCTGCATTAATGGTCCATTAATTGCGTAATCCCTTTGGCATTTCCGCCTTCCCGTATTTCTTTGGCTAACCATAACTAATATTAGTAATTTAAGTAAAAAGAAATATTTATATATATAGCATTACATGGTTTTCTATTAGCCCATAGTCTGCCAAATTATTTTCTATTAGCCCATAGTCTACCAAATTATTTTAGTGCAAATAATTAAAATTTTTACTATTTACCTAAAAATGTTACAAATAAATTGAGTAAAAATAACTAACATAAATAATAAATTTTAAAAATATAATTTTATATAATGAAACCATAAACAAATTCGAGATGAAATAATTAAAAATTTTACTATTCACCTAAAAATGTTACAAATAAATAGATTAAAAATAACTAATATAGATAATAAATTTATAAACAAATTTAAAAAATACAATTTTAGATAATAATATTATAAACAAATCTGAAAAATATAATTTTATATATATTACAAAAGTATTTTATTTGATAAATATTTAAATTAATTAATAACAAAGATGATATAGTAAAATAATTTTTAATATAAAAAAATATATACAATTTTTTCTAATGATTAATTAATTATACAAAAATTAAGTATAAACACAAAAGACAAAAAACACAGTTTAAAAAAAAAATATTAAAAAAAAAAATTATAACTTCTAATTTGTTATATACATTAAAAAAAAATAGAATTCAAATACAATCAATTTAACATATTCATCTATTTTCTAAACTTCAATTTTTTGTATTATTTTAAAAATATAATTAAAAAAATTATATATTATTTTATATAAAAAATTAAATTAATATATAATAATGAAAAAAATTCTCTATAAAATAATAAAGAATTTGTAATTACCAAAAATTGATAAATATACTCTATATATATGAGAATGATAAATAAACAATATTTTTTAAAATTTAAATACTAACATTGTGATATATTTAAATATTAAAAATGTAATTTTAAAAAAAACTTAAAATTGTCAAAGGAATTAGTTCTACTGATATGGTTCATGATTTGTGTTCCAAGTAGCATGGGTTCAAGTCTCTAGAGACATGTTGGCCCTTTGTAACATCTTTGAAATATTGGTTCTACCTAATGGAATAGTGGAAATCTACTGGATTGTACTTGTTACTTAAAAAACAAGAAGCATAAAATGAGAATCTAGAAACCAAAATAGCGATTATTGGGAATCAGTTGGGAGAATGGGAGAATCAGTTGGGACTCAAATTATTGGATTATTGGATTATTGGAATCAGTTTATGGGAATCTGGGAATCTGGGACTCAGATTATTGGAATATTGGGAATCAGTTTATGGGAATCAGGGGAATGTTGGGACTAAAGTTATTGGATTATTGGGAATCACTTGGGAATCAGGGGAATGTTGGATTATTGGGAATCAGTTTATGGGAATCACTGAAATTCAATTGTTTCACTTGGGAGAATCAGTTGGTAATATTTGGGAATCAGTTGAGAATCAATTTATGGGAATAGTTTATAGAACATGAAATTCAGTTGGGAGGATCACTTGGGACTTAGATTATTGGATTATATTGGGAATCAGTTGGGAGAATCAATTGGGGGGAGAATTAGTTGTGACTCAGATTATTGGATTATTGGGAATCAGTTCGAATCAGTTTATGGGAATCAGTTTATAGGACAGGGAATTCAGTTGGGAGAATCATTGGTTTATAGGATAGGAAATTCAATTGGGAGAATCAGTTGGGACTCAGATTATTGAATTATTAGGAATCAATTTATGGGAATTGGTTTATAGAATAGGAAATTCAGTTGGGAATTAGTTTATGCGAATTAGAGAATATGAAATTCAGTTGGGAATCAGTTTATGGGAATTAGAGAATAGGAAATTCAATTGGGAATCAGTTTATAGGAATTAGAGAATAGGAAATTCAGTTGGGAGAATCAATTGGGACTCAGATTATTGGATTATTGGGAATCAGTTGGGAATCTATTTATAAAACAATGAATTCATTCAAACCTTTAGAGGAGCTTATTATTATTTAAGCACCCACTTCAATTAATGATTCCTATTCCATTCTTCTCTTTCAGTCTCAATAACTAATTATTCAAACCTTGATAGAGGAGCTTATTATTATTTCAGCACCCACTTTAATTGATAATTCCTATTCCATTCTTCTCTTTTAAGTCTCAATAACTCCTAATTGATAATTCCTATTCCATTCTTCTCTTTTAAGTCTCAATAACTCCAATACCTTGGTGATGGAAGTTGTATTAACATCCGGTTGGCATAAAAATTTTCTTAAAAAAACTATTATTTCATTATACTTTAACACACATGTAGTAAAGATGAAAATAAAACTTTCAAAATATAAATCAATATAATTATTACAAATTGTTTATATATATATATATATATAAATTAAAAAATATATTGATCAAAACTCAACTAATAATTAATTATACCAAAAATCTTACTTCCATGTGAACTAACATACTAATAATAAGTTTAAGAGGTATTTTTCGTAAGAATCTTACTTCCACGTGAACTAATATACCAATAAAAAGTTTAAGAGATATTTTTCGTTAGACCGTTTGTTTGCTCTTACACCGTAAACAAATCAGGTATTTCCTTCTTGAAGCCGAGTATTCGATGAAGTAAATCGTGAAAGGCTTATCATTTAAGATACGCCTACCATGTCAAACATATCCATATAAAGTAGTTGAACTGATCCGCTATACTTTAGCATCACTATTAACTAATTAAGTATCGTTGAATTTGTAATAGTGAATTTTAATGGTTAAAGTCATTATTTAATATTTAAATTTTTTAATTAATTAAATAATGAATACATAATTTAATGAAGTTAAAGTGCTATTTTTTAAAACAAATGAGAAAATGAAAAAAATATTAATTAATTAAATAATTAATATATAATTTAATAAAATAAATTTGGTAATTTTTGAGTAAAAATTTATAGTATATCTAATAAAGCAAAAGTCACATTTTTCAAATAAAAAATGATAGCATAAGTGGAAAAGTTGAATAATCACTAATTAAATCAATAATTAATATATAATGAGCTAAAAGTGGCACCTCTTCTTGACAATTGATACATAATGAAGTAAAAGTGGCACCTCTTCAGAATGAAAACTAACAAGAAAAATCGGAAAAACCACTCACGAAGTAAAGTGAATTTCCTACTATGAAAAAATAAAAAGAAAAGATGGAAAAACCACTCACGAAGTAAAGATTTTTACACCGTAAGGCGTTCCCTCTGAAATCAACTTTGCTCTCTGCCTACATGTCATTACTTTGCACCATTAGATGATATGTTAGATGATTGAGCCATGTTGAGTTGTTCGATTATGTTGAGGTAGTTGCAACTCCCTAACTGCTTGAGCAGCGCAAATTTGATCCTCCAACGATCCATGGACAGAGCCAGAGACACAGAAATAGCCCAGGGTTGTTACCAATTAGAGCACATCAACCAGCAGGGTCACAGAGCTCGAGGGGAGATATTCGGATACCGAATGTCTCTGTGGTACGAACATTTTGCGCATAAGAGGCTCCCGGGCAAATATGAACCTCCAGAAAGACCAAAAGAAGGGACCGACTTCTGGAATGCGCAGATTCACAAGAGATACAGGTATTCTTTAGTTACAATTTGTAAGGTAAATATTTTCTACACAAGTTTTTTTGCCTCTCTCCAAAGCATTGCATCAACTGTTAGCTTAACTGTCACAAAGATTATACACCCAAGTAATACTTTGAATTGGTAGTTTAGTGTAATTCTTGACTTCTACATGCCCCAACTTTAACATGTCTACTTGTTAGTAGGTAAATTGCTAGCTTGTTGCAAATATGGTGATAGAAAAACATGTACAGACACCATAATGTTGTTGAAGAGTAGATTTCCCTTTCCTACTTTGTTTTCTAACTGTCGTTTACCCTAAATCAAGTACCCTAAACTTCCCTTTTCATCCACAATGCCGAGGGGGTTTGATGAGGTTTTGTTGCTTAATATGGTCTGTCCTCTATTCCAAATACATGATAGGTTCGCCATCAAATATTATGTTCAAGGGGTCCTATAACAAGTTTCCAAGACAACGATGTTTAGTTTTTCATGGACCGGGTTTTTAATTTATTGAGGGTTTGATTTGTAGGGTTTCATCCCTACGCTTAGTTATTGTCTTCGGTTGCATTAATTCTTGTTTGTATAGTCATTTATATGCATCTCCAACTTTTCAACTTGAAGGTGATCAGACCCATATGGACATGCGCTTGGTGTTCATATTCAATACACCAAATGTGTTGTCTAGATTCAATGCATTATTGCACACACTAAGAGTTGGATCATCCCACCCCTACTGGGCTTGTAGATGCAATTAAGACTTATCCTTAGGCATTGAGGGAATGTTTGGGGTTTGAATCATGTGTGTGGCCTCGTTGTTGTATAACATATTATATGAATAAAAAAAATGGGAGTTTAAAAGAGCTGAGTCCCAGACTTTAGCAGAGAGTTTTATGAGACTTATGGGACAACCATGGCTGGACTCAGGGTAAGCATTTAATCTCTATTGTTTCATGTGATTCAACTTTGTATTTCAACTCACTGGAATACATTTATATATGTATTTGTTTTGCATTGGAATGCATTGCAACATACAGGGCCGAGGTATGAAGATAAATCCTTCCCTATACATTGATATGCCCCTTTTAATTTACATCGGATTACAATAATTCCTTCTTACGGGTTAATATTTTCTACAAAAAAATTTTTGCCTCTCACTGAAGCATCGCATCAACTATTAGCTTGACTGTCACAAAGATTATACACCCAAGTAATACTTTGAATTGGTAGTTTAGTGTAATTCTTGACTTCTACATGCCCTAACTTTAACATGTCTACTTGTTAGTAGATAAGTTGCTAGCTTGTTGCAGATATGGCAATAGAAAAGCATGTACTGATACCATAATGTTGTTGAGGAGTAGATTTCCTTTTCCTACCTTGTTTTCTAACTGTCGTTTACCCTAAATCAGGTACCCTAAACTTCCCTTTTCATCCACAATGCCGAGGGGGTTTGATGAGGTTTTGTTGCTTAATATGGTCTATCCTCTATTCCAAATACATGACAGGTTCGCCATTAAATATTATGTTCAAGGCGTCCTATAACAAGTTGCCAAGACAACGATGTTTAATTTTTCATGGAGCAGGTTTTTAATTTAATGAGGGTTTGATTTTGAGGGTTTCATCCCTACAATTAGTTATTGTCTTCGGTTTCATTAATTCTTGTTTGTATAGTCATTTATATGCATCTCCAACTTTTCAACTTGAAGGTGATCAGACCATATGGACATGCGCTTGGTGTTCATATTCAATACGCCAAATGTGTTGTCTAGATTCAATGCACTATTACACACACTAAGAGTTAGATCATCCCACCCCTACTGGGGTTGTAAATGTAATTAAGAATTATCCTTAGGCATTGAGGGAACGTTTGGGGTTTGAATCATGTGTGTGGCCTCGTTGTTGTATAACATATTATATGAATAAAAAATGGGAGTTTAAAAGAGTTGAGTCCCAGACATTAGCAGAGAGTTTTATGAGACTTATGGGACAACCCTCCTTCAGAAATTATTGAAAGCGATAATGACTTGGATATGCCCACTGATAACTCTACAACCCGAAAAGCACCCATAATTTGAAAGCCCTCAAAAGGGGCCATGGAGCAAGCTCTTCACCTTGCAAATGTTGATCCACAAAGAATGGTATGGGACTAAATATTTTTATGGCCATTTTCTTTCAGCTATCTCTTTTTTCATGAAAATGAATTATATAATCCATTAGCAATCAATATAGGTCTACATTAAGATTGACTCATCTAGGTAAAATATAAATTTTATACCAAAGCTCCCTTGGTACACAAATAAGGATAGCTAGCATCTATGCTTTGGCCTAGTGTGAGGGCCCGGGGGTATCTATACGTTTTCTAAAAATGGCCATCTTGGCTAAAATGTGGAGAGTTAATTCTCATTTTAATGTAAAAACTTGCCCCAGGGTGAGTGCCTTATTGTCTTTCGAAAAGTTGTGCTACAGTGGTATTCTGACAAGAAATAGATGCATGTTACTCTGATCATGTCACATATACTTCACAATTACCCACTTGTCTCTGTACACAATCCTTCAACAAAGAGGATCTAGAAAGAGAATATTGTGTTCAACAATAATTTCGTCCCAAAACATAAAGCTTAAGGTGTGTGCCGAATATGTTTAAACAAGGCATGCTTGTTAGTTTGAGCACATCCCACATAATGCTCAATTATAGTCTTGTTCCCAAATTATAGCCCCTTTTTAGTAGAGAGGAGCTACAAAGGGACTGTCGTACTGAATTATAATCTAGTCTCAAACCAATCTGGTAACCTGCAATTAGACATCACATACTTCAGCCATTTCTATCTTGTGGTATACCATACAACATCCATTTCTCTTATCGTATGCAGGTCATTTCAATAGCGTCTATTGCAGGAGTTGCTATGAAATCTATTGTGTTTCCCTGCAGATTTTATTTGATGACAGTCACCAGAATATAGCCACAGGAAAGCATGTAGGCCTGCAAACTGTATTGGTAAGACTATATCTTTCTAAATGGGATATGAGGCTTTTGTAAGCTCGTTTAATTGGTCCAATCTTTTCTTAATTTAATATTGGTGTTCACTGCCATCATCAGGTGTGAACTTCAATCTGAACAAAGGAATCATATTTTTCCCTTGAAAGCATTCACAACATTAGAGAAGCCCTGCCTCAGATATGGGAAGAAAAAGATGTAGAGAGCACCAAAAATGTTGTGCATTCAAGACTAGCAAGTGCAACTATTGAAACTATTGTCACTGCATAATCCATACCCTCATTGAATAAGGGAATGGTGGACTCGACTAATCCCTTTGGAGCGTTTGTCTCTATTTAGAGGAAACTCCAATTATCTGTAATCTTTAAGTTTAAGATTTAAGTTTTAGCTAAATAGTTTTTGATAAAAGGAAAATTACAATATCACTCTTTCATTTTCATTACATCGTTAACCTCTGTGTCTGTCTTGGAGAATTTGAATTATCACAAAGACGATTGGATGAATTGGCAAAATATTTTTTATTTGACAGGGCAGAATGCAAGTTCTTTATTTTAGGAATGGGCAAAATGACAAAATTTTGTAACCCTGCTAATTGCAATAGTTTGGAAAGTAGCTTAAGAGGAGAGTTATTTTCTAATTTCAATTAGAGCGTTCTTCTTGAAATGAATACAGAACATCTAAGATAGACTGTCCATAATCACTCCATGGGTTTTTATGATTCAGCCAAGGAAATTGATCCACTAGTGATGCTCTACCAAAATCCCCTTTGCAGATTTATGAGACTGAAACCCTGTTTCTTGTCTGTGGTGTTTAAGCCTCAAGGATCTCTCTTCTTGGTCCATTGAGGATGATATATGAATACAAGTTCATTGTGTTAAAAATTGAAATTTTCTTTATTTAATAATTACTAGGCATCAATATGTTCAATCTTATTGCTAACAATTGCTTTTGAATTGCTTTCATTCATGAATTCATTGCTTATTATTGACAATTGTCTTTTATCTATGCAGGAAATGGGCTATGACTTCGACTATGACGATTACTATAGGTACCTAAGAAATATTATGTCTTCTGGTTGGTGAATTTACAACTATCTAATGTTTTAACTTTCGACAAGATCAAAGAAAATTCCATTGATTTGACTTGCATTGTTTACGTTGTTTGGAATACCATATATTGCTTTTGGTAAAAAACACTATCTTTCTTCACTCATTGGAATCAAATATTTCTTATACAATTTTTTTCATGGACGATTTCCATATGAGAATCTTAAACCAGACCCTGTGCTGAAGAACTTGTTATTAAGCATGCCTCAGAGGAAAATTGTAAGATCATATGGATCCCTTCAAATTCTTTATATGATGATAGCACATGATGAAGTCCTAGGTTTTTTTGGAAATATATAAACATACTTCTCAACCTTTTGTAACTTTGTTGTGTAAAACAAATATTTACAAACAATGAAAAAGTTCATGTTGCAAAGGTCCTTAACAAGCTAGGGTTGGACGATTACTTTGAAGGCATAATATGCTTTGAGACACTTAACCCTCCTTCAGAAATTACTGAAAGCAATAATGACTTGGATATGCCCACTGATAACTCTACAACCCGAAAGGCACCCATAATTTGTAAGCCCTCAAAAGAGGCCATGGAGCAGGCTCTTCACCTTGCAAATGTTGATCCACAAAGAATGGTATGGGAATAAATATTTTGATGGCCATTTTCTTTCAACTATCCATTTTTTCATGAAATTGAATTATATAATCCATTAGCAATCAATATAGGTCTACATTAAGATTGACTCATCTAGGTAAAATAGAAATTTATACCAAATCTCCCTTGGTACACAAATAAGGATAGCTATCATCTATGCTTTGGCCTAGTGTGAGGGCCTAGGGGTATCTATACGTTTTCTAAAAATGGCCATCTTGGCTAAAATAGTTAATTCTCATTTTAATGTAAAAGATTGCCCCAAGGTGAATGCCTTATTGTCTTTTGAAAAGTTGTGCTATAGTGGTATTTTGACAAGAAAGAGATGCATGTTACTCTGATCATGTCACATATACTTCACAATTACCCACTTGTCTTTGTACACAATCTTTCAACAAAGAGGATCTAGAAAGAGAATATTGTGTTCAGCAATAATTTCCTCCAAAAACATAAAGCTTAAGGTGTGTGCCACATATGTTTAAACAAGGCATGCTTGTTAGTTTGATCACATCCCACATAATGCTCAATTATAGTTATGTTCCCAAATTATAGCCCCTTTTCAGTAGAGAGGAGCTACAAAGGGACTGTTGTACTAAATCATAATCTAGTCTCAAAACAATTTGGCAACTTGCAATTAGACATCACATACTTCAGGCATTTCTGGCTTGTGGCATACCATACAACATCCATTTTTCTTTACCGTATGCAGGTCATTTCAAAAGTGTCTATTGTAGGAGTTGCTATTAAATATATTGTGTTTCTCTGTAGATTTTATTTGATGACAGTCACCGGAATATAGCTAGCCACAGGAAAGCGTGTAGGCCTGCAAACTGTATTGGTAAGACTATATCTTTCTAAATGGGATATGAGGCTTTTGTAAGCTCATTTAATTAGTCCAATCTTTTCTTATTTTAATATTGGTGTTCACTGTCATCATCAGGTGTGAACTTTAGTCCAAACAAAGGAATCATATTTTTCCCTTGAAAGTATTCACAACATTAGAGAAGCCTTGCCTGAGATATGGGAAGAAAAAGATGTAGAGAGCACCAAATATGTTGTGCGTTCAAGACTAGCAAGTGCAACTATTGAAACTGTTGTCACTACATAAGCCATACCCTCAATGAATAAGGAAATGGTGGACTCGACCAATCCCTTTGGAGCATTTGTCTTTGGTTAGAGGAAACTCCAATTATCTGTAATCTTTAAGTTTAAGATTTAAGTTTTAGCTAAACAGTTTTTGATAAAAGAAAAATTACAATATCACTCTTTCATTTTCATTACATCGTTAACGTCTGTGTCTATCTTGGAGAATTTGAATTATCACAAAGATGATTGGATGAATTGGCAAAATGTTTTTTATTTGACAAGGCAGAATGCATGTTCTTCATTTTAGGAATGGGCAAAATGACTAAATAATATTCCCTTCTCAAGCGAAAATACGCTTCCAGTATGTCATATTTTCTGAAATTTGTTTATTTTGTGTATTTTAATTGAGAAAAGGTTCTTACAGAATTGTATGGACTATCTTAATAAATAAAATCATAGAAATCATTAAAAGAATATGACTTTTATAAAATATCTAGCAGAAAATTTCTTATATCATCTTCAATTCATTGAAAAATGTGCAACCAAGAAAATGTTTACCTCTGACTGAGAAAAATTGCTTCCAATTACCAAGGAAATTAGACAAAATTTGAGTTCTTTCCTATGGATAATATACTCTATAGCAAGAAGACACATGCAAATAGAAATTTCTGCATCTCTAGGGCGATTATTGTATAACAACAGTGATATTGAGGTTATTTTTATTTTTATTTTGTAAGGAAACTGTTTCAAGGACCAGTCATAAAAAATTTAGAAACTAGATTTTAAAGCTAGGACATGGAATGAAAGACAATTCACATATTTTTGAATAGAAGTCATAGAAATGAGAAGTTTAATCAAAGCATAGAGTTCTGCATCAAATTTTAATTCATTGCTTGCTTGACATTTGCATACATTATCTTTAATCAGGGCCGAACATAGCAATTTGGTTTTTCAAGTAAAATAAATATCACTGTTACAGTAAACAGTTTTTGATAAAAGAAAATTACAATATCACTTTTTCGTTTTCATTACATCTGTGTCTGTTTTGGAGAATTTGAAATGACAAGTTTAATCAAAGCATAGAGTTCTGCATCAAATTTTAATTCATTTCTTGCCTGACATTTGCATACATTATCTTTAAGTAGGGTTGAACATAGCAATTTGGTTTTTCAAGTAAAATAAATATTACTCTTACAATAAATAGTTTTTGATAAAAGAAAATTACAATATCACTTCTTTGTTTTCATCACATCTGTGTCTGTTTTGGAGAATTTGAAATGAGAAGTGTAATCAAAGCATAGAGTTCCTCATTTTATGAATGGGCAAAATGACTAAATAATATTCCCTTCTCAAGCGAAAATACGCTGCCAGGGCAGAATGCATGTTCTTCATTTTAGGAATGGGAAAAATGACTAAATAATATTCCCTTCTCAAGCGAAAATACGCTGCCAGTATGTCATATTTTCCAAAATTTGTTTATTTTGTGTATTTTAATTGAGAAAAGGTTCTTACAGAACTGTATGGACTATCTTAATAAATAACGTCATCAAAATCATTAAAAGAATATGACTTTTACGAAATATCTAGCAGAAAATTTCTTATATCATCTTCAATTCATTGAAAAATGTGCAACCACAAAAATGTTTACCTCTGACTGAGAAAAATTGCTTCCAATTACCAACGAAATTAGACGAAATTTGAGTTCTTTCCTATGGAGAATATACTCTATAGGAAGAAGACAGATGCAAATAGAAATTTCTACATCTCTAGGGCGATTATTGTATAACAATAGTGATATTGAAGTTATTTTTATTTTAATTTTGTAAGGAAACTGTTTCAAGGACCAGTCATAAAAAATTTAGAAACTAGATTTTAAAGCTGGGACATGGAATCAAAGTCAATTCACATATTTTCGAATAGAAGTCATAGAAATGAGAAGTTTAATCAAAGCATAGATTTCTGCATCAAATTTTAATTCATTGCTTGCTTGACATTTGCATACATTAACTTTAATCAGTGCCAAACATAGCAATTTGGTTTTTCAAGTAAAATAAATATTACTGTTACAATAAACAGTTTTTGATAAAAGAAAATTACAATATCACTTTTTTGTTTTCATTACATTTTTTTCTATTTTGGAGAATTTGAAATGAGAAGTTTAATCAAAGCATAGAGTTCTACATCAAATTTTAATTCATTCCTTGCTTGACATTTGCATACATTATCTTTAATTAGGGCTGAACATAGCAATTTGGATTTTCATTACATCTGTGTCTATTTTGGAGAATTTGAAATGAGAAGTTTAATCAAAGCATAGAGTTCTGCATCTAATTTTAATTCATTGCTTGCTTGACATTTGTATACATTATCTTTAATCAGGGTTGAACATAGCAATTTGGGTTTTCAAGTAAAATAAATATTATTGTTACAATAAATAGTTTTTGATAAAAGAAAATTACAATATCACTTTTTTGTTTTCATTACATCTGTGTCTGTTTTGGAGAATTTGAATTATCACAAAGATGATCAAGGACATGGAATGAAAGACAATTGACAATTCATTGCTAGCTCGACATTTGCATACATTACCATATCTCAATCCATTCTTTAATTAGGGATAAACATAGCAATTTTGTTTTTTAAATAAAATAAATATTATTGTTACAATAATACAATACATTCTCCTGAAGTTTTATAAGGTGTCTTAGTTTGAAGGGTGTTCGAGCAGCTAAGCCTTTCAACTGGTGATAACACCACATCCTTTCCCATACTCAACCACCACTCCCATCTGTTGGAGGGCCCGCATGACATCATCAATGGGTTTGCCATAGAATGAAATATCAATTAAGGGAAGGTCTCTTAACTAAAAACCAAGAGATTTCCATTTAGAATTGAACAAAAAAGATAGGCTAGGAGATTGGTACCCCGATGTGTTTTAGCCATTTTCCTTCAATTATGCACCTTTTGAAATCTTCAAGGAATGTCTAAAGGCAATTTAGGGTCAAATCCTCTATACACTGTAAGAGAAAAATGACGTTCTCTTTACGAAGAGGAGAGGAAATTCCAGGTAAGGCAAGATCTAGTGTTCTTAGAAATTGAATATCCACTGCTCCAAGCCCATTTCTGATAAATGGCTCAAGATTTTTCTAACTGCTTTTATGATCTCCATCCAAAATATATCGAGAAAATAATGCAGATCCATGATGAAATTTATGGTATTTTCTGGATTGTTCTCTATTTGTGTTAGTGTTGAATCCCTAGACTGTTTGGATATCTCCTTCTAACTCTCCAGTACTGACAGATCATCATTAGGAGACCTGACCCTCTTGTTGCAAATACCATGTCTAAATGATGGAGAGTCGACAATTTGCCTGGCGTGTTTAGAATTTCAATCAACATCTTCCTCATTACCTTGCTCATGTTCATCATGTTTAGAAAAAGCACCAACAATAGCAATAGGAAGTCTCTAATTCTGAAGAGATGAACTCATGCCTTTAGAGTCACCAAGGACACCTTCAGAGTCACCAAGGACAATAGTAGTAGTGGAACCTACAGGATTACTAAATTCTATATCATCGACAAAAGCCAGATTCGTGTTATCTTCCATTCGAGTAATAAAAAAATTCACAAACTACACATATATAGGCAACATGAATATAGTGGACAACACACAATAGTTTGAAACAACAATTAATATTTTCTTATCCACACAATATAAAAGTTACACCCCTGTCTTGAAGGGATTACAATGACTTCTCAAAAGCCTCAGGCACCCTCTCAGTAGATTCACTCTACTCATTCTAGCTATATATAAGCCTAACTACAATGCTCTCCCAACTTGACTTGACAAGAAAGGAAACAGAAATTACAAAAATATCTCTCTGTCAAAGGAATCACTAGCCAATATAACAGATAATCGTTCCTCAAGAGATGTTCAGATTCACAGGAGCCAGGCCTAGCTTCTCTCTCAGAATCTTAACATCCCCTTTGCAAAGGGATTCATTAGAATGATAACAACCCGCATTTAAAGCATTTCTCCACCCTCTCCTATTTAGAAATACAATTTTGGGTTCTCTACTAATTTTCTCCACACCCATTTAATCTAACAATGGACATAGAGCATGTATATTTATAGCTGTGTGTTGGAAATACCATTTTATACTTTAATGTTTATTATTTTTGTTTTATTATTATTACTTGAATTTCTTCTTAACAAGTGGTTGTGTTTCCTTTGGTTTCAGTGAAAGTATGGGCTCCAATGTTGGCTCTCTTATTATGGAGTATAATTCATCTTTGAGAATTTTTCAATTATTAAATTAGGTTAGTCAATTGCTTAAACTATTAAATTTATTTCAAAAAAAAATTGTTACTTTATAGGTTAGACACTGGCTTGAAATATTAAACTTATTTCAAAATGTTTTTGTTACTTTATAGATAAGGCATAGATTTCTTGGCTCTATGATGAAAATAATGAAGGGAAAATACATGTTAATCTGTTACTTGTGCTCTTTGATGGAAGTTTTGTAATTTATTTCAAAAAAAAAATTGTTACTTTATAGGTTAGACACTGACTTGAAATATTAAACTTATTTCAAAATGTTTTTGTTACTTTATAGATAAGGCATAGATTTCTTGGCTCTATGATGAAAATAATGAAGGGAAAATACATGTTAATCTGTTACTTGTGCTCTTTGATGGAAGTTTTGTAATGCATGACTGAAAAATACACGGTGAGAGAAAAATGGATATTATGCTAATTGAGGAATGTTTTTCGCTTGTCAAACTTATAGTATTGAATTTAACACACTAACACTTTACAAAATCAACTAACAATATTCATGATGAAAATAGCAATATGGAAGATTTATCTGCATAATGAAAAAGACAATATGGGAGATTCCAATCACGTTCCAATGCATTTTTTAAAATGTGGATGTGACAAAAGGTTGTTGTGGAAGGTGCTGTTTGTATATAGGAAATTTCTTGATCATTATGTATAATCCTAATGTTGATAGATATGTCTACTAACCTTCCAGTTAATGAGGCATTGATTTGAGCGTTCAATATATTTTTATTCTTTATCAAAGTATTCTTTTGTTGTATTTGTGTTCTTCAATTTATGCCTTACGGCGTTTCCGTTGCAACAACTGGTGCAAATGCTAGTCTTACCATGGTTAGAAATAGCAAACACTATATTAAATAGTTTATTTATAATTAGTAAAAAAAAATAATGAGTATATATTGAGAATGTATTTTTAAATATATAAAGAAAATAAATATTTTTAAGATGATGAGAATTATTTGGAAAGTATTTTTTGAAATGATTTAAAAATAAAATATTATAATTGATATAGTTTAAAAACTTAAAAATTAAAAAATAAATATTTAAGTTCATATTATATAAAAGTTAAATATGAAATATCATAACATTAATTTATGACTTCATTATAGAAATATCATAATATTAATTTATGTGCAATATATATGAGAAGTTTTATTTTCATATAAATAAGATTTTTTCAAAAATTATAAGTAATAAAAAAGTTTACACAAAATTTGAAATTTTTGACAATTATCTAGTTTTTTTTATAGGGAGATACATTTTTTTTCATCTTTTTTTTTTTTCATTTTATTAGTAACAAGTTATTTGAATGAAAACCAAAATTACAACAATCCTCTATAAAAATATTAGAAAAAACAAAATTAGATATATAACTAAAATTATGTGTATAGCTAATTTTATTTTTTTTGTAAGTTTGGTAGGACTCCTATTTTCGAGTCTTACATGTCTATTATTCACCCCCCTACAAGGGGAGGGTAGCACAAGATTCAAACCCAAGAGGGTAGTAAAAGATTCAAACCCAAGGTAGCACAACATTCAAACCCAAGATCAGAGACTTCATTCCACTTGGGATATATGTATAGCTAAAAGTAATCACCAAATAACCTATTTGAAAATTTGATAAAAAAAATCATCAAATATATCTTATGTCTATTTTTGAAATCCAACTAACATAAACAATACAATAATATGTTGCAAAAAAGTAAAATCTCTCATAAAAAATATAGAAATAAAAGAAAAATACATATATATAATTGAGATTGCACATTCAAATCACACAATGGATTGATATTCACCATATAAATTAATTTATAGTAATATGTTAAAAAAAATGTAAAAACTCTCGCGAAAAATATAGAAGAGTACTATAAAAGAAAAGTGTATATAAATAATTGAGATTACCCATAAAGAAGCATGGATGTACATTCAAGTCACACAATAGGTTGATAGTCACCATATAAATTAATTATTGTAGTTATGATTTCACTATTACTGCATCTTACTAAGTCTACTCATATTAAATAATTGTGTTGCTAATCATTGTATATTCATATTTAATCTTGACTACCTACTATCTAATTTAGATGGATAAAAAGATCAAATGATTTTTAAAATTGGTAACAGCTTAAACAAAAGAAAAATTTAGTGATAGGTGTACTACATACTACTTGTCTTTCTGAGCTCTGTTTTCCATTCATACTTTGTTTCTATGGTCTTTTATTTGTTGCAAACCTAAAGGGACTTATAAATGTTGGGAATAGAGTTCACCCTTCTTACCAACGTCTCCCTTTGACTCTACTGCAGCAGGGGCTCACAAACCATCATTGTTATCCCTTTAAGCCTGCGACATTGCTATCTATTTGTACAATTCTGGCCCTTGTCATCCTACATTACAAGTTATTAATGAAAGTTATATGAAATTTTTCTTCCGTGAACAGTCATAAAATTTCCCCCTTTTGTGCTCAAGCGTACTTACTGACTCACACTCACTATGTTACTCTAGTATAATATTTTTTTATTTCTATATTGGTTCATAACATATTACTCACTTCATTCAACAAGTTATTTTTCTACCTTTGACATTTAAAATCTTGTGGATAACAATTTTATTCCAATATGAGGATAACTAATTATCTTATTATACCATTCACACAATAATCATACTCGTTATCATCATTTTTTTCAAATCTAAGAAATATTTCCTTGTCTAGTCTCTAGGATGGCTCACCACTAATAATCTTCCCTTTAGGCACCATTATACGATCATCATATGAAATAAGTCGCAACCAAACATTACCACTCACTTCAACTCACCACTTCCATGGTGGATATTATCTTTTTCCTTTAAGTGGACCTAATTTTTGTCCACATTAATTATCAGTTTATTGTTTAATTCAATTGGATTTCCTTATCTTATTGTTTTCCTTCTAATCTTCCCTAGTAGGCCATCGAGGCTAGAAGCACAAGGTAATATTAAAACAAACCGTTGTGACTATTCAAAGGCACAATGTGGAGTAGTACAAGCATACTTAAATCATTTATATCACCAATATCACAACAATATTCTGACTCACCTTACCTGCGAGTTTTCTCAACTCTCTTCTAAAGTTTACATACCTATCTATTTTGTAAATTATTAGTTAAAGTGTCTCGAGGTTACATGGGGTGCCTTCCCCTTTGCATCTTTCATGCCTGTCAGCTATCTCAGCACATCATATTAGTGTGGATTATCTTGAAATAATGATTTGGTAAGCATATATTCATTCTAGTTAATTCATTAACAAGTCGTCATTTGTGTCTATAGAAGTCATTTGAAGTTCTTCAAGGTACTTATCTAGGGTACCATTGATTGGCATCACATTGCTTTTTCCATGTTAGTTCACACATCAACATGCATAACTAACACTTGTGGTAATATGCTACCAACATTCTCTTTATTATAGCTTTAAATCTTACTTAAAGTTATATGCTACATTTTCTTAGTTACCTTACTCAACTATTTACCTGTTTCAACTCACAATTTTTTGTTTTTACTTATATCCCCATCAACTCTTCAACTTTCCTTAAAATAACTGATATTTTTTTTAATGAGTATTCAATGTACACATTCATTATTGTGTGTATGTTATAAGGCATATTTCCTAGGTTGTCTTTCCTCCAATTTATGCTATTTCTCAAAACTTTTAAAGAGAAAGCATCAACCAACAAGGACCAAGTTAGAATTTTTCTCTTGCACCTTACAGTTGTACCATTTGGTGTTAACTTATATATATATTCTACAGTTATACTAGGTTGCTCATGAAATCTAACCTACACATGTTGCTATTTGTCTTGTTGTACTAGCTTAGATCAAATGTTTAGTTATTGGAAGCACATTGACAATTAATCTTGACTCTTTTTCCATCTATATTTCCATTAGATTTAATCTTTATGATCGGAAGGCAGTTGCCAATTAGCAAATTATTCCATAATTCGGTACCACGAGTTTGTAACTCACAACAAATATTGAGCCCCTATGTCTAACAACTACATGAAATTCAAAAGCTATCTGAATTCATTTTCTATATTTGGGGGCATGGCATTTCCTGCTTAGTGGATTCCCATATTCTTCAAAATGGCTCTAATCTTGCTTACTTTATACTCACTTACTAAATTTAATGCAAAATTGATATCTTTCTAAATATTAGAAGTAATTATTTGAGATGCTTCTAAGTTTATTTAGTACCTTGAGATAATCTCATATACTATTACCATATCATTTTCAACTTAAAATCTCAAATATTCTTTTCACTTCACTATTACAAAACTAATCCTCTTTCCATCACAAGTTACTCTGATAATTATCATGACTTACCTTCATTTAAATGGGTTTTAAACAAGAAATTGTTCCCAATTATTTGACTTTCTTAACCTTCCATGCAAATGATTTTCACGGATTATTTTACTGCGGTAACCTATTTTCAGTGACCCTCTTGATGAAAAGATTTTCAGAGAAGCGGGTTCTTTATTTTACCACTTTCCCAACACTCCTGAAATCCAAGCTTATTCGTAATGACTTATTTTACCGCTTTCCTAGCACTCTTGAAATTCAAGCTTATTCGTAATGGCTTGATAATACTGGATTAGACTTGTTCATACCTAAATTAAATTAAATTATATATATATATATATATATATATATATATATATATATATATATCTATCTTATGGTACCGTCTATAACATCTGAATAATTATTAATCTCATAAATTATTTCTGGAAACAATTTTTTTTTGTGAATTAACACAATGGTCTTGTAACAAGAAATTATCATGTAAATGACCTTAAATTTATTTTTTTGGGGTGATTTTATATGTTATTCCTTTCCTTCTCTTCTAACATACCAATCTTAGATTTTAAAATTGTTTAATAGGATGAGATTTGATTCCTTACCCATATACTTCTCTATTGCTATAGGTCATAAACTTCTTTCTTTACTTATGATTTAGAGTGGCAAAATATGGTTCACAAATTAACATGTGCTATTAAATAAATATCTCACCTTCACCAATGAGCCGAGCAGTACAACACACCCATCTCTACGAACACTGTCGATTTGCTTTAGTTCAATCAGATGGATGTAAAGCGTTAGGGTTGGTTATGGGGTAACTACCCCACACCCACTCCCCCCTCTGTTGCTCATTTATGCTTTGCGGTTTGGTTAAGGGTTCTGCAACTACCCAGTTATTCCTAACTGGTCGGCAGACTCTTTTCACAAGCGATAATATTTCCTTAGCTCAATTAAACATTCAATTCCCTATTAAAAGTTTCTTTTGTTGCGCTGCTAGGTTTTTCTCATCTAGATTTCTCCATTTTGGTGGAATAACGCAGTTTTCCTTCCTTTACTATGACACAATAAAGCAGGACGAGGGTTTTTCTGGCAATGTTGGTTTTTAGTATTGGTTGGATTCCATCTTAGACTGGGCTTCCTGTACCCTTTTCGACTTCACCGGAGCGTTAATGATAGGTACTACTCTAAGTTATGTAATCCATTGTTATCATGGTTCTTTTCTCTCCCCATTTTTTAATTTTCGGAATTTGATACGAGGGTTTACTCCAGGGATGGTTTCGGTCGTTGCCTGCGGAGTTCCTTCCTTAGCTATTTAACGGGTCAATATATCGGTCGCATTTTAAAAATTATTGTTGCCTTCATAGTTTACTACATGGGTCTCTATTTTCGTAAAATAGGTATCCACTGATGGCTACTTCTAGCCTTCCGCTTCCTAAGTTAGAGGGTTTCATGTTTTACCAAGTGCTAGCTTCTCTTACAAGATTTCATTCTCCCTTTTCAGGTGCAGGTGGTCTAACCTCGTCTGATAGGATTTTCTATTGGGAAAGCTGTCGGTAATATCTAGAGCTATGAATGGTTCCCTGCTGTTGGTCTTGCTGCCGAAAACTAGAGTTAACTTTTATCTTGTAATATTGTAAATATTCTCAAGGGATTAGTTCTGTCAATGAGACCCTATTCAAGAATAGAACGTGTCTGAGTTCTCCAGCATTACAATTATCTCCTACATGAACGATCAATTTTTTGCCCAAAACTCTGTTGTTCTAGGGTGTTGCCTTGTGTTTTTTTCTTTTTTACTGTGCTTTCACTTACGGGGTATATGCAAAATATAAGCTATTTTATGCATGGGGAATTATTGGGGTTATGTTTCTTCTAAAAATGTGATTCATAAATTCCCTTTTGTGTCCTTTTGTTAATTAATTTGAATGAGAATTGTGGACATAATCTTTGTCAGTGTATGTAGACACTTACAAGTTATTTTGTTCCTATGTATTTATTTTAAGAGATTTTCACTCATCTATACAAGTTTAAATCTATATTTAATACTTTTGTTAGTTATTTGACTTTTCACTCAGGATGAATGGTTCCCTTATTCAGGTATGTTTCCCAGTTTTAGTTTTTGTCCCTTCTTTTCGTCTGGTTAAATTGAGATATCTAGGATTACAGAATCCTCTTAAAAGGGACCTGTAATTTTCAGATGTGTGTGTATTATTAAAGTAGATTAATAGAAAAATTATTCCAGGCTAGCTAGCCCAGCCAATTCTATCGTGGAAATTCTCTCATTTATAAACTAATACCAAATGGAGGATTGTTCCAGACTAGCTGACCTGGCCGACTCTGTCATGGTTAGTACTAACCGTAATGCATAAGTCTTTGGTTTGACTACCAGATACCTCTAGCTGGCCTAGCCGACTCCATCCTGGTTAGTACTAACCCTAAAGTCTTTGGTTTGACTAGCAGATACAATAGAATGGAATTTTACTAGCGTACACAAAAATACTTATTTATTCTCCATTAGTTAGATCCCTACATGAAATCACTAGGGAAGAGACTGCTCCTCCAAACCATCCTTTCTCTTTCTCTTCTCTAGGGAAGAGATAATGCTTCTACATGTCACAAGTCTACATGCCACATGTCTACATTAATGGTCCATTAATTGCGTAATCCCTTTAGCATTTCCGTCTTTAAGTATTTCTTTGGCTAACCATAACTAATATTAGTAATTTAAGTAAAAAAAAATATTTATATATATAGCATTACATGGTTTTCTATTAGCCCATAGTCTGCCAAATTATTTTAGTAGAAATAATTAAAATTTTTACTATCCACCTAAAAGTGTTACAAATAAATAGATTAAAAATAACTATCATAAATAATAAATTTAAAAAATATAATTTTATATAATGAAACTATAAACAAATTTGAAATGAAATAATTAAAAATTTTACTATTGACCTAACAAAGTTACAAATAGATAGATTAAAAATTACTAATATAAATAATAAATTTATAAACAAATTTAAAAAATATAATTTATATAATAATATTATAAACAAACTTGAAAAATATAATTTTATATATGTTGCAAAAGTATTTTATTTGATAAATATTTAAATTGATTAATAATAAAGATGATATAGTAAAATAATTTTTAATATAAAAAAAATATATACAATTTTTCCTAATGATTAATTAATTATAAAAAAATAATTATAAACACAAAAAAAACATAGTTTAAAAAAATATTAAAATAAAAATTATAACTTCTAATTTGTTATATATATATAAAAAAAATAGAATTCAAATACAATCAATTTAACATATTCATCTATTTTTTAAAATTCAATTTTTTGTATTATTTTAAAAATATAATTTAAAAAATTATATATTATTTTATGTAAAAAATTAAATTAATTTATAATAATGAAAAAAATTCTCTATAAAATAACAAGGAATTTGTAATTATCAAAAATTGATAAATATACTATATGAGAACAATAAATAAACAATATTTTTAAAAATTTAAATACTAACATTGTGATATATTTAAATATTAAAAATGTAATTTTTAAAAAAACTTAAAATTGTTAAAGGAATTAGTTCTAGTGATATGGTTTATGATTTCTGTTCCAAGTAGCATGGGTTCAAGTCTCTAGAGACATGTTGGTTCTTTGTAACATTTTTGAAATATTGGTTCTACCTAATGGAATAGTGGAAGTCTACTGGAATGTACTTGTTACTTAAAAAAAAAAAAAAAAAAACATAAAATGAGAATCTAGAAACCAAAATAGTGATTATTGCGAAACAGTTGGGAGAATAGGAGAATGGGAGAATCAGTTGGGACTCAAATTATTGGATTACAATTTAAGGGAATCTGGGACTCAAATTATTGGAATATTGGGAATCAGTCTATGGGAATCAGGGGAATGTTGGGACTAAAATTATTGGATTATTGGGAATCACTTGGGAATGAGGGAAATGTTGGATTATTGGGAATCAGTTGGGAATCAGTTTATGGGAATCAGTGAAATTCAATTGTTTCACTTGGGAGAATCAGTTGGGACTCAGATTATTGGATTATTCTTAGAGTATTAGATTATTTGGGAATTAGTTTCTTGGGAATCAGTTGAGAATCAATTTATGGGAATTAGTTTATAGAACATGAAATTCAGTTGGGAGGATCACTTGGGACTCAGATTATTGGATTATATTGGGAATCCATTGGGAGAATCAAGTGGGGGGAGAATCAGTTGGGACTCAGATTATTGGATTATTGGGAATCAATTCGAATCAGTTTATGGGAATCAGTTTATAGGACAGGGAATTCAGTTGGGAGAATCAGTTGGTTTATAGGACAGGAAATTCAATTGGGAGAATCAGTTGGAACTCAGAGTATTGGATTATTGGGAATCAATTTATGGGAATTAGAGAATAGGAAATTCAGTTGGGAGAATCAGTTGGGAATCAGTTTATGGGAATTAGTTTATAGAACATGAAATTCAGTTGGGAATCAGTTTATGGGAATTAGAGAATAGGAAATTCAATTGGGAATCAAATTTATGGGAATTAGAGAATAGGAAATCCAGTTGGGAGAATCAGTTGGGACTCAAATTATTGGATTATTGGGAATCGGTTGGGAATCAATTTATAAAACAATGAATTCATTCAAACCTTTAAAGGAGCTTATTATTATTTAAGTACCCACTTCAATTAATGATTCCTTTCCCATTCTTCTCTTTCAAGTCTCAATAACTAATCATTCAAACCTTCATAGAGGAGCTTATTATTATTTTAGCACCCACTTTAACTGATAATTCCTATTCCATTCTTCTCTTTTAAGTCTGAATAACTCCAATACCGTGATGGAAGTTGTATTAACATAAGAGTGGTATAGAATATTGCTAAAAAAAAGCTATTATTTCATTATACTTTAACACACATGTGGTGAAGTTGAAAATAAAACTTTCAAAATATGAATCAATAAAATTATTACAAATTGTTTATTTATATATATATATATTAAAATTAAAAAATATATTGATCAAAACTCTAACTAATAATTAATTATACCAAAAATTTTACTTCCATGTGAAGTAACATACTAATAATAAGTTTAAGAGGTATTTTCGTAAGAATCTTACTTCCACGTGAACTAATATACCAATAATAAGTTTAAGAGATATTTTTCGTTAGACTGTTTGTTTGCTCTTATACGGTAAAAAAATCAGGTATTTCCTTCTTGAAGCCGAGTATTCGATGAAGTAAATCATGAAAGGCTTATCATTTAAGATACGCCTACCATGTCAAACATATCCATATAAAGTAGTTGAACTGATCCGCTATACTTTAGCATCACTATTAACTAATTAAGTATCGTTGAATTTGTAATAGTGAATTTTAATGGTTAAAGTCATTATTTAATATTTAAATTTTTTAATTAATTAAATAATGAATACATAATTTAATGAAGTTAAAGTGCTATTTTTTAAAACAACTGAGAAAATAAAAAAAAAATATTACTTAATTAAATAATCAATATATAATTTAATAAAATAAATTTCGTAATTTTTGAGTAAAAATTTATAGTATATTTAATAAAGCAAAAGTCACATTTTTCAAATAAAAAATGATAGCATAACTGGAAAAGTTGAATAATCACTAATTAAATCCATATCTAATACATAATGAGCTAAAAGTGGGACCTTTTCTTGACAATTAATACATAATGAAGTAAAAGTGGCACCTCTTTGGAATGAAAACGAAGAAGCAAAATCGGAAAAACCACTCACGAAGTAAAGTGAATTTCCTATTATGAAAAAATAAAAAGAAAAGATGGAAAAACCACTCACGAAGCAGAGATTTTCTTACTATGGTTAGAAATAGCAAACACTATATTAAATAGTTTATTTATAATTAGTAAAAAAAAATAATGAGTATATATTGAGAATGTATTTTTAAATATATAAAGAAAATAAATATTTTTAAGATGATGAGAATTATTTGGAAAGTATTTTTTGAAATGATTTAAAAATAAAATATTATAATTGATATAGTTTAAAAAATCAAAAATTAAAAAATTAATATTTAAGTTCTGTTAAATATGAAATATCATAACATTAATTTATGAGTTTATTATAGAAATATCATAATATTAATTTATGTGCAATATATATGAGAAGTTTTATTTTCATATAAATAAGATTTTTTCAAAAATTAAAAGTAATAAAAAAGTTTACACAAAATTTGAAATTTTTTACAATTATCTAGTTTTCTTATAGAGAGATACATTTTTTTTTCATTTTATTAGTAACAAGTTATTTGAATGAAAACCAAAATTACAACAATCCTCTCTAAAAATATTAGAAAAAACAAAATTAGATATATAAATAAAATTATGTGTATAGCTAATTTTTATTTTTTTTGTAAGTTTGGTAGGACTCCTATTTTCGAGTTTTACATGTCTATTATTCACCGCCCTACAAGGTGAGGGTAGCACAAGATTCAAACCCAAGAGTGTAGTACAAGATTCAAACCCAAGGTAGCACAACATTCAAATCCAAGATCGGAGACTTCATTCCACTTGGGATATATGTATAGCTAAAAGTAATCACCAAATAACCTATTTGAAAATTTGATAAAAAAATCATCAAATATATCTTATGTCTATTTCTGAAATCCAACTAACATAAACATTATAATAATATGTTGCAAAAAAGTAAAATCTCTCATAAAAGTTATAGAAATAAAATAAAAATACATATACATAATTGAGATTGCACATTCAAATCACACAATGGATTGATATTCACCATATAAATTAATTTATAGTAATATGTTAAAAAAAAGTAAAAACCCTCGCAAAAAATATAGAAGAGCAATATAAAAGAAAAGTGTATATAAATAATTGATATTACCCATAAAGAAGCATGGATGTACATTCAAGTCACACAATGGGTTGATAGTCACCATATAAATTAATTATTGTAGTTATGATTTCAGTATTACTGCATCTTACTAAGTCTACTCATATTAAATGATTGTGTTGCTAATCATTGTATATTCATATTTAATCTTGACCACCTACTATCTAATTTAGATGGATTAAAAGATCAAATGATTTTTAAAATTGGTAACAGCTTAAACAAAAGAAAAATTTAGTGATAGGTGTACTACATACTTGTTATCTTTCTGAGCTCTGTTTTCCATTCATACTTTGTTTCTATGGTCTTCTATTTGTTGCAAACCTAAAGGGACTTATAAATGTTGGGAATAAAGTTCACCCTTCTCACCAACGTCTCCCTTTGACTCTACTGCAGCAGGGGCTCACAAACCATCATTGTTATCCCTTTAAAGCAATAAAGCTGCATCACATGAATAAAAAAAATTACTGATCGAATACTGGACAGGATGTGTTTAATATGTGTGCGACTATAAAAACTCTTCACAATTCTTCCATCACTGCAAGGTGCCTCATTGATTCTACAACACTTCGAATTAGACCATGAAGAAAAAATAATACTTAAAGCGGCTTCATGACAGACTAGGTCATAAAAGGGCATGAAACAGACAGAGAAATACATACGAGAGATGGGAATCCTTCCGAAATTGTGGAGCCTTTGGAGTTGTGCGCAATTTTAAGAAAATGCAGGAGTTGAACGCAGTTTGGTATTTCTCAAACGTACTAAATTTCGCCAATCTACTTCGACAATCCTTCATCTACTTGTTAACTTGTTTCCACTGCATGTCTATTTTCTTCCTAAGCTCCTGTGGATTTTGCTGAGAAGGCACACCATGGATAAATGTTGGGCAGTGTACGTAGCGCTGGAAGCTCTGGTAGCTAAGCAATGAGCAAGGCGTTAGAAGAAGAAGTGTGAATTTTAAGTTTTAACTCAGATCCAATTGGAAACAAAATGATTCACGATGTGGTGGAAAAAGATACAAGGAAAATGAATTCCGGCCATGCAGCTCAACCAAAAAAATAAAAGAGCAACCGTAGCACCTCCGTAGCTGATACCACGACTGTGAACCACTGTCACAGGCGTTATAAAATACCATTGTGCAATACCTTGTCAAGCCGCATACGAGCTGAGCGAAGGACAACATTATTTCTCTACACTCGAATGGACCAGTCTGACCAGGGAAGAAAATTTGCAGAGGAGTTATGCCTAAGTTTCGGACATGTGCTCTAGTACCATGTTAAGCGAGGTATCTAATACCATGTTAGTCCAGGTATGGATGAATTTCATTAAGATAAAGGTCAACATATATAATCTGAAGGGTAGCCCTTGGGATTCAGATTCAATCATCTTTTCCTATTCTAATTTATTTACATATTTATATAAATTTACTAAATCCAAGAAAATTAGGTGTATAACCATATTTATTTTTTGGTTTATTTAACCAATATTATTATGATTATTATTTTAATAATCAATCTTAACTTATATTAAATTTGTTGAATTATATTCTAAAATTATTTGAAATTTAAATTTATATTATTATATTCTAAAAAGATAGCTATTTTCTTTTTCAACTTTTTTAGTCTCATACATATGACAATTCTATGCATCCATAACATTTTGGAATTTCCCAATACCATTTTTCAATATGAAGTTTGTAAGAGTTTATTTTTTTTAGTAATTTTGATTTTTTTTCTCTGGTACTTAAAATAGAAAGAGACTTTTGATCTTCTGAATTATGGTTGATCACATTCTTATAATGTTAACTTTCTAGTATATTCTAATTTTTTATCACACCATAATTTCTCCTTAAATTTAGATGTAATGATATTTTTACTGTTATCATTATTCTACAGAGTAACATCTTCCTCATTTACCAAATGATCTAGCCAATAAATGACATCTTATGTCACCTCTGCTTATGTCACAAGTGGTTTCACCTAGAGTTTGAAGCGAGCTTAGGAAGCCTCTTCTTGTGTCACAAGTGGTTTCACCTAGAGTTTCAAGCCAACGTAAGAAGCTTCTTTTCTCGCATGTGGTTTATCATGTTCTTGTCTATGTTCCCCCAAGTTAGGAGGATAAGGGAGCACATGAGTAGGGAGATGTGCAATGGGAACATGGGGAAACACCTAAAAAGTGTAGGGAAATTCAAGGGGGATGGGAGGATGTTGAGGTCACTAGAATAGAGGACCCATCTATGCATTATAAAAAGAAGAATAGTAATGATAAAAACCCTGCAATAAAAACCCACCGCATGCAAATTCACCATTGTGCAATCTAATCAAAACACTATAATCATGTCTATCTTGAAATCATGGAAACTTTTAAGTTTGTTGGATTATGAATAGGGACATCAAATTCTACTTTCTCCATATGAATTTTTATGAGATTGGAACCATATCTAAAGATCCTAAAATAATTAATGGTAATATTAAAATTTTGAGTAACCTTTTATATCCTTTTATTTTAAGAATTTAATATTCCCATTAATTACCAAGGTTATATACTCTTACAATCTCTATTTCCTATCTTTGTTCTATTTTCATGGGTTTTGGATAAAAATTATGGGATGGGGTGTCTAGGAATCCATCTCTAGGAGAGGGGGATGCTCAAACATCCTCATTTTTGGGAAATATATTCCACACACTAACGAAACATTTTCCCATGTGTTTCCCCAAATTTTCCCAAAAAGGGGATGTGCTAAAAATGTTTCCTAGGTGTCCCCCCATCCTTATAGCATGGAAATGTGGGGAGTTCACCTCTTACCAAAATGGATGTCTCCCCATGGAACATTGTTTGTATTACATTAAGCACCTAGTCATAGACATACTCTCAATGGGGAAAAGGCTCGTTTCTGTGAGGGGGATAGGAAGGTATATTACCTTTAATGTTAAAATTATAAGTTATAAAATGTTTTTGAATTTACTCTCTCTTTTTCCATGATTCCATAGAGATGTTGAATCTCAAGCTTCATAATCACATATGATAATATGAGTAGTAGGAGTCTCAAATAAGAGCTTCTTCTTATTCTAAAGAAAAAGGTTGATTGATTTACAATTGTTTTCAAGATCATAATAAGCTTTCAACCCTCCATTTATCATGGTCTTAGACTATAGTTATCGATTTTTGGATTAATATGGGCCTTATATAGGGCTTAACAATAGTTCCACTAAAACACATGATGAATATTGATTTCGAGATATTTGTAAAAAGTCACTTCCTCCAAACTTTTTTTTCATACACAAAATTAACATAAGTAATATTTTTAGATTTGATTGTCATAACCTTTGTTTTGTTAGCGTTAATAGTAAGACACCTACTAAAGCATAAATTTGTGAAATTGTTTAGTCATTTGTGATGTCATAAAGACAACTCACTATAAGAATGATATAATCAACATAAAGAAGAATGATGATGACTATTTCAACTAAACTCTTGTCGACAAAACCTTCTTCTTCCAAATAACTATTTAACTTGTCACTAGATAATGTCAAAAGAGTTAGGGAACAAGGAACAACCTTGCTTAACTCCTATATTACAATCAATTTATTATGACCAACGCTCCATATTCCTAAACATGGCAATAATAAGTGGAAGCTAAATGTTTTACATTTTAACCATTTTACCCAAATTCAACACAATTGTTAGTGAAATTGCATTATTTAGAGCAAAGATGGGTTGAGTGTCATAAAAACCTTGTAAAATACTCTAATTATATAACTCAAAAATTCAAATATAAAATTCCAACAAATGATGACTAAACTTATAGAAAAACTTTCAAAAAAATATGCCATAAAAAGAACCAAAACTTCAACATTTAAACTATGTTGATAATAACAAATTACAACATGAATTTTTAAAGAAAAATAACTTATGTGAATTTAATCACCGCACACCTATATTTTTTTAAGAAATTTTTTACTTATTGGATGACTTATTACTAGTGTTATATGAAATAGACAAATTTGCATGGAAAGGGATTATTTCGATAAGGCAATATTTAGAATATGTTGATAATAACAATTTATAACATGAATTTTTAATAATTAATAGTAGAAAATTAACTTATGCGAATTTAATGTGATTTTTAATTATTAATAGTAGGAAATTAACTTATGTGAATTTCATGAAAAAATATTAGTATTATTTATATTAAATCATTTCTTTAAGAAATTTGTTATCTATTGAATGACTTATTACGAGTGTTATATGAAATAGACAAATCTGCATGGAAAGGGATTGTGCGGATAAGGTGAAAGATAATTTCTCCACCCTTCAAGTAGGTTATGTTTGTGTTAGGATATGCTTACATGGGAAAAAAATCTACCTACTAATGAGATGTTATTGTTAGAAATGTAGAAGAAAGCAGAAAGAAATTAAACAAAACACACATTGTTATACTTTTATATTTTTATTGATCACAATAGTTACACATATATAGGACATAAATCTTTGACTTCCACACATCTAGATAATGACTACAGCTCATACATAGGAACCAACAACTTCTCGATTGATGCTTGGAAACTCTAAATGACAACACATGGAAGCATTATTTCCAGTACCCTCCCTTAATGCTTACATGGAAAACATTGAAAACACGTATTACAACAACAAGGATAACCTATGTCTCATTGTTCTTCATCAGAACTCACGTCCACTCTGGAATCTCGCAAACACTTGTTTCACCACCACTTCTTCGAGTTGTCACTTGGCCTCCATTTAAAACATAACCACCTTTGACCATCGTCGATGAACATTGCAAGATCAACAATATTTACACCTCACCTCGTCAAGGCTTCTGCGATAAGAGTCGTCAAGTAATGAATCACCCTATGGACCAACAACCATCCGTCAGATACACTTTTGTCTATCTGTGAGTTACTAGGATGGAGGTTTGGATACTGAATGTGTTCAAAATTTGATCAAACAACTTGACCTTACTAACACAAGAATTGATGTTGCAGACACAAGAGCTTCCATTTTAAGAACCATCAACCCTTTTTATAACCGGAATTGAAAGAAACAAAAAACTACTTGACAAAGACATCTGACAACTACAAAGTCAATAATCATCAAACTATCAACTGTCATCGAGGCATAGAAAATTCACCACATCCCTCCTTAGCACATGCCGAAATTTGTTCATCTGGTTCAATCTTGATCTTCAAGTTTTCTCGTCTTCACAAAGAATTTTTTAGAGTGGTCAATTCCAACAAACTTACACTCACATATTGAGTTGACCAAACTCAATATGTTCAAAATGCAAACTCCAAAATTTGAGATCATAACAAGATTGCAACAGAAACATCTGATGCAAAGATCTCTTCCCTCAAGAAGTGAAAAATTGAGATGTGCCTCCAATTTTAACACTTTTGACATATATCACTAGCCACCTAAAACTCCTCCGCACCAGATATCAGAGTCAGATCCGTGTAGGAGAATGTATAGTTCGTGGGCATGATTTTGCAAATTTATAATATGACAATGCACACAATTTTGACAAAACCATCCAAGCATGAATTTGAATCCTTTGAACATTTCAAGCAGATAAGCACAAACAAAAATTTATAGATAGCAAGATAACAGAAGGATCTGACGATGCTTGAATAAGTTGCAAATAGAAAACATATCTACACATACAGGATCACAAACAATTTCAAACACTAAAAATAAACATGCATACATCTATACTAATATATACAGAAACAATAACACTAAGGATCGCTCACATATTATTGGCCCTCCCTTGAGGGATTCAACCATGTACCAGCTCTGTTACCATGTTAGAAATATAGAAGAGAGTAGAGAGAACAATTAAACACAATACAAAACACACATCGTTATACTATTATATCTTTAGTCACAAATATATTGGACATAAATCTCTGACTTCCACACATCTAGAACATGACTACAACTCATACACAAGAAACAACAACTTCTAGATTTACAAATATATTGGACATAAATCCCTAACTTCCACACATCTAAAACATGACTACAACT
The DNA here is from genome assembly GCA_031772625.1 of Pinus tabuliformis. Classification (NCBI taxonomy): domain Eukaryota; kingdom Viridiplantae; phylum Streptophyta; class Pinopsida; order Pinales; family Pinaceae; genus Pinus; species Pinus tabuliformis. The sequence continues at coordinate 314,760,077 of CM062812.1, forward strand.
CATACATAGGAAACCACAACTTCTAAATTGACTATGAAAAACTCTGAATAATAATTCATAACAACACATAGAAATATTATTTTCAATAATTATAAGATATTATCACTTAAATGGTATAAAACTTCATCCAAATTAAACCACCCTTGAAATATATTAATTCCCAAAAATAAAGTGTATCCTCACCTCTACCCATAAAATTTGTAAACATAAAATAAATTAGTTATGTGGTCTGCAGAACTGTAGAACCGTTGACCCTACCCTCAAGGTAACTACAGCTGCCATGGACAACTTATTTTGCCCAATCAGCGAGGGCGGTGCATTTCTACACCTAGGACCCTACCCTCAAGGTAACTACAGCAGCCATGGACAACTTATTTTGCCCAATCAGCGAGGGCGGTGGATTTCTACAACTAGTATACGTTCACATGTCATATAGCACTGGGAGCATTAAAATATCTCTAGGTACATTAATGTTGTATAAAAAAAAATTATTAAGCTTATGTTGATACAGGCTAATGGGGAAGATCAGATTTCTTCGTAACATTTTAAAATCTTACAAGGGACCTTCATATTTGCACACCACAACCGACATTTTCTTGTTGGTTACATAACCTACATTTTCTTTGTCGTTGACATCATCTAAGAGGTTGACGAGACTTATCTAATGATAAATTATCATTTTAATATTATCTTGGACCTGCATTCGCATTAATAAAATACCAAGGGTAAGACTTTCTCAAGGATAGGCAACTGTCATCTTGACCCAGGGTTAACATGATTTTAACTCAGTTACCGTTGTTCACTGGAAGGTTTCACTCGGAGAACTCAAGGCCAATAAATATAGGCTTCATTGTTGTATTGAAATGTATGTTCTATTAAATAAATCTGAAGCAGTGCAGAAATTCTTTCAAAGTGTCTTTCGTCATTCAGTGTATGTGTTTTATTAAATTTGTTGTCAAGTTATTGATAACTTAAATTTTCACAGATTTATTAACCAGATATGTTTAGTGAATTTGCTAATTTGTTTTTGAATGGTTTATGATTTAATTGGATATGTTTTTAAATAAAAATATATAATTAGTAAATTGAGAAAGATATCAACTGGAACATTGTTCTCACCATGACCAACAGGGTATTATTACTTTTAGTTTAACTTATTATTTTCAGTTTAACTTAATTCGATTACAGATTTGGTAAATATATTCAGGAGAAACCTGAAATAAAGATGGTCTATCTTTTCAGTACATTTATTGATTTTTATTGATTTTGATTTTAAGCAAAGTCTTACAGTAGAAATCACATAAGAAAAAATTTTGGCCAACAAGTTTTGAACCAACAAGTGTGGTTCATCATCAGGACCAGATGAATAGACAGACCATGGCAAAGGGTTAAATAGAGAGCGATGTAGAGACATAATTTCAAGTAACAGCTATATTTGAACAATAATATTTAAATTATGATATTAATTTATTAATATATTAAGAACAAATATTATTCAATAACGGCTATATTAAACATAGCTAGTTTTTGAAAAAAATTATTTAAATAATGATATTATTTCTTTAATTTATTAAAAATATTAATAGGTAACAGCTATATTAAATGGCTAGTTTTTGAAAAATAATATTTAAATTAATTTATTAAAGCCAAATATTACTAGTTTTTGAAAATTAATATTTAAATAACGATATTAGTTTATTAATTTATTAAAAATATTAATATGTAACGACTATATTAAATTGCTAGTTTTTTAAAAATAATATTTAAATTCATTTATTATATCCAAATATTGCTAGTTTTTGAACAATAATATTTAAATTGTGATATTATATTTAAATAATGATATTGGTTTATTAATATATTAAAAATATCAATATGTAAGGACTATATTAAATTGCTAGTTTTTGAAAAATAATATTTAAATTTTGATATTACTTTATTACTTTATTAAAACCAAATATTAATAAGTAACCGCCATATTAAACAACTAGCTTTTGAAAAATAATATTTAAATTAATTTGTTAAAAAAAAAATCAAAGTCAAATTTTAAAGGAGGGGAGTCAAAAATTATAAAAACCAGTCAAGACCCTAATCTAGAAAAGATCATTTGATAAATAATTAATGGAAATAAAATAAACTAAATTAAAAATAATTAATGGAAAATTAAATAAAACAAAACAAAAATATATACAAGTCAAAAAAAAATATATATATATATATATAAGAAGCATAAGGTGGCTTCAACCTTTAGGCCTTTAAATACCATCCGGAGTTCCCTTAGATTTGTAAAAGACCTGTTGGACCCCAAGAATATGATGGGTGTTTACATTATCCCGTGCTCTTGTGGGATTCCCTACATTTGTGAGCATGTTGCTAACATCAAGCATGGAAGGACCCTCTCCTCTGCTTTGGCGGAGCATGCAGATAAATCTAAGCATCACATCTGCATTGAGGAGGCCCAAGTCATTGCTGGGGTTAATCATTTCCATCATCGTAAATTGAGGGAGGCCATAGAAATTGAAAAAGGACCCAACAATTTGAATAGAGATGATGGTTGGAATATTAGTAGAAGTTGGGTACCTGTCTTGTCCTCCTACTTTTTTAGGCTTCTTTTTGAGATTTATTTTGTTTATCTATGTAAGTATTTACGTTCTTTTTATGGAATTTGTTGTTGATTTATTCTTCATTAAAATTTATCTTCTTAATCCTTCGTTTTTTTTTTTATGTATTTTATCATCATATTCGTTTTTAACTCTTTTTAGTAATTTTCGTTATTTGTTTAATGGGCCTGAGCCACATATTTTATTATTGACCTCGTTTTATTTATTGATTACTTTTCTTTGGATATATATATATATATATATATATATTGAATGGTGTATATTTTTGTTTTATTTTATTTATTTTTCCATTAATTATTTTTAATTTAGTTTATTTTATTTCCATTAATTATTTTTCAAATGATCTTGTCTGGATTAGGGTCTTGACTCGTTCTTATAATTTTTTACTCCCCTCTTTTAAAGTTTGATTTTTTTTTTAATAAATTAATTTAAATATTATTTCTCGAAAACTAGTTGTTTAATATAGCAATTACTTATTAATATTTGGTTTTAATAAATGAATTTAAATATTATTTTTCAAAAACTAGCCGTTTATTATAGCCATTACATATTAATATTTTTAATAAATTAATAAACTAATATCATTATTTAAATATTATTTTCGAAAACTATAAATTAATTTAAATATTATTTTTAAAAAACTCGTTGTTTAATATAGCTCTTACCTATTAATATTTTTAATAAATTAATGAAATAATATCATTATTTAAATATATTTTTTTCAAAAACTAGCCGTTTAATATAGGCGTTACTGAATAATATTTGTTTTTAATATATTAATAAATTAATATCATAATTTAAATATTATTGTTCAAATATAGCAGTTACTTGAAATTATGTCTTTACATTGTTCTCTATTTAAGCTTTTGTCATGGTCTACCTCTTCATCTGGTCCTGATGATGAACCACACTTGTTGGTTCGAAACACGTCGGCCAAAAATTTATCTTATGTGATTTCTACCGAAAAGCTTTGCTTAATTCATCATGGATCACAAAAATTTGAATACAGAGATTTTGATTTTGTATGTGAGTTTAGCTGAGGTTGAGTTTCAACCAACGATGAGATGCATTCAAAGATGACCATGGTTGTGGGAAGCCAACATTTATAGTTATAATGTCGGGGTTGACACTTTTGTCAAGCAAACCCTCCGCCAAAGTTGTCTTAAATCCGGTAAAAGGTCATAATACAAAGGCTTGCCATTATCAAATGAAGTGATATATGTGCAAGCCAGCCGCCCCCTTCACATTATTCTATAACTCTGGTTTGTTGTTATGATATCAAATATGAATTCATTGTTCTAATTATTAAAGGAAAGAGGGTGAATGTGATGGATAATTTAATGGATTCATTGTTTGAATGGCATAGGCAAGATTGAATCAAGCAACATTGGAGGTCATGTTAGCCTTGTTTTGCAGCATGGAATCGATCCAACCTTCATCATGGGACTTCTTATTAGTCCCTGCCATCTAGCAATGGCATGGGACTATAGTAATCGATTTGTAGAGTTTTAGCATTTATTTAACTTGATTATCATGATGAATAACCACTTCATATCGCGAATATCCAAACTTTTTGAACAGTATTCCATTTCATGGTCTTATTTGGCCTCTTCTCGAGGCAGGAGAGGCGGAAAGCATAAGTTATATCATATTTTCGCTTCACATTTCCAAATTTAGCTTCAAATAATGCCAACATTAAATCTCAAGCATTTTATGTTAATCAAAATATATTTAGTCTAATGGAAAACCATGGTATAATAGAGAAACACCACCGCTACATGTAGGCCTTTCACCACCGCTTCCTGCCACGACTCTTAGGTGTCATACAATACTATGTTCTTCTGTTTACATGACACCTCTTCTATTCTTATGTTTATAATTGCCATCAAGTTGTAGTTGTTCTAATGTTGTGGGCTGTGGGTGATCTCTGATCTTTGCTGAACTCACGCTTGAAAATGAATAACGATACACTGCTCAGCCTCAGTTTTTGGCCTGAGTTCATACACTACTCAGTATCATTTCTCAGCCTGAGTTCAAATCTCTTGTCCTTCAACAAGAATGCAACAATAGGCACGCCCACATATTTTTGGAAACTATGTTGAAACATTCGATCTCTTCAAGGATATTCAAGGAGTTCTGTCAGGTATTTTGCATTTGCTCTGCAATTCTCCATAATCAGTTTGTATCCCTCTAGCATCCACAACAATTTTTCAAAAACTAGCCATTTAATATAGCCATTATCTGTTAATATTTTTAATAAATTAATGAAATAATATCATTATTTAAATATTTTTTTCAAAAACTAGTCATTTAATGTAGCCATTACTGAATAATATTTGTTTTTAATATATTAATAAATTAATATCATAATTTAAATATTATTATTCAAATATGGCCGTTACTTGAAATTATGTCTCTATATTGTTCTCTATTTAAGCCCTTGTCATGGTCTGTCTCTTCATCTGGTCATGATGATGAACCACACTTGTTGGTTCGAAATGTGTCGGCCAAAAATTTATCTTATGTGATTTCTACAAAAAACTTTGGTTAATTCATTATGTATCACAAAAGCTTGAATACAGAGATTTTGATTTTGTTTGTGAGTTTAGGCGAGGTTGAATTTCAACCAACGATGGGATGCATTTAGAGATGGCCATGGTTGTGGGAAGCGAGCGTTTACAGTTATAATTTATAATGTCGGGATTGACACTTTTGTAAAGTAAACCCTCCGCCAAAGTTGTCTTAAATCCGGTAAAAGGTCATAATACGAAGGCTTGCCATTATCAAATGAAGTGATATATGTGCAAGCCAGCCGCCCCCTTCACATTATTCCATAACTCTAGTTTGTTGTTATGATATCGAATATGAATTCATTGTTCTGATTATTAAAGGAAATAGGGTGAATGTAGTGGGTAATTTAATGGATTCATTGTTTGAATGACGCGACGACGGAGGTCATGTTAGCCTTGTTCTGCAGCATGGAATCGATCCAACCTTCATCATGGGACTTTTTATTATTCAAGAATCAGATATTATTCAGAAGTTAAAGTCCAGATTTTAGAGGAATCTATTCATACACTATTTACGTGATAGGTCCGGGTGTCTATATTGGTTATTGCAAATATCGAATGGATGTTTTATTTTTATTTTTTTAATAATATTTTTTCCATTAAATAAAATTTATTATTTAATTAATTAATTATTAGAATTCATAATTATTTATATTATTAAAATGTTTTTAAAATTATTTAATTTACTTTTAAATTTAAATTCTCATCCTACCAAAATTATTTTATCTTAAACTTAAACATTCGTCATGACTAAACTTAAAATAAAAAAACTATATTCAACATATATTACATTTAATACAAACATATGCAATTTTTTGAATTCTTTGAAATGCAAAAAAAAATCTATTAGTTGCATTCTAAGGCTAGAGGTTGTGAAGAATTACAAAGCCACTCTTTTTATGGTTCGATGGCTAGATCAAGGGTTCCTCAACTCCACCTTTTCCACTAACATTCGAAATTGTCTTTTAACTCCTTGGTGGCAGCTGGGCTGCATTATAATAAAGCTAATCCTTCCAAGTTCGTAAAACACATGGAGGAAACCCCAAAAGTCAAGTTCTACATGCCTAGTCCAAATCCCACACCCTACAACTTGCAAAAAGAGGTTAGGTTGTCCAACTTATGGAAATATAGTTTCCCTCCCAAAAAAAATTATTGTGGGTCGAAAAAAATTGGAAACCCTTAATCGAGGGTTCAGTGACTTCAAAGTTCTATGGGAAGGGGCTTTTCACCTTCTTTTTTGAATTTGAGGATCGTGATTTGGTTTTCCATAGCGAACCTTATTTTATGGGATTCAAGGGGTTATGTTTGGATTGGTGGAGTCTAGATTTTAACCCTGAAAGTGATGTCCTATTTGCAGTCCATCTGTGGGTGAAATTCACCTTCTTACCATTAGACTATTAGAATGATATCATCTTCAGGAATATTCGCAGTGCGTTGGGGAAATGTATCAATCATGTTCAGCCCCTGGAGGGGCTTTTGTCGTGTGCAAGGTTATGTGTGGAGGTGGATTTGTTAAGGGTCTCCCTGTAGCCATAACCCTAAATCTAGATAGTTGGTCACACATCCTCGTAGTTGATTACAATAAAATTTATTTTAAGAGTGAGGTGTACCAAGAATATGGCCACTTTGTAAGAAGTTGTAAGCTACGAGAGGAGGAGAATCAACAAAAACAAGGAAATGAAGGAGATCAATGGTAGTAGTAGAAAGGCAGAGGAAAACCAAGACAACAAGGCAATCCACCAAAGCAGTTGAATAGACCAGGAATAAGGAAAATCCTCGTCTTCTCCCAAGAAATTCGTTATGGATGGAGAAGGAGGATCAAGCAAAGGGCACATCGGAAAGGAGAAAAGTTTTGAAGCCTTAAAATCAATAATAAAAGAAGGGGAAATCCTAGAAACATGGGATGAGGCACAAAATGCAAGCACGGAGAAAGACCTTGAAAATCAGGAATTCTCCCTTGTGTTGTGGTTAGTTACCTAACCATTGAGCTTGGTGGATCTAAGGCATGGAGACTATGTCTCCACTATATGCAAATCAACCATAAACTTCCACCAGCATATACATAACAAGCACTTGTATTCTCATGTGCACCACTAATAGAAGTCACACATAGTGACAAACAACTTATCTTAGTGATTTATCCATACATATCAAGTGACGATGCATTTAATATTTTATTAGAAGTTACCAGGACCTAAAACCCCTCCCAATTCATGAGAGAAATCAAGCATGAACCTCTTGATAAGAAACTAGGAATAATGCAATCCCTCCATAAGAATTACTAATTCATGCATAATTGTAACGCATAATAACAACATGAAATCATTCATAATACAATAAAATATAAGTAGATACACTTATTTGTATAAATTAATAATTGGAAACTAAGGAAGGGACTCCAACTCTCCTCCTAAATGCATTTTAGTCATTCTTACAGTTAGCTACCCCCTGCAAAATTTAGAGTCTTAGGAGGTAATTACTCAGGATTTCTTAACGAGTCAATAAATGGTAAGAGTCAGAGTCCCTTTTCTCATGTGATTTCTCAATAGCCCCCAACTGCAACACTTCAGTGACTCTCAACCTAGGAAAAAACAATCACATGGGTCCAACCAAAGAATAGAGAGTCTCAATTCAATTCTAAGTGAAAATTTGTGTAATGGGAGGTTTACTAGCTATATGCGTTGTTGCAGAGAAAATGAAACCATTTATTGAGCTAGTTTATCAATGGGTGCTAACACTAGTGTTATTAGCCCCAAGGCTACACTTAATGCTTTATCTGTCCCAATTAGTTTCTGCATGGCTCAGTCCACTTAGTAGTTTTGTCAACCCAAGGGGTGAGGCGGGGGGGGTGGAGGGGAGTGAGGAGGAGGGGTAGGAAGAGGGGGGAATGAGGGGTGAGGTGAGAGGAAGGGAGGAAGGGGAGGATGTGGGGTGCATTCGAGGGGGCTGACGTAGGGGGGGTTAAGGGGTAGAGGGAAGGGGGGGTAAGGGTGGGTTGGGGTGGCCATCTGATTGCGGGGAGGGGTGGTTCAGTTCGGGGCGAGGGGAGTAGGGCAAATAGGTGGAAGGTGGGTAAGGGTGGGCTGGGGTGGCCGTCCAATTGCAGGGTGGGGTGGCTCAGTTGGGGGTGAAGGGGATATGCTGTTGGGGGTTGGGGGCAGGGGGAAGCGGGTGAAGTTGCATGGGGGTTGTGGCCGGTAGGGGGGCCAGGGCATGGAGGGGAAGTGGTTGGGGGGTGGGGTGGCATGGGGGTAGGGGGGAGGTGTGGAAGGGGGGTAATGGTGCGGTTGGATGGCCATCCAATTGCGGGGTGGGTTGGCGTGGGTCAGTTGAGGGGGAAGAGGGCGTGCGGGGTAAGGGGTGGGGAAATCGCCCACCACTCCATGTATGGACAGGGTGGTGTCAGAGGGCTTCTACCAGTTCTTGGTGTTAATATTTTTTTAATTTCAATTATCTGATTATACAAATTAAAAATTTAGGATATATTTTCATTGTGGATTTAAGTTTTTATGTTTTCGTTGTTTACTAATTTATGTGTTTCTATTTTTCAGGAAAATGGCATCAAAGAAGATTTCTGTGAATTTGTATAGACTAAAGACACTTAAAGGTGCATCCTCAAAAAACATTGGTGAACGAACTCCACCTGAGCTCATGGCTACAAATCTTTCAAGTGCCTCAAATGATAAGAAGATGATTTCAGACTGGAAGAATTCAAAAGAGGTGAAATTCCCATCAAGAATCTGGTATGTGAAAGAAAGAGAAAGCCAAAGTGTGAACATATATCTATATATTGATATACCGAATGAAAATGGAATTTTTGAGCTGATGGAAAGAGTCATAGATATGTGTTCGGTACCAGACACTGAAGTTGTTTACATACTTACAAAAGCTCCCAAGTCACATGAAAGGATTAAATATCAACTAACATATTCATTGTATGACACGAGAGAGGTATCTACAAAGTTGTGTAAACAAATCATAAATGAGATGAAACAAAACATCGTAAGTATTGTTATTTATATTTGTATTTCATTTTCTTGAAAGTGTCTCACTATATTTTTTTAATTTTGTTTTTATTGACATATGATATTTTGTTTGGCAGAATTTTGTTGAAAGTTGTTCAATTAGGTTGGGAGGCATTCATTTCATAGAGCATGATATCATGAAAGTTGTCAGCAGTTTTTACTCAGTGTTAGAAGAATATATGGAAAACAAGAAAAATGTAGTAATTGATGATGCTACAAAACTACATCCAAAGGATCAGAAAAAAAGGCCTCTAGTGGATAAATCTAGCAAGGGTAAACAAGTTACTTTTGAGGGCAATGAAGTTGAAACTGACAGTGAAGCATATGTTGCCGTTACTGAAGATGACATTGGAACTGAGAAGAGCTGTAAAAGACCAAAAGTAACAATGCCCAAAAATAAATCTATTGAGAATGTTATGACGAAGAAAAGTAAAGTTGAAGATTTTGAAGTAGTCATTACCAGCAGTCAAGAACCTAGTGAAAATTCAAAAGAAAGCAGAGAAATCATTACACCAGGAGCTGATTTAGAGGATGGCATTATCAAAACAAAACAAAATGCCATTCGACAGAATTTGACAAAGAAAAACTTAATTGATGGTGGTCGTACATTTCAGCTTAATGTCAGACAAACCTATAAGGCAAGTGAAGGACAATGTCAATATCAAGTTAGAAAGCTACACCATCTACATGTTCACAACTTGAAGAGATTGATGAGGTATAATCCATATGCTCATGTGGTTAATTATGTGCTTCTTTTTTATCTAGTCCAAGTTCCCGACAAAGAAGCATTTGATAAGTCAAAATGTTTTGAATACAATTATTATGTGCTTGGGGGGAACCATTCTGTAGAAGCTCAAAGACAATTGATGGAGAAATATCCCAATAACCCATGTTTTGAAACAATGAAATGTATCATTTATGCTGGTTTATCAGATACAGAAGCAAAGTTAGTGGCATGGGATCATAATTCAGATAATGAATATAGGATGTTTATGAATTTCATCCAAAGGGATAGATTTATTCACAGTGAATTTCAAGAAAAATGTGGTGGGGATAGGATAAATGTTACTGCAGATTTCCGAAGGGAATGTTGTATGGAAATAGGCTATCAAATTGAAGAGAAACCCAATTCAAAAGGTGGAAAACGCAACCTTCCTAGAGATATATTCAGAGGTGTTGATAACATTTTCCAATTGGCATTTAGAACTGGAGATGTTTGGAACTTGATTGATGAGATTTTTAGCATGTGGGAAAACATTGGCATTAAAAACCAGAAGGTTAAAAAGTCTAAGCCATTGATATGTGGCGACAGTAAATTAGGTCCTGACTTGCAGCAGCTTCCAGAAGATATGACTATCACACCTTGGAGAGCAATGCAAGGAGTGAAAGATGAAAAATTATCAAAACAATATTATCTCGTGTGAAGTCAGGTGAATTATCATTGGAGGAAATGTCTGAGGAATTTCAAAAGTAAGTTTGTTGAATTATTTTTATTTATTTCTAGATTATAATTTTTTTTAAATAAAACATGTTGTTCTTGGTAGTATTTGTTATACATATCATTATATTGACTTTTTGTTACTTTATCTATGTAGTCACAAAGTTTACATGAAAATTCAAGAACAAATGGTTAGATTGTTGAATGAAGATAGTTGGGATGATGTCGTACGCAACTATCCAGATTCAAGTTCTACATCAACATTAAAATATTTTTATCTTGCATTTAAAAAGGTATCTTGATTTACACATTCGTTTTTATTCATCTGTGTACTATTTTTAATTTATAACTTACACATATATTTGTTTATTTTATAAAATATGAAGAAGGATGATAATGGAGCGCCAACTAGCTTCAGAACCTTTATTGAAAAAATAAAGACTGAAAGACTGAGGAAGCAATGTGTTAAGAATGTTGAACTTGATCCAACTCTTACTCATTTCATTTGGAATGGGCTAGACACTGTTCAATATCAAGTAATACAAGGCGACTGTGAAGACATTGCTAAACTCATACCTAAAAGGGAGTATGCCCTAGTTATTGCAGATATTCCCCATGGTTTCAATATTCCAAATATTGACTATGATAGTGACCCTTATACTTATCAAGCTTTTAGTAAACTGGTTGCGGGATTTATAGAAGTCACATCATCACCATTATGGAGATTTGTGACATTTCATTCAGACACACAATTGGCAATGATATTGTCAAGCTTCAAAGGGAAAACAAATTCAAGGATGCAGCTTACATGGTAAGACGTTTAAAATGTATATTTGATTAATGTTGAAAAATTCATTTATGTACAAGTTGATTGAACTTTTACTATTTCATGTTACAGGAAAAAGTCAAATCTTCTTAACCGTGACGATCAAGTATTTATAAATCATTGTGAGTTCATTCATATTGATAGTTGGGAAAAAGATGATAGTTGTATGTCTATGATTTTTAATCGGGTGGACGGAATGAGTCATAGACAAACACTGAGTTATGATGCCCTTGTGAGAAAACTAACATATGAAGACAAAGAAGCAAAAGGAGAGATAGTTAACATTTATCAAAAACTACAATTATTGATTAACTCTCTTATAGACATATGTTCAAATGAAGGAGATTGGGTTCTGGATTTATTTTCTGGCTCAGGTAAGTTTTATTATATAGAATTGAATTTCAATATGTTATTTTTTTAATTAATATGTCATTGTACTAATTTACTTCATTATTTCTTTTGTGCTTGATAAATAGGCACAACACTAGCATGCTGCCTTCAAAAAGGAAGAAATTACATTGCAATTGAAAAAGATCCATTACAATGCAATTTCATTCAGCAAAGAATTAATGCTCTTCAATTTCTTCCAGATGCAATGCAAGAAATTGAGTTGAAGAAAGGGGACTTTTGTGAATCACGTGTGGCAAAAAAGGCAAAGGAACTCAACCACCATTACATGGGATGTTTGGAAAGACATACATTGGGAGATTGGCAGACATGAAAGATCCATTAGAAGACGAAAATGAGCAAAAGGAAGCAGAAAATATTGAGGAAGAAATCAATGATGAAACTCTAGAGGACGAAGAGTTTGGATTGCATGACATTGTTGATTAAATTTAAGTTATGCTTGGAAATCAAGCTCATTTTTTGTAACTATTAAGTAGTTATACTTGCAATGTTTTGACTTTGACATTTTATGAGAAGAATATACACTCAATTAAGGTTGTTATGCATTCAATATTTGTAATATGTGATTTTCGCATTAAGTTTTAAGTTAACCATTATTTTTTGAAAAAAAAAAAAGTGATTATTATTTTTTTTTTTACATGAAATTCATAAAAAAAACTATTATTTAACTATTTTTAGTTAAAATTTTCGTATAAAAATTGTGATTTTTGCATAAAAAATTATCAAAACGTGTGGTTTTTTAATTATATTTATGTTAAAAATGGCTATTTTTATGTCAATTGTTAAAAATATTGTTTTTTAGAAACAATTATTTCTTGTGGATTGAAAATTTAATTAACAATGTATAAATATGTAGAATATCAAAAATTCAAAATATCAACCTTCTTCTTTAAATATGCAAAACAATAAAAACCTCACTACAAGAAAAATAAAATTAAAATAAAAACAAGAAAATATGAAGAAAAAGACCACTTCAAAAATTATTAAGTTTTCAAAATAATTATTTACATTTCATACATTAGAAAATTAAAAAACTTAAAAAAAAAACCTTTTAAAAAAAGGGTTTGGTGTAGAATTACCACATTTTTAAAAAAGCATAAAAAACACTACCATTATAAAACACAATGTACATAAAAAAATTTATAGTGCCAAAAACTAAGCTTTAAAAAACACATGTGTGTTCTGCATAACCCCTTTTCGAAATCGAGTCACTTTTTTGCTATCTCTACAAAACGGGTAATAGTATGGGTTCCCGTTTCAAAGTTTACATTGTTGACAAGTGCCATGCCACCTCAGTTAACTACCTCCAAGATTTCTGCTAAAACAGAAATTCAAATTTTGACTAGTTTGACCAAGGCAAAGTCAAACTGAGATTTTCCTTGTTCATTTTCAATAATATTTGTAGAAGCAATTGGTGGTTGAATTCACTTATAAATTCTTCCACCTCCTTGTTAAAATCTTTGTCTATCATGGAAGCCAAATTGTTGTACTTACTTTCTATAACCGTTGTAGGTCATATGGCTCAAGTGATTTTAGTCACACTGTAGGTTCAACATGTTGTAGTTATGAAGGCTTTCTTTATAATGCAAAAGAGTCATCATTTATCTTTAATACATAAATACATATTGGACGAATGTAGAGGAAGCTCATTGTCTGGAGCTCCACACAATGGATTTAGCTCATTATGAAGAGCTCCACACTCCCACATGATGAACTTCCTCCTCACTCTTCAATTTCCAAAAATATATATAAACCACGTGTACAGATTTCCCATAACATAAGGAAACACCATTATTATTTTTGGGATAGAAGCTACAAGGGATTTCCAGAGAAATCTCATTGTGCGAGAGTGTCAAGCTCTGCACAATGAGTTATGACCACATTTTCTATTACAAAATTCCACCACCGTGTGACATGAATCAATGGATTTTCACCAGATGTGCTACACATTGAATAATATGAGTCATTGGAATTATTTTTTAGCTTTAAATGTTCCCTGAAATTTTTTTCTTTTGAATATGTGGATATCAATGTTAATAATCATGGAGCACATGTATACTAATTGGATACTTGCGTGCATAATCCAGAATCCTACAATTTTCAATTCACCTCTTCTTGCGTTATCATTCTCAATTTCATGTGTTGTGATCTAGACAATTTCACAATTAAAATAAGGCATGTGTAGACTGCAATATAACATTTGACAATTGGGTGAGAAAGTTTAAAGTCAGGTGGCAATAATTTTAAAACTATCTCTAACATCAATAAAGTCAAAAGAAAAAATTCAATACGATACGATTATAGCGAGACTAGCAAGCTATTTTATGTCAAAGTATAACATAGATGTTGTTACATGTGGGTTTGTTTCCTGATTTTATTTTCCAAACCTAAAATTTTTGGGTGGTGCAATTTCAAAGATTGTAGGTGGATACTAACTTTTGAATTAAATCTAATACATGATTATACAAAGTGATGTAAGATTTGTTGGTTTGTTTGTCCTTCTAGAGTGTAGAGGAAGCTCATTATACAAGTGTGTGGATTTCTGCATTTCCGTATAAGAGCTCTGCACTCCCACTCAATGAGCTTCCTTCGCACATTATTTACATCATTTTAATATTATTTTTATGACATCATGGAAAACTTTCGCATTATACTTAGATACTTCAAAAATTCTCAGGATGCAATGCTATCATAGTCACATTTATTTTGACCACATACTTGGGGTCACCAAGTAATTATGTCATGTCACTAAAATCATTTTTTAGCAAGGAATTCAATACAAAATTTTAAGTAGCATTTTTTCATTTCGATAAAATCCACTTATACCTTCTAGATCGATAGCTTGTTGCAGAGTCTTAACCATAGGAAATAGAGCACACCTTTGGGTTTAAAGTAGCGAGGAAAAATGCAGTCTTGCTTCAAAGACCCTCTTTTTATTTTACCGAAAAAAAATTTGGTGGGGGGTTTGTTTCCTTTTGTTTCCCAGCGATTCAACTGACCACTAAACAGTGAAATGAACACTAAACAAATCAATTTTATATCAAATAAAAACTTGTTACTATCCAACCCAGCTTGATTATCCCACTCAAATATGCTTGCTTTCATCCAGTTTCATGCAGCTCCATAAATTTCTATTGCTTTGGACTATTTTCTCTCTTTGCCTATTAAACCTTGCTTCTAGTTCAACCATGTTCATCTACCATTCGAATCAGAATTGGAATTTATTACTTTTGACAGTCACAAATGCTCATTGTCTTGGAGTAGAAGTGCTATGATCCAGGATTCAACTAAGAAATGGATGTGAAGTGAGGGGCTTACTATAGGGATTTCACTGTGCAGATGAAGTTCCTCCACACAGTGAAAGCTCCGCACAAGGAAAGCTCTACACAAGGAATCTCAACACAATGAAACATAACAATATTAATTGGATAATTGTTCAACATCATCCCATCTCTCCCCGCTGATGTAAAGGACCTTCAACCGCATTAGTTTTGGCATCATTGTGCAGAAAAGTAACATAATAGTGTTACTGTCAGTGTCAGAGAACTCACCAATGGAATGATCACTCACAAAAATAGTTTTTTTTTTTTAATTGTGAGGCAATCACATGTACCGAAAATAAAATTACCTCCACCAGGGGAATTATGTCCCATTAGAGCTTGCTTAGCCAATTGAAAATTAAAAATAAGATTTCTAGAAAATTAGGAAATCATTTTTGAATTTACAGGAAAATAGAAATATTCGACATTTTATCGAAACATGTTTTTCTTCTTTTCATCTTATTAGTAGAAATAATTTGCATGAAAATCAAATTTGCAATCATCCTTGTCAAAATATTGGCAAGACGAAATTATATATTTTGCTAAAGTCAACTGGCAAGTAACATATTTTATCAATTCAACAAGAAAATCAATATTTGTCATGCCTATAATAGAATTGCAACTAGCATAAGAAATGCAATAACATTTTGAAAATATAGTAAAATCTCAAATGCCAATGATAGAAGAGTACCATAAAAATGAGTGCATATAGATGAGTGAAGTTGATGAGAAGGAATCATTGATGCACAAATTATCATATAAAAAGTTGAGTTCCTTAAGAAGAGGAATTCAAGCTAACGGTTCATAGAGACCTTATTATTGTAGTGGATGTTTCAATATGTAAATCTTACTAAGTCGACTCATAAATTATAACAATAATAATTTAATTTTGAGATCATGGCCATGCGAAACACCAAATTGGTGAATGAGATCACTTTGTTTGTAGGATAAGGAACCAGTATCTACTCAGCAAATTGGCTACTAAAGTATATAGAGGTATACATTCTCTACTAAAATCTTTCAAATGGTTAACCCTAGATTAGATAGTGTCAAATTCAATTAAAAAAACTCTTATATTAGTATATGTATGTAAGAATTTATCCTCTCCTTTTATATTTTATTATGATGATAGTTATTAATATTTACTAAATTAATTTTAGCTTATTTAACATTATAAAAGGTAAAAAATCACATATTTTTTCTATATTATTCTTACCTTCTTTAAACAATCGATCTTAAATTATATTAGATTTTTTGAGTTAAAGATTTAAGATAGTTAATATTGTAAAAAATATTGAAATTGAAATTTAATGTGGATGTCTACATGATACTATAAGAGAAAGGGATTGTCTTTTTCAACCCTTTTACTATCACACATATGACAATTCTATCAATCAATGACATTTAGAAATTTCCAAATGCCATTTTTCACTATGAGGTTTGTAAGAACTTATTGTTTTAGCAATGTTAGTTTTTTCTCTGGTAGTTAAAATACAGAGAGAATTTTCTTATATTCTAATTCTTTATCACACCACAATTTCTCCTTAAATTTAAACGTAATGATATTTTTAATATTATCATTATCCTATACAATACCCTCTTCCTTAATTCTCAAATGATTTAGCCAAGAAACGACATATTATGACACTGTTGCTTGTTTCATAAGTGGTTTTATATAGATTTTGAAGCCATCTTAGGAAGCCTCTTTTCTCCCTTGTTGTTTATTATATTCCCCCAATTTACGAGGATAAGGGAGCACAAGAGTACATAAATGTGCAATGGGGACATGTGGAACACCCCAGAATTTTAGGGAAATTCAAGGGGGGTTGGGGGATGTTGAGGTCCTTAGAATACAGGTCATCATATATGCATTACAAAAATAAGAATATTAATGATAAGATCCTTGCAATAACTACCCATCCCATACAAATTCAACATTGCGCAATCCAATGGAAACATTGTAATCATATCTATCTTGAAATCTTGGAAATTATTAAGTTTGTTGAATTATGAATGGGGATCTCAAATTCTCCTTTGCCCATGTGAAGTTTTATGAGATTCGAACCACTTCAAACATCCTAAGATAATGGTAATGTTAAACATTTTAGTAACCTTTTATATCCGTTAATTTAAGAATTTAATATTCCCATTAATTACCAAGGTTATCTGCTTCTCAAAGCTCTATTGCATATCTTTTTTCTATCTTCATGGGTTTTTACATAAAAACATATGGCATGGGGTGTCCAGGAATCCCACTTCTAGGGGAAGGGGATGCCCAAATGTCTCCATTTTGGGGAAATATATCCCACACACCAAGGAAACACTTCCCCATGTGTTTCCCAAAGTTTCCCGCAAAAGGAGATGTAGGAAAAATGTTTCTCCATTTGTCACCCAATCCTTAGAGCATGGGAAATATTGGGAGTGCACCTATCACCCAAAGGGATGTCTCCCCATGCAACACCAATTCTTATACATTAACCATCTAGCCATAAACCTACTCTAAATGGGGAAAATTTTCATTTCTGTGAGGGGGGTAGGAAGGTGTATTACCTTTAACGTTAAAGATACAAGTTATAAAATGCTTTTTGAAATTACTTTATCTTTCTCAATGATTCTATAGATATGTTGAACCTCAACTCGTAACCACATACGATAATATGAGTAGCAAGAATCTCAAAGTGTTGGTTGTGGAGCCGAATTATCTTCTTGATTTAGAGGTATCGCCACATTGGACCCCAGTTCGCAATGTGGCAGCAGCGTCGCCTGTAAAATGTATGTAGTAAGGGGGGTCGAGGGGGAGCAGTTGTAATATTTGGGATCCCCCCCCCCTGGCGGGGGATTGGGGATAGCGCCCCCGAAGCTAAATATAGATGTAAAATTGCCTTGTAAAATGTTGTAATTTTGTTGTCAATCTGGGTCATTGATTAGACAGAGATATGATGGTAGAAGTTATGTTTAATTTAGGGTTTTTTGCCCTATAAGGTAACCCCTCACTATATATGAGGGAACTGTATTGTGTCTATGTAGACCTGTATTCTGAGCGAGAAAGAGAGAAGAGATTGTGTGAGGGCAAAGAGGGAATTACAGTGGATCTGTTGTAGGTTGTATCTCTTTAGTTTGGGGGATAATATAAAGGAAGGACTAGCTATTTCTCTATGGACATAGCCCAAATTGGGTCAATCACGTATATCTGTGTCTCTCTTGTTTTATGTGTTTTTTGTGTTTATATTTCTGCAATATATTTTGGGTGTTCCATTGCTCTGTAATATATAATTTTCTAACACAAAGAAGAGATTCTTCTTATCCCAAAGAAAAAGGTCTATTGATTTGTGATTGTTTTCAAGATCATAATAAGCTTTCAAATTTCCATTTATCATATTGTTATGCTATAATTGTTGTTTTTTAGGTTAATATGGGCCTTATATAGGGCTTAACAATAGTTCCACTAGAGCTCATGATGAAGATTAATTTTGAGATATTTGTATAAAGTCACTTCCTTCAAAATGTTGTTTTCATAGACAAAATTAACATAAATAATCTTTTTAGATTTGATTGTCATAACCTTTGTTTTGTTAGTGTTAACAATTATACCTACCAAAGTTGGAATCCTTGAGAATTTTTGTCATTTATTGATGTAATAGGGACACTTTGTTATTTTAGTAATATCATCATCATGAAGAAGAATGATGATGACTATTTAGACTAAACTCTTGTCAACACAACCTTCTTCCAAACATCTATTTAACTTGTCCACATATAATGACAAAAGAGTTACGGGACAAGGGACAACCTTGCTTATCTCCTATATTACAATCAATATATTATGACCAACACTCCATCTTCCTAAACATGGCAATAATAAGTGGAGTCTAAATGTTCTACATTTTAACGATTTTACCCAAATTCCATGATACAATTGTTGGTGAAATTACAATTTTCGTTTCTTTAAATTACATTGTTTAAAGAAAACATGGATTTAATGTAACAAAAACCTTGTAAGGTACCTTGATTGTATAACTCAATAAATCAAACATGATATTCCAAACATGGAGAAAAACTTACTAGAAAATACGCCAAAAAATCGGAAACTACATTGATAATAACAACTTACAACATGAACTTTTCATTATCAAAAATTTAGGAAGGCACATCAAACATGAAATTCCAAACGTGGAGTAAAACTTAATAGAAAATATGCCAGAAAAACGGAAACTACATCGATAATAACAACTTACAACATGAACTTTTGATCATTAAAAATTTAAGAAAGCACATCTATTATTTCTTTAAAATTATTAGTATTTTTATATTAAATTATTTGTTTAAAAAAAAAATTCTTATTAAATGACTTATTACTACTAATGTCCGTGCATTCCAATTTCAAACTTATCGAGGACATATGATTTAGATGTGCAAACACCTTTTTGGCTAAAAAAAAACTTATCGAGGACATATGATTTAGATGTGCAAACACCTTTTTGGCTTAAAAAAAAAAAAAGTAGGCGGCCTGCTTTTTATTAGTATAAAAACACGTCTTCGAAGTGCCAGAATAATAATGAAGTGCAAGATTATTTTAATTTTAAGATGGGGAGAGGCATTCATAATATTTTACAAGTTACGACCACTAATAAGCGTGCAACTAGTATAAGCTTGTTTATATATGTGCAACTTGTATAACTTGACCTGTATATAGGTATGTGTAGGTGCAGTAAGATATTTCTTTGTAGGTGCATTAAGATATTTCTAGGTGCATTCATATTGTTTAAAGATTTTTTATAAATCTTAGGTTCATTAAGGCCAAGGGGGAAGATCTGATTTCTTCGTAACATTTTAAAATCTTACAAGGGAGCTTCATATTTTCCTTGTCGTTTAGATGATGTAAGAGGGTGACGAGACTTATCTAATGGATAAATGATAATTTTATTGCTGTTTTGGACCTGCATTCGCATTAATTAAATACAAAAGAGCAAGCAAACTGTGATTCGCTTTCGCTTCCCCAAGGATAGGGGACTGTCATCTTGACCCAGGGTTAACATTATTTTAACTAAGGTTACTGTTATTGGAAAGTTTCGATCGCAGGACTCTAGGCCAATAAATAGAGCCTTCGTTGTTGTATTAAAATTTATGTTCTGATGAATAAATCTGAAAGGAGTGCCGGAATTTTTTCAAAGTGCCTTTCGTGGTGCATAGTATGTGTTTTATTAAATTAGTTTTCAAATTATTGATAGCTTCAATTTTCACAGATTTAGTGAATTTGATAATTTGTTTTGAATGGTTTATTATTTAATTTGATTATTTTAAATAAAAATATATAATCAGTAAATTGAGAAAGATATCACTGTGATTACATTATCTGTGATTTTGTTTTGTTGTGCGTCCTCAGGTGCATCCAGGCGTTACGTGTCCCTCGGCCACGGTAGTTTCAGTTTTGACTTGCAATGATGATCATTTTTGTGAAGTACACCCTCCTTCCACCTTCACCGTTTGGAAGAGCTCTCTCTTCCTTGATGGAAAAGGATTCACAGTATTTGATTCATCTGGAAATCTGGTCTTCAGAGTTGATGATTACTCAACTCAGGCCAAACACCTCTCTCTCATGGATGCTGCAGGAAACATTCTTCTCACCCTGTCCCATAAGGTATTATTATTTTCAGTTGAACTAAATTGGATTTCAAATTTAGAAAATATTTTGAAATTTAATAGATGCGAGCAAAGTTAATTGTTTAAACTCTTTTATTATTTTCTTAGCAAAATTAATTGTTCTAACTCTTTTACTACTTCGGCACTACTTCGGCAGAAACCTGAAATATTTCCTGAAATAAAAATAGCCTACCCTTTTCAACACATTTTATTGATTTTACTTATGTTGATTAATTTTGATTTTGATTTTGATTGTGCGTTTAGCGGAGGTTGAGTTTTAGACAGCGATGGGATGCATTCAGAGGAGATGGCGATGGCTGTGAGAAGCCAGCGTTTACAGTTATAACGTCGGTGTTGAAACTTTTCTCAAGCAAACCCTCCGCCAAAGTTGTCATAAATCCGATAAAAGGCCATAATACGGAGACTTGCCATTATCAAATGAAGGGATATCTGTGCAAGCCAACCTCCTCCTTCACATTATTCCGTGGCTCTGGTGAAATTGTCGCTCAGGTTCGTTGTCATGTTATTGAATACTACGAATTCACTGTTCAGTTTATTAAAGGGAAGAAGGTGAGCGTAGTGGGTAATTTCATGGATTCATTCATTGAATGGAACAGGCAAGACGGAAGCAAGCGACATCGGAGGTCATGTTTGGAGACGACGTACTCAGCCTTGTTGTGCAGCATGGAATCGATCAAACATTAGTCATGGCTCTTCTTATTATTCACTCAGATATTCAGAAGTGAAAGTCCAGATTTTAGAGGCGCTAAATTCGCCATGCTTTTTGGAAAACTAAATTCGCCCGTCTTATCTCATTGAGAAAAAAACTATTTATAATCTTCTTATTATTTGACCGACTTATAAATATCGTGTTTAAATTTTAATACCTAAATTCACCGTCTTATCTCTCATTGAGAAAGAAAACTATTTATACTCTTCTTATTATTTGACGGACTTATAAATATTGTGTTTAAATTTTAATAAAGGATTATTATTTAAAGAAAGGAAAGGTTGTGGTTAAATTATTGGGTTATTTGGTTTTTATAAAATGAGGATTTGTTATTATTTATATTATTAAAATATTCTTAATAATTCTAGCTTTATGATGGAATTTTTGCAATAGCCTGAAAACTAATATAAGATTCTGACATTGTCTGATAATTTGCAGTAAATATGTCGAGGTACCATAAAACATATAACAAATGTAATAATGAAACATTCCTAAAGGCAACATAATAAAATTGCATTACTATCATAAACATGATATTCTTGCCACCAAGTGATAAGGTGCGTCATGGACTTAACATAGGTACATTTCCATGGTATCGCAATGTTGTTGGTAGCTTTATGAAATTCCGCATATTACATATGTCATACATTATCACTTATTGCATTACAAGTCTCTCGAGACTAAAGCAAAATCTCACCTTGAACGATGAGTCGAGCGGTACAAGAAACCTATCTCTCTAAACACCGTTGATTTTCTTTAGTTCAATCAGACGGATGTAAAGCGTTAGGGTTGGTTATGGGGTAACCAACCGACCCCAACTCTCCCCCTTTGTTGCTGATTTTTGTTGTGAGGGTTCTGCAATTACCCAATTATTCCTGGGTGGTCGGTAGACTCTTTTGACAAGTGATAATTTTTCCTTCACTCAATTAAATATTCAATTTCTTATTGAAATTTTATTCTATTTCGTTGCTAGGGTTTTCTCATCTCGATTTTTCCCTTTTCGTGCAATAACGCAGGTTTCCTTCCTTTAATACAAGACAATAAAGAAGGACGAGGCGTTTCTAACAATGCTAGTTTTGAGTATGGGCTCGATTCCATCTTAGACTAGTTTTCTTGTACCCTTTTTGAATTCACCAAAGTGTTAATGATAGGTACTACTCTAAGTTATGTCATCCACTGTGATCACGGGTCTTTTCTCTCCCATTTTTTGTGTCTGGAAATTTGATACGAGGGTTTACTCAAGGGATCGTTTTGGTCGTCATCTGCAGAGTTCCTTCTTCACGTATTTAACGGGTCCCCTTCTAAAAATTCATGTGGCCTTCATAGTTTACTAACGTGGTCTCTATTCTCTTGAAATAGATATCGACTGATGGTTGCTTCTGGCCTTCCACTTACTGAGTTAGAGGGCTTCATGTGGCCTTCATAGTTTACTAACGTGGTCTCTATTTTCTTGAAATAGATATCGACTGATGGTTGCTTCTGGCCTTCCACTTACTGAGTTAGAGGGCTTCATGTTTTCGCAAGTGCTAGCTTCTCTTACAAGATTTCATTCTCCCCTTTTAGGTGCAGGTTGTCTAACCTCAGTTCTGATAGGATTTACTATAGGGAAAGCCCTTGCATGGCTGTCGTTAATTTCTAGAGTGAATGGTTCCTCTGTTGTTGGTCTTGCTGATAACAACTAGGGTTAACTTTTATCATGTAATATTTTAAAGAGTATTAACGGTTTAGTTCTGTCAATGATACCTTAGTAAAACGTGTCTGGGTTTTCTCATAATTACAATTGGCTCCTATCAATTTTCTACCCATAACTTTATTGTCCTAGTGTTTTTCCTTATGTCTTTTTCACTGTGCTTTTAGCTACATGGTATATGAAATATATAAACTATTTTATGCATGGGGTTATGTTTTGTCCAAAAATGTAATTCATAAATTCCCTCTTGTTTCTTTTTATTAATTAATTTGAATAAGGATTGTGAACATAGATACAGTTACTAGCTATTTGTTCCTATGTATTTTCACAACCCAACGTTTTAAGAGACTTATACTCAACTATAAAAGTTTTTAAGAGAATTATACTCAACTATAAAAGTATAAATCTATGTTTAATACTTATGTCAATTATTACCGGATTGCGGGTGAATTTCCAAAAAATTAATGGTGAGGCGATGGATTGACGGCGCTCGGCCCAGCCAGATGGTGGCTAGCGCACCATCCCAGGCTCAGTTATGGCACCTGCAGACTCACTTCAGGCAAGAGCAGGCCAGCTTGCAAGAAATATTTAATGCTCGCTCCGGCCAAGAAATGAAGGATGTTCGATTTAACATGGCGCCCATCAACCCATCTGTTTGCCCTCTGTCCTTTAGCATTTGCCCGCTCCAAGCAGGAAACCCCTGCAGCAGAACTGTTACAGGAAAATGCTGTTGGCTTCTCTACTATCTTACCTTTGGCAATGGGTTCCATTATTAACATTCCAAGCACTGCCCTTTGAACCCAATCCAGGAGCCCTCTGTGCATTCTTTGTTCTCCTTCCAGACCCCCAATTCTCTTGAGCTTCTCTCCCGCTGCAGCACGATGGTTCATCACCGCATGCGAAGTCGTAGAGGAGGTGACCGAGGTGGTAGCGCTCACTCTCAGGCTGCGCATATTGATGCTCCATCACCACCCCCTGTTTCTCCGCCCTCTTCTCAGGATAGCTCTCCCCCTCCTAGTCCACCCCGCAGACAATATCCTCACTCTGCTTTCCATTCGAATCATTTCAGGTTCCAGAGCAACCTGAACCGGCCCATTATTTTGGCTTATGTCACTATCATCTTCACTGAAGAAGAAGAACAACACAGTGCTCCTCAGGACATTCGCAGAATGGAAGTTCATCTGGGCTCTGAGCAGCTCCCGTCGGATGAAGGCAGGGCAGCCAGGCGTGGTGGTTAGAATGTTGAAGGTGATATCGCAGGTGACACTCAGCATCCAGGTGGCAGCGCTCATGGAGCCACAGTTTCGATGGCTTTTGTTGGCAGCTCGAGCGGCATTCCTCAGGCGACGGAAACTCTAGGTGGCAGCACTCATGGTGCCACAACTCCGATGGCCATTGTTGGTAACTTGAGCGGTATCCCTCAGGCGATGGATCTTCTAGGTGGTAGGGCGGATAGCGACGTGGCGAAGGAAGGCGAGACTTGGTATGGGAACACGTGTCCAGTTGTTGAGGAAGATCTTGACCAGAACATCCCAATGTAATGCCATGTGGCCTCCCAAGTGCCACCTTAGAGTTTTGCTGCTGACTAGTTAGGTCCTGTTGTCTGTGGTTTTGTTTCTCATTCTTTGGTTAGGCAATTCTGTCTTGTTTCTCAACTGTTTCAGATGGTGACATCTCAAGACTTCATTCCAGCTTTGTCGTCCCTCTCCCGGTCTTTTGTATGGTTTTTTGTAAGTTTAAACTGGTTTCCCCAAGTATGGGGCAGTTATGATTCCCAGAAGGAACTTAGTTGTTCTCGGCTAAGACTGCAGCCTCATTGTAATTTTATTTTTCCTTCCTTTTAATAGAATTAGCTTTTACAGAGAAAAAAAAATACTTATGTCAATTATTTGAATTTTCATAAGAATGAATGGTTCTTTTATTTAGTTATGTTTCCTAGTTTTTGTATTTTTTTTCTTGCCATTAAATTGATATTTTCACTTATAAAATCCTCGTAGAAGGGATTTGTGCTTTTCGTATATATGTGTGTGTGCGTTTGTGTGTGTGTGTATTTTTTTAAAGTATATTAATGGAAAATTAATTCCAGGCTGGCTGGCCCTCTGTCGGGGTACTTCTCTCATTTACAAAATAATACCAAATAGCGGGTTTTTCTAAGCTAGCTACTTATCTCATTTACAAAATAATACCAAATGGCATTACAAAATAATACCAAATAGTGGATTGTTCTAGGCTAGATACTTCTCTCATTTACAAAATAATACCAAATGGTGAGTTGTTCTAGGCTAGCTAGCCTAGATCGCTCCGACCTGGAACTAACCATAATGCATAATTCTTTGGTTTGACTAGAAAATACAATAGTACTTACTTTGCACAGAGTTATATTTTACAGTTTTCCACCGCATAAACATACATAAAACATATGGAAACCTAGCAGGAAATGAACAACAACTTAGAAAAATAAGTACACTTACCAATTTTGATCTTTTATATTAGGTTAGCCAGCGATACAATTCACATAAGTAGTTTACAGTAATAGTTTCAGGAAGAAATTTTAAGAATGATTTAATATGCAGAAATACTCTACTAGCCTACACAAAACTACTTATCTATTCCATATTAGCTATATGGGCACGAGGAATCACTAGGCAAAGGAGAATACTCCTCCCAACCATCGAGCACGATGTTCCACTTGAGCTCCTCCTAAGCCGATTTCCTTTCAGATCAATCTTTCTTGGACAGAGACCATAGAGGTCTACATGGAAATTCCACAGGCCCCCAACCAACTCAAGAATTTATTGCCCAGAACTTTAACATACTCATAGGTCTATAGAGAAATTCCATTGGTCACAACCAGCTCAAACATTTCTCCTGCCTTACCTAAAAATGTCATGCATGAGGTAATAAATTCTCAGCTCAAACATTACTCCCGCCTTACCTCAACAATGTCCTCCCTGAGTTAATAAATTCTCTTCTCATCATTATTAATTGCCTTAGGTTCCCTTTCCACCCACTTAGATCTCTTTTCCCGACTGAGATATGTATCCCAGAGGAGAGGATTAATTGCCTAATAGGTGAACCCACTTTTAGCATTTCCACCTTCCCGTAATTCCTTGGCTAACAATAACTAATCTTTGTAATTTAATTAAAATGAAATATTCATGTCTCACATTACATATATCATTCTATTACCCATCCTCTGCCCAGTTATTTTAGTAGATGTAATTAAAATTTCTAATATTCACTGAGGGGTATTACATCTTCTCCCTCCTCAAGTGATACATCGTCATTGGTGTTTCATGGCCTCCAAACATCCTTAAATAGACTTTGCGCATAAACTTCTCATCCTCCTAGGTAGCCTATTCTAGATAAAGTGTTTCTTCTAAATTTTAACATGGGTGATAAGTTTCTTTTGTAATCATTATTTCTCCCCATTTGAGAGTATTTAGAATTTCGTCTAGGAACTCTCTGTCTATTTTAATCTACATTCACAATAATCAAAGTTGTCATTAGTTACCCATAAAGCATTGTTTAAGAAGCATATATATAGGCATTTCACACTTTATTACATGCACCATAAATTATTTATGTACCCAACAAGAATCACCAACATGCATCACAATCTGACAAGGGAGAGCAACGTGCACTCCATGGGAGTAAGCAACATCATTGTAAACTTATCAACAATAGGAATAAATAATTTTTAATTATTTAATGACAATGTCAATAAATAAGAATCTCACGGTGTGGTTCCACTGTAAATTCCAAACCATGGAAGTACCAATTCCAATTTAACTAATCACATAAAGGTAATAATATTTCATAAACTATTTATTATTATTGTCTCCTATAATAAATTGAAACTAGTGTTCTGTTCTACCTAGTAGCATTATTATGTTTCCATTCTAATTTCAAGTGTGCATTCGTCATGCATAAATAAGTTTAGGATAACTTCCTTTTGCCTACTTTGTTTAAGCCGACTACATTGCTATGTATTCGTACAATTCTCGCCCTTGTCATCCTACATTAGAAGATATTAATGAAAGTTATATGAAATTTTTCTTCCATGAACAGTGATAAAATTTCCCCCTTTTGTGGTCAAGCGTACTTACTGACTCACACTCACTATGTTACTCTAGTATAATATTTTCTTTTATTTCTATATTGGTTCATAACATATTACTCACTTCATTGAACAAGTTATTTTTCTACCTTTGACATTTAGGATCTTGTGGATAACAATTTTATTCCAATATGAGGATAACTAATTATCTTATTATACCATTCACACAATAATCATACTTGTTATCATCATTTTTTTAAAATCTAAGAAATATTTCCTTGTCTAGTCTCCAGGATGGCTCACCACTAATAATCTTCCCTTTAGGCACCATTATATGATCATGATATGAAATAAGTAACAACCAAACATTACCACTCACTTCAACTCACCACTTTCATGGTGGATATTATCTTTTTCCTTTAAGTGGACCTGATTTTTGTCCACATTAATTATCAATTTATTGTTTAATTCAATTGGTTTTCCTTATCTTATTATTTTCCTTCTGATCTTCCCTAGTAGGCCATCG
Source organism: Pinus tabuliformis (assembly GCA_031772625.1). Taxonomy (NCBI): domain Eukaryota; kingdom Viridiplantae; phylum Streptophyta; class Pinopsida; order Pinales; family Pinaceae; genus Pinus; species Pinus tabuliformis. The sequence continues at coordinate 314,787,931 of CM062812.1, forward strand.
AGGCTAGAAGCACATGGTAATATTAAAAGAAACCATTGTGACTATTCAAAGGCACAACGTGTAGTAGTACAAGCATATTTAAATCTTTTACATCACCAACATCACAACAATATTCTGTCTCACCTTACCTGCGAGTTTTCTCAACTCTCTTCTAGGGTTTACATACCTATCTATTTTGTAAATTATTGGTTAAAGTGTCTCAAGGTTACATGGGGTGCCTTCCCCTTTGCATCTTTCATGCCTGTCAGCTATCTCAGCACATCATACTAGTGTGGATTATCTTGAAATAATGATTTGGTAAGCATATATTCATTCTAGTTAATTCATTAACAAGTCGTCATTTGTGTCTATAGAAGTCATTTGAAGTTCTTCAAGGTACTTATCTAGGGTACCATTGATTGGCGTCACACTGCATTTTCCATTTCAGTTCACACATCAACATGCATAATGAACACTTGTGGCCATATGCTACGAAAATTCTCTTTATTATAGCTTTAAATCTTACTTAAAGTTATATGCTACATTTTCTAAGTTACCTTACTCGACTATCTACATGTTTCTACTCACAATTTTTTGTTTTTACCTATATCCCCATCAACTCTTCAACTTTCCTTAAAATAACTGATATTTTTTTAATGAGTATTGAATGTACACATTCATTATTGTGTGTATGTTATAAGGCATATTTCCTAGGTTGTCTTTCCTCCAATTTATGCTATTTCTCAAAACTTTTAAAGAGAAAGCATCAACCAACAATGACCAAGTTAGACTTTTTCTCTTGCACCTTACAGTTGTACCATTTGGTGTTAACTTATATATATTTTCTACAGTTATACTAGGTTGCTCATGAAATCTAGCTTGCACATGTTCCTATTTGTCTTGTTGTACTAGCTCAGATCAAATGTTTAGTTATCGAAAGCACAATTAACATTTATATCAATTAATCCTGACTCTTTTTCCATCTACATTTCCATTAGATTTAATCTTTATGATCAGGAAGCAGTTACCAATTAGCAAATTATTCCATAATTTGGTACCACGAGTTTGTAATTCACAACAAATGTTGAGCCCCTATTTCTAACAACTACATGAAATTCAAAAGCTATCTGAATTCATTTTCTGTATTTGGGGGCATGGAATTTCCTTCTTAGTGGATTCCCATATTCTTCAAAATGGCTCTGATCTTCCTTACTTTATACTCACTTACTAAATTTAATGCAAAATTGATATCTTTCTAAATATTAGAAGTAATTATTTGAGATGCTTCTAAGTTTATTTAGTACCTTCAGATAATCTCATATACTATTACCATATAATTTTCAACTTAAAATCTCAAATATTCTTTTCACTTCACTATTATGAAACTAATCATCTTTCCATCACAAGTTATTGTGATAATTATCATGACTTGCCTTCATTTAGATGGGTTTTAAACAAGAAATTGTTCCCAAATATTTGACTTTCTTAACCTTCCATGCAAATGATTTTCACGGATTATTTTACTGCGGTAACCTATTTTTGGTGACCCTCTTGATGAAAAGATTTTCGGGGAAGCGGGTTCTTTATTTTACCACTTTCCTAGCACTCCTGAAATCCAAGCTTATTCGTAATAACTTATTACACCGTAAGGCGTTTCCCTATGAAAAGAACTCCCTCCAATGCCACCTGTCTTTTTGTATGCCTTTGATTTCAGTGTTAGATGATATAAATTGCCTGTACCATCCACCTAAAAACTGGTATTATTCAGTTACGGAGATTCTCTTAGGGCCTCAATTCTGCAGGTTCTTTCGAGCTAGGCATTACGGGTGCTCCAACCGTTTGACAAAAATAGCCTTCATGGGAGCCCAGGAAAGGCTTTCTTGCAGTGGTCTTGATTCATTCTCTTCTGCAGATGGGGGTTTGGTTTTCTGCTTCCTCGCCCACATTCCACCCCGAAAGCAGGGAAAAGTTCAGATAATGTGGCACCTTCTGAAGCAGAGGAAGAGCCACGGCACCTTGGGAGCCATTCCCTGAGGTCTGGAGTGGTGATACCAATCCTCGGCCTCTCCCTGGGCTTACAAGAGTGAAACCTTGCTCACCTACTGTCTCAACAATGCTCCTCCGTGTCATCATTTGGCGGGTAATTGGCTCCACGAGGGCTCTTCATCATCATCTTCCTCTTGCGGTTGCTCTCTTGGCTTCATGCCTCTTATGAAAGTAGTTCTTCTCCCCTTTTTGCTACGAGTTATCAACTCTTATGAGACCCCTCTTGTTTTCTTGTTTGCAGGTGAGTGAACAGTTCTCAATCCAAGTTTGAAGGTGGTTTGAAATTGTCTTCCCGTAAATAACCAAGTGCTCCCTTTCTTTTTCCAGGTTGACAAATTTTCCACCAAGCTTGCAGCTTATGTATTTTTTTTGTTATTAATGAATGGACCTTGTTTAACTTCTACCCAAGATTTTCTCGAGGAGAGTTTTAGATTTAACTTTCGCCACTTCAATGATGTTTAGGTAGTTTTAACTGTTTATTTTTCTATGTAAAATTGATGTACTGTTATTGTTGTTATTCTACACTAAATTTAGCCATGTAATCACACTTAGGTTAGCGGGTTTTAACAAATCGGGACCAACAATTAGTCATTTGTTGGATTGGAGTATATTTACATGGAGATGATGACTGCATTCACCTAGATTAGAGTTCAATAGAGAAGTAATCCACGCGATCTGTGCAAAATCCTCCATATTTGTGCAAGAAGGAATTGTTCTTCGTTATCCACATGTAAGTTCATTTTCTTTCCAGACTGTAATTGTTTCACCAATCAACCCATGAATTTGCTTTTATGGATCAGGAAAAGTAATTTTCTATTGCATCTGCAGATTTATAGAATTGATTGCGCCTGAAACTATTTTTTTGCTTTTATGCAAGTTTTTAATAAATCTAGAATAAGCTAGATTTTAATTAAGTAAATTTGTAGGTCGTTTCTTCTTCCCAGGCTATTAGGTTTCTGTTAAACACACTTTATGAAAAAGTTTATTCAAATTAACAAATATGACCATAACTGGCTTTTAGGATCACGAGGTTATGATTTTATTCCGGTTATTGTAATCAAATATTAATTTTGGGAGCCTCTTTACTGTCCACTGAAATTGCATCGGAGAAGGAGATAATTATCTCTGCTTGAAATTAATTTTGCTTTAGCTCTAACTTGACTGAAGGTTCTATTAGAATATGCCTTAGTTTAATTAAAGTAACATATGGCTTGTCTCTGACCTTATTGAAATTTTCAGTGATTATATTCCATAGTTTTGTTTTCCCTTATAATTAGTGAGAATCCACACTCCTCAACAGCTTCATGCAAGCCATGTGCTGAAATGCATGAAAAGTTTTCACATAAGCTACTTGCTTTAATTCTCATGAGAGGAGGTTTTGTAACTTTTGCCAATGTGTAAAATTATTTATTGGTATATTGTTTGGAGGTCAATATCAGATGAGGGTAATCAATGACTGGCATTGAAAGTTAAAAATTTCACAGTATAATCTTTCTGCAAAAACAGCTATATATATAGGACCTTTAAATCAATGTATATTTATAACTTCCACTTCCTATTTGCCGCTCTATTTTAGTGTCCTAAATGGAAATGAGTCCATATTCTTTTGACTATTCATGGGTTTCGTCATTCCTCCTAGTGGCATGTCCATCATTAGGAGCAAGTTTGATTCATGTTACTTGACAAAAATTACGTTGGGCAGAGCCAAGTACTCTACTCCCATGGCCTGCAAAGTGGTTCTGGTGGATTATGTTCATGATAATTCTTTCGAAACCCTAGAAGCCACCATTGATGCAGTGGTTAAGATGGTTTAGAAAAAATGCAATAAAGAGGCTTACCTACAACTCAGGCTTTGTCTTTTCTCCAAACCTATGGAGAAACTCTGACTGGTTGCCAAAGAGGATTCTCCACTACTTTCACGCCTCTGATTTCTGTATATTTAAACATTTTTTTTTAACTTTTGAACCCCATCCATCAATTGTTTGACTACTCAAATATATGAAAATTATGCATAATATTTGCATTCACAAAAGCTAGTGCATTCTACAGAGTTCTTGTAGCCCCATTTTTATACACTGCCATCTGTAAATTTTGATTCTATAGAGTTCGTGTAGCCCCATTTTTATACACTCCCATCTGGAAATTTTGATTCTCTACCAAACTAATCAGTGCACAATATTACAATTCTAGAGCGTAGTTCGAAAATTCTGAAATAGACTTAAGCTCATGTTTTTCATCAAGATTTTAAGTGTATATTCTGCGGACTCCATGTTCAATCTACAACACCCACCAAGTTATTATAAGAATTATTAAATTCGAACAGAAACCCAAACAAAATTTAGAACGCTTTGCGGAATTGTCGATGTGTTTCAGGATGATGCGAGTGCTAATGAAATCTGTAGCGCCCTCCTTTTGTCATAACTAGAATGATCCGTGCGGTGAAACGGTTTGGTGGGCATAAGTCTCACCAAATTTTCTGTTTTGTGGAGTATACATGGATGGTGGATATATACCTTTCTAGGTTTGAACCATTCCAGGATTACAAATTATTGCATAATTTGACCATGATGCATTAACTTGTTTTCCCATATTTGCGACTAAACTTGCATAAAATCTAACAATTTTATTTCACCTCACATGTGCATTAATAGAACAAATCATATATGGGGAAATGTATGCATCATTGTATCTGTTGTGATTGGCTTCTCAAGAGAATATAACATAAAGTAGAACAAATCATATTAAGCCATTCATTTAATTTGTTGGAATATTCATAAATATTTGATATATGGTGGGTTACTTTTGACACATTTTTTTTTTACACATTTTTGTGGAACAAAACCATGTTGCAGATTTTCTATTCAAAAGAGGTGTGACAAGAACTTCAGGGGTTATCTCATATTCTTCATACATTCATGAAAATAGGATTGACTTCAACAATTTTAATATCTTCTAATCTTACTAATTTGGGTTTTGAATACTTAATATGTTTTTTGAAAGGACTATTCATGCCTTTAGAATACTCTAATTCTCTTAAAAGTCTATTTTGACAGATTGTAAGTAATAAATATTACATGAGAAAAACAAGACTTCATTAGATGAAAAACTATATATATGAATTCTCTTTTTATATATAAAAGATAACATATTGTTTCTTCTGAAAAAATAAACATTGTGTTTTGTTTCCAATTGTTCAAATTAATCTTGGAACAAGATTTGTTGTGACTGCTTAATATTGAGTTCAACAATAATTTGTATTATATTAGTTTTTGCTTGGTTTATTGCTTGTAAAACGCCCTAGAGTTGAAAAAGATCGTGCTTATGTGGAAGAAGAAATGGGATTGGAACAAGAAAAATAATTCAATGTTGGATGACACCTCGAGCCTTCAGGCATCATATAAAATTGGTAAGGAATTTGTTTCAAATGGTTTTGTTGGATATGTTAGAGTGCATAACTAAATATTATTTGAGAATTTAATTTCAACAACCTATTAACCATCCATCCAAGTATCATCCCAAGTATCTTAATTCATTTTTCACTTTGTCCAATTTAATTCAATCACTGCAATCATTAATTTATTGTTTATGTCTCCAATATAATCATTGTGCTCAATGCACCCACTAAAACATCGTTGAAACATCGCTGAGGTCAGCATATCATAGTTGAAAAATCATTTGGAGCACGAAGTCGACACAAAGTCAGTTTGCATAAAAAGGTAAAGGTGCAATTTATTAGTAAGGAAAACACCCTTTTTTCACAAATTTGTTTTAAAGGCTTTCTTAAAATAATTGTGATTTAGGTGCGGTTTATTAGTAATGCAAACACCTTTGTTTTAACAAATTTGTCTCAAAGAATTTCTAAAATAAAGGTGATTCATTTTTGTTTAAAAAGAATCTTATGTTATGTTATGAAAAAGCGAATTTAAAAAACGTGTTTTTGTATTTTTTTTTAGAAAAGCTCCAAAAGTATTAAAAGGCGCTTCCCTTTGAAAACAACTCTCCTCGCTGCCATGGTGTACTTGTTTGCAGAGCCTGATATTATGTTAGATGATTAAAGAATCCTCTACCATTAGATTGAAACAATTATTGAACAGTTATAACGAGCTTCCTCTGTTGGAGAAAATGATAAGCGACACATTTGCATTGCACAAAATCGAAAGCTCACACCAAAGAGGATCGAAGCTCGCAATAGAGAGGATCAATTTGAGATCCTCTACCTCAAATTCATGTAGCTCGTTAGAACCCTCATGGAATTGAAGTTACCGTCAATTGTCGCCATCTATGGGCATGCTTCTACATGGGGGTTTATTTTTGCGTTAGCCCATGACTACAGATTCATGAGAAAGGATAGAGAGTTTCTCTATATGAGTGACGTAGATATGGGTTTTTTCATTCCTCCTAGTGGCATGTCGATCATTAGGAGAAAGGTTGGTTCATGTTACTTGACAAAAATTATGTTGGGCAGACCCAAGTACTCTACTCCCATGGCCTTCAAAGCAGTTCTGGTGGATTATGTTCACGATAATTCTGTCGAAACCCTAGAAACTGCCATTGATGCAGTTGTTAAGATGGGTCAGAAAAAATGTAATAAAAAGGTTTACCTACAACTCAGGCTTTGTCTATTCTCCAAACCTATGGAGAAACTCTGACTGGTTGCCAAAGAGGGTTCTCCACTACTTTCCCGCCCCTGATTTCTGTATATTTAAACATTTTTTTTATCTTTGTGAACCCCGTCTGTCAATTGTTTGAGTACTCAAATATATGAATATTATGCATAATATTTGCGTTCACAAAAGCTAGTGCATTCTACAGAGTTATTGTAGCCCCATTTTTATACATTTCCATCTGTAAATTTTTGATTCTAAAGAGTTCTTGTAGCCCCATTTTTATACACTCCCATTTGTAAATTTTGATTCTTTGCCAAACTAATCAGTGCACAATATTACAATTCTAGAGCGTAGTTCGAAAATTGTGAAATAGACTTAAGCTCATGCTTTTCTAGAGGCTTGAATGAACACTAAAGAAAATTAAAAATCACAAGGTTACTAATGTGACAATTGTATATGACATCCATGTTAAGCCAGTGCTGCACAGTAATTTTTTTCAGATTGAAGAAACTTTATGGCATTAGTATAAATTAATGTATGCACTAAATTTATACGTGGTTGGACGAGGGATTTGTTCTTGAAGATTCCACTCGCTTCACAAGGTTACTAATGTGAAAATTGTATATGACATCCATGATAAGCCTGCACAGTAATTTTTTCTCAGATTCAAGAAACTTTATGGCATTACTATAAATTAATGTATGCACTAAATTTATAAGCGGTTGGACTAGGGACTTGTGCTTGAAGATGCCACTGGCTTCTCTGTAAATGGTGACATTGATGTGCATACAGTTGTTGTTGCTTCCTTTCTTGTCTCACATCCAAGATTTTCACCTCAAAGCTTCTAGACATGTCAGAAAAATGGAGAGCTCCACCTTTTCTAGAAGGCCCCGTGGATCTTTTCATTGGGATACTCTCTGCAGGAAACCACTTTGGAGATTGGATGGCTATCAGAAAAATATGGATGTAGTCTAAACTTGTTAGATCATCAAATGTTGTGTTCCATTTTTTTGTTGCCTTGGTAAGTTATTGTACATTTATTTCTACTAGATTGTTTTTGAAAAGAGTTAATAGAGTGATGGAATGATGAAATTAATTGTCATTTAACTGTCTCTATCGAAATTCACTGCGTATCAATACTATTAAGAGGAAATAATGTGACAAATGGGCATATCATTTATCATCAAAGAAGATACTTATCTTAAGATGGAAAACTCCTGAGCAAATCCTTTCAATAATCTCAAGAAGTGGCCCTGAACACTCTGTTCATGAAGAAGTAGAGGGATGGATAGCTAACAAAGCTTTGTTGTACCATTCAAGTTGGGTTCAAATCATCAAGCTATAAGCTGCCCCAAATATGTCTTGTAGAAAGCAGGTAAACATCAGAGAAATTGATTTTGGCAATATTAACTACAAGAAGTCTTCAAAAAAGACATTGGAAAAGGGGTGGTAACTGGAGAGAAATGAGGAACTATGTAAACTTTAGGCTTTTGAATTCGTTGGGCTCCTTTGAGTTAGGGTGGTTGTTTGTAGCATAGTGGGCAAAGGAGCCCATAATTCCTAGTTTAGACTGTTGTCTTATTTCCAATGGTGCCTCTCCAGCCTCGATTGTTTTAATTTTTGGTGTCCCCATTTCTCATATTTTCTTCCCAGATTAACTTTCAACATCCCCATTTCTCAAATTTTCTTCCCAGATGTCTTTGTTCTTCGATATTAAAATGGCTGATTTTGGGGGGGTTTCTTGAGATTCACCACTTGGTTTGTCTACTTTGGACAAGCCTCTATATGGTAGCCAAAAAAATGGCAGTGTTGACATTGGAATGTTGTGTTTTTCTAAATCCAATGGTTGCAACCACTGTGTTGCTTGTAGGTTGAGCATTATTAGATTTTGGCGAGTTTTTGCTTATATGCATCTTCATGAAAATTTTGGCAAAGGTGGACAAGGCTTCTTCAACCCTTGTGCCATAACATTTTCGTGTTCTTTCAAAAGGCTTCTACCTAGAAATGAATGAGGATTTCGATGATCTTTACCCACACTGAATTGGATGAGATTGGAACTGTGGCCAAATTAAACTTTGGAAACCATTATTTTATGTTAGAACCACATTCATTCTAGAAAAATTGTTTTATGTTAGAACCATATTCATTCTGGAAACATTGTTTTATGTTAGAATTGCATTCATTATGGAAACACTATTTTATGTTAGAACCACATGCATTTTGGAAACATTGTTTTATGATAGACCTACATTCATTTTGGAAACCACTATTTTATAATAGACTTTCATTTGCAGAAAACCACGACATATTGTCTTGGGTCCAATTTCTCTTTTCATGTGTTGTAAAAGACAAATGAGTAAACATCAGAGCAATCGATTTTGGCATTTTTAACTACAAGAAGTCTTTAAAAAAGATATTAGAAAAGGGGTGGTAACTTGGAGAGAAATGAGGTACTATGTAAGCTTTAGGCTTCGGAATTCCTTGGGCTCCTTTGAGTAAGTGTGGTTGTTTGTAGCATAATGGGCCAAGGAGCCCATAATTCCTGTTCTAGACTATTGTCCTATTTCCAGTGGCGCCTCTCTAGCCTTGATTGTTTTAACTTTTGGCATCCCCATTTTTTAGATTTTGTTCCCAGATGTCTTTGTTCTTCAATACTAAGTGGCCAAAAATCCTCATCCTCCTCTGTTGAGGGAGTTGTGGGGCATTTCTTGAGATTCAACAATTGGTTTGTCTACTTTGGACAAGCCTCTATAAGGTAGCCAAAAAAATGACAGTGTTGACACTGGAATGCCATGTTTTTCTAAATCCAATGGTTGTAGCCACCGTGTTTCTTGTAGGTTGAGCATTATTAGATTTTGGTGAGTTTTTGCTTATATGTATCTTCATGAAAATTTTGGCATAGGTAGACAAGGCTTCTTCAACCCTTGTGCCATAACATTTTCATGCAGCTATTTAACTGAAGTCTTTGGTTTCCCTATTTTTGCATGGCTTATAAGAATTATTTTGATCACACATTGTTCTCTCAACATGGTATTCTAAAGTTAAAAAGCTACACTTATTGATCATTGGATGATATTTTCTGTTTTTTAATCAGAATTTCCTTTTTATTTGATCAACTTAACATGTCTTGAGTGAACACTGAAGTGGGATGAGGTAGCGAGAGAGAATTGTCAGGGTGTTGGTTTGTCTTTACACCTGATATGATCATCCGTACATTTCCAAGACAATATTAGTCTTCATTTCATGTTACAGATGGTCTTGATCTGAAGGCATTTTTCATCCTATAATTCATCTTGCCAGGAATTTTCACACACATATTTGCATGTTTATATGCTCAACATAAGTATACAACAAGATTAGTTTAGTGGGATTTGGTATGTTTCCATCATTGAGTTATATAGGATGTGAGACCACAAGGTTTACATGTCTGTTTATGCAACTGGGCTTATCCTTTTTTTAGAGATGCAACAATAAAAGCATACATGGTTTTGATATGGATCCATTTCAGGTTTATACAGAATTTGAGGTCACTGGGTTTTGCATATTGGTGATCAAAGGATTTCTTGCATGTGCAATAATTATGGAAGGATATAATATGAAAAATTTCATGACACACAAAAGTGCAATAATTATGGAAGAATATAATATGAGAAATTTCATGACACACAAATCAATGTAAAGTCTTACGTATGATAAAAAACAAACACTAGTAAAGAAACAAAATTGCATAAAATTTTGACTTCTTTCTTCTATGCTATTCTTTCTTATGCCATTGCCTTATGGCGTTTCCTTTGCAACATGTGGTGCAAATGCTAGTTTTACCACTTTCCTAGCACTCCTGAAATTCAAGCTTATTCGTAATGGCTTGATAATACTGGATTAGACTTGTTCATACCAAAATTATATATATATCTTATGGTACCGTCTATAACATTTTAATAATTAGTAATCTCATAAATTATTTGTGGAAACAATTTTTTTTTGTGAATTAACACAATGGTCCTGTAACAGGAAATTATCATGCAAATGACCTTAAATTTATTTTTTTAGGGTCATTTTATATGTTATTCCTTTCCTTCTCTTCTAACATACCAATCTTAGATTTTAAAATTGTTTAATAGGATGAGATTTGATTCCTTACCCATATACTTCTCTATTGTTATAGGTCATAAACTTCTTTCTTTACTTATGATTTAGAGTGGCAAAATATGGTTCACAAATTAACATGTGCTATTAAATAAATATCTCACCTTCACCAATCAGCCGAGCAGTACAAGACACCTGTCTCTACGAGCACCGTTGATTTGCTTTAGTTCAATCAGATGGATGTAAAGCATTAGGGTTGGTTATGGGGTAACTACCCCACACCCACTCCCCCCTCTGTTGCTCATTTACGCTCTGCAGTTTGGTTGAGGGTTCTGCAACTACCCAGTTATTCCTAAGAGGTCGGCAGACTCTTTTCACAAGCGATAATTTTTCCTTAGCTCAATTAAACATTAAATTTCCTATTAAAAGTTTCTTTTGTTGCGTTGCTAGGTTTTTCTCATCTAGATTTCTCCATTTTGGTGGAATAACGCAGTTTTCCTTCCTTTACTATGACACAATAAAGCAGGACGAGGGTTTTTCTGGCTGTCACGACTCCACGACAATTATACCAACATAAAAAAAAAATTAATTGTATAATCTAGGCCTAACATCCGCCCATATATAATCAGCATGGATTACCAATGTGCGTAAATACAATTTTCCTTTAATTACCGCAACCATGGCTATATATTAACACATACAAATATAATCTTTACTTCCATAGCGTATCAACCTATTTGATTAAAAATCATTGGTGAATATACGATGAGCTAAGTCAAAGGTGACACATTTCAGCTTTACTACCCGACCAAACCTGGTGCCAAGTGGTGAATGCGTGGTTAATATCTTCACCTACCTCTGCCAGGTGGCTAGCACCGTGCAGAGGCCATGTGAAGCCTCGGTAACTTTGCGGGGTCTAGCGCGCCATTTCTTCATTTGGATGAACGGCCCAGATCACATAACTGGATCCAAGGGCTCACGATGGTTCAAGGGTTTTAAAGGTTTTATAAACCACCGAGCCGTGGTTTTCGGGTTCATTTGCATCTGTTTGGAAGAGGGCCGCATTCTGCTCCGCTCGGCAGCCCTCCATGCACCGGTGAGCAAACCTGCAACGCCATTCCAGGTACTTTGACCTCCATTACGCGCCATATACAGATCTTCTGCACTGATAAATTCATATATGTTTATGCTTACGGTGTCTTATTTATACTCTGGAGTTCCTATTGTTCTGAGCTTCCCTTGCTTGCTATTATGCTTACAGGTATTTGATTCGGGGTTCAATACTGCTCGAAGGATCATTATGCAGCCACTGCACTCACAGGTATTTACCATTACGATTTTCCAGCGGGAATCATGGTTAAACTTAATAGAAAGGTTTATTGTTACGGCTTATCTTATGGTGATTTCTTCTAGCCTGAGGTGTTCCTCATGGCGGTCTATTTTAATGGCCCAGGGTTCTATCCTTCGATCAACCCTGGCTCGAATCGAGGACGGCCTTTCCATCTTTGAGTATACAGTTTGAGGGTTGACTATCCATTCGGCATTCTGCCAGGTTTCATGTATTACATGTTTGAGAGTTTACGACCCTCTGCCGGAACCATAATACCCAAACGAATTAAGTCCTCAGCACGTTTACTGTTGTTATTTGACATGAGGGTTTCTATTTAAATTTCCAAGTTTTTGTATGAATTTAGGACGGCCGAGAGCCTCCTTTAGTACTCTGGACATTTGGACCTTTATACTGCTCTTATACCCAACCGGGTTTCCTGTTATAATAATCTGAAGAAATTTTTATGGAATACCTTGCATATGTTTATCAATGGATTTCGTTTATTCTGGCATTCTATTTTACTTTACCACATATAATGTTGATTTACGAAGGTATAATGCTCTACATTTGTACAGGTTCACTGTTATTCAATGACCACAGAGTTTTTGATTTATTTAGTTGAGGGTTTTAGTCGCGTACTCACTGGTTACATGCGACTATTCCATGGCAGTACCTGGCCGTCCCTTCTACAGGGTTTGGTTGCCCGGTGACCTCGTGTCAACCTCGCACCATTAACGGCTTACTCTGTTCTTTATACCAGTTGAAAATGTTTAACGATACCACTATGGTTTTTCTTTCGCATAAGTTCTGAGCATAATAATATGCCGCTGTGATTTCTTTTGCAATAGGTTTGAACATAATGTTATCTAACCCTCAGTGCAGGGTCTGTTACGTTCTTGTTATAGTCTTATATTATGCTTGAGGACAATGACACTGTTCCACCGTGTGCTTTGTCTTCCGTCGCATCACAATACTGTCTTGCAGTTCTGTATTTCATTTAATTTATTCTACTAAATGCAGCGTGCTGTATTATTCTAATATACACTTCATTTCTCGCATACCACTAGGGTCTCTATTTACGGATTCGGATACAATTTGATTATAACTAGAGTGTCTCTGCTTTTATATAGACTTCATGCTCTAGTTATACAGTTTGCATTTGAATAACAGATCTTTATCTCTATATCGATAACGTGCTTTGGTTATCAGTTTGCAAAGAAATATATTTCCGTTCTCTATATAGACAACATGTATTGGTTGTACAGTTTGCATATAAATGATTTGTCTCTGTTCTATATAGATACTATACAGCACTTTCCATTCTGTTAACAAGCAATATATATATATACGACAGATAATCTCTATTCTTTCTGTTTAAATAACCAGTTCAGGTGTTAATAAGAACTGTTTTGAACATGATATATATTCTTGCATCTAATAACAACAGAGACTTAGATTTACTGTATTTTCCTCCTGAACACCCAGTAAACTGATACAGAGATATAAATCTGGTGAATAATGGTGAATACTCATACCTGGTCTACCAGCTACAAGAGTTAATGCTCCAGGAGTTCACCTGCACCTTACATATTTTCTCTTAACCACCCAGCCATGAGATCCATCAGTTCACTGGATTCTCCCCCCGAGCTGTCTTGCAGGCCTACAGCCCTCAACAAGACTCCAGCACCTCAGTGCTTGGGTTATCTGGTCCTCACCAGACTTAACCCTTTCTCTTTTTCTTTTTCCTCTTTCCTCTCAGATTTTCCTCTCCCTCTCTGTCACAACAGACCAGGGATTTTCCCTCCCAGGACTTTTCCTGGCTGAGGGTTAGTTTCCTTTTCAGTTTTATAACTGTTTCTTTTTCAAATCCTCCCTTAGGAGACTGCCAGCATTTATCCAAAATATCTTCCATTTCATAAATAAAATAATATCTTTTAACAATAGTAATTAGCAGTTCACACTAATTTCTTACCATGGTAACTTTCATAATTACAAGTTTTACGGGGTCATTACATCTTCCCCCCCTGGGATTGGACATCGTCCCGATGTCTATTCCCTTTAAATAAGTCTGGGTACACTTTCCTCATAAGCTCCTCGTCTTCCCAAGTAGCCTCCTCAGGCCCATAGTGCTGCCACAGCACTTTAATTTGGGTAATAACCCGTTTCCGCAGCCGCACTTCTCTCCGGTCGAGAATGCTCTGTGGTTCGACCAGAACCTCGCCTTCCGGTTCGACCTGCAGACAATCAATATCCTTAATCAGTTTCCATTAAGTCTATTCACATGTTCAAACAACGAGGTTAATTATTACCCGAACATCTTGCCATTGGATCACATGTTTGGGATCGTATACATATTTCTTTAGAACAGAGACGTGGAACACGTTGTGAATTCTAATATGGCTTGGCAAGGCGAGTTGGTAAGCCACCGGCCCCACTCTAGCCAAGATCTGAAAAGGACCAAAGTACCGAGGAGCCAGCTTGGCGCATCCGCTCCATTGCAGTGTGCTCCTTCTGGCTTGGATCCTCACAAACACGTGGTCACCAACCTGATATTCCTTAAACCTTCTTTTTCTGTCTGCAAAGCTTTTCTGCCGGTCCTATGCAGCCTTCAAATTGGCACGCACTTTTTTCACCATGTCTTCCATTTCTTTAAGCATTTCCGGACCCAAACTCAGCTTATCCTCAGGCCCACCCCAACTTGAGGGTGTGTGGCATTTTCGCCCATACAGAACCTCAAAAGGGCTTAATTGTGTCGAGGTATGATATCCATTGTTATATGCGAATTCAACCAGGTGCAAATATTCTTCCCATTGGTTTGGTTTCATCATCACATACGCCCTCAACATATCTTCCAACACTTGATTTACTCGCTCGGTTTGACCATCGGTCTGTGGGTGATATGCTGTGCTAAAGTTCAGCTGTGTTCCCAACTCAGCGAACAACGTCCTCCAAAAGGTGGATGTGAACTTTACATCCCGATCTGAAATGATTACCTTTGGTAGTCCATGCAATCTGAACACATTTTGCATAAAAAGGTGAGCAATTTGCACCGCTTTATAGGTGGACTGCACGGGTATAAAGTGTGCCGCTTTACTCAACTTATCTACCACTACCATGATGGAATCATGGTTTTTCCTTGTTCGAGGCAACCCAGTTATAAAATCCATGGAAATGGTTTCCCATTTCCATTCCGGAATAGGCAAAGGTTGTAACAGCCCGGCCGGATGCTGATGTTCTGCCTTAATCTGCTGGCACTCTAAGCACTTTGCCAAGTACTCAATCACTTGCTTCTTCATTCTAGGCCAGAAGTATTCTTTCCTTAGTGCAGTGATCATCTTTTGGTACCCTGGATGGCCAGTATAGTGGCTGGTATGGAACTCGTCCAAAATCAGGTTCTTAAGGTCATTTGAATCAGGTACATATAATTTCTTGTTAAAGTATAACATGCCAGCATTGTCCAATGTATAACCTTGCTGCAATTTTTCATTATTTGATTGCTGTACCTGCTGTTTTAACTGCTGGTATTCAGCATCCTGATTTGCTGCTGATTTAATCTGCTCAAACAGAGAGGTCCGCCACTTGCTGACTGAAAGTTCACACAAACACTGCACCTTTCGACTCAATGCATCAGCCACCCGATTCTCTTTGCCCTTTAAATGCTTAATCTCGAAATCGAAACCACTTAGGAAATCTGCCCAACGTCCTTGTCTTGCATTCAAGGTAGGTTGGCTGAAGTAATTGGTCAAACTGTGGTGATCTGTTAACAACAGAAATTTCCTCCCCAAGAGGTAATGTCGCCACATTTTCAGAGCATGGATCACTGTTGTTAACTCTAAATCGTAAGCAGAGTATTTCTGCTCATGATCCTTTAGTTTCCTTGATTCATACGCAATTACTTTTCCTTCTTGCATTAATACTCCTCCCACCCCCTCTTTACTTGCATCAGTGCATACCACGTAATCCTTATTAGGATCTGCTATACTCAAGATGGGTGCAGTAGTGAGTAAATGCTTCAACCGATCAAAGCTCTGCTGAAATTCTGGTGTCCACTTAAATACCTTTCCCTTTTTCTGCAAGGACGTGATATGATAGGCTATCCTTGAGAACCCTTCCGCAAATCTTCGATAGTAGCCTGCTAGTCCCATAAAGGATCTGATATCAGCTACATCCTTGGGTATGGGCCATTCCATAATAGTCCTTATCTTCTCCGGATCTACTGCTATTCCTTCTTTAGTAATCACATGGCCCAAATATTGGATTTCCTCCTTGAAAAAGTCACACTTACTAAATTTGGCATACAGCTGATGTTCCCGAAGAGTTTGCAGCACCATCCGGAGATGTTCTTTGTGTTCCTCATGGGAACGAGAATATATCAGAATGTCATCTATAAATATCAGCACGAATTTGTCCAAAAACCTGTGAAACACGCTGTTCATTAAACACATAAAGGTGGCGGGTGCGTTGGTCAAGCCAAAGGGCAGCACCACAAATTCGTAATGCCCGTAGCGTGTTCTGAAAGCGGTTTTGGCAATGTCTTTTTCTTTAATTCTGATCTGATGATAACCAGATCGCAAATCGATCTTAGAAAATACCTTTGCTCCCTTCACTTGATCGAAGAGTTCGTCAATCCGAGGCAGGGGGTACTTGTTCTTGATCGTGAGCTTGTTCAGCCGACGATAGTCTATACACATACGGAGAGTCCCATCTTTCTTTTTGACAAATAGTACTGGAGCTCCCCACGGTGACACGCTGGGGCGGATATAATTCTTATCCAGCAACTCTTGTAGTTGCATTTTCAATTCTGTCAACTCAGGTACACTCATCCGGTACGGTGCTCGTGACACCGGTGCTGCCCCTGGTGTCAATTCTATAGTGAAATCTATATCTCGTTTCGGAGGCAATCCTGGTACTTCTTCAGGAAAAACATCCACAAATTCTTGCACTACCGGAATATTATCCAATGCAGATGTCTTGTTCTTCTGGTCTGCATAACCAACTTGAATAGCGTAAATCTGACACTTCTTCCTGAGACATTTAGCTAGCTGGGAAGCAGTGATAGGCCAGATCTGTACAGGGTGTTTAATTCCCTGTAATTCTTGCTGCTGTCCCGAGTCATCCTTGTAATAAATGGTTTTGGTCTTGCAGTTCACCAACGACCAATGCTTTTCCAGCCAATCCATACCAATCAGGATGTCATAGGACCCCAATGGAAGCACATTCAGGTCTGCTGTAATTGGCTGTCCAGCTATGCTGAAAGAATAGTTATTAATTTTGGCTAAGACTCTTCTTTTAGCTCCTGTGGCTAGCTGTACCAGCCATGGGTTCCTGAACTTTTCAGAAGATAGCTTACACTGTTCTACTACTTTTGGGCTAACATAACTTAAAGTAGCTCCTGGGTCAATAAGAACAGCTATAGAAAGATTGGAAATTTTACCTTCAAACTCCACCATGCTCGGCTGGTATTCCGCTTGACGGTCCTCCAGAGTTGCGTTAATTCTTGGCATGCTGCGCGCCACTTCTCCAACAGTTGATGCTTCTTGGATCTGAGATATTTGATCCCCTCCTTTACGCTGAGGGCAATTCTTCACGTAGTGTGGGCCTCCACAACCCCAACATTGGACTGGAGGTCTGGTCATCCCCTCAAGGTCTGACCTGGCAGGTGGTTCACTGATTCTGCTCTCACTTGGCTTAGTCCGAAAGGTACTCTTTGCTATATTTCTGCCAATCTGTCCTTTACCAGCAACCTTGCTGCCACTACCACGACTTCCCTTGCTGTTACCAGCAATTCTGTTGCTTTTTCTTTCATTCCACCTTTTATTTGAAGTGTCTCCTTTCTGCTTGTTTTGCTGATAACAGATTCTTGCCTTACGAATTGCCTCATCCATTGTCCTGGGATTATCAAACTCAATACGTTCTCTTATATAGGCTGGTAAACTGCTCACAAATCTCTGCACCTTGGCCTTCTCCTCCTTGATATATGGTACATAGCGAAGCAGGGAGGTGAAGCGGTTAATGAACTCGTCCATGGACTGCTGTCCCAGTCGTAAATCATGGAACTCCCGTGCCTTCTCATCGTAGAAATGCTCAGTTAGATATCTCTCCTTGAAGTACTTCTGAAACTTCTCCCAGGTTATGTTCTATTCACTTACTCCTTTTACAATTTTGATTTCTTCCCACCACAGGGTTGCTTTGCCCTGTAGCTGGAAGATGGCCAGCCGCGCCTTCAGATTCTGATCATACTCATACAGCTGGAAATACTTGTTAATGTTAATTAACCAAGCCTCTGCCGCTTCCTCCTGCTCTCCGTCAAAATGTGGAGGTTTAATTTTCCGGAATTCTCCCTGTAATTCCATTCTCTGTCTCTTTGGCGTCTGCTGTTCCACTACATTGTCAGAATGATCTTCCTTCTCCTCTGAAATTTCAGGTGCATAATTTCGTTCTTCAGTCGCCCTTTGCTGTTCCGCACTGGGATTGGCTAATGGTGGATTTTGTCTTTCCGACAGACTCTTCAATATTCTTTCCTGTTCCACTGTCAATCGCGCGTTGTCTTCTCGCAGACGCGCCATCTCATCTTTCAGTTCTTGAATAGTTTGCAGTATCGCCAGATTGGTACTGCGTGTCTCTGCACCAAGCTGTATCCACAGTTCTGGATTTTCCCGAGGAATGCCGTCCGCTCCCTGCATTCCCTCCATCTTTACTGTTGGCTGTTATCGGTTTGCTGTTTCTGTATTTGTTCCCTAATTAATAAACAGAAACCAATTAGCGGAATTTAATTCTTTCTCATACATATACTATATGATAATTTCCATGCAGCTGGATCTTACTGCTCCAGAGGCCACAGTTTTGAAACCTCTGCTCTGATACCACATTGTCACGACTCCACGACAATTATACCAACATAAAAAAAAAATTAATTGTATAATCTAGGCCTAACATCCGCCCATATATAATCAGCATGGATTACCCATGTGCGTAAATACAATTTTCCTTTAATTACCGCAACCATGGCTATATATTAACACATACAAATATAATCTTTACTTCCATAGCGTATCAACCTGTTTGATTAAAAATCATTGGTGAATATACGATGAGCTAAGTCAAAGGTGACACATTTCGGCTTTACTACCCGACCAAACCTGGTGCCAAGTGGTGAATGCGTGGTTAATATCTTCACCTACCTCTGCCAGGTGGCTAGCACCATGCAGAGGCCATGTGAAGCCTCGGTAACTTCGCGGGGTTTAGCGCGCCAGTTCTTCATTTGGATGAACGGCCCAGATCACATAACCGGATCCAAGGGCTCACGATGGTTCAAGGGTTTTAAGGGTTTTATAAACCACCGAGCTGTGGTTTTCGGGTTCATTTGCATCTGTTTGGAAGAGGGCCGCATTCTGCTCCGCTCGGCAGCCCTCCATGCACCGGTGAGCAAACCTGCAACGCCATTCCAGGTACTTTGACCTCCATTACGCGCCATATACAGGTCTTCTGCACTGATAAATTCATATATGTTTATGCTTACGGTGTCTTATTTATACTCTGGAGTTCCTATTGTTCTGAGCTTCCCTTGCTTGCTATTCTGCTTACAGGTATTTGATTCGGGGTTCAATATCGCTCGAAGGATCATTATGCAGCCACTGCACTCACAGGTATTTACCATTATGATTTTCCAGCCGGAATCATGGTTAAACTTAATAGAAAGGTTTATTGTTACGGCTTATCTTACGGTGATTTCTTCCAGCCTAAGGTGTTCCTCATGGCGGTCTATTTTAATGGCTCAGGGTTCTATCATTCGATCAACCCTGGCTCAAATCATGGACAGCCTTTCCATCTTTGATTATACAGTTTGTGAATAACTATCCATTCGGCATTCTGCCAGGTTTCATGTATTACATGTTTGAGAGTTTACGGCCCTCTGCCGGAACCATAATACCCAAACGAATTAAGTCCTCAGCACGTTTACTGTTGTTATTTGACATGAGGGTTTCTATTTAAATTTCCAAGTTTTTGTATGAATTTAGGACGGCCGAGAGCCTCCTTCAGTACTCTGGACATTTGGACCTTTATACTGCTCTTATACCCAACCGGGTTTCCTGTTATAATAATCTTAAGAAATTGTTATGGAATACCTTGCATATGTTTATCAATGGATTTCGTTTATTCTGGCATTCTGTTTTACTTTACCACATATAATGTTGATTTACGAAGGTATAATGCTCGACATTTGTACAGGTTCACTGTTATTCAATGACCACAGAGTTTTTGATTTATTTAGTTGAGGGTTTTAGTCGCGTACTCACTGGTTACATGCGACTATTCCATGGCAGTACCTGGCCGTCCCTTCTACAGGGTTTGGTTTCCCGGTGACCTCGTGTCAACCTCACACCATTAACGACTTACTCTGTTCTTTATACCAGTTGAAAATGTTTAACGATACCACTATGGTTTTTCTTTCGCATAAGTTCCGAGCATAATAATATGCCGCTGTGATTTCTTTTGCAATAGGTTTGAACATAATGTTATCTAACCCTCAGTGCAGGGTCTGCTACGTTCTTGTTATAGTCTTATATTATGGTTGAGGACAATGACACTGTTCCACCGTGTGCTTTGTCTTCCGTCGCATCACAATACTGTCTTGCAGTTCTGTATTTCATTTAATTTATTCTACTAAATGCAGCGTGCTGTATTATTCTAATATACACTTCATTTCTCGCATACCACTAGGGTCTGTATTTCCGGATTCGGATACAGTTTGATTATAACTAGAGTGTCTCTGCTTTTATATAGACTTCATGCTCTAGTTATACAGTTTGCATTTGAATAACAGATCTTTATCTCTATATCGATAACGTGCTTTGGTTATCAGTTTGCAAAGAAATATATTTCCGTTCTCTATATAGACAACATGTATTGGTTGTACAGTTTGCATATAAATGATTTGTCTCTGTTCTATATAGATACTATACAGCACTTTCCATTCTGTTAACAAGCAATATATATATATACGACATATAATATCTATTCTTTCTGTTTAAATAACCAGTTCAAGTGTTAATAAGAACTGTTTCGAACATGATATATATTCTTGCATCTAATAACAACAGAGACTTAGATTTACTGTATTTTCCTCCTGAACACCCAGTAAACTGATACAGAGATATAAATCTGGTGAATAATGGTGAATACTCGTACCTGGTCTACCAGCTACAAGAGTATTGCTCCAGAAGTTCACCTGCACCTTACATATTTGCTCTTAACCACCCAGCCATGAGATCCATCAGTTCATTGGATTCTCCCCCCGAGCTGTCCTGCAGGCCTACAGCCCTCAACAAGACTCTAGCACCTTAGTGCTTAGGTTATCTGGTCCTCACCAGACTTAACCCTTTTTCTTTTTCTTTTTCCTCTTTCCTCTCAGATTTTTCCTCTCCCTCTCTGTCACAACAGACCAGGGGTTTTCCCTCCCAGGACTTTTCCTGGCTGAGGGTTAGTTTCCTTTTCAGTTTCTATAACTGTTTCTTTTTCAAATCCTCCCTTAGGAGACTGCCAGCAATTATCCAAAATATCTTCCATTTATAAATTAAAAATAGTATCTTTTAACAAAAGTAATTAGCAGTTCACACTAATTTCTTACCATGGTAAATTTCATAATTACAAGTTTTACGGGGGTCATTACACTAGCGATGTTGGTTTTTAGTATTGGTTGGATTCCATCATAGACTGGGCTTCCTGTACCCTTTTCGAATTCACCGGAGCGTTAATGATATGTACTACTCTAAGTTATGTAATCCACTGTTATCACGGTTCTTTTCTCCCCTCATTTTTTAATGTTTCGAAATTTGATACGAGGGTTTACTCCAGGGATGGTTTCATTCATTGCTTGCGGAGTTCCTTCCTCAGGTATTTAACGGGTCAATATATCGGTCGCGTTTTAAAAATTAGTGTTGCCTTCATAGTTTATAAATGGGTCTCTATTTTCATAAAATAGGTATCCACTGATGGCTACTTCTAGCCTTACGCTTCCTAAGTTAGAGGGTTTCATGTTTTACCAAGTGCTAGCTTCTCTTACAAGATTTCATTCTCCCTTTTCAGGCGCAAGTGGTCTAACCTCGTCTGATAGGATTTGCTATTGGGAAAGCTGTCGGTAATATCTAGAGCTATGAATGGTTCCCCTGCTGTTGGTCTTGCTGCCGAAAACTAGAGTTAACTTTTATCTTGTAATATTGTAAATATTCTTAAGGGATTAGTTCTGTCAATGAGACCCTATTCAAGAATAGAACGTGTCTGAGTTCTCCAGCAATACAATTATCTCCTACATGAACGATCAATGTTTTGCCAAAAACTTTGTTGTTCTAGGGTGTTGCCTTCTGTTTTTTTATTTATTGTGCTTTCAATTACGGGGTATATGAAAAATATAAGCTATTTTCTACATGGTGAATTATTCGGGTTATGTTTCTTCTAAAAATGTGATTCACAAATTCCCTCTTGTGTCCTTTTGTTAATTAATTTGAATGAGAATCGTGGACATAATCTTTGTCAGTGTATGTAGACAGTTACAAGTTATTTTGTTCCTATGTTTTTCTGTAACCCAACATTTTAAGAGACTTTCACTCATCTATACAAGTTTAAATCTATATTTAATACTTATGTCAGTTATTTGACTTTTCACTTAGGATGAATGGTTCCCTTATTCAGGTATGTTTCCCAGTTTTAGTTTTTGTCCCTTCATTTCCTATGGTTAAATTGAGATATCTCGGATTACAGAATCCTCTTACAAGGGACCTGTACTTTTCGGATGTGTGTGTGTATTATTAAAGTAGATTAATAGAAAATTTATTCCAGGCTAGCTGGGCCAACCAATTCTATCGTGGAAATTCTCTCATTTATAAACTAATACCAAATGGCGGATTGTTCCAGACTAGCTGGCCTGGCCAACTCTATCGTGGTTAGTACTAAACATAATGCATAAGTCTTTAGTTTGACTAGCAGATACAATAGTTGTTCCGCTCTAGCTGACCTGGCCGACAATAGTTGTTCCGCTCTAGCTGACTTAGCCGACTCCATCCTGGTTAGTACTAACCGTAAAGTCTTTGGTTTGACTAGCAGATACAATGGAATGAAATTTTCCCAGGTTTGATATTTTAGATTAGGTTATCTCACTATAAAATTCACCTAAGTAGTTTATCATAAAATTCACATAAGTTTTATAGTAATAGTTTCCAGAAAAATTTCATCAAGGATTTAATCTGCAGAAAGATTTTACTAGCACACACAAAAATACTTATTTGTTCTCCATTAGATAGATCCCTACATGAAATCACTAGGGAAGAGACTGCTCCTCCCAACCATCCTTTCTCTTTCTCTTCTCTAGGGAAGAGAGAATGCTTCTACATGTCACAAGTCTACATGCCACATGTCTACATTAATGGTCCATTAATTGCGTAATCCCTTTAGCATTTCCGCCTTCCGGTATTTCTTTGGCTAACCATAACTAATATTAGTAATTTAAGTAAAAAGAAATATTTATATATATAGCGTTACATGGTTTTCTATTAGCCCATAGTCTGCCAAATTATTTTAGTAGAAATAATTAAAATTTTTACTATCCACCTAAAAATGTTACAAATAAATAGATTAAAAATAACTAACATAAATAATAAATTTAAAAAAATATAATTTTATATAATGAAACTATAAACAAATTTGAAATGAAATAATTAAAAATTTTACTATTCACCTAAAAATGTTACAAATAAATAGATTAAAAATAACTAATATAAATAATAAAATTATAAACAAATTTAAAAAATATAATTTTATATAATAATATTATAAACAAATTTGAAAAATATAATTTTATATATGTTGCAAAAGTATTTTATTTGATAAATATTTAAATTAATTAATAATAAAGATGATATAGTAAAATAATTTTTAATATAAAAAAATATATACAATTTTTTCTAATGATTAATTAATTATAAAAAAAATAATTATCAACACAAAAAAACATAGTTTAAAAAAATATTAAAATAAAAATTATAACTTCTAATTTGTATACATTAAAAAAAAAAATTCAAATACAATCAATTTAACATATCCATCTATTTTTTAAAATTCAATTTTTTGTATTATTTTAAAAATATAATTAAAAAAATTATATATTATTTTATATAAAAAATTAAATTAATTTATAATAATGAAAAAAATTCTCTATAAAATAATAAGGAATTTGTAATTACCAAAATTTGATAAATATACTATATATATGAGAACGATAAATAAACAATATTTTTAAAAATTTAAATACTAACATTGTGATATATTTAAATATTAAAAATGTAATTTTTAAAGAAACTTAAAATTGTTAAAGGAATTAGTTCTAGTGATATGGTTCATGATTTCTATTCCAAGTAGCATGGGTTCAAGTCTCTAGAGACATGTTGGCTCGTTGTAACATTTTTCAAATACTGGTTCTACGTAATGGAATAGTGGAAGCCTACTGGAATGTACTTGTTACTTAAAAAAAAAAACGTAAAATGAGAATCTAGAAACCAAAATAGCGATTATTGGGAATCAGTTGGGAGAATAGGAGAATGGGAGAATCAGTTGGGACTCAAATTTAGAATTATTGGAATCAATTTATGGGAATCTGGGACTCAAATTATTGGAATATTGGGAATCAGGGGAATGTTGGGACTAAAATTATTGGGTTATAGGGAATCACTTGGGAATGATTGGGAATCAGTTGGGAATCCGTTTATGGGAATCAGTGAAATTCAATTGTTTCACTTGGGAGAATCAGTTGGGACTCAAAGTATTGGATTATTCTCAGAGTATTGGATTATTTGGGAATTAGTTTCTTGGGAATCAGTTGAGAATCAATTTATGGGAATTAGTTTATAGAACATGAAATTCAGTTGGGAGGATCACTTGGGACTCAAATTATTGGATTATATTGGGAATCAGTTGGGAGAATCAATTGGGAGAATCAATTGGGGGGAGAATCAATTGGGACTCAGATTATTGGATTATTGGGAATCAGTTCGAATCAATTTATGGGAATCAGTTTATAGGTTTATGGGAATCAGTTTATAGGACAGGGAATTCAGTTGGGACAATGAGTTGGTTTATAGGACAGGAAATTCAATTGGGAGAATCAGTTGGGACTCAGATTATTGGATTATTCGGAATCAGTTTATGGGAATTAGAGAATAGGAAATTCAGTTGGGAGAATCAGCTGGGAATCAGTTTATGGGAATTAGTTTATAGAACATGAAATTCAGTTGGGAATCAATTTATGGGAATTAGAGAATAGGAAATTCAGTTGGGAATCAGTTAATGGGAATTAGAGAATAGGAAATTTAGTTGGGAGAATCAGTTGGGACTCAGATTATTGGATTATTGGGAATCGGTTGGGAATAAGTTTATAAAACAATGGATTCATTCAAACCTTTAGAGGAGCTTATTATTATTTAAGCACCCACTTCAATTAATGATTCCTATCCCATTCTTCTCTTTCAAGTCTCAATAACTAATCATTCAAACCTTGATAGATGAGCTTATTATTATTTTAGCACCCACTTTAACTGATAATTCCTATTCCATTCTTTTCTTTTAAGTCTCAATAACTCCAGTACTATGATGGAAGTTGTATTAACATAAGAGTGGCATAGAATTTTGCTAAAAAAAACTATTATTTCATCATACTTTAACACACATGTGGTGAAAATGAAAATAAAACTTTCAAAATATGAATCAATGAAATTATTACAAATTGTTTATTTGTATATATATATATATATATATATATATAAATTAAAAAATATATTAATCAAAACTCAACTAATAATTAATTATACCAGAAATCTTACTTCCATGTGAAGTAACATACTAATAATAAGTTTAAGAGGTATTTTTCGTAAGAATCTTACTTCCACGTGAACTAATATACCAATAATAAGTTTAAGAGATATTTTTCGTTAGACTGTTTGTTTGCTCTTATACCGTAAAAAAATCAGGTATTTCCTTCTTGAAACCGAGTATTCGATGAAGTAAATCGTGAAAGGCTTATCATTTAAGATACGCCTACCATGTCAAACATATCCATATAAAGTAGTTGAACTGATCCGCTATACTTTAGCATCACTATTAACTAATTAAGTATACTTTATTAAATAATGAATACATAATTTAATGAAGTTAGAGTACTATTTTTTAAAACAAATGAAAAAATTAAAAAAATATATATATTAATTAATTAATTAATTAATATATAATTTAATAAAATAAATTTGGTAATTTTTGAGTAAAAATTCGTTTTATATTTAATAAAACGAAAGTTACATTTTTCAAATAAAAAATGATAGCATAAGTGGAAAAGTTGAATAATCACTAATTAAATCCATAATTAATACATAATGAGCTAAAAGTGGCACCTCTTCTTGACAATTAATACATAATGAAGTAAAAGTGCCACCTCTTTGGAATGAAAACGAAGAAGAAAAATCGGAAAAACCACTCAGGAAGTAAAGTGAATTTCCTACTATGAAAAGATAAAAGGAAAAGATGGAGAAACCACCCAGGAAGTAAAGTTTTCTTATTATGGTTAGAAATAGCAAACACTATATTAAATAGTTTATTTATAATTAGTAAAAAAAATAATGAGTATATATTGAGAATGTATTTTTAAATATATAAAGAAAATAAATATTTTTAAGATGATGAGAATTATTTGGAAAGTATTTTTTGAAATGATTTAAAAATAAAATATTATAATTGATATAGTTTAAAAAATTAAAAATTAAAAAATAAATATTTAAGTTCATATTATATAAAAGTTAAATATGAAATATCATAACATTAATTTGTGAGTTCATTTTAGAAATATCATAATATTAATTGATGTGCAATATATATGAGAAGTTTTATTTTCATATAAATAAGATTTTTTCAAAAATTATAAGTAATAAAAAATTTTACACAAAATTTGAAATTTTTGACAATTATCTAGTTTTTCTTATAGAGGGATACATTTTTTTTTTTTCGTCTTATTTTTTTTTCATTTTATTAGTAACAAGCTATTTGAATGAAAACCAAAATTACAACAATCCTCTCTAAAAATATTAGAAAAAACAAAATTAGATATATAAATAAAATTATGTGTATAGCTATTTTTTTTTTTTTTTTTTTGTAAGTTTGGTAGGACTTCTATTTTTGAGTTTTACATGTCTATTATTCACCGCCCTACAAGGGGAGGGTAGCACAAGATTCAAACCCAAGAGGGTAGTACAAACCCAAGGTAGCACAACATTCAAACCCAAGATCGGAGACTTCATTCCACTTGGATATATGTGTAGCTAAAAGTAATCACCAAATAACCTATTTGAAAATTTGATTAAAAAAATCATCAAATATATCTTATGTCTATTTTTGAAATCCAACTAACATAAACATTACAATAATATGTTGCAAAAAAGTAAAATCTCTCAAAAAAAATATAGAAATAAAAGAAAAATACATATACATAATTGAGATTGCACATTCAAATCACACAACGGATTGATATTCACCATATAAATTAATTTATAGTAATATGTTAAAAAAAAATGTAAAAACTCTCGCAAAAAATATAAAAGAGTACTATAAAAGAAAAGTGTATATAAATAATTGAGATTACTCATAAAGAACACATTCAAGTCACACAATGGGTTGATAATCACCATATAAATTAATTATTGTTGTTATGATTTCAGTATTACTGCATGTTACTAAGTCTACTCATATTAAATGATTGTGTTGCTAATCATTGTATATTCATATTTAATCTTGACCACCTACTATCTAGTTTAGATGGATTAAAAGATCAAATGATTTTTAGAATTGGTAACAGCTTAAACAAAAGAAAAATTTAGTGATAGGTGTACTCCATACTTGTTGTCTGTCTGAGCTCTGTTTTCCATTCATACTTTGTCTCTATGGTCTTCTATTTGTTGCAAACCTAAAGGGACTTATAAATGTTGGGAATAGAGTTCACCCTTCTTACCAACGTCTCCCTTTGACTCTACTGCAGCAGGGGCTCACAAACCATCATTGTTATCGCTTTAAAGCAATAAAGCTGCATCACATGAATAAAAAAAATTACTGATCGAATACTGGACAGGATGTGTTTAATATGTGTGCGACTATAAAAACTCTTCACAATTCTTCCATCACTGCAAGGTGCCGCATTGATTCTACAACACTTCGAATTAAACCATGAAGAAAAAATAATACTTAAAGCGGCTTCATGACAGACTAGGTCATAAAAGGGCATGAAACAGACCGAGAAATACATACGAGAGATGGGAATCCTTCTGAAATTGTGGAGCCTTTGGAGTTGTGCGCAATTTAAAGAAAATGCAGGAGTTGAACGCAGTTTGGTATTTCTCAAACGTACTAAATTTCGCCAATCTACTTCGACAATCCTTCATCTACTTGTTAACTTGTTTCCACTGCATGTCTATTTTCTTCCTAAGCTCCTGTGGATTTTGCTGAGAAGGCACACCACGGATAAATGTTGGGCAATGTACGTAGCGCTGGAAGCTCTGGTAGCTAAGTAATGAGCAAGGCGTTAGAAGAGGAAGTGTGAATTTTAAGTTTTAACTCAGATCCAATTGGAAACAAAATGATTCACGATGTGGTGGAAAAAGATACAAGGAAAATGAATTCCGGTCATGCAGCTCAACCAAAAAAATAAAAGAGCAACCGTAGCACCTCCGTAGCTGATACCACGACTGTGAACAACTGTCACAGGCGTTATAAAATACCATTGTGCAATACCTTGTCAAGCCGCATACGAGCTGAGCGAGGAAGAACTCTGATTGGGTTTCCTGGCAGAGAAAATCTTCACGTAGAAACGTTAGTCTGCATTGCCTAGAAGAGAGAAGGACAACATTATTTCTCCACACTCGAATGGACCAGTCTGACCAGGGGAAGAAAATTTGCAGAGGAGTTATGCCTAAGTTTGGGACATGTGCTCTAATACCATGTTAAGCGAGGTATCTAATACCATGTTAGGCTAGGTATGGATGAATTTCATTAAGATAAAGGTCAACATATATAATCTAGACGGTAGCCCTTGGGATTCAGATTCAATCATCTTTTCCTATTCTAATTTATTTACATATTTATATAAATTTACTAAATCCAAGAAAATTAGGTGTATAACCATATTTATTTTTGGTTTATTTAACCAATATTATTATGATTATTATTTTAATAATCAATCTTAACTCATATTAAATTTGTTGAATTATATTCTAAAATTATTTGAAATTTAAATTTATATTATTATATTCTAAAAAAGACAGCTATTTTCTTTTTCAACCTTTTTAGTCTCATACATATGGCAATTCTATGCATCCATAACATTTTGGAATTTCCCAATACCATTTTTCAATATGAAGTTTGTAAGAGTTTATTTTTTTTTAGTAATGTTGATTTTTTTTCTCTGGTACTTAAAATAGAAAGAGATTTTTGATTTTCTGAATTATGGTTGATTACATTCTTATAATGTTAACTTTCTAGTATATTCTAATTTTTTATCACACCATAATTTCTCCTTAAATTTAGATGTAAGGATATTTTTACATAAAAATAAGACTAGTAATGATAAAATCCCTGCAATAAAAACCCACCGCATGCAAATTCACCATTGTGCAATCTAATGAAAACACTATAATCATGTCTATCTTGAAATCATGGAAACTTTTAAGTTTGTTGGATTATGAATAGGGATATCAAATTCTACTTTCTCCATATGAATTTTTATGAGATTGGAACCATATCTAAAGATCCTAAAATAATTAATGGTAATATTAAAATTTTGAGTAACCTTTTATATCCTTTTATTTTAAGAATTTAATATTCCCATTAATTACCAAGGTTATATACTCTTACAATCTCTATTTCCTATCTTTGTTCTATTTTCATGGGTTTTGGATAAAAATTATGGGATGGGGTGTCTAGGAATCCCTCTCTAGGAGAGGGGGATGCTCAAACATCCTCATTTTTGGGAAATATATTCCACACACTAAGGAAACATTTTCCCATGTGTTTCCCCAAATTTTCCTGAAAAGGGTATGTGCTAAAAATGTTTCCTAGGTGTCCCCCCATCCTTATAGCATGGAAATGTGGGGAGTTCACCTCTTACCAAAATGGATGTCTCCCCATGGAACATTGTTTGTATTACATTAAGCACCTAATCATAGACATACTCTCAATGGGGAAAAGGCTCGTTTCTGTGAGGGGGATAGGAAGGTATATTACTTTTAATGTTAAAATTATAAGTTATAAAATGTTTTTGAATTTACTCTCTCTTTTTCCATGATTCCATAGAGATGTTGAATCTCAAGCTTCATAATCACATATGATAATATGAGTAGTAGGAGTCTCAAATAAGAGCTTCTTCTTATTCTAAAGAAAAATGTTGATTGATTTACAATTGTTTTCACGATCATAATAAGCTTTCAACCCTACATTTGTCATGGTCTTACACTATAGTTATTGATTTTTGGATTAATATGGGCCTTATATAGGGCTTAACAATAGTTACACTAAAACACATGATGAAGATTGATTTCGAGATATTTGTAAAAATTCACTTCCTCCAAACTTTTTTTTTATACACAAAATTAACATAAGTAATATTTTTAGATTTGATTGTCATAACCTTTGTTTTGTTAGCGTTAATAGTAAGACACCTACTAAAGCATAAATTCATGAAATTTTTTAGTTATTTGTGATGTCATAAAGACAACTCACTATAAGAATGATATAATCAACATAAAGAAGAATGATGATGACTATTTCAACTAAACTCTTGTCGACAAAACCTTCTTCTTCCAAATAACTATTTAACTTGTCACTAGATAATGTCAAAAGAGTTAGGGAACAAGGAACAACCTTGCTTAACTCCTATATTACAATCAATTTATTATGACCAACGATCCATATTCCTAAACATGGAAATAATAAGTGGAAGCTAAATGTTTTATATTTTAACCATTTTACCCAAATTCAACACAATTGTTAGTGAAATTGCATTATTTAGAGCAAAGATGGGTTTAGTGTCATAAAAACCTTGTAAAATACCCTCATTATATAACTCAAAAATTCAAATATAAAATTCCAACAAATGATGATTAAACTTATAGAAAAACTTTCTAAGAAAATATGCCATAAAAAGAACCAAAACTTCAACATTTAAACTATGTTGATAATAACAAATTACAACTGAATTTTTGAAGAAAATTAACTTATGTGAATTTAATCACCACACACCTATATTTGTTTGAGAAATATTTTACTTATTGGATGACTTATTACTAGTGTTATATGAAATAGAAAAATTTGCATGGAAAGGGATTATTTGGATAAGGCAATATTTAGAATATGTTGATAATAATAATTTATAACATGAATTTTTAATAATTAATAGTAGAAAATTAACTTATGTGAATTTAATGTGATTTTTAATTATTAATAGTAGGAAATTAACTTATGTGAATTTAATAAAAAAATATTAGTATTATTTATATTAAATCATTTGTTTAAGAAATTTGTTATCTATCGAATGACTTATTACGAGTGTTATATGAAATAGACAAATTTGCATGGAAAGGGATTGTGCGGATAAGGTGAAAGATAATTTCTCCACCCTTCAAGTAGGTTAAGTTTAGGTTGGGATATGCTTACATGGGAAAAAAATCTACCTACTAATGAGATGTTATTGTTAGAAACATAGAGGAGAGCAGAAAGAAATTAAACAAAACACACATTGTTATACTTTTATATTTTTATTGATCACAATAGTTACACATATATAGGACATAAATCTTTGACTTCCACACATCTAGATAATGACTACAACTCATACATAGGAAACAAAAACTTCTCAATTTAAGCTTGGAAACTCTAAATGACAACACATGGAAGCATTATTTCCAATACCCTCCCTTAATGCTTACATGGAAAACATTGAAAACATGTATTACAACAACAAGGATAACCTATGTCTCATTGTTCTTCATCAGAACTCACGTCCACTCTGGAATCTCGCAAACACTTGTTTCACCATCACTTCTTCGAGTTGTCACTTGGCCCCCATTTAAAACATAACCACCTTTGACCATCGTTGATGAACATTGCAAGATCAACGATATTTACACCTCGCCTGGTCAGGGCTTCTACGATAAGAGTCGACAAGTAATGAACCACCCTATGGACCAACAACCATCCGTCGGATACGCTTTTGTCTATCTGTGAGTTACTAGGATGGAGGTTTGGATACTGAATGTGTTCAAAATTTGATCAAACAACTTGACCTTACTAACACAAGAATTGATGTTGTGGACACAAGAGCTTCCATTTTAAGAACCACCAACCCTTTTTATAACCGGAATTGAAAGAAACAAAAAAATACTTGACAAAGACATCTGACAACTACAAAGTCAATAATCATCAAACTATCAACTGTCATCAAGGCATAGAAAAGTCACCACATCCCTCCTTAGCACATGTCAAAATTTGTTCATCTGGTTCAATCTTTATCTTCAAGTTTTCTCGTCTTCACAAAGCATTTTTTAGAGTGGTCAATTCCAACAAACTTACACTCACATATTGAGTTGACCAAACTCAATATGTTCAAAATGCAAACTCCAAAATTTGAGATCATAACAAGATTGCAACAGAAATATCTGATGCAAAGATCTCTTCCCTCAAGAAGTGAAAAAATGAGATGTGCCTCCAATTTTAACACTTTTGACATATATCACTAGCCACTTGAAACTCCTCTGCACCAGATATCAGAGTCAGATCTGTGTACGAGAATGTATAGTTCATGGGCATGATTTTGCAAATTTATAATATGACAATGCACACAATTTTGACAAAACCATCCAAGCATGAATTTGAATCCTTTGAACATTTCGAGCAGATAAGCACAAACAAAAATTTATAGATACCAAGATAATAGAAGGATGTGATGATGCTTGAATAAGTTGCAAACAACAAACATATCTACACACAGAGGATCACAAACAATTTCAAACACTAAAAATAAACACGCATACATCTATACTAATATGTACAGAAACAATAACACTAAGGATCCCTCACATATTATTGGCCCTCCCTTGAGGGATTCAACCCTATACCAACTCTATTACCATGTTAGAAATATAGAAGAAAGCAGAGAGAACAATTAAACACAATACAAAACACACATCATTATACTGTTATATCTTTAGTTACAAATATATTGGACATAAATCCCTGACTTCCACACATCTAGAACATGACAACAACTCATACACAAGAAACAACAACTTCTAGATTTACAAATATATTGGACATAAATCCCTAACTTCCACACATCTAAAACATGACTACAATTCATACATAGGAAACAACAACTTCTAAAATTAATTCATCCAAATTAAACCACCCTTGAAATATATTAATTCCCAAACATAAAGTGTATCCTCACCTCTACCCATAAAATTTGTAAACATAAAATAAATTAGTTATGTGGTCTGCAGAACTGTAGAACCGTTGACCCTACCCTCAAGGTAACTACAGCAGCCATGGACAACTTATTTTACCCAATCAACGAGGGTGGTGCATTTCTACAACTAGGATACGTTCAAATGTCACATAGCACTGGGAGCATTAAAATATATCTAGGTACATTAATGTTGTTTAAAAAAAAATTATAAAGCTTATGTTGATACAGGCTAATGGGGAAGATCTGATTTCTTCGTAACATTTTAAAATCTTACAAGGAACCTTCGTATTTGCACACCACAACCGACATTTTCTTGTTGGTTACATAACCTACATTTTCTTGTCGTTTACATCACCTAAGAGGTTAAAGAGACTTATCTAATGATAGATTATCATTTTAATATTATTTTGGACCTGCATTCGCATTAATTAAATACCAAGGGTAAGACTTTCTCAAGGATAGGCAACTGTCATCTTGACCCAGGGTTAACATGATTTTAACTCAGTTACCGTTGTTCACTGGAAGGTTTCACTCGGAGAACTGAAGGCCAATAAATATAGGCTTCATTGTTGTATTGAAATGTATGTTCTATTAAATAAATCTGAAGGAGTGCAGAAATTCTTTCAAAGTGTCTTTCGTCATTCAGTGTATGTGTTTTATTAAATTTGTTGTCCAGTTATTGATAACTTAAATTTTCACAGATTTATTAACCAGATATGTTTAGTGAATTTGCTAATTTGTTTTTGAATGGTTTATGATTTAATTTCATATGCTTTTAAATAAAAATATATAATTAGTAAATTGAGAAAGATATCAACTGGAACATTGTTCTCACCATGACCAATACGGTATTATTATTTTTAGTTTAATTTATTATTTTCAGTTTAACTTAATTTGATTACAGATTTGATAAATATATCCAGGAAAAACCTGAAATAAAGATGGTCTATCTTTTCAGTACATTTATTAATTTTTATTGATTTTGATTTTAAGCAAAGTCTTACGGTAGAAATCACATAAGAGAAATTTTTGGCCGACGCCTTTCGAACCAACAAGTGTGGTTCATCGTCAGGGCCAGATGAATAGACGGACCATGGCAAAGGCTTAAATAAAGAGGGATGTAGAGACATAATTTAAAGTAAAGGCTATATTTGAGCAATAATATTTAAATTATGATATTAATTTATTAATATATTAAAAACAAATATTATTCAATAACGGCTATATTTTTTTTTTCTCTGTAAAAGCTATCTAAGTAATATATTATATGTACAAAAAGATTACAAGCATCATGTCATTCCTTCCAGAGCCAAAAGAATAGCCCTGGGCCTGCAGACTGTAAACCTTATAGCTCCCTCGCAGGGGCAGCTTCTTCCAAAACCAAACTGAGATGTCCAAGAAAACAAAAAACCCACACAGGGGCGACAAAGAGCTAAACTTTCATGACAGTGAACTAGACATATGAATGCCCACGCAGGGGCTATCAGCAGAAATATTTTGACTTGTATAACTGACAGGTGTCAACGTGACTGAGTTACAGATGTCAGCTATGCAATTCAAATTGCCAGTGATGAGGCAAAACCAAAGACATGACCACAAACTCAGAGTTAAGCAGGACCAAGAGACAGGAGGCGAATGCCAAAAGACCGAAACAGAGGAAGCATTAACCAGAGGATCAAAAGACAAAATCCAGACGTTACCCGCCATGGCTTCAACGAGCTGAAGATTGCTGGATGGAGGCGAAGTGTGCATCTGCCGCTTCAGCCAGGTTCGGATCCTCCACGACATAAGCCCACCCGTCGCCTTCCTCGCGCCCTTCCCACATTTTCCGCCAAGTGTCTTCGTCAACATCTGGAGGAGGTGGCCCCACCGGAGGGAAGCGGTCTTGCCGACTCGTCTCCTCCAAGCTTCCAACAACAGACGTTGGTTGCGCTTCAGCAGCATTCTTTTCCACGGACGATTGTTCCTTTCCAAGACTGATCTCCCTGCCCATGTCTTCCAGTAGTTTTTCCTGCGGGTTCTGGAGATGCTCCTCATCTGGAAGTTTTGTGAACATGATGGAGATATGGGCGTTAACGCCTTCATAATCCTTTGTTCTCGGCAAGGTGAAAACCACAGAACCAAAAGCTGGGAGCTTCGTCTTCCCTTCACAAGATCCCCCAACCTCCACATATTGCCGAATGGGAAGCGGGGTTGCTCTAGCTCTCCGGTGGCAGTAGCAACAGCAACAATGATGGTGCTCATTTGCTGCAGGTGGTCTTGAGGATGATCCTCTGGATGGACCTCGTCTACATGGCTGCCGTTCGCGAAGTTTTGCCATTGTAAGTCTAAAGCTGCCTATGTGTCTTCGATGTTGAATCTGGAATTGGTAGCCGCAACAGTTTCCTCCCAATTCACTCTCAAATGCCCGGCTTTCCCCTTGTCTTCCTTCGCTCGTTGGCCAACAATTCCGCTGCCAGACTCGATGCTGCAAGGCACCAAATTGCTCTCTCTTCCCCACCCAGCAACCAGAATGGCCGCAAGGACAATTCTCCAGGCTGCAGGGGAATGAACCCGAACTTGGCCGGAGCTTGCTATGCTTCCACGACCGCCAACTTTCCTCAGGCCAGAATGCCTTGATCGAGCCATGAAACTTGTAATATTCTCCCCTAAATTCTCGTTGCAGGTGCACAATAAATCTGCCCTGCTCCTCCATCTACCCCGTCTCTTCTGCATTGAATGCCTTCTCCACTTGGGGTGGCTTAATGGCCATATGACGGCCTTCATTGGGGAGCTTATGGGTTTACACGGGGCAGCCCATGCACTGCATGTGGCATGCCTGTACGTCTGGCTTCGACACCCGCATCCGGGGTTCAATAACGGCTATATTAAACACAACTAGTTTTTTAAAAATAATATTTAAATTCATTTATTAAATCCAAATATTACTAGTTTTTGAAAAATAATATTTAAATTGTGATATTATATTTAAATAATGATATTGGTTTATTAATTTATTAAAAATATCAATATGTAACGACTATATTAAATTGCTAGTTTTTGAAAAATAATATTTAAATTTATTTATTAAAACCAAATATTACTAGTTTTTGAAAAATAATATTTTAATTGTGATATTAGTTTATTACTTCATTAAAGCCAAATATTAATAAGTAACCGCCATATTAAACAGCTAGCTTTTGAGAAATAATATTTAAATTAATTTATTAAGAAAAAAAATCAAAGTCAAACTTTAAAAGAGGGGAGTCAAAAATTATAAAAACGAGTCCAGACCCTAATCTAAAAAAGATCATTTGATAAATAATTAATGGAAATAAAATAAACTAAATTAAAAATAATTAATGGAAAATTAAATAAAATAAAACAAAAATATATACAAGTCAAAAAATAATAATATATATATATATATATATATATATATATATATATATATATATATATATATATATATATATCCAAAGAAGCATAAGGTGGCTTCAACCTTTAGGCCTTTAAATACCATCCGGAGCTCCCTTAGATTTGTAAAAGACCTGTTGGACCCCAAGAATATGATGGGTGTTTACATTATCCCGTGCTCTTGTGGGACTCCCTACATTGGTGAGACTGGTTGCTCGATTAATCAAAGGATTCGTGAGCATGTTGCTGACATCAAGCATGGAAGGACCCACTCCTCTGCTTTGGCGGAGCATGCAGATAAATCTAAGCATCACATCTGCATTGAGGAGGCCCAAGTCATTGCTAGGGTTAATCATTTCCATCATCGTAAATTGAGGGAGGCCATAGAAATTGAAAAAAGACCCAATAATTTGAATAGAGATGATGGTTGGAATATTAGTAGAAGTTGGGTCCGTGTTTGTCCTCCTACTTTTTTAGGCTTCTTTTTGAGATTTATTTTGTTTATCTATGTAAGTATTGGCATTCTTTTTATGGTGTTTGTTGTTGATTTATTCTTCATTACAGTTTATTTTCTTGATCCTTTGTGTTTTTTTATGTATTTTATCATCATATTCATTTTTAACTCCTTT
The DNA here is from genome assembly GCA_031772625.1 of Pinus tabuliformis. Taxonomy (NCBI): domain Eukaryota; kingdom Viridiplantae; phylum Streptophyta; class Pinopsida; order Pinales; family Pinaceae; genus Pinus; species Pinus tabuliformis. The sequence continues at coordinate 314,825,545 of CM062812.1, forward strand.
TAGTATTTTCCTTATTTGTTTAATGGGCCTGAGCCACATATTTTATTATTGACTTCGTTTTGTTTATTGATTACTTTTCTATATATATATATATATATATATATATATATATATTGAATGGTGTATATTTTTGTTTTATTTTATTTATTTTTCCATTAATTATTTTTAATTTAGTTTATTTTATTTCCATTAATTATTTTTCAAATGATCTTGTCTGGATTAGGCTCTTGACTCGTTCTTATAATTTTTTACTCCCCTCTTTTTTTTTTTTTTCTCAGCAACACTAACTAATTTATATTAATATATACAGGTGAACTTTACATCCAAAAAGACTGTCTGCCCAGGGCCAACTGTGGCTCCTTGGGTGACTCTATCATTTTCAAACTTCTGCCTCGCAGGGCGATATATCCAGACTAGATCAATATTCATGACTCGGTGATATTTCAATGTTGCACCAAAACTGCCCACGCAGGGGCATCCCACAGAAGACACACAACCCAGAAAGCCTATAGACGCCGAGAACATAACACAGAACAGACAAGAAACAAGCATAGACATAAGACGTATACCAGGCATGAGACGCCAAACCCAGCAAGACTATAGTAGCCGATACCATGACTCAGAACAGGAAGGAAACAAACCAAAACATAAGACGAAAACCTGATATTAACCAAGACCCCGTACCCAGCCTGAGCGAAGGAAGCCAATGCGAGGGCGTGCCGTTGTGCGTTAGTCCTCTGGTTTTTCTTCCAGAATTCTACACCATCCTTGTCCCTCTGGGATGCCATCCCGCACAGCCATGGGATCCTGCGCAGGGGCTGGCAACTCTTGTTCTCGAGCTCGGAAGGGGGCTTGCTGAGGCTCCCTCTCTGAATTGTCCTCTGCATTCGATGGCTCCCCCATTGGGCGCTTCCCCTTGCTGCTCTCTGAACGATCCTCAGCAGGTACCAGTGGCGGTTCTTCCTCATTCTCCTCAGGAATTTTGGTGAAAAGCACTGAGATGTGTGCATTGATTCCAGCATTGTCCCTGGAGCTACCCAGTGTAAAAATGACTGAGCCAAACGCTGGGAGCATGGGTGCTCCATCATTGGAGCTACCAGCTTCCAGAAACTGACTAGTTGGAATTGGGGTGGCTCCTGCCCTTCTATAACAATAGCAGCAGCAGCAGTGATGGTGGAAATCCGCTGCAGGGGGACGAGAGGTTTCTCCACGCCCTGAGCCTCTTCTGCAAGGCATCCTTTCTCGCAGCCACACCATGGAATCCTCAAATTCCTTATCCTGTTCCAGAGCAGAGGAGGGCCTACTGTTGTTGCGTTCCCTTCTTGAAGCCTGCTGTCCCCAAATTGGGTCGAGGCTGAGCTCAATTGAGCATAGACAAAGACCAGTAAAAACAAGCATGGAGCGGACCGCGTCCGAGCTCTCAGCAACCAAACCACAGCATCTACGCTTAGAGTTCTAAGTATCCTTCTCGTAACACTGAATTCCGCTCCCTAACATTCCATCATTCTTAAACCCATTATCATTCCCTCGGAACTTGCCCGCATTGAATGCGCTCTGCTGGTTTGCCATCGCCACCAGCGCCCTCATTAAGACTGCCCTTATGCTTCTCCCGGCCTGCAGTCTCGGCGGCGAGAGGCATTGAAGGCCCTTGATCCTCACGTGGCAGCCCGTGCTAGGCATGTGGCTCACCATTGTCTAACTTAATGACACCCGCATCCGGGGTTTACTCCCCTCTTTTAAAGTTTGATTTTGATTTTTATTAGTTTGATTTTGATTTTTTTTTTAATAAATTAATTTAAATATTTTTTCTCGAAAAGTAGTTGTTTATGGGAATCTGGGATTCAAATTATTTGAATATTGGGAATCAGTCTATGAGAATCAGGGGAATGTTGGGACTAAAATTATTGGATTATTGGGAATCACTTGGGAATGAGGGAAATGTTGGATTATTGGGAATCAGTTGGGAATCAATTTATGGGAATCAGTGAAATTCAATTGTTTCACTTGGGAGAATCAGTTGGGACTCAGAGTATTGGATTATTCTCAGAGTATTGGATTATTTGGGAATTAGTTTCTTGGGAATCAATTGAGAATCAACTTATGGGAATTAGTTTATAGAACATGAAATTCAGTTGGGAGGATCACTTGGGACTCAGATTATTGGATTATACTGGGAATCAGTTGGGAGAATCAATTGGGGGGAGAATCAGTTGGGACTCAAATTATTGGATTATTGGGAATCAATTCGAATCAGTTTATGGGAATCAGTTTATAGGACAGGGAATTCAGTTGGTTTATAGGACAGGAAATTCAATTGGGAGAATCAGTTGGGACTCAGGTTATAGGATTATTGGGAATCAGTTTATGGGAATTAGTTTATAGAACAGGAAATTCAGTTGGGAATCAGTTTATGTGAATTAGAGAATAGGAAATTCAGTTGGGAATCAGTTTATGGGAATTAGAGAATAGGAAATTCAGTTGGGAGAATCACTTGGGAATTAGTTTATGGGAATTAGTTTATAGAACAGGAAATTCAGTTGGGAATCAGTTTATGGGAATCAGAGAATAGGAAATTCAATTGGGAATCAGTTTATGGGAATTAGAGAATAGGAAATTCAATTGGGAGAATCAGTTGGGACTCAGATTATTGGATTATTGGGAATCGGTTGGGAATCAGTTTATAAAACAATGAATTCATTCAAACCTTTAGAGGAGCTTATTATTATTTAAGCACCCACTTCAATTAATGATTCCTATCCCATTCTTCTCTTTCAAGTCTCAATAACTAATCATTCAAACCTTGATAGAGGAGCTTATTATTATTTTAGCACCCACTTTAACTGATAATTCCTATTCCATTCTTCTCTTTTAAGTCTCAATAACTCTAGTACCGTGATGGAAGTTGTATTAACATAAGAGTGGCATAGAATTTTGCTAAAAAAAACTATTATTTCATTATACTTTAACACACATGTGGTGAAGATGAAAATAAAACTTTCAAAATATGAATCAATGAAATTATTACAAATTGTTTATTTGTTTATATATATATTAAAATTAAAAAATGTATGGATCAAAACTCAACTAATAATTAATTATACCAAAAATCTTATTCCATGTGAACTAACATACTAATAATAAGTTTAAGAGGTATTTTTCGTAAGAATCTTACTTCCACGTGAACTAATATACCAATAATAAGTTTAAGAGATATTTTTCGTTAGACTGTTTGTTTGCTCTTATACCGTAAAAAAATCAGTTATTTCCTTCTTGAAGCCGAGTATTCGATGAAGTAAATCGCGAAAGGCTTATCATTTAAGATACGCCTACCATGTCAAACATCTCCATATAAAGTAGTTGAACTGATCCGCTATACTTTAGCATCACTATTAACTAATTAAGTATCGTTGAATTTGTAATACTGAATTTTAATGGTTAAAGTCATTATTTAATATTTAAATTTTTTAATTAATTAAATAATGAATACATAATTTAATGAAGTTAAAGTGCTATTTTTTAAAACAAATGAAAAAATTAAAAATATATATATATATTAATTAATTAAATAATTAATATATAATTTAATAAAATAAATTTGGTAATTTTTGAGTAAAAATTTATAGTATATTTAATAAAACGAAAGTTACATTTTTCAAATAAAAAATGATAGCATAAGTGGAAAAGTTGAATAATCACTAATTAAATCCATAATTAATACATAATGAGCTAAAAGTGGCACCTCTTCTTGACAATTAATACATAATGAAGTAAAAGTGGCACCTCTTTGGAATGAAAACGAAGAAGAAAAATCGGAAAAAACCACTCACGAAGTAAAGTGAATTTCCTACTATGAAAAAATAAAAAGAAAAGATGGAAAAACCACTCACGAAGTAAAGATTTTCTTACTATGGTTAGAAATAGCAAACACTATATTAAATAATAGATATCATTTTTGGGATTCAACTGCGTTAAGTAAGTCATTCAAACGTATGACCATTTCCATGAGAGGTAGTCGTAACTGACTAATTTCTCATGATTTTTGAATAGTTCACTTAGCACTCATTGCATCGGGTGATGCTCACAGGGGTGAAGAAGTGGGATTGAAACTAGTGAAATGTGGAGAACGAATCACATAGCATCAATCATCACTTCCGGGGCTTGCACCCGGTAACCAGGACTTCCCAGGAGGTCACCCATCCCAGAACTCCTCTGGCTCAAGCGCGCTTAACTGTGGAGTTTTTCCCCACAATCAAGCCCACTTAGCTTGCTACCCCATTTGCAAAACCTTAGCAAGTATTGTGCCTCATGAACCATTCAAGTAGAGATCCCTTGACTCTTTTTGAATTTAAGTATGGGGGATTTACGCAGTGCATTATATTAGATATCATTTTTGGGATTCAACTGCGTTAAGTAAGTCATTCAAACGTATGACCATTTCCATGAGAGGTAGTCGTAACTGACTAATTTCTCATGATTTTTGAATAGTTCACTTAGCACTCATTGCATCGGGTGATGCTCACAGGGGTGAAGAAGTGGGATTGAAACTAGTGAAATGTGGAGAACGAATCACATAGCATCAATCATCACTTCCGGGGCTTGCACCCGGTAACCAGGACTTCCCAGGAGGTCACCCATCCCAGAACTCCTCTGGCTCAAGCACGCTTAACTGTGGAGTTTTTCCCCACAATCAAGCCCACTTAGCTTGCTAGCCCTATATTAAATAGTTTATTTATAATTAGTAAAAAAAATAATGAGTATATATTGAGAATGTATTTTTAAATATATAAAGAAAATAAATATTTTTAAGATGATGAGAATTATTTGGAAAGTATTTTTTGAAATGATTTAAAAATAAAATATTATAATTGATATAGTTTAAAAAATTAAAAATTAAAAAATAAATATTTAAGTTCATATTATATAAAAGTTAAATATGAAATATCATAACATTAATTTATGAGTTCATTATAGAAATATCATAATATTAATTTATGTGCAATATATATGAGAAGTTTTATTTTCCTATAAATAAGATTTTTTCAAAAATTATAAGTAATAAAAAAGTTTACACAAAATTTGAAATTTTTGTCAATTATCTAGTTTTTCTTATAGAGAGATACATTTTTTTTTTTTCATCTTATTTTTTTTTCATTTTATTAGTAACAGGTTATTTGAATGAAAACCAAAATTACAACAATCCTCTTTGAAAATATTAGAAAAAACAAAATTAGATATATAAATAAAATAATGTGTATAGCTAATTTTTTTTTTTTTTGTAAGTTTGGTAGGACTCCTATTTTCGAGTTTTACATGTCTATTATTCACCGCCCTACAAGGGGAGGGTAGTACAACATTCAAACCCAAGATCGGAGACTTCATTCCACTTGGGATATATGTGTAGCTAAAAGTAATCACCAAATAACCTATTTGAAAATTTGATAAAAAAATCATCAAATATATCTTATGTCTATTTTTGAAATCCAACTAACATAAACATTACAATAATATGTTGCAAAAAAGTAAAATCTCTCATTAAAAATATATAAATAAAAGAAAAATACATATACATAATTGAGATTGCACATTCAAATCACACATTGGATTGATATTCACCATATAAATTAATTTATAGTAATATGTTAAAAAAAATGTAAAAATTCTCGCCAAAAATATAGAAGAGTACTATAAAAAAAATGTATATAAATAATTGAGATTACCCATAAAAACGCATGGATGCACATTCAAGTCACACCATGGGTTGATAGTCACCATATAAATTAATTATTGTAGTTATGATTTCAGTATTACTGCATCTTACTAAGTCTACTCATATTAAATGATTGTGTTGCTATATCATTGTATATTCATATTTAATCTTGACCACCTACTATCTAATTTAGATGGATTAAAAGATCCAATGATTTTTAAAATTGGTAACAGCTTAAACGAAAGAAAAATTTAGTGATAGGTGTACTACATACTTGTTGTCTTTCTGAGCTCTGTTTTCCATTCATACTTTGTTTCTATGGTCTTCTATTTGTTGCAAAGCTAAAGGGACTTATAAATGTTGGGAATAGAGTTCACCCTTCTTACCAACGTCTCCCTTTGACTCTACTGCAGCAGGGGCTCACAAACCATCATTGTTATCCCTTTGAAGCAATAAAGCTGCATCACATGAATAAAAAAAATTACTGATCGAATACTGGACAGGATGTGTTTAATATGTGTGCGACTATAAAAACTCTTCACAATTCTTCCATCACTGCAAGGTGCCTCATTGATTCTACAACACTTCGAATTAAACCATGAAGAAAAAATAATACTTAAAGCGGCTTCATGACAGACTAGGTCACAAAAGGGCACGAAACAGACCGAGAAATACATACGAGAGATGGGAATCCTTCCGAAATTGTGGAGCCTTTGGAGTTGTGCGCAATTTTAAGAAAATGCAGGAGTTGAACGAAGTTTGGTATTTCTCAAACGTACTAAATTTCGCCAATCTACTTCGACAATCCTTCTACACCTAATTTTCTTCCTAAGCTCCTGTGGATTTTGCTGAGAAGGCACACCACGGATAAATGTTGGGCAGTGTACGTAGCGCTGGAAGCTCTGGTAGCTAAGCAATGAGCAAGGCGTTAGAAGAGGAAGTGTGAATTTTAAGTTTTAACTCAGATCCAATTGGAAACAAACTGATTCGCGATGTGGTGGAAAAAGATACAAGGAAAATGAATCCCGGCCGTGCAGCTCAACCAAAAAAATAAAAGAGCAACCGTAGCACCTCCGTAGCGGATACCACGACTGTGAACTACTGTCACAGGCGTTATAAAATACCATTGTGCAATACCTTGTCAAGCCGCATACGAGCTGAGCGAGGAAGAACTCTGATTGGGTTTCCTGGCAGAGAGAATCTTCACGTAGAAACGTTAGTCCGCATTGCCTGGAAGAGAGAAGGACAACATTATTTCTCTACACTCGAATGGACCAGTCTGACCAGGGGAAGAAAATTTGCAGAGTTATGCCTAAGTTTGGCATATGTGCTCTAATACCATGTTAAGCGAGGTATCTAATACCATGTTAGGCAAGGTATGGATGAATTTCATTAAGATAAAAGGTCAATATATATAATCTAAAGGGTAGCCCTTCGGATTCAGATTCAATCATCTTTTCCTATTCTAATTTATTTACATATTTATATAAATTTACTAAATCCAAGAAAATTAGGTGTATAACCATATTTATTTTTTGGTTTATTTAACCAATATTATTATGATTATTATTTTAATAATCAATCTTAAATTTGTTGAATTATATTCTAAAATTATTTGAAATTTAAATTTATATTATTATATTCTAAAAAAGACAGCTATTTCCTTTTTCAACCTTTTTAGTCTCATACATATGACAATTCTATGCATCCATAACATTTTGGAATTTCCCAATACCATTTTCAAAGTTTATTTTTTTTTAGTAATGTTGATTTTTTTTCTCTGGTACTTAAAATAGAAAGAGACTTTTGATCTTTTGAATTATGGTTGATCACATTCTTATAATGTTAACTTTCTAGTATATTCTAATTTTTTATCACACCATAATTTCTCCTTAAATTTAGATGTAATGATACTTTTACTGTTATCATTATTCTATAGAGTAACATCTTCCTCATTTACCAAATGATCTAGCCAATAAATGACATCTTATGTCACCTCTGCTTGTGTCACAAGTGGTTTCACCTAGAGTTTGAAGCCAGCTTAGGAAGCCTCTTCTTGTGTCACAAGTGGTTTCACCTAGAGTTTGAAGCCAGCGTAGGAAGCCTCTTTTCTCCCATGTGGTTTATCATGTTCTTGTCTATGTTCCCCCAAGTTAGGAGGATAAGGGAGCACATGAGTAGGGAGATGTGCAATGGGGACATGGGGAAACACCTGAAAATTGTAGGGAAATTCAAGGGGGATGGGAGGACGTCGAGGTTGCTAGAATAGAGGTCCCCATCTATGCATTATAAAACTAAGAATAGTAATGATAAAATCCCTGCAATAAAAACCCACCACATGCAAATTCACCATTGTGCAATCTAATGAAAACACTATAATCATGTCTATCTTGAAATCATGGAAACTTTTAAGTTTGTTGGATTATGAATAGGGATATCAAATTCTACTTTCTCCATATGAATTTTTATGAGATTGGAACCATATCTAAAGATCCTAAAATAATTAATGGTAATATTAAAATTTTGAGTAACCTTTTATATCCTTTTATTTTAAGAATTTAATATTCCCATTAATTACCAAGGTTATATACTTTTACAATCTCTATTTCCTATCTTTGTTCTATTTTCATGGGTTTTGGATAAAAATTATGGGATGGGGTGTCTAGGAATCCCTCTCTAGGAGAGGGGGATGCTGAAACATCCTCATTTTTGGGAAATATATTCCACACACTAAGGAAACATTTTCCCATGTGTTTCCCCAAATTTTCCCAAAAAGGGGATGTGCTAAAAATGTTTCCTAGGTGTCCCCCCATCCTTATAGCATGGAAATGTGGGGAGTTCACCTCTTACCAAAATGGATGTCTCCCCATGGAACATTGTTTGTATTACATTAAGCACCTAGTCATAGACATACTCTCAATGGGGAAAAGGCTCGTTTCTGTGAGAGGGATAGGAAGTTATACTACCTTTAATGTTAAAATTATAAGTTATTAAATTTTTTTGAATTTACTCTCTCTTTTTCCATGATTCCATAGAGATGTTGAATCTCAAGCTTCATAATCACATATGATAATATGAGTAGTAGGAGTCTCAGATAAGAGCTTCTTCCTATTCTAAAGAAAAATGTTGATTGATTTACAATTGTTTTCAAGATCATAATAAGCTTTCAACCCTCCATTTATCATGGTCTTACACTATAGTTATCGATTTTTGGATTAATATGGGCCTTATATAGGGCTTAACAATAGTTCCACTAAAACACATGATGAAGATTGATTTCAAGATATTTGTAAAAAGTCACTTCCTCCAAACTTTTTTTTCATACACAAAATTAACATAAGTAATATTTTTAGATTTGATTGTCATAACCTTTGTTTTGTTAGCGTTAATAGTAAGACACCTACTAAAGCATAAATTCGTGAAATTGTTTAGTCATTTGTGATGTCATAAAGACAACTCACTATAAGAATGATATAATCAACATAAAGAAGAATGATGATGACTATTTCAACTAAACTCTTGTCGACAAAACCTTCTTCTTCCAAATAACTATTTAACTTGTCACTAGATAATGTCAAAAGAGTTAGGGAACAAGGAACAACCTTGCTTAACTCCTATATTACAAGCAATTTATTATGACCAACGCTCCATATTCCTAAACATGGCAATAATAAGTGGAAGCTAAATGTTTTACATTTTAACCATTTTACCCAACCATATTCCTAAACATGCCAATAATAAGTGGAAGCTAAATGTTTTACATTTTAACCATTTTACCCAAATTCAACAGAATTGTTAGTGAAATTGCATTATTCAGAGCAAAGATGGGTTTAGTGTCATAAAAACCTTGTAAAATACCCTGATTATATAACTCAAAAATTCAAATATAAAATTCAAACAAATGATGATTAAACTTATAGAAAAACTTTCTAAAAAAATATGCCATAAAAAGAACCAAAACTTCAACATTTAAACTATGTTGATAATAACAAATTACAACATGATTTTTTAAAGAAAATTAACTTATGTGAATTTAATCACCGCACACCTATATTTGGTTAAGAAATTTTTTATTTATCGGATGACTTATTACTAGTGTTATATGAAATAGACAAATTTGCATCGAAAGGGATTATTTGGATAAGGAAATATTTTTAATATGTTGATAATAACAATTTATAACATGAATTTTTAATAATTAATAGTAGAAAATTAACTTATGCGAATTTAATGTGATTTTTAATTATTAATAGTAGGAAATTAACTTATGTGAATTTAATGAAAAAATATTAGTATTATTTATATTAAATCATTTGTTTAAGAAATTTGTTATCTATTGAATGACTTATTACGGGTGTTATATGAATAGACAAATTTGCATGGAAAGGGATTGTTCGGATAAGGTGAAAGATAATTTCTCCACCCTTCAAGTAGGTTATGTTTAGGTTGGGATATGCTTACATGGGAAAAAAATCTACCTACTAATGAGATGTTATTGTTAGAAATGTAGAAGAGAGCAGAAGGAAATTAAACAAAACACACATTGTTATACTTTTATATTTTTATTGATCACAATAGTTACACATATATAGGACATAAATCTTTGACTTCCACACATTTAGATAATGACTACAACTCATACATAGGAAACAACAACTTCTCGATTGATGCTTGGAAACTCTAAATGACAACACATGGAAGCATTATTTCCAATACCCTCCCTTAATGCTTACATGGAAAACATTGAGAACACGTATTACAACAACAAGGATAACCTATGTCTCATTGTTCTTCATCAGAACTCACGTCGACTCTGGAATCTCGCAAACACTTGTTTCACCACCACCTCTCAACAGCATAAATCTGAGAAATTAAAGTCTTTCCTATACTGGAACTACTGATTTCATGTGTTTAAGCTGTTATGTCGAGTTGTCACGTGGCCTCCATTTAAAACATAACCACCTTTGACCATCATTGATGAACATTGCAAGATCAACAATATTTACACTTTGCATCGTCATGGCTTCTGCGATAAGAGTCGTCAAGTAATGAACCACTGTATGGACCAACAACCATCCGTTGGATACGCTTTTGTCTATCTGTGAGTTACTAGGATGGAGGTTTGGATACTAAATGTGTTCAAAATTTGATCAAACAACTTGACCTTACTAACACAAGAATTGATGTTGCAGACACAAGAGCTTCCATTTTAAGAACCACCAACCCTTTTTATAACCGGAATTGAAAGAAACAAAAAACTGCTTGACAAAGACATCTGACAACTACAAAGTCAATAATCATCAAACTATCAACTGTCATCGAGGCATAGAAAAGTCACCACATCCCTCCTTAGCACATGTCAAAATTTGTTCATCTAGTTCAATCTTTATCTTCAAGTTTTCTCGTCTTCACAAAGCATTTTTTAGAGTGGTCAATTCCAACAAACTTACACTCACATATTGAGTTGACCAAACTCAATATGTTCAAAATGCAAACTCCAAAATTTGAGATCATAACAAGATTGCCACAGAAACATCTGATGCAAAGATCTCTTCCCTCAAGAAGTGAAAAATTGAGATGTGCCTCCAATTTTAACACTTTTGACATATATCACTAGCCACTTGAAACTCCTCCGCACCAGATATCAGAGTCAGATGCGTGTAGGAGAATGTATAGTCCGTGGGCATGATTTTACAAATTTATAATATGACAATGCACACAATTTTGACAAAACCATCCAAGCATGAATTTGAATCCTTTGAACATTTCGAGCAGTTAAGCACAAACACAAATTTATAGATAGCAAGATAACAGAAGGATCTGACGATGCTTGAATAAGTTGCAAATAGTAAGCATATCTACACACACGGGATCACAAACAATTTCAAACACTAAAAATAAACACGCATACATCTATACTAATATGTACAGAAAAAATAACACTAAGGATCCCTCACATATTATTGGCCCTCCCTTGAGGGATTCAACCCTGTACCAGCTCTGTTACCATGTTAGAAATATAGAAGAGAGCAGAGAGAACAATTAAACACAATACAAAACACACATCGTTATACTATTATATCTTTAGTTACAAATATATTGGACATAAATCCCTGACTTCCACACATCTAGAACATGACTACAACTCATACGCAAGAAACAACAACTTCTAGATTTACAAATATATTGGAGATAAATCCCTAACTTCCACACATCTAAAACATGACTACAACTCATACATAGGAAACAACAACTTCTAAATTGACTATAAAAAACTCTGAATAATGACTCATAACAACACAGAGAAATATTATTTTCAATAATTATCACTTATAAAGTGTAAAAGTTCATCCAAATTAAACCACCCTTGAAATATATTAATTCCCAAACATAAAGTGTATCCTCACCTCTACCCATAAAATCTGTAAACATAAAATAAATTAGTTATGTGGTCTGCAGAACTGTAGAACCGTTGACCCTACCCTCAAGGTAACTACGGCAGCCATGGACAACTTATTTTGCCCAATCAGCGAGGGTGGTGCATTTCTACACCTAGGACCCTACCCTCAAGGTAACTACAGCAACCATGGACAACTTATTTTTCCCAATCAGCGAGGGCGGTGCATTTCTACAACTAGGATACGTTCACATGTCATATAGCACTGGGAGCATTAAAATATCTCTAGGTACATTAATGTTGTTTAAAAAAAAATTATAAAGCTTATGTTGATACAGGCTAATGGGGAAGATCTGATTTCTTCGTAACATTTTAAAATCTTACAAGGGACCTTCATATTTGCACACCACAACCGACATTTTCTTGTTGGTTACATAACCTACATTTTCTTGTCGTTTACATCACCTAAGAGGTTGACGAGACTTATCTAATGATAAATCATCATTCTAATATTATTTTGGACCTACATTCACATTAATTAAATACCAAGGGTAAGACTTTCTCAAGGATAGGCAACTGTCATCTTGACCCAGGGTTAGCATGATTTTAACTCAGTTACCGTTGTTCACTGGAAGGTTTCACACGGAGAACTCAAGGCCAATAAATATAGGCTTCATTGTTGTATTGAAATGTATGTTCTATTAAATAAATCTGAAGGAGTGCAGAAATTATTTCAAAGTGTCTTTCGTCATTCAGTGTATGTGTTTTATTAAATTTGTTGTCAAGTTATTGTTAACTTAAATTTTCACAGATTTATTAACCAGATATGTTTAGTGAATTTGCTAATTTGCTTTTGAATGGTTTATGATTTAATTTGATATGCTTTTAAATAAAAATATATAATTAGTAAATTGAGAAAGATATCAACTGGAACATTGTTCTCACCATGACCAACAGGGTATTATTACTTTTAGTTTAACTTATTATTTTCAGTTTAACTTAATTCGATTACAGATTTGATTAATATATTCAGGAGAAACCTGAAATAAAGATGGTCTATCTTTTCAGTAAATTTATTAATTTTTATTGATTTTGATTTTAAGCAAACTCTTACGGTAGAAATCATATAAGAGAAATTTTTGGCCAACGCGTTTCGAACCAACAAGTGCGGTTCATCATCAGGACCAGATGAATAGACGGACCATGGCAAAGGCTTAATCATAGAGCGTTGTAGAGACATAATTTCAAGTAACGGCTATATTTGAACAATAATATTTAAATTATGATATTAATTTATTAATATATTAAAAACAAAAATTATTCAATAATGGTTATATTAAACACAGCTAGTTTTTGAAAAAATTATTTAAATAATGATATTATTTTTTTAATTTATTAAAAATATTAACAGGTAACGGCTATATTAAACGGCTAGTTTTTGAAAAATAATATTTAAATTAATTTATTAAAGCCAAATATTACTAGTTTTTGAAAATTGATATTTAAATAACAATATTAGTTTATTAATTTATTAAAAATATTAATATGTAACGACTATATTAAATTGCTAGTTTTTTAAAAATAATATTTAAATTCATTTACTAAATCCAAATATTACTAGTTTTTGAAAAATAATATTTAAATTGTGATATTATATTTAAATAATGATATTGGTTTATTAATTTATTAAAAATATCAATATGTAATGACTATATTAAATTGCTAGTTTTTGAAAAATAATATTTAAATTGTGGTATTAGTTTAATAGCTAGCTTTTGAGAAATAATATTTAAATTAATTTATTAAAAAAAAAAGTCAAAGTCAAACTTTAAAGGAGGGGAGTCAAAAATTATAAAAATGAGTCAAGACCTTAATCTAGAAAAGATCATTTGATAAATAATTAATGGAAATAAAATAAACTAAATTAAAAATAATTAATGGAAAATGAAATAAAATAAAACAAAAATATATACAAGTCAAAAAAAAATAATATATATATATATATATATATATATATATATATATATCCAAAGAAGCATAAGGTGGCTTCAACCTTTAGGCCTTTAAATACTATCTGGAGCTCCCCTAGATTTGTAAAAGACCTATTGGACCCCAAGAATATGATGGGTGTTTACACTATCCCGTGCTCTTGTTGGACTCCCTACATTGGTGAGACTGGTTGCTCGATTAATCAAAGAATTCGTGAGCATGTTGCTGACATCAAGCATGGAAGGACCCTCTCCTCTGCTTTGGCGGAGCATGCAGATAAATCTAAGCATCACATCTGCATTGAGGAGGCCCAAGTCATTGCTAGGGTTAATCATTTCCATCATCGTAAATTGAGGGAGGCCATAGAAATTGAAAAAAGACCCAATAATTTGAATAGAGATGATGGTTGGAATATTAGTAGAAGTTGGGTCTTTGTCTTGTCCTCCTACTTTTTTAGGCTTCTTTTTGAGATTTATTTTGTTTATCTATGTAAGTATTTGCATTCTTTTCATGGTATTTGTTGTTGATTTATTTTTCATTACAGTTTATTTTCTTGATCCTTCGTTTTTTTTTTATGTATTTTATCATCATATTCGTTTTTAACTCCTTTTAGTATTTTCGTTATTTGTTTAATGGGCCTGAGCCACATATTTTATTATTGACTTCGTTTTATTTATTGATTAGTTTTCATTGGATATATATATATATATATATATATATATATATATATATATATATATATATATATATATATTGAATGGTGTATATTTTTGTTTTATTTTATTTATTTTTCCATTAATTATTTTTAATTTAGTTTATTTTATTTCCATTAATTATTTTTCAAATGATCTTGTCTGGATTAGGGTCTTGACTCGTTCTTATAATTTTTTACTCCCCTCTTTTAAAGTTTGATTTTGATTTTGATTAGTTTGATTTTGATTTTTTTTTAATAAATTAATTTAAATGTTATTTCTCGAAAACTAGTTGTTTAATATAGCAATTACTTATTAATACTTGGTTCTAATAAATGAATTTAAATATTGTTTTTCGAAAACTAGCCGTTTAATATAGCCGTTACATATTAATATTTTTAATAAATTAATAAACTAATATCATTATTTAAATATTATTTTCGAAAACTATAAATTAATTTAAATATTATTTTTAAAAAACTCGTTGTTTAATATAGCCGTTACCTATTAATATTTTTAATGAATTAATGAAATAATATCATTATTTAAATATTTTTTTTCAAAAACTAGCCGTTTAATATAGGCGTTACTGAATAATATTTGTTTTTAATATATTAATAAATTAATATCATAATTTAAATGTTATTGTCCAAATATAGTCGTTACTTGAAATTATGTCTCTACATTGTTCTCTACTTAAGCTTTTGTCATGGCTTGCCTCTTCATCTGGTCCTGATGATGAACCACACTTGTTCGTTCGAAACACGTCGGCCAAAAATTTATCTTATGTGATTTCTACCGAAAAACTTTGCTTAATTCATTATGGATCACAAAAATTTGAATACGGAGATTTTGATTTTGTATGTGAGTTTAGCTGATGTTGAGTTTCAACCAACGATGAGATGCATTCAAAGATGGCCATGGTTGTGGGAAGCCAACGTTTATAGTTATAATGTCGGGGTTGACACTTTCGTCAAGCAAACCCTCCACCAAAGTTGTCTTAAATCCGGTAAAAGGTCATAATACGAAGGCTTGCCATTATCAAATGAAGTGATATATGTGCAAGCCAGCCACCCCCTTCACATTATTCCATAACTCTGGTTTGTTGTTATGATATGAAATATGAATTCATTTTTCTAATTATTATAGGAAAGAGGGTGAATGTAATGGGTAATTTAATGGATTCATTTTTTGAATGGCACAGGCAAGACGGAATCAAGCGACACTGGAGATCATGTTAGCCTTGTTTTGCAGCATGGAATCGATCCAACCTTCATCATGGGACTTCTTATTAGTCCCTGCCATCTAGCAATGGCATGGGAATATAGTAATCGATTTGTAGAGTGTTAACATTTATTTAGCCTGATTATCATGATGAATAACCACTTCATATCGTGAATATCCAAACTTTTTGAACAGTATTCCATTTCATGGTCTTATTTGGCCTCTTCTCGAGGCAGGAGAGGTGGAAAGCATAAGTTATATCATATTTGCGCTTCACATTTCCAAATTTATCTTCAAACTAATGCCAACATTAAATCTCAAGCATTTTATGTTAATCAAAATATATTTAGTATAATGGAAAACCATGGTATAATAGAGAACCACCACCGCTGCATGTAGGCCTTCCACCACTGCTTCCTGCGACGACTCTTAGGTGTCATACAATATTATGTTCTTCTGTTTACATGACACCTCTTCTGTTCTTATGTTTATAATTGCTATCAGGTTGTAGTTGTTCTAATGTTGTGGGCTGTGGGTGATCTGTGATCTTTGTTGAACTGATGCTCAAAAATGAATAACAATACACTGCTCAGCCTCAGTTCTCGGCCTGAGTTCATACACTACTCAGTATCAGTTCTCGGCCTGAGTTCAAAGTGCTTGTCCTTCAATGAGAATGCAACAATAGGCACGCCCACATCTTTTTGGAAACTATGCTGAAACATCCAATCTCTTCAAGGATCTTCAAGGAGTTCTGTCAGGTATTTTGCATTTGCTCTGCAATTTTCCATAATCAATTTGTATCCCTCTAGCATCCACAACAATTTTTCAAAAACTAGCCGTTTAATATAGCCGTTATCTATTAATATTTTTAATAAATTAATGAAATAATATCATTATTTAAATATTTTTTCCAAAAACTAGTCATTTAATATAGTCGTTACTAAATAATATTTGTTTTTTAATATATTAATAAATTAATATCATAATTTAAATATTATTATTCTAATATGGCCATTACTTGAAATTATGTCTCTATATTGTTCTCTATTTAAGCCCTTGTCATGGTCTGCCTCTTCATCTGGTCATGATGATGAACCACACTTGTTGGTTCGAAACGCGTCGGCCAAAAATTTATCTTATGTGATTTCTACAGAAAAAGTTTGGTTAATTCATTATGTATCACAAAAGCTTGAATACAGAGATTTTGATTTTGTTTGTGAGTTTAGCGGAGGTTGAATTTCAACCAACGATGGGATGCATTTAGAGATGGCCATGGTTGTGGGAAGTGAGCGCTTACAGTTATAATTTATAATGTTGGGATTGACACTTTTGTCAAGTAAAGCCTTCGCCAAAGTTGTCTTAAATCCGGTAAAAGGTCATAATACGAAGGCTTGCCATTATCAAATCAAGTGATATATGTGCAAGCCAGCCGGCCCCTTCACATTATTCCATAACTCTAGTTTTTTGTTATGAAATCGAATATGAATTCATTGTTCTGAATATTAAAGGAAAGAGGGTGAATGTAGTGGGTAGTTTAATGGATTCATTGTTTGAATGGCGCGACGATGGAGGTCATGTTAGCCTTGTTCTGCAGCATGGAATCGATCCAACCTTCGTCATGGGACTTCTTATTATTCAAGAATCGGATATTATTCAGAAGCTAAAGTCCATATTTTAGAGGAATCTATTCATACACTATTTACGTGATAGGTTCGGGTGTCTATATTGGTTATTGCAAATATCGAATCGATGTTTTATTTTTATTTTTTTAATAATATTTTTTCCATTAAATAAAATTTATTATTTAGATAATTAATTATTAGAATTCGTAATTATTTATATTCTTAAAATGTTTTTAAAATTATTCAATTCACTTTTAAATTTAAATTCTCATCCTACCAAAATTATTTTATCTTAAACTTAAACATTGTCATGACTAAACTTAAAATAAAAAAACTATATTCAACATATATTACATTTAATATAAACATATGCAATTTTTTGAATTCTTTGAAAGGGGCTTCTCACCTTCTTTTTTGAATTTGAGGATCGTGATTTGGCTTTCCATAGCGAACCTTATTTTATGGGATTCAAGGGGTTATGTTTGGATTGGTGGAATCTAGGTTTTAACCCTGAAAGTGATGTCCTATTCGCAGTCCATCTGTGGGTGAAATTCACCTTCTTACCATTACACTATTAGAATGATATCATCTTCAGGAATATTCACAATGCGTTGGGGAAATGTAACAATCATGATGAGCCCCTGGAGGGGATTTTGTCATGTGCAAGGTTATGTGTGGCGGTGGATTTGTTAAGGGCCTCCCTGTAGCCATAACCCTAAATCTAGATAGTTGGTCACACATCCTGGTAGTTGATTACAATAAAATTATTTTAAGAGCGAGGCATACCAAGAATATGGCCACTTCGTAAGAAGTTGTAAGCTGCGAGAGGAGGAGAATCAACAAAAACAAGGAAATGAAGGGGATCAATGGTAGTAGTAGAAAAGCAGTGGAAAACCAAGACAACAAGGCAATCCACCAAAGCAGTTGAATAGACCAGGAATAAGGAAAATCCCCATCTTCTCCCAAGAAATTCGCTATGGATGGAGAAGGAGGATCAAGCAAAGGGCACATCGAAAAGGAGAAAAGTTTTGAAGACTTAAAATCAATCATAAAATAAGGGGAAATCCTAGAAACATGAGATGAGGCACAAAATGCAAGCAGAGAGAAAGACCTTGAAAATCAGGAATTCTCCTTTGTGTTGTGGTTAGTTACCTAACCATTGAGCTTGGTGGATCTAAGGCATGGAGACTATGTCTCCACTATATGCACATCAACCATAGACTTCCACCGGCATATACATAACAAGCACTTGTATTCTCATGTGCACCACTACTAGAAGTCACACATAGTGACAAACAACTTATCTTAGTGATTTATCCATACATATCAAGTGACCATGCATTTAATATTTTATTAGAAGTTACCAGGACCTACAACCCCTCCCAATTCATGAGAGAAATCAAGCATGAACCTCTTGATAAGAAACTAGGAATAATGCAATCCCTCCATAAGAATTACTAATTCATGCATAATTGTAACGCATAATAACAACATGAAATCATTCATAATACAATAAAATATAAGTAGATACACTTATTTGTATAAATTAATAATTGCAAACTGAGGAAGGGACTCCAACTCTCCTCCTAAATGCATTTTAGTCTTTCTTACAGTTAGCTATCCCCTTGTGAAATTTAGAGTCTTAGGAGGTAATTGCTCAGGATTTCTTAACGAGTCAATAAATGGTAAGAGTCAGAGTCCCTTTTCTCATGTAATTTCTCAATAGCCCCCAACTGCAACACTTCAGTGACTCTCAACCTAGGAAAAAACAACCACATGGGTCCAACCAAAGAATAGAGAGTCTCAATTCAATTCTAAGTGAAAATTTGTGTAATGGGAGGTTTACTAGCTATATGAATTGTTGTAGAGAAAATGAAACCACTTATTGAGCTAGTTTATCAATGGGTGCTAACACTAGTGTTATTAGCCCCAAGGCTACACTTAATGCTTTATCAGTCCCAATTAGTTTCTGCATGGCTCATTCCGCTTAGTAGTTTTGTCAACCCAAGGGGGAAGGGAAGTGAGGAGGAGGGGTAGGAAGAGGGGGGGATGAGGGGTGAGGTGAGAGGAAGGGAGGAGGGGGAGGATGAGGGGGGTGAGGTAGGGGGGCCGGGTAGGGGGGGTTAAGGGGTAGAGGGAAGGGGGGGTAAGGGTCGGCTGCGGTGGTCGTCTGACTGAGGGGAGGGGTGGTTCAGTTGCGGGCGAGGGGGGTAGGGGTAATAGGTGGAAGGTGGGTAAGGGTGGGTTGGGGTGGCCGTCCAATTGCGGGGTGGGGTGGCTCAGTTGGGGGTGAAGGGGGTAGGCTGTTGGGGGTTGGGGATAGGGGGAAGGAGGTGAGGTGGCATGGGGGTTGTGGGCCGGTAGGGGGGCTAGGGCGTGGACAGGAGGTGGTTGGGGGGTGGGGTTGCGTGGGGGTAGGGGGGAGGTTTGGAAGGGGGGTAAGGGTGCGGTTGGATGGCCGTTCGATTGCGAGGTGGGGTGGCGTGGGTCGGTTGAGGGGGAAGAGGGGTAGGGGGGCGTGCGGGGTAAGGGGTGGGGAAATCGCCCGCCACTCTGAGGATGGACAGGGTGGTGTCAGTGGGCTTCTACCAATTCTTGGTGTTAATATTTTTTTAATTTCAATTATTTGATTATACAAATTAAAAATTTAGGATATATTTTCATTGTGGATTTAAGTTATATGTTTTCGTTGTTTACTAATTTATGTGTTTCTATTTTTCAGGAAAATGGCATCAAAGAAGATTTCTATGAATATGTTTGGACCAAAGACACTTAAAGGTGCATCTTCAAAAAACATTGGTGAACGAACTCCACTTGAGCTCATGGCTACAAATCTTTCAAGTGCCTCAAATGATAAGAAGATGATTTCAGACTAGAAGAGTTCAAAAGAGATGAAATTCCCATTAAGAATCTGGTATGTGAAAGAAAGAGAAAGCCAAAGTGTGAACATATATCTACATATTGATATACCGAATGAAAATGGAATTTTTGAGCTGATGGGAAGAGTCATAGATATGTGTTCGGTACCAGACACTGAAGTTGTTTACATACTTATAAAAGCTCCCAAGTCACATGAAAGGATTCAATATCAACTAACATATTCATTGTATGACATGAGAGAGATATCTACAAAGTTGTGTAAACAAATCATAAATGAGATGAAACAAAACATTGTAAGTATTGTTATTTATATTTGTATTTTGTTTTCTTGAAAGTGTCTCACTATATTTTTTTAATTTTGTTTTTATTGACATATGATATTTTGTTTGGCAGAATTTTGTTGAAAGTTGTTCAATTAGGTTGGGAGGCATTCATTTCATAGAGCATGATATCATGAAAGTTGTCAGTAGTTTTTACTCAGTGTCAGAAGAAGATATGGAAAACAAGAAAAATGTAGTAATTGATGATGCTACAAAACTACATCCAAAGGATCAGAAAAAAAGGCCTCTAGTGGATAAATCTAGGAAGGGTAAACAAGTTACTTTTGAGGGCAACGAAGTTGAAACTGACAGTGAAGCATATGTTGCCGTTACTGAAGATGACATTAGAACTGAGAAGAGCCGTAAAAGATAAAAAGTAACAACGCCCAAAAATAAATCTATTGAGAATGTTATGACGAAGAAAACTAAAGTTGAAAATTTTGAAGTAATCATTACCAGCAGTCAAGAACCTAGTGAAACTTCAAAAGAAAGCAGAGAAATCATTACACTAGGAGCTGATTTAGAGGATGGTGTTATCAAAACAAAACAAAATGCCATTCGACAGAATTTGACAAAGAAAAACTTAATTGATGGCGGTCGTACATTTCAGCTTCATGTCAGACAAACCTATAAAGCAAGTGAAGGACAATGTCAATATCAAGTCAGAAAGCCACACCATCTGCATGTTCACAACTTGAAGAGATTGATGAGGTATAATCCATATGCTCATGTGGTTAATTATGTGCTTCTTGTTGATCTAGTTCAAGTTCCCAACAAAGAAGCATTTGATAAGTCAAAATGTTTTGAATACAATTATTATGTGCTTGGGGGGAACCATTCTCTAGAAGCTCAAAGACAATTGATGGAGAAATATCCCAATAACCCACGTTTCGAAACAATGAAATGTATCATTTATGCTGGTTTATCAGATACAAAAGCAAAGTTAGTGGCATGGGATCATAATTCAGATAATGAATATAGGATGTCTGTGACTTTCATCCAAAGGGTTAGATTTATTCATAATGAATTTCAAGAAAAATGTGGTGGGGATAGGATAAATGTTACTGCAGATTTCCGAAGGGAATGTTGTATGGAAATAGGCTATCAAATTGAAGATAAACCCAATTCAAAAGGTGGAAAACGCAACCTTCCTAGTGATATATTCAGAGGTGTTGATAACATATTCCAATTGGCATTTAGAACTGGAGATGTTTGGAACTTGATTGATGAGATTTTTAGCATGTGGGAAAACATTGGTATTAAAGACCAGAAGGTTAAAAAGTCTAAGCCATTGATATGTGGCAGCAGTAAATTAGGTCCTGACTTGAAGCAGCTTCCAGAAGATATGACTATCACACCTTCGAGAGCAATGCAAGGAGTGAAAGATGAAAAAATTGTCAAAACAATATTATCTCGTGTGAAGTCAGGGGAATTATCATTGGAGGAAATGTCTGAGGAATTTCAAAAGTAAGTTTGTTGGATTATTTTTATTTATTTCTAGATTATAATTTTCTTTTAAATAAAACATCTTGTTCTTGGTAGTATTTGTTATACATATCATTATATTGACTTTTTGTTACTTTATCTATGTAGTCACAAAGTTTACATGAAAATTCAAGAACAAATGGTTAGATTGTTGAATGAAGATAGTTGGGATGATGTCGTATGCAACTATCCAGATTCAAGTTCTACATCAACATTAAAAGCTTTTTATCTTACATTTAAAAAGGTATCTTGATTTACACATTCGGTTTTATTCATCTGTGTACTATTTTTAATTTATAACTTACACATATATTTGTTTATTTTATAAAAGATGAAGAATGATGATAATGGAGCACCAACTAGCTTCAGAACCTTTATTGAAAAAATAAAGACCAAAAGACTGAGGAAGCAACGTGTTAAGAATGTTGAACTTGATCCAACTCTTACTCATTTAATTTGGAATGGGCTAGACACTGTTTAATATCAAGTAATACAAGGTGACTGTGAAGACATTGCTAAACTCATACCTAAAAGGGAGTATGCCCTAGTTAATGCAGATATTCCCCATGGTTTCAATATTCCAAATATTGACTATGATAGTGACCCTTATACTTATCAAGCTTTTAATAAACTAGTTGCGGGATTTATAGAAGTCACATCATCACCATTATGGAGATTTGTGACATTTCATTCAGACACACAATTGGCAATGATATTGTCAAGCTTCAAAGGGAAAACAAATTCAAGGATGTAGCTTACATGGTAAGACGTTTAAAATGTATATTTGATTAATGTTGAAAAAATCATTTATGTACAAGTTGATTGAACTTTTACTATTTCATGTTACAGGCAAAAGTCAAATCTTCTTAACTGTGCCAATCAAGTATTTATAAATGATTGTGAGTTCATTCATATTGATAGTTGTATGTCTATGATTTTTAATCGGGTGGACGGAAAGAGTCATTGCCAAGTACTGAGTTATGATGCTGTTGTGAGAAAACTAACATGTGAAGACAAAGAAGCAAATGGAGAGATAGTTAACATTTATAAAAAACCACAATTATTGATTAACTATCTTATAGACATATGTTCAAATGAAGGAGATTGGGTTCTAGATTTATTTTCTGGCTCAGGTAAGTTTTATTATATAGAATTGAATTTCAATATGTTATTTTTTTAATTAATATGTCATTGTACTAATTTACTTCATTATTTCTTTTTGCTTGATAACTAGGTACAAAACTAGCATGTTGCCTTCAAAAAAGAAGAAATTGCATTGCAATTGAAAAAGATCCATTACAATGCAATTTCATTTAGCAAAGAATTAATGCTCTTCAATTTCTTCCAGATGCAATGCAAGAAATTGGGTTGAAGAAAGGGGACTTTAGTGAATCACGTGTGGAAAAAAAGGCAAAGGAACCTCAACCACCATTACATGGGATGTTTGGAAAGACATACATTGGGAGATTGGTAGACATGAAAGATCCATTAGAAGACGAAAATGAGCAAAAGGAAGCAGAAAATATTAAGGAAGAAAACAATGATGTAACTCTAGAGGACGAAGAGTTTGGATTGCGTGACATTGTTGATTAAATTTAAGTTATGCTTGGAAATCAAGCTCATTTTTTGTAACTATTAAGTAGTTATACTTGCAATGTTTTGACTTTGACATTTTATGAGAAGAATATACACTCAATTAAGGTTGTTATGCGTTCAATATTTGTAATATGTGATTTTCGCATTAATTTTTAAGTTAACCATTATTTTTTGAAAAAAAAAGTGATTATTATTATTTTTTTGACATGAAATTCATAAAAAAAACTATTATTTAACTATTTTTAGTTAAAATTTTCATATAAAAATTGTGATTTTCACATGTCAATTGTAGCAAAAAATTATCAAAACGTGTAGCTTTTTAATTATATTTATGTTAAAAATGGCTATTTTTATGTCAATTGTTAGAAAATATTGTTTTTTAGAAACAATTATTTCTTGTGGATTGAAAAATTAATTAACCATGTATAAATATGTAGAATCTCGGAAATTCAAAATATCAACCTTCTTCTTTAAATATGCGAAACAATAAAAACATCACTACAAAAAAAAAAAAATTAAAATAAAAACAAGAAAATATGAAGAAAAAGTCCACTTCAAAAATTATTAAGTTTACAAAATAATTATTTACATTTCATACATTAGAAAATTAAAAAAGTTAAAGAAAAAAAAAACCTTTTAAAAAAAGGGTTTGGTGCAGAATTACCACGTTTTTAAATTAGCATAAAAAACACTACCATTATAAAACGCAATGTACACAAAAAAATTTATAGTGCCGAAAACTAAGCTTTAAAAAACACATGTGTGTTCTGCATAACCCCTTTTTGAAATCGGGTCACTTTTTTGCTATCTCTACAAAACGGGTAACAGTATGGGTTCCTGTTTCAAAGTTTACATTGTTGACAATTGCCATGCAACCTCAGTTAACTACCTCCAAGATTTCTGTTGAAATAGAAATTCAAATTTTGACTAGTTTGACCAAGGCAAAGTCAAACTGAGATTTTCTTGGTTCATTTTCAATAATATTTGTAGAAGCAATTGGTGGTTGAATTCACTTATAAATTCTTCCACCTCCTTGTTAAAATCTTTGTCTATCATGGAAGCTAAATTGTTGTACTTACTTTCTATAACCGTTGTAGGTCATATGGCTCAAGTGATTTTAGTCATACTCTAGGTTCAACATGTTGTAGTTATGAAGGCTTTCTTTATAATGCAGAAGAGTCATCATTTATCTTTAATACATAAATACATATTGGACGAATGCAGAGGAAGCTCATTGTGTGGAGCTCCACACAATGAATTTAAATCATTATGAAGAGCTCCACAATCCCACATGATGAACTTCCTCCTTACTCTTCAATTTCCAAAAATATATATAAAC
Organism: Pinus tabuliformis; assembly: GCA_031772625.1. NCBI lineage: Eukaryota > Viridiplantae > Streptophyta > Pinopsida > Pinales > Pinaceae > Pinus > Pinus tabuliformis. Next base: position 314,850,796 of record CM062812.1, read on the forward strand.
CACGTGTACAGATTTCCCATAACATAAGGAAACACCATTATTATTTTTGGGATAGAAGCCATGAAGGATTTCCAGAGAAATCGCATTGTGCGGGAGTGTGGAGCTCTGCAAAATGAGTTATGACCACATTTTCTATTACAAAATTCCACCACCGTGTGACATGAATCAATGGATTTTCACCAGATGTGCTACACATTGAATAATATGAGTCATTGGAATTATTTTTTAGCTTTAAATGTTCCCTGCAATTTTTTTCTTTTGAATCTGTGGATATCAATGTTAATAATCATGGAACACATGTATACTAATTGGATACTTGGGTGCATAATCTAGAATCCTACAATTTTCAATTCACCTCTTCTTGCATTATCATTCTCAATTTCATGTGTTGTGATCTAGACAATTTCACAATTAAAATAAGGCATGTGTAGACTGCAATATAACATTTGACAATTGGGTGAGAAAGTTTAAAGTCAGGTGGCAATAATTTTAAAACTATATTTAACATCAATAAAGTCAAAATAAGAAAGTCAATACGATGCGATTATAGCGAGAGTAGCAAGCTATTTTATGTCAAAGTATAACATAGATGTTGTTACACGTGCGTTCGTTTCCTAATTTTATTTTCCAAACCTAAAAATTTTGGGTGGTGCAATTTCAAAGATTGTAGGTGGATACTAACTTTTGAATTAAATCTAATACATGATTATACAAAGTGATGTAAGATTTGTTGGTTTGTTTGTCCTTCTAGAGTGTAGAGGAAGCTCATTATACAAGTGTGTGGAGTTCTGCATTTCCGTATAAGAGCTCTGCACTCCCACTCAATGAGCTTCCTTCGCACATTATTTACATCATTTTAATATTATTTTTATGACATCATGTAAAATTTTCGCATTATACTTAGATACTTCTAGAATTCTTAGGATGCAATGCTACCATAGTCCCATTTATTTTGACCACATACTTGGGGTCACCAAGTAATTATGTCATGTCACTAAAATCATTTTTGAGCAAGGAATGCAATACGAAATTTTAAGTAGCATTTTTTCGTTTCTATAAAATCCACTTATACCTTCCAGATCGATAGCTTGTTGCAGAGTCTTAACCATAGGAAATAGAGCACAACTTTGGGTTTAAAGTAGCGAGGAAAAATGCAGTCTTGCTTCAAAGACCATCTTTTTATTTTACCGAAAAAAATTTGGTGGGGGATTTGTTTTCTTTTGTTTCCCAACGATTCAACTGACCACTAAACAATGAAATTAACACTAAACAAATCAATTTTATATCAAATGAAAACTTGTTACTATCTAACCCAGCTTGATTATCCCACTCAAATATGCTTGCTTTTGGCTAGTTTCATGCAGCTCCATAAATTTCTATTGCTTTGGACTATTTTCTCTCTTTGCCTATTAAACTTTGCTTCTAGTTCAACCATGTTCATCTACCATTCAAATCAGAATTGGAATTTATTACTTTTGACACTCGCAAATTCTCATTGTCTTGGAGTAGAAGTGCTATGATCCAGGATTCAACTAAGAAATGTATGTGAAGTGAGGGGCTTACTATAGAGATTTCACTGTGCAGATGAAGTTTCCTCCACACAGTGAAAGCTCCGCACAAGGAAAGTTGTACACAAGGAATCTCAACACAATGTAACATAACAATATTAATTGGATAGTTGTTCAACATCATCCCATCTCTCCCCGCTGACGTAAAGGACCTTCAACCGCATTAGTTTTGGCATCATTTTGCAGAAAAGTAACATATTAGTGTTACTATCAGTGTCAGAGAACTCATGAATGGAATGATCACTCACAAAAATAGTTTTTTTTTTTTTTTTTTTTTTTTTTTTTTTTTCAATTATGAGACAATGACATGTACCGAAAATAAAATTACCTCCACCAGGAGAATTATGTCCCATTAGAGCTCGCTTAGCCAATTGAAAATTAAAAATAAGATTTCTAGAAAATTAGGAAATCATTTTTGAATTTACAGGAAAATAGAAATATTCAACATTTTATCGAAACATGTTTTTCTTCTTTTCATCCTATTAGTAGAAATAATTTGCATGAAAATCAAAGTTGCAATCATCCTTGTCAAAATATTGGCAAGACGAAATTATATATGTTGCTAAAGTCAACAGGAAAGTAACATATTTTATAAATTCAACAAGAAAATCAATATTTGTCATGCCTATAATTGAATTGCAACTAGCATAAGAAATGCAATAACATCTTGAAAAAATAGTAAAATTTCAAATGCCAATGATAGAAGAGTACCATAAAAATGAGTGCATATAGATGAGTGAAGTTGATGAGAAGGAATCATTGATGCACAAATTATCATATAAAATGTCGAGTTCCTTAAGAAGAGGAATTCAAGCTAACATTTCATAGAGAACTTATTATTGTAGTGGATATTTCAATATGTAAATCTTACCAAGTCGACTCATAAATTATAACAATAATAATTTTATTTTGAGATCATGGCCATGCCAAACACCAAATTGGTGTATGAGATCGCTTTGTTTGTAGGATAAGGAACCAATATCTACTCAGCAATTTGGCTACTAAAGTATATAGAGGTATACATTCTCTACTAAAATCTTTCAAATGGTTAACCCTAGATTAGATAGTGTCAAATTTAATTAAAAAAACTCTTATATTAGTATATGTACGTAAGAATTTATCGTCTCCTTTTATATTTTATGATGATGATAGTTATTAATATTTACTAAATTAATTTTAGCTTATTTAACATTATAAAAGGTAAAAAATCACATATTTTTTCTATATTATTCTTACCTTTTTTAAACAATCGATCTTAAATTATATTAGATTTTTTGAGTTAAAGATTTAAGATAGTTAATCTTGTAAAAAATATTGAAATTGAAATTTAATGTGGATGTCTACATGATACTATAAGAGAAAGGGATTGTCTTTTTCAACCCTTTTACTATCACACATATGACAATTCTATCAATCAATGACATTTAGAAATTTCCAAATGCCATTTTTCACTATGAGGTTTGTAAGAATTTATTGTTTTAGCAATGTTAGTTTTTTCTCTGGTAGTTAAAATAGAGAGAGAATTTTCTTATATTCTAATTCTTTATCACACCACAATTTCTCCTTAAATTTAAACGTAATGATATTTTTAATATTATCATTATTCTATACAATATTGTCTTCCTTAATTCTCAAATGATTTAGCCAAGAAATGACATATTATGCCATTGTCGCTTGTGTCATAAGTGGTTTTATATAGATTTTGAAGCCATCTTAGGAAGCCTGTTTTCTCCCTTGTTGTTTATTATATTCCCCCAGGTTACGAGGATAAGGGAGCACAAGAGTACGGAAATGTGCAGTGGGGACATGTGGGAACACCCCTGAATTTTAGGGAAATTCAAGGGGGATTGGGGGATGTTGAGGTCCCTAGAATAGAGGTCATCATATATGCATTACAAAGATAAGAATATTAATGATAAGATCCCTACAATAACTACCCATCCCATACAAATTCAACATTGCGCAATCCAATGGAAACATTGTAATCATATCTATCTTGAAATCTTGGAAATTATTAAGTTTGTTGAATTATGAATGGGGATCTCAAATTCTCCTTTGCCCATGTGAATTTTTATGAGATTTGAACCACTTCAAACATCCTAAGATAATGGTAATGTTAAACATTTTAGTAACCTTTTATATCCATTTATTTTAAGAATTTAATATTCCCATTAATTACCAACGTTATCTGCTTCTCAAAGCTCTATTGCATATCTTTTTTCTATCTTCATGGCATTTTACATAAAAACATATGGGACGGGGTGTCCAGGAATCCCACTTCTAGGGGAAGGGGATGCCAAAATGTCTCCATTTTGGGGAAATATATCCCACACACTAAGGAAACACTTTCCCATGTGTTTCCCCAAGTTTCCCGCAAAAGGAGATGTGGGAAAAATGTTTCTCCATTTGTCGCCCAATCCTTAGAGCATGGGAAATATGGGGAGTGCACCTATCACCCAAAGGGATGTCTCCCCATGCAACACCAATTCTTATACATTAACCATCTAGCCATAAACCTACTCTCAATGGGGAAAATTTTCATTTCTATGAGGGGGGTAGGAAGGTGTATTACCTTTAACGTTAAAGTTACAAGTTATAAAATGTTTTTTGAATTTACTTTATCTTTCTCCATGATTCTATAGATATGTTGAACCTCAACTCGTAACCACATACGATAATATGAGTAGCAAGAATCTCAAAGTGTTGGTTGTGGAGCCCAATTATCTTCTTTATTTAGAGGTATCGCCACATTGGACCCCAGTTCGCAATGTGGCGGCAACGCCGCCCGTAAAATGTATGTAGTAAGGGGGGTCGAGGGGGAGCGGCTGTAATCTTTGGGATCCCCCCCCCCCATGGCGGGGGATTGGGCATAGCGCCCCCGAAGCTAAATATAGATGTAAAATTGCCTTGTAAAATGTTGTAATTTTGTTGTCAATCTAGGTCATTGATTAGATAGAGATATGACGGTAGAAGTTATGTTTAATTTAGGGTTTTTTTCCCTATAAGGCAACCCCTCACTATACATGAGGGAATTGTATTGTGTCTATGTAGATCTGTTTTCTGAGCGAGAAAGAAAGAAGAGATTGTGTGAGGGCGAAGAGGGAATTAGAGTGGATCTATTGTAGGTTGTATCTCTTTAGTTTGTTGGATAATATAAAGGAAGGACTAGCTATTTCTCTGTGGACGTAGCCCAAATTGTGTCAACCACATATATCTATGTCTCTCTTGTTTTATGTGTTTTTTGTGTTTATATTTCTGCAATATATTTTAGGTGTTCCATTGCTCTGTAATATATAATTTTCTAACACAAAGAAGAGATTCTTCTTATCCCAAAGAAAAAGGTCTATTGATTTGTGATTGTTTTCAAGATCATAATAAGCTTTCAAATTTCCATTTATCATATTGTTATGCTATAATTGTTGTTTTTTAGGTTAATATGGTCCTTATATAGGGCTTAACAATAGTTCCACTAGAGCTCATGATGAAGATTAATTTTGAGATATTTGTGTAAAGTCACTTCCTTCAAAATGTTGTTTTCATAGACAAAATTAACATAAATAATCTTTTTAGATTTGATTGTCATAACCTTTGTTTTGTTAGTGTTAACAATTATACCTACCAAAGTTGGAATCCTTGAGAATTTTTGTCATTTATTGATGTAATAGGGACACTTTGTTATTTTAGTAATATCATCATCATGAAGAAGAATGATGATGACTATTTAGACTAAACTCTTGTCGAAACAACCTTCTTCCAAACATCTATTTAACTTGTCAACATATAATGACAAAAGAGTTAGGGGACAAGGGACAACCTTGCTTAACTCCTATATTACAATCAATTTATTATGACCAACACTCCATTTTCTTGAACATGGCAATAATAAGTGGAGTCTAAATGTTCTACATTTTAACCATTTTACCCAAATTCCATGATACAATTGTTGATGAAATTACAATTTTCGCTTGTTTAAATTACATTGTTTGGGGAAAACATGGATTTAATGTAACAAAAGCCTTGTAAGATACCTTGATTGTATAACTCAATAAATCAAACATGAAATTCCAAACGTGGAGAAAAACTTACTAGAAAATACGCCAAAAAAATGGAAACTACATTGATAATAACAACTTACAACATGAACTTTTGATCATCAAAAATTTAAGAAAGCACATCAAACATGAAATTCCAAACGTGGAGAAAAACTTACTAGAAAATACGCCAAGAAAACGGAAACTATATTGATAATAACAACTTACAACATGAACTTTTGATCATTAAAAATTTAAGAAGTCACATCTATTATTTTTGTAAAATTATTAGTATTTTTATATTAAATTATTTGTTAAAAAAAAATAAAAAAAATGTTATTACTACTAATGTCCGTGCATTCCAATTTCAAACTTATCGAGGAGATATGATTTAGATGTGCAAACACGTTTTTTGCTTAAAAAAGAAAAAAAGGAGGCGGCCTGCTTTTTATTATTATAAAAACACGTCTTCGAAGTGCAAGATTAATAGTGAAGTGCAAGATTATTTTAATTTTAAGATGGGGAGAGGCATTCATAATATTTTACAAGTTACGACAACTAATAAGCGTGCAACTAGTATAAGCTTGTTTATATATGTGCAACTAGTATAACTTGACCTGTATATAGATATTTCTAGGTGCATTAAGATATTTCTAGGACGAGGCGTTTCTAGCAATGCTAGTTTTGAGTATGGGCTCCATTCCATCTTAGACTAGGTTTCTTGTACCCTTTTTGAATTCACGAAAGTGTTAATGATAGGTACTACTCTAAGTTATGTCATACACTGTGATCACGGGTCTTTTCTCTGCCATTTTTTGTGTTTAGAAATTTGATAGGGGGTTTACTCAAGGGATCGTTTTGGTCGTCATCTGCAGAGTTCCTTCTTCACGTATTTAACGGGTCCCCTTCTAAAAATTCATGTGGCCTTCATAGTTTACTAACTTGGTTTCTATTTTCTTGAAATAGATATCGACTAATGGTTGCTTCTGGCCTTCCACTTACTGAGTTAGAGGGTTTCATGTTTTCCCAAGTGCTAGCTTCTCTTACAAGATTTCATTCTCCCCTTTCAGGTGCAGGTTTTCTAACCTTAGTTCTGATAGGATTTATTATAGGGAAAGCCTTTGCATGGTTGTCGTTAATTTCTAGAGTTGTGAATGGTTCCTCTGTTGTTGGTCTTGTTGATAACAACTAGGGTTAACTTTTATCATGTAATATTTTAAACAGTATTAACAGTTTAGTTCTGTCAATGATACCTTAGTAAATAAAAGAACGTGTCTGGGTTTTCTCATAATTACAATTAGAACCTACACAAATTTTGATCAATTTTCTACCCATAACTTTATTGTCCTAGTGTTTTTCCTTATTTTTTTTCACTGTGGTTTTAGCTACATGGTATATGAAATATATAAACTATTTTATGCATGGGATTGTGTTTCGTCTAAAAATGTAATTCATAAATTCCCTCTTGTCTCTTTTTGTTAATTAATTTGAATGAGGATCGTGAACATAGATACAGTTACTAGCTATTTGTTCCTATGTATTTTCACAACCCAACGTTTTAAGAGACTTATACTCAACTATAAAAGTATTTAAGAGAATTATACTCAACTATAAAAGTTTAAATCTATGTTTAATACTTATGTCAATTATTACCCGGATGTAGGTGAATTCTCAGAAAATTAATGGTGAGGCGATGGATTGATGGCGCTCGGCCCAGCTAGATGGTGGCCAGCGCACCATCCCAGGCTTAGTTATGGCACCTGCAAACTCACTTCAGGCGAAAGCAGGCCAGCTTGCAGGAAATCTTTAATGCTCGCTCCGGCCAAGAAATGAAGGATGCTCGATTTAACATGGAGCCCGTCAACCGATCTATTTGCCATTCGTCCTTCAGCATTTGCCCGCTCCAAGCAGGAAACCCCTACAACAGAACTGTTACAGGAAAACGTTGTTGGCTTCTCTACTATCTTACCTTTGGCAATGGGTTCCATTATTCCCATTCCAAGCACTGCCCTTTGAACCCAATCCAGGAGCCCTCTGTGCATTCTTTGTTTTCCTTCCAGATCCCCAATTCTCCTGAGCTTCTCTCTTGCCGTAGCGCGATGGTTCGTCACCGCATGCGAAGTCGCAGAGGAGGTGACTGAGGTGGTAGCGCTCGCTCTCAAGTTGCACATAGTGATGCTCTGCCACCACCACATATTTCTCTACCCTCTTCTCAGCCTAGCTCTCCCCCTCCTAGTCCACCCCGTAGACAATATCCTCACTCCGCCTTCCATTCTAATCATTTCAGGTTCCAAAGCAACCTGAACTGGCCCATAATTTTGGCTACTGTCACTATCATCTTCACTGAAGAAGAAGAACAACACAGTGCTCCTCAGGACATTTGCAGAATGGAAGTTCATCTAGGCTCTGAGCAGCTCCCATCGGATGAAGGCATGGCAGCTAGGCATGGTAGTCAAAATGTTGAAGGTGATATCGCAGGCAACACTCGGAATCCAGGTGGAAGCACTCATGGAGCCACAGTTTCGATGGCTTTTGTTGGCAGCTTGAGTGACATTCCTCAGGCAACAGAAACTCCAGGTGGCAGCGTTCATGGTGCAACAACTCCAATGGCCATTGCTGGCAGCTCGAGTGGTATCCCTGAGGTGATGGATCTTCCAGGTGGCAGGGTGGATAACAACGTGGAGAAGGAAGGAAAGATTTGGTATGGGAATGCGTGTCCAGTTGTTGAGGACGCTCCTGACCAGAACATCCCAATGTAATGCCATGTGGCCTCCCAAGTGCCACCTCAAAGTTTTGCTACTGACTGGTCAGGTCCTGTTGTCTGTGGTTTTGTTTCTTGTTCTCTGGTTAGGCAATTCTATCTTATTTCTCAACTGTTTCAGATGGTGACATCTCAAGACTTCATTCTAGTTTTGTTGCTGCTCTCTCGGTCTTTTGTATGGTTTTTTGTAAGTTTAAACTGGTTTCCCCAAATATGGGGCAGTTATGATTCCCAGAAGGAACTTAGTTGTTCTCGGCTGAGACTACAACCTCATTGTAATTTTATTTTTCCTTCCTTTTAATAGAATTAGCTTTTACAGAGAAAAAAAAATACTTATGTCAATTATTTGAATTTTCATAAGAATGAATGGTTCTTTTATTTAGTTATGTTTCCTAGTTTTTGTCTTTTTTTTTCTTGCCATTAAATTGATATTTTCACTTATAGAATCCTCTTAGAATGGATTTGTGCTTTTCGTATATATGTGTGTGTGTGTTTGTGTCTCTGTGTTTGTGTCTGTGTGTATTTTTTTAAAGTATATTAATAGAAAATTAGTTCCAGGCTCGCTGGCCCTCTGTCATGGTACTTCTCTCATTTACAAAATAATACCAAATAGCGGGTTGTTCTAAGTTATCTACTTCTCTCATTTACAAAATAATACCAAATGGAGTTACAAAATAATACCAAATAGCGGATTGTTCTAGGCTATCTACTTCTCTCATTTAGAAAATAATACCAAATGGCGGGTTGCTCTAGGCTAGCTAGCCTAGACGGCTTTGACCTGGAACTAACTGTAATGCATAATTCTTTGGTTTGACTAGCAAATACAATAGTACTTACTTTGCACAGAGTTATATTTTACAGTTATCTACTGCATAAACATAAATAAAACATATGGAAACCTAGCAGGAAATGAAAAACAACTTAGAAAAATAAGTACACATACCAATTTTGATCTTTTATATTAGGTTAGCCAGCCATACAATTCACATAAGTAGTTTACAATAATAGTTTCAAGAAGAAATTTTAAGAATGATTTAATATGCAAAAATACTCTACTAGTGTACACAAAACTACTTATCTATTCCACATTAGTTATATGGGCATGAGGAATCACTAGGTAAGGGAGAATGCTCCTCCCAACCATCGAGCATGATGTTCCACTTGAGCTCCTCCCAAGCCAATTTCCTTTCAGATCAATCTTTCTTGGACAGAGACCATAGAGGTCTACATGGAAATTCCACAGGCCCCCAACCAACTCAAGAATTTATTGCCCAGAACTTTCACATACTCATAGGTCTATAGAGAATTTCCATTGGTCACAACTAGCTCAAACATTTCTCCTGCCTTACCTCAACAATGTCCTACGTGAGGTAATAAATTCTGAGCTCAAACATTTCTCCTGCCTGACCTCAACAATGTCCACCCTAAGGTAATAAATTCTCTTCTCATCATTATTAATTGCCTTAGGTTCGCTTTCCACCCACTTGGATCTCTTTTCCCAACTGAGATATTTATCCCTGAGGAGAGGATTAATTGCCTAATAGGTGAACCCACTTTTAGCATTTCCACCTTCCCGTAATTCCTTGGCTAACAATAACTAATCTTTGTAATTTAATTAAAATGAAATATTCATGTCTCACATTACATATAGCATTCTATTATCCCATCCTCTACCAAGTTATTTTAGTAGAAGTAATTAAAAATTTTACTATTCACTGAGGGGTATAATTACATCTTCGGCCCCCTCAAGCAAAACATCGTCATTGGTGTTTCATGGCCTCCAAACATCCTTAAATAGACTTTGCACATAAACTTCTCATCCTTGTAGGTAGCCTATTCTAGATAAAGTGTTTCTTCTGAATTTTATCATGGGTGATAATTTTCTTTTGTAATCATTATTTCTCCCCATTTGAGAGTACTTAGAATTTCGTCCAGGAACTCTTTGCCTGTTTCGATCTACATTCACAATCATCAAAGTTGTCATTAGTTACCCATAAAGCGTTGTTTAAGAAGCATATACATAGGCATTTCACACTTTATTACATGCACCATCAATTATTTATGTACCCAACAAGAATCACCAATATGCATCACAACCTGACAAGGGAGAGCAACGTGCACTCCACGGGAGTTAGCAACATCATTGTAAACTTATCAACAATAGGAATAAATTATTTTTAATTATTTAATGACAATGTCAATAAATAAGAATCCCACGGCGTGGTTCTACTGTAAATTCCAGACCATGGAAGTACCAATTCCAATTTAACTAATCACATAAAGATAATAATATTTCATAAACTATTTATTATTCTTGTCTCCTATAATAAATTGCAACTAGTGTTCTGTTCTACTTAGTAGCATTATTATGTTTCCATTTTAATTTCAAATGTGCATTCGTCATGCATGAATAAGTTTAGGATAACTTCCTTTCGCCTACTTTGTTTAAGCCGGCTACATTGCTATCTATTCGTACAATTTTGGCCCTTGTCATCCTACATTACAAGTTATTAATGAAAGTTATATGAAAATTTTCTTTCGTGAACAGTCATAAAATTTCCCCCTTTTGTGCTCAAGCGTACTCACTAACTCACACTCACTATGTTACTCTAGTATAATATTTTTTTTATTTCTATATTGGTTCATAACATATTACTCACTTCATTCAACAAGTTATTTTTCTACCTTCGACATTTAAGATCTTGTGGATAACAATTTTATTCCAATATGAGGATAACTAATTATCTTATTATACCATTCACACAATAATCATACTTGTTATCATCATTTTTTCTAAATCTAAGAAATATTTCTTTGTCTAGTCTCCGGGATGGCTCACCACTAATAATCTTCCCTTTAGGCACCATTATACGGTCATAATATTAAATAAGTGACAACCAAACATTACCACTCACTTCAACTCACGACTTCCATGGTGGATAATATCTTTTTCCTTTAAGTGGACCTTATTTTTGTCCACCTTAATTATCAATTTATTGTTTAATTCAATTGGTTTTCCTTATCTTATTATTTTCCTTCTAATCTTGCCTAGTAGGCCATCGAGGCTAGAAGCACAAGGTAATATTAAAATAAACCATTGTGACTATTCAAGGGCACAAAGTTGAGTAGTACAAGCATATTTAAATCTTTTACATCACCAATATCACAACAATATTCTGACTCACCTTACCTGAGAGTTTTCTCAACTCTCTTCTAGGGTTTACATACCTATCTATTTTGTAAATTATTAGTTAAAATGTCTCGAGGTTACATGGGGTGCCTTCCCCTTTGCATCTTTCATGCCTGTAAGCTATCTTAGCACATCATATTAGTGTGGATTATCTTGAAATAATGATTTGGTAAGCATATATTCATTCTAGTTAATTCATTAACAAGTCGTCATTTGTGTCTATAGAAGTCATTTAAAGTTCTTCAAGGTACTTATCTAGGGTACCATTGATTGGCATCACACTGCATTTTCCATGTCAGTTCACACATCAACATGCATAACTAACACTTGTGGTAATATGCTACCAACATTCTCTTTATTATAGCTTTAAATCTTACTTAAAGTTATATGCTACATTTTCTTAGTTACCTTACTCGACTGTCTACCTATTTCTAATCACAATTTTTTGCTTTTACCTATATCCCCATCAACTCTTCAACTTTCCTTAAAATAACTGATATTTTTTTTAATGAGTATTCAATGTACACATTCATTATTGTGTGTATGTTATAAGGCATGTTTCCTAGGTTGTCTTTCCTCCAATTTATGCTATTTCTCAAAACTTTTAAAGAGAAAGCATCAACCAACAATGACCAAGTTAGACTTTTTCTCTTGCACCTTACAGTTGTACCATTTGGTGTTAACTTATATATATTTTCTACAGTTTTACTAGGTTGCTCATGAAATCTAGCCTGCACATGTTCCTATTTGTCTTGTTGTACTAGCTCAGATCAAATGTTTAGTTATCGGAAGCACAATTAACATTTATATCAATTAATCATGACTCTTTTTCCATCTATATTTCCATTAGATTTAATCTCTATGATCGGGAGGCGGTTACCAATTAGCAAACTATTCCATAATTCGGTACCACGAGTTTGTAACTCACAACAATATTGAGCCCCTATGTCTAACAACTACATGAAATTCAAAAGTTGTCTGAATTCATTTTCTATATTTGGGGGCATGGCATTTCCTTCTTAGTGGATTCCCATATTCTTCAAAATGGCTCTAATCTTGCTTACTTTATACTCACTCACTAAATTTAATGCAAAATTGATATCTTTCTAAATATTAGAAGTAATTATTTCAGATGCTTCTAAGTTTATTTAGTACCTTGAGATAATCTCATATACTATTACCATATCATTTTCAACTTAAAATCTCAAATATTCTTTTCACTTCACTATTACGAAACTAATCCTCTTTCCATCACAAGTTACTGTGATAATTATCATGACTTACCTTCATTTAGATGGGTTTTAAACAAGAAATTATTCCCAATTATTTGACTTTCTTAACCTTCCATGCAAATGATTTTCACCGATTATTTTACTGTGGTAACCTATTTTCGGTGACCCTCTTGATGAAAATATTTTCAGGGAAGTGGGTTCTTTATTTTACCACTTTCCTAACACTCCTGACATCCAACCTTATTCGTAATGACTTATTTTACCACTTTCCTAGCACTCCTGAAATTCAAGCTTATTCGTAATGGCTTGATAATACTCGATTAGACTTGTTCATACCTAAATAATATATATATATATATATCTTGTGGTACCGCCTATAACATTTTAAATTATTTGTGGAAACAATTTTCTTTTGTTGTGAATTAACGCAATGGTCTTGTAACAGGAAATTATCATGCAAATGACCTTAAATTTATTTTTTTTAGGGTGATTTTATATGTTATTCCTTTCATTCTCTTCTAACATACCAATCTTAGATTTTAAAATTGTTTAATAGGATGAGATTTGATACCTTACCCATATACTACTCTATTGTTATAGGTCATAAACTCATTTCATTACTTATGAATTAGAGTGGCAAAATATGGTTCACAAATTAACATGTGCTATTAAATAAATATCTCACCTTCACCAATGAGCCGAGTGGTACAAGACACCTGTCTCTACGAACATCGTTGATTTGCTTTAGTTCAATCAGATGGATGTAAAGCGTTAGGGTTGGTTATGGGGTAACTACCCCACACCCACTCCCCCCTTTGTTGCTCATTTATGCTCTGCGGTTTGGTTGAGGGTTCTGCAACTACCCAGTTATTCCTATGTAGTTGGCAGACTCTTTTCACAAGCGATAATTTTTCCTTAGCTCAATTAAACATTCAATTTCCTATTAAAAGTTTCTTTTGTTGCGTTGCTAGGTTTTTCTCATCTAGATTTCTCCATTTTGGTGGAATAACGCAGTTTTCCTTCCTTTACTATGACATAACAAAGCAGGACGAGGGTTTTTTTGGCGATGTTGGTTTTTAGTATTGGTTGGATTCCATCTTAGACTGGACTTCCTGTACCCTTTTCGACTTCATCGAAGCGTTAATGATAGGTACTACTCTAAGTTATGTAATCCACTATTATCACTGTTCTTTTATCTTCTCATTTTTTAATGTTTCGGAATTTGATACGAGGGTTTACTCCAGGGATGGTTTCGGTCGTTGCCTGCAGAGTTCCTTCCTCAGGTATTTAACGAGTCAATATATCGGTCACATTTTAAAAATTATTGTTGCCTTCATAGTTTACTAAATGGGTCTCTATTTTCGTAAAATAGGTATCCACTGACGGCTACTTCTAGCCTTCCGCTTCCTAAGTTAGAGGGTTTCATGTTTTACCAAGTGCTAGCTTCTCTTACAAGATTTCATTCTCCCCTTTCAGGTGCAGGTGGTCTAACCTCGTCTGATAGGATTTGCTATTGGGAAAGCTGTCGGTAATATCTAGAGCTATGAATGGTTCCCCTGCTGTCGTCTTGCTGCCGAAAACTAGAGTTAACTTTTATCTTGTAATATTGTAAATATTCTTAAGGGATTAGTTCTGTCAATGAGACCCTAGTCAAGAATAGAACGTGTCTGAGTTCTCCAGCATTACAATTATCTCCCACATGAACGATCAATTTTTTGCCCAAAACTTTGTTGTTCTAAGGTGTTGTCTTGTGTTTATTTTTACTGTGCTTTCAGTTACGGGGTATATGTAAAATATAAGCTATTTTCTGCATGGTGAATTATTGGGGTTATGTTTCTTCTAAAAATGTGATTCATAAATTCCCTCTTGTGTCCTTTTGTTAATTAATTTGAATGAGGATCGTGGAAATAATTTTTGTCAGTGTATGTAGACAGTTACAAGTTATTTTGTTCCTATGTTCCTATGTATTTCTGTAACCCAACGTTTTAAGAGACTTTCACTCATATATACAAGTTTAAATCTATATTTAATACTTATGTCAGTTATTTGACTTTTCACTGAGGATGAAAACTTTCACTCATATATACAAGTTTAAATCTATATTTAATACTTATGTCAGTTATTTGACTTTTCACTCAGGATGAATGGTTCCCTTATTCAGGTATGTTTCCCAGTTTTAGTTTTTGTCCCTTCTTTTCCTGTGGGTGCTTTTCGGATGTCTGTGTGTGTATTATTAAAGTAGATTAATAGAAAAATTATTCCAGGCTAGCTGGGCTAGTCAATTCTATCGTGGAAATTCTCTCATTTATAAACTAATACCAAATGGAGGATTGTTCCAGATTAGCTGACCTACCCGAATCTGTCGTGGTTAGTACTAACATATACAATAGTTGTTCCAGACTTGCATAAGTCTTTGGTTTGACTAGCAGATACAATAGTTGTTCTGCTCTAGCTGGCCTGGCCGACTCCATCCTGGTTAGTACTAACCGTAAAGTCTTTGGTTTGACTAGCAGATGATATTTTAGATTAGGTTATCTCACCATAAAATTCACGTAAGTAGTTTATCATAAAATTCACATAAGTAGTTTTTAGTAATAGTTTCCAGAAAAATTTCATAATTTCATGAAGGATTTAATCTGCAGAAAGATTTTACTAGCGTACAAAAAAATACTTATTTGTTCTCCATTAGTTAGATCCCTACAGGAAATCACTAGGGAAGATACTGCTCCTCCCAACCATCCTTTCTCTATCTCTTCTCTAGGGAAGAGAGAATGCTTCTACATGTCACAAGTCTACATGCCACATGTCTGCATTAATTGCGTAATCCCTTTGGCATTTCCGCCTTCCCGTATTTCTTTGGCTAACCATAACTAATATTAGTAATTTAAGTAAAAAGAAATATTTATATATATAGCATTACATGGTTTTCTATTAGTCCATAGTCTGCCAAATTATTTTCTATTAGCCCATAGTCTACCAAATTACTTTAGTACAAATAATTAAAAATTTTACTATTCACCTAAAAATGTTACAAATAAATTGAGTAAAAATAACTAACCTAAATAATAAATTTTAAAAATATAATTTTATATAATGAAACCATAAACAAATTCGAGATGAAATAATTAAAAATTTTACTATTCACCTAAAAATGTTACAAATAAATAGATTAAAAATAACTAATATAAATAATAAATTTATAAACAAATTTAAAAAATATAATTTTAGATAATAATATTATAAACAAATCTCAAAAATATAATTTTATATATATTACAAAAGTATTTTATTTGATAAATATTTAAATTAATTAATAACAAAGATGATATAGTAAAATAATTTTTAATATAAAAAAATATATACAATTTTTTCTAATGATTAATTAATTATACAAAAATTAAGTATAAACACAAAAGACAAAAAACATAGTCTACCAAATTACTTTAGTACAAATAATTAAAAATTTTACTATTCACCTAAAAATGTTACAAATAAATTGAGTAAAAATAACTAACCTAAATAATAAATTTTAAAAATATAATTTTATATAATGAAACCATAAACAAATTCGAGATGAAATAATTAAAAATTTTACTATTCACCTAAAAATGTTACAAATAAATAGATTAAAAATAACTAATATAAATAATAAATTTATAAACAAATTTAAAAAATATAATTTTAGATAATAATATTATAAACAAATCTCAAAAATATAATTTTATATATATTACAAAAGTATTTTATTTGATAAATATTTAAATTAATTAATAACAAAGATGATATAGTAAAATAATTTTTAATATAAAAAAATATATACAATTTTTTCTAATGATTAATTAATTATACAAAAATTAAGTATAAACACAAAAGACAAAAAACATAGTCTACCAAATTACTTTAGTACAAATAATTAAAAATTTTACTATTCACCTAAAAATGTTACAAATAAATTGAGTAAAAATAACTAACCTAAATAATAAATTTTAAAAATATAATTTTATATAATGAAACCATAAACAAATTCGAGATGAAATAATTAAAAATTTTACTATTCACCTAAAAATGTTACAAATAAATAGATTAAAAATAACTAATATAAATAATAAATTTATAAACAAATTTAAAAAATATAATTTTAGATAATAATATTATAAACAAATCTCAAAAATATAATTTTATATATATTACAAAAGTATTTTATTTGATAAATATTTAAATTAATTAATAACAAAGATGATATAGTAAAATAATTTTTAATATAAAAAAATATATACAATTTTTTCTAATGATTAATTAATTATACAAAAATTAAGTATAAACACAAAAGACAAAAAACATAGTTTAAAAAAAAAATATTAAAAAAAAAATTATAACTTCTAATTTGTTATATACATTAAAAAAAAAATAGAATTCAAATACAATCAATTTAACATATTCATCTATTTTCTAAAATTCAATTTTTTGTATTATTTTAAAAATATAATTAAAAAAATTATATATTATTTTATATAAAAAATTAAATTAATATATAATAA
Organism: Pinus tabuliformis; assembly: GCA_031772625.1. NCBI lineage: Eukaryota > Viridiplantae > Streptophyta > Pinopsida > Pinales > Pinaceae > Pinus > Pinus tabuliformis. Next base: position 314,868,116 of record CM062812.1, read on the forward strand.
TGAAAAAAATTCTCTATAAAATAATAAAGAATTTGTAATTACCAAAAATTGATAAATATACTCTATATATATGAGAATGATAAATAAACAATATTTTTTAAAATTTAAATACTAACATTGTGATATATTTAAATATTAAAAATGTAATTTTAAAAAAAAACTTAAAATTGTCAAAGGAATTAGTTCTACTGATATGGTTCATGATTTGTGTTCCAAGTAGCATGGGTTCAAGTCTCTAGAGACATGTTGGCCCTTTGTAACATCTTTGAAATATTGGTTCTACCTAATGGAATAGTGGAAGTCTACTGGATTGTACTTCTTACTTAAAAAAGAAGAAGCAGAAAATGAGAATCTAGAAACCAAAATAGCGAGAATCTAGAAACCAAAATAGCGATTATTGGGAATCAGTTGGGAGAATGGGAGAATCAGTTGGGACTCAAATTATTGGATTATTGGATTATTGGAATCAGTTTAGGGGATCTGGGACTCAGATTATTGGAATATTGGGAATCAGTTTATGGGAATTAGGGGAATGTTGGGACTAAAGTTATTGGATTATTGGGAATCACTTGGGAATCAGGGGAATGTTGGATTATTGGGAATCAGTTTATGGGAATCACTGAAATTCAATTGTTTCACTTGGGAGAATCAGTTGGTAATCAGAGTATTGGATTATTTGGGAATCAGTTGAGAATCAATTTATGGGAATAGTTTATAGAACATGAAATTCAGTTGGGAGGATCACTTCGGACTTAGATTATTGGATTATATTGGGAATCAGTTGGGAGAATCAATTGGGGGGAGAATTAGTTGTGACTCAGATTATTGGATTATTGGGAATCAGTTCGAATCAGTTTATGGGAATCAGTTTATAGGACAGGGAATTCAGTTGGGAGAATCATTGGTTTATAGGATAGGAAATTCAATTGGGAGAATCAGTTGGGACTCAGATTATTGAATTATTGGGAATCAATTTATGGGAATTGGTTTATAGAATAGGAAATTCAGTTGGGAATTAGTTTATGCGAATTAGAGAATAGGAAATTCAGTTGGGAATCAGTTTATGGGAATTAGAGAATAGGAAATTCAATTGGGAATCAGTTTATGGGAATTAGAGAATAGGAAATTCAGTTGGGAGAATCAATTGGGACTCAGATTATTGGATTATTGGGAATCAGTTGGGAATCAATTTATAAAACAATGAATTCATTCAAACCTTTAGAGGAGCTTATTATTATTTAAGCACCCACTTCAATTAATGATTCCTATTCCATTCTTCTCTTTCACGTCTCAATAACTAATCATTCAAACCTTGATAGAGGAGCTTATTATTATTTCAGCACCCACTTTAATTGATAATTCCTATTCCATTCTTCTCTTTTAAGTCTCAATAACTCCAATACCTTGGTGATGGAAGTTGTATTAACATCAGATTGGCATAAAATTTTTCTTAAAAAAAACTATTATTTCATTATACTTTAACACACATGTAGTAAAGATGAAAATAAAACTTTCAAAATGTAAATCAATATAATTATTACAAATTGTTTATATATATATAAATTAGAAAATATATTGATCAAAACTCAACTAATAATTAATTATACCAAAAATCTTACTTCCATGTGAACTAACATACTAATAATAAGTTTAAGACGTATTTTTCGTAAGAATCTTACTTCCACGTGAACTAATATACCCATAAAAAGTCGTAAGAATCTTACTTCCACGTGAACTAATATACCAATAAAAAGTTTAAGAGATATTTTTCGTTAGACCGTTTGTTTGCTCTTATACCGTAAACAAATCAGGTATTTCCTTCTTGAAGCCGAGTATTCGATGAAGTAAATCGTGAAAGGCTTATCAATTAAGATACGCCTACCATGTCAAACATATCCATATAAAGTAGTTGAACTGATCCGCTATACTTTAGCATCACTATTAACTAATTAAGTATCGTTGAATTTGTAATAGTGAATTTTAATGGTTAAAGTTATTATTTAATATTAATTTTTTTTAATTAATTAAATAATGAATACATAATTTAGTGAAGTTAAAGTGCTATTTTTTAAAACAAATGAGAAAATGAAAAAAATATTAATTAATTAAATAATTAATATATAATTTAATAAAATAAATTTGGTAATTTTTGAGTACAAATTTATAGTATATTTAATAAAGCAAAAGTCACATTTTTCAAATAAAAAATGATAGCATAAGTGGAAAAGTTGAATAATCACTAATTAAATCAATAATTAATACATAATGAGCTAAAAGTGGCACCTCTTCGTGACAATTGATACATAATGAAGTAAAAGTGGCACCTCTTCAGAATGAAAACTAACAAGAAAATCGGAAAAACCACTCACGAAGTAAAGTGAATTTCCTACTATGAAAAAATAAAAAGAAAAGATGGAAAAACCACTCATGAAGTAAAGGCGTTCCCTCTGAAATCAACTTTGCTCTCTGCCTACATGTCATTACTTTGCACCATTAGATGATATGTTAGATGATTGAGCCATGTTGAGTTGTTCGATTATGTTGAGGTAGTTGCAACTCCCTAACTGCTTGAGCAGCGCAAATTTGATCCTCCAACAATCCATGGACAGAGCCAGAGACACAGAAATAGCCCAGGGTTGTTACCAATCAGAGCACATCAACCAGCAGGGTCACGGAGCTCGAGGGGAGATATTCGGATACCGAATGTCTCTGTGGTACGAACATTTTGCGCATAAGAGGCTCCCGGGCAAATATGAACCTCCAGAAAGACCAGAAGAAGGGACCGACTTCTGGAATGCGCAGATTCACAAGAGATACAGGTATTCTTTAGTTACAATTTGTAAGGTAAATATTTTCTACACAAGTTTTTTTGCCTCTCTCCAAAGCATTGCATCAACTGTTAGCTTAACTGTCACAAAGATTATACACCCAAGTAATACTTTGAATTGGTAGTTTAGTGTAATTCTTGACTTCTACATGCCCTAACTTTAACATGTCTACTTGTTAGTAGGTAAATTGCTAGCTTGTTGCAGATATGGCGATAGAAAAACATGTACAGACACCATAATGCTGTTGAAGAGTAGATTTCCCTTTCCTACCTTGTTTTCTAACTGTCGTTTACCCTAAATCAGGTACCCTAAACTTCCCTTTTCATCCACAATGCCGAGGGGGTTTAATGAGGTTTTGTTGCTTAATATGGTCTGTCCTCTATTCCAAATACATGACAGGTTCGCCATCAAATATTATGTTCAAGGGGTCCTATAACAAGTTGCCAAGACAACGATGTTTAATTTTTCATGGACCGGGTTTTTAATTTATTGAGGGTTTGATTTGTAGGGTTTCATCCCTACGATTAGTTATTGTCTTCGGTTGCATTAATTCTTGTTTGTATAGTCATTTATATGCATCTCCAACTTTTCAACTTGAAGGTGATCAGACCCATATGGACATGCGCTTGGTGTTCATATTCAATACACCAAATGTGTTGTCTAGATTCAATGCATTATTGCACACACTAAGAGTTGGATCATCCCACCCCTACTGGGCTTGTAGATGCAATTAAGACTTATCCTTAGGCATTGAGGGAATGTTTGGGGTTTGAATCATGTGTGTGGCCTCGTTGTTGTATAACATATTATATGAATAAAAAAATGGGAGTTTAAAAGAGCTGAGTCCCAGACTTTAGCAGAGAGTTTTATGAGACTTATGGGACAACCATGGCTGGACTCAGGGTAAGCATTTAATCTCTATTGTTTCATGTGATTCAACTTTGTATTTCAACTCACTGGAATACATTTATATATGTATTTGTTTTGCACTGGAATGCATTGCAACATACAGGGCCGAGGTATGAAGATAAATCCTTCCCTATACATTGATATGCCCCTTTTAATTTACATCGGATTACAATAATTCCTTCTTACGGGTTAATATTTTCTACACAAGTTTTTTTGCCTCTCACTGAAGCATCGCATCAACTATTAGCTTAACTGTCACAAAGATTATACACCCAAGTAATACTTTGAATTGGTAGTTTAGTGTAATTCTTGACTTCTACATGCCCTAACTTTAACATGTCTACTTGTTAGTAGATAAGTTGCTAGCTTGTTGCAGATATGGCAATACAAAAGCATGTACTAACACCATAATGTTGTTGAGGAGTAGATTTCCTTTTCCTACCTTGTTTTCTAACTGTCGTTTACCCTAAATCAGTTACCCTAAACTTCCCTTTTCATCCACAATGCCGAGGGGGTTTGATGAGGTTTTGTTGCTTAATATGGTCTATCCTCTATTCCAAATACATGACAGGTTTGCCATTAAATATTATGTTCAAGGCGTCCTATAACAAGTTGCCAAGACAACGATGTTTAATTTTTCATGGAGCAGGTTTTTAATTTAATGAGGGTTTGATTTTGAGGGTTTCATCCCTACAATTAGTTATTGTCTTCGGTTGCATTAATTCTTGTTTGTATAGTCATTTATATGCATCTCCAACTTTTCAACTTGAAGGTGATCAGACCCATATGGACATGCGCTTGGTGTTCATATTCAATACGCCAAATGTGTTGTCTAGATTCAATGCACTATTACACACACTAAGAGTTAGATCATCCCACCCCTACTGGGGTTGTAAATGCAATTAAGACTTATCCTTAGGCATTGAGGGAACGTTTGGGGTTTGAATCATGTGTGTGGCCTCGTTGTTGTATAACATATTATATGAATAAAAAATGGGAGTTTAAAAGAGTTGAGTCCCAGACATTAGCAGAGAGTTTTATGAGACTTATGGGACAACCCTCCTTCAGAAATTATTGAAAGCAATAATGACTTGGATATGCCCACTGATAACTCTACAACCCGGAAAGCACCCATAATTTGAAAGCCCTCAAAAGAGGCCATGGAGCAGGCTCTTCACCTTGCAAATGTTGATCCACAAAGAACGGTATGGGACTAAATATTTTGATGGCCATTTTCTTTTAGCTATCTCTTTTTTCATGAAAATGAATTATATAATCCATTAGCAATCAATATAGGTCTACATTAAGATTGACTCATCTAGGTAAAATAGAAATTTTATACCAAATCTCCCTTGGTACACAAATAAGGATAGCTAGCATCTATGCTTTGGCCCAGTGTGAGGGCCCAGGGGTATCTATACGTTTTCTAAAAATGGCCATCTTGGCTAAAATCTGGAGAGTTAATTCTCATTTTAATGTAAAAACTTGCCCCAGGGTGAGTGCCTTATTGTCTTTTGAAAAGTTGTGCTACAGTGGTATTCTGACAAGAAATAGATGCATGTTACTCTGATCATGTCACATATACTTCGCAATTACCCACTTGTCTCTGTACACAATCCTTCAACAAAGAGGATCTAGAAAGAGAATATTGTGTTCAACAATAATTTCGTCCCAAAACATAAAGCTTAAGGTGTGTGCCGAATATGTTTAAACAAGGTATGCTTGTTAGTTTGAGCACATCCCACATAATGCTCAATTATAGTCTTGTTCCCAAATTATAGCCCCTTTTCAGTAGAGAGGAGCTACAAAGGGACTGTTGTACTGAATCATAATCTAGTCTCAAACCAATCTGGTAACCTGCAATTAGACATCACATACTTCAGCCATTTCTATCTTGTGGCATACCATACAACATCCATTTCTCTTATCGTATGCAGGTCATTTCAAAAGCGTCTATTGCAGGAGTTGCTATGAAATCTATTGTGTTTCCCTGCAGATTTTATTTGATGACAGTCACCGGAATATAGCCACAGGAAAGCGTGTAGGCCTGCAAACTGTATTGGTAAGACTATATCTTTCTAAATGGGATATGAGGCTTTTGTAAGCTCGTTTAATTGGTCCAATCTTTTCTTAATTTAATATTGGTGTTCACTGCCATCATCAGGTGTGAACTTCAGTCCGAACAAAGGAATCATATTTTTCCCTTGAAAGCATTCACAACATTAGAGAAGCCCTGCCTCAGATATGGGAAGAAAAAGATGTAGAGAGCACCAAAAATGTTGTGCATTCAAGACTAGCAAGTGCAACTATTGGAACTATTGTCATTGCATAATCCATACCCTCATTGAATAAGGGAATGGTGGACTCGACTAATCCCTTTGGAGCGTTTGTCTCTAGTTAGAGGAAACTCCAATTATCTGTAATCTTTAAGTTTAAGATTTAAGTTTTAGCTAAATAGTTTTTTATAAAAGGAAAATTACAATATCACTCTTTCATTTTCATTACATCGTTAACCTCTGTGTCTGTCTTGGAGAATTTGAATTATCACAAAGACGATTGGATGAATTGGAAAAATATTTTTTATTTGACAGGGTAGAATGCATGTTCTTTATTTTAGGAATGGGCAAAATGACAAAATTTTGTAACCCTGCTAATTGCAATAGTTTGGAAAGTAGCTTAAGAGCAGAGTTATTTTCTGATTTCAATCAGACCCTTCTTCCTGAAATGAATACAGAACATCTGAGATATACTGTCCATAATCACTCCATGGGTTTTTATGATTCAACCAAGGAAATTGATCCACTAGTGACGCTCTACCAAAAGCCCCTTTGCAAATTTATGAGACTGAAACCCTGTTTCTTGTCTGTGGTGTTTAAGCCTCAAGGATCTCTCTTCTTGGTCCATTGAGGATGATGTATGAATACAAGTTTATTGTGTTAAAAATTGAAATTTTCTTTATTTAATAATTACTAGGCATCAATATGTTCAATCTTATGGCTAACAATTGCATTTGAATTGCTTTCATTCATGAATTCATTGCTTATTATTGACAATTGTCTTTGATCTACGCAGGAAATGGGCTATGACTTCGACTATGACGATTACCACAGGTACCTAAGAAATATTATGTCTTCTGGTTGGTGAATTTACAACTATCTAATGTTTCAACTTTTGACAAGATCAAAGAAAATTCCATTGATTTGACTTGCATTTTTTTCGTTGTTTGGAATACCATATATTGCTTTTGGTAAAAAACACTATCTTTCTTCACTCATTGGAATCAAATATTTCTTATACAATTTTTTTCATGGAGGATTTCCATATGAGAATCTTAAACCAGACCCTGTGCTGAAGAACGTGTTACTAAGCATGCCTCAGAGGAAAATTGTAAGATCATATGGATCTCTTCAAATTATTTATATGATGATAGCACATGATGAAGTCCTAGGTTTTTTTGGAAATATATAAACATACTTCTCAACCTTTTGTAACTTTGTTGTGTAAAACATATATTTACAAACAATGAAAAGGTTCATGTTGCAAAGGTCCTTAACAAGCTAGGGTTGGACGATTACTTTGAAGGCATAATATGCTTTGAGACACTTAACCCTCCTTCAGAAATCACTAAAAGCAATAATGACTTGGATATGCCCACTGATAACTCTATAACCCGAAAGGCACCCATAATTTGTAAGCCCTCAAAAGAGGCCATGGAGCAGGCTCTTCACCTTGCAAATGTTGATCCACAAAGAACAGTATGGGAATAAATATTTTGATGGCCATTTTCTTTCAGCTATCCATTTTTTCATGAAATTGAATTATATAATCCATTAGCAATCAATATAGGTCTACATTAAGATTGACTCATCTAGGTAAAATAGAAATTTATACCAAATCTCCCTTGGTACACAAATAAGGATAGCTATCATCTATGCTTTGGCCTAGTGTGAGGGCCTAGGGGTATCTATACGTTTTCTAAAAATGGCCATCTTGGCTAAAATAGTTAATTCTCATTTTAATGTAAAAGCTTGCCCCAAGGTGAATGCCTTATTGTCTTTTGAAAAGTTGTGCTATAGTGGTATTTTGACAAGAAAGAGATGCATGTTACTCTGATCATGTCACATATACTTCACAATTACCCACTTGTCTTTGTACACAATCTTTCAACAAAGAGGATCTAGAAAGAGAATATTGTGTTCAGCAATAATTTCGTCCAAAAACATAAAGCTTAAGGTGTGTGCCACATATGTTTAAACAAGGCATGCTTGTTAGTTTGATCACATCCCACATAATGCTCAATTATAGTTATGTTCCCAAATTATAGCCCCTTTTCAGTAGAGAGGAGCTACAAAGGGACTGTTGTACTAAATCATAATCTAGTCTCAAAACAATTTGGTAACTTGCAATTAGACATCACATACTTCAGGCATTTCTGGCTTGTGGCATACCATACAACATCCATTTTTGTTTACCGTATGCAGGTCATTTCAAAAGCGTCTATTGTAGGAGGTGCTATTAAATCTATTGTGTTTCCCTGTAGATTTTATTTGATGACAGTCACCGGAATATAGCTAGCCACAGGAAAGCATGTAGGCCTGCAAACTGTATTGGTAAGACTATATCTTTCTAAATGGGATATGAGGCTTTTGTAAGCTCATTTAATTAGTCCAATCTTTTCTTAATTTAATATTGGTGTTCACTGTCATCATCAGGTGTGAACTTTAGTCCGAACAAAGGAATCATATTTTTCCCTTGAAAGTATTCACAACTTTAGAGAAGCCTTGCCTGAGATATGGGAAGAAAAAGATGTAGACAGCACCAAATATGTTGTGCGTTCAAGACTAGCAAGTGCAACTATTGAAACTGTTGTCACTGCATAAGCCATACCCTCAATGAATAAGGGAATGGTGGACTCGACCAATCCCTTTGGAGCGTTTGTCTTTGGTTAGAGGAAACTCCAATTATCTGTAATCTTTAAGTTTAAGATTTAAGTTTTAGCTAAACAATTTTTGATAAAAGAAAAATTACAATATCACTCTTTCATTTTCATTACATCGTTAACTTCTGTGTCTATCTTGGAGAATTTGAATTATCACAAAGATGATTGTATGAATTGGCAAAATATTTTTTATTTGACAGGGCAGAATGCATGTTCTTCATTTTAGGAATGGGCAAAATGACTAAATAATATTCCCTTCTCAAGCGAAAATACGCTTCCAGTATGTCATATTTTCTGAAATTTGTTTATTTTGTGTATTTTAATTGACAAAAGGTTCTTACAGAATTGTATGGACTATCATAATAAATAAAATCATAGAAATCATTAAAAGAATATGACTTTTATGAAATATCTAGCAGAAAATTTCTTATATCATCTTCAATTAATTGAAAAATGTGCAACCACGAAAATGCTTACCTCTGACTGAGAAAAATTGCTTCCAATTACCAAGGAAATTAGACAAAATTTGAGTTCTTTCCTATGGATAATATACTCTATACGAAGAAGACAGATGCAAATAGAAATTTCTGCATCTCTAGGGCGATTATTATATAACAACAGTGATATTGAAGTTATTTTTATTTTTATTTTGTAAGGAAACTGTTTCAAGGACCAGTCATAAAAAATTTAGAAACTAGATTTTAAAGCTAGGACATGGAATGAAAGACAATTCACATATTTTTGAATAGAAGTCATAGAAATGAGAAGTTTAATCAAAACATAGAGTTCTGCATCAAATTTTAATTCATTGCTTGCTTGACATTTGCATACATTATCTTTAATCAGGGCCGAACATAGCAATTTGGTTTTTCAAGTAAAATAAATATCACTGTTATAGTAAACAGTTTTTGATAAAAGAAAATTACAATATCACTTTTTTGTTTTCATTACATCTGTGTCTGTTTTGGAGAATTTGAAATGAGAAGTTTAATCAAAGCATAGAGTTCTGCATCAAATTTTAATTCATTTCCTGCCTGACATTTGCATACATTATCTTTAAGTAGGGTTGAACATAGCAATTTGGTTTTTCAAGTAAAATAAATATTACTCTTACAATAAATAGTTTTTGATAAAAGAAAATTACAATATCACTTTTTTGTTTTCATCACATCTGTGTCTGTTTTGGAGAATTTGAAATGAGAAGTGTAATCAAAGCATAGAGTTCCTCATTTTATGAATGGGCAAAATGACTAAATAATATTCCCTTCTCAAGCGAAAATACGCTGCCAGGGCAGAATGCATGTTCTTCATTTTAGGAATGGGAAAAATGACTAAATAATATTCCCTTTTCAAGCGACAATACGCTGCCAGTATGTCATATTTTCCAAAATTTGTTTATTTTGTGTATTTTAATTGAGAAAAGGTTCTTACAGAACTATATGGACTATCTTAATAAATAACATCATCGAAATCATTAAAAGAATATGACTTTTACGAAATATCTAGCAGAAAATTTCTTATATCATCTTCAATTCATTGAAAAATGTGCAACCACGAAAATGTTTACCTCTGACTGAGAAAAATTGCTTCCAATTACCAAGGAAATTAGACGAAATTTGAGTTCTTTCCTATGGAGAATATACTCTATAGGAAGAAGACAGATGCAAATAGAAATTTCTGCATCTCTAGGGCGATTATTGTATAACAACAGTGATATTGAAGTTATTTTTATTTTAATTTTGTAAGGAAACTGTTTCAAGGACCAGTCATAAAAAATTTAGAAACTGGATTTTAAAGCTGGGACATGGAATGAAAGACAATTCACATATTTTCGAATAGAAGTCATAGAAATGAGAAGTTTAATCAAAGCATAGAGTTCTGCATCAAATTTTAATTCATTGCTTGCTTGACATTTGCATACATTATCTTTAATCAGGGCCAAACATAGCAATTTGGTTTTTCAAGTAAAATAAATATTACTGTTACAATAAACAGTTTTTGATAAAAGAAAATTACAATATCACTTTTTTGTTTTCATTACATTTGTGTCTATTTTGGAGAATTTGAAATGAGAAGTTTAATCAAAGCATAGAGTTCTGCATCAAATTTTAATTCATTGCTTGCTTGACATTTGAATACATTATCTTTAATTAGGGCTGAACATAGCAATTTGGATTTTCATTACATCTGTGTCTGTTTTGGAGAATTTGAAATGAGAAGTTTAATCAAAGCATAGAGTTCTGCATCTAATTTTAATTCATTTCTTGCTTGACATTTGTATACATTATCTTTAATCAGGGTTGAACATAGCAATTTGGGTTTTCAAGTAAAATAAATATTATTGTTACAATAAACAATTTTTGATAAAAGAAAATTACAATATCACTTTTTTGTTTTCATTACATCTGTGTCTGTTTTGGAGAATTTGAATTATCACAAAGATGATCAGGGACATGGAATGAAAGACAATTGACAATTCATTGCTAGCTCGACATTTGCATACATTACCATATCTCAATCCATTCTTTAATTAGGGATAAACATAGCAATTTGGTTTTTTAAATAAAATAAATATTATTGTTACAATAATACAGTACATTCTCCCGAAGTTTTATAAGGTGTCTTAGTTTGAAGAGTGTTCGAGCAGCTAAGCCTTTCAACTGGTGATAACACCACATCCTTTCCCATACTCAACCACCACTCCCATCTTTTGGAGGGCCCGCATGACATCATCAATGGGTTTGCCGTAGAATGAAATATCAATTAAGGGAAGGTCTCTTAACTGAAAACCAATAGATTTCCATTTAGAATTGAACAAAAAAGACAGGCTAGGAGATTGGTACCCCGATGTGTTTTAGCCATTTTCCTTCAGTTATGCTCCTTTTGAACTCTTCAAGGAATGTCTAAAGGCAGTTTAGGGTCAAATCCTCTATCCACTGTAAGAGAAAAATGACGTTCTCTTTACCAAGAGGAGAGGAAATTCCAGGTAAGGCAAGATCTAGTGTTCTTAGAAATTGAATATCCACTGCTCCAAGCCCATTTCTGATAAATGGCTCAAGATTTTTCTAACTTCTTTTATGATCTCCATCCAAAATATATCGAGAAAATAATGCAGATCCATGATGAACTTTATGGTATTTTCTGGATCGTTCTCTATTTGTGTTAGTGTTGAATCCCTAGACTGTTTGGATATCTCCTTCTAACTCTCCAGTACTGACAGATCATCACTAGGAGACCTGACCCTCTTGTTGCAAATACCATGTCTAAATGATGGAGAGTCAACAATTTGCCTGGTGTGTTTAGAATTTCAGTCAACATCTTCCTCATTACCTTGCTCATGTTCATCATGTTTAGAAAAAGCACCAACAATAGCAGTAGGAAGTCTCTAATTCTGAAGAGATGAACTCATGCCTTTAGAGTCACCAAGGACACCTTCAGAGTCACCAAGGACAATAGTAGTAGTGGAACCTACAGGATTACTAAATTCTATATCATCGACAGAGGCCAGATTCGTGTTATCTTCCATTCGAGTAATAAAAAAAATCACAAACTACACATATATAGGCAACATGAATATAGTGGACAACACACAATAGTTTGAAACAACAATTAATATTTTCTTAACCACACAATATAAAAGTTACACCCCTGTCTTGAAGGGATTACAATGGCTTCTCAAAAGCCTCAGGCACCCTCTCAGTAGATTCACTCTAATCATTCTAGCTATATATAAACCTAACTACAATGCTCTCCCAACTTGACTTGACAAGAAAGGAAACAGAAATTACAAAAATATCTCTCTGTCAAAGGAATCACTAGCCAATATAACAAATAATCGTTCCTCAAGAGATGTTCAGATTCAGAGGAGCCAGGCCTAGCTTCTCTCTCAGAATCTTAACATCCCCCTTGCAAAGGGTTTCATTAGAATGATAACAACCCACATTTAAAGCATTTCTCCACCCTCTCCTAATTAGAAATACAATTTTGGGTTCTCTACTAATTTTCTCCACACCCATTTAATCTAACAATGGACATAGAGCATGTATATTTATAGCTGTGTGTTGGAAATACCATTTTATACTTTAATGTTTATTATTTTTGTTTTATTATTATTACTTGAATTTCTTCTTAACAAGTGGTTGTGTTTCCTTTGGTTTCAGTGAAAGTATGGGCTCCAATGTTGGCTCTCTTATTATGGAGTATAATTCATCTTTGAGAATTTTTCAATTATTAAATTAGGTTAGTCAATTGCTTAAACTATTACATTTATTTCAAAAAAAAATTGTTACTTTATAGGTTAGACACTGGCTTGAAATATTAAACTTATTTCAAAATGTTTTTGTTACTTTATAGATAAGGCATAGATTTCTTGGCTCTATGATGAAAATAATGAAGGGAAAATACATGTTAATCTGTTACTTGTGCTCTTTGATGGAAGTTTTGTAATTTATTTCAAAAAAAAATTGTTACTTTATAGGTTAGACACTGACTTGAAATATTAAACTTATTTCAAAATGTTTTTGTTACTTTATAGATAAGGCATATATTTCTTGGCTCTATGATGAAAATAATGAAGGGAAAATACATGTTAATCTGTTACTTGTGCTCTTTGATGGAAGTTTTGTAATGCATGACTGAAAAATACACGGTGAGAGAAAAATGCATATTATGCTAATTGAGGAATGTTTTTCGCTTGTCAAACTTATAGTATTGAATTTAACACACTAACACTTTACAAAATCAACTAACAATATTCATGATGAAAATAGCAATATGGAAGATTTATCTGCATAATGAAAAAGACAATATGGGAGATTCCAATCACGTTCCAACGCATTTTTTAAAATGTAGATGTGACAAAAGGTTGTTGTGGAAGGTGCTGTTTGTATATAGGAAATTTCTTGATCATTATGTATAATCCTAATGTTGATAGATATGTCTACTAACTTTCCAGTTAATGAGGCATTGATTTGAGCGTTCAATATATTTTTATTCTTTATCAAAGTATTCTTTTGTTGTATTTGTGTTCTTCAATTTATGCCTTACGGCGTTTCCGTTGCAACAACTGGTACAAATGCTAGTCTTACTATGGTTAGAAATAGCAAACACTATATTAAATAGTTTATTTATAATTAGTAAAAAAAAATAATGAGTATATATTGAGAATGTATTTTTAAATATATAAAGAAAATAAATGTTTTTAAGATGATGAAAATTATTTGGAAAGTATTTTTTGAAATGATTTAAAAATAAAATATTATAATTGATATAGTTTAAAAAATTAAAAATTAAAAAATAAATATTTAAGTTCATATTATATAAAAGTTAAATATGAAATATCATAACATTAATTTATGACTTCATTATAGAAATATCATAATATTAATTTATGTGCAATATATATGAGAAGTTTTATTTTCATATAAATAAGATTTTTTCAAAAATTATAAGTAATAAAAAAGTTTACACAAAATTTGAAATTTTTGACAATTATCTAGTTTTTTTTATAGGGAGATACATTTTTTTTCATCTTTTTTTTTTTCATTTTATTAGTAACAAGTTATTTGAATGAAAACCAAAATTACAACAATCCTCTATAAAAATATTAGAAAAAACAAAATTAGATATATAACTAAAATTATGTGTATAGCTAATTTTATTTTTTTTGTAAGTTTGGTAGGACTCCTATTTTCGAGTCTTACATGTCTATTATTCACCCCCCTACAAGGGGAGGGTAGCACAAGATTCAAACCCAAGAGGGTAGTAAAAGATTCAAACCCAAGGTAGCACAACATTCAAACCCAAGATCATAGACTTCATTCCACTTGGGATATGTGTATAGCTAAAAGTAATCACCAAATAACCTATTTGAAAATTTGATAAAAAAAATCATCAAATATATCTTATGTCTATTTTTGAAATCCAACTAACATAAACAATACAATAATATGTTGCAAAAAAGTAGAATCTCTCATAAAAAATATAGAAATAAAAGAAAAATGCATATATATAATTGAGATTGCACATTAAAATCACACAATGGATTGATATTCACCATATAAATTAATTTATAGTAATATGTTAAAAAAAATGTAAAAACTCTCGCGAAAAATATAGAAGAGTACTATAAAAGAAAAGTGTATATAAATAATTGAGATTACCCATAAAGAAGCATGGATGTACATTCAAGTTAGGTTGATAGTCACCATATAAATTAATTATTGTAGTTATGATTTCACTATTACTGCATCTTACTAAGTCTACTCATATTAAATGATTGTGTTGCTCATTGTATATTCATATTTAATCTTGACTAACTACTATCTAATTTAGATGGATAAAAAGATCAAATGATTTTTAAAATTGGTAACAGCTTAAACAAAAGAAAAATTTAGTGATAGGTGTACTACATACTACTTGTCTTTCTGAGCTCTGTTTTCCATTCATACTTTGTTTCTATGGTCTTTTATTTGTTGCAAACCTAAAGGGACTTATAAATGTTGGGAATAGAGTTCACCCTTCTTACCAACGTCTCCCTTTGACTCTACTGCAGCAGGGGCTCACAAACCATCATTGTTATCCCTTTAAAGCAATAAAGCTACATCACATGAATAAAAAAATTACTGATCGAATACTGGACAGGATGTGTTTAATATGTGTGCGACTATAAAAACTCTTCACAATTCTTCCATCACTGCAAGGTGCCTCATTGATTCTACAACACATCGAATTAAACCATGAAGAAAAAATAATACTTAAAGCGGCTGCATGACAGACTAGGTCATAAAAGGGCATGAAACAGACCGAGAAATACATACGAGAGATGGGAATCCTTCCGAAATTGTGGAGCCTTTGGAGTTGTGCGCGATTTTAAGAAAATGCAGGAGTTGAACGCAGTTTGGTATTTCTCAAACGAACTAAATTTCGCCAATCTACTTCGACAATCGTTCATCTACTTGTTAACTTGTTTCCACTGCATGTCTATTTTCTTTCTAAGCTCCTGTGGATTTTGCTGAGAAGGCACACCACGAATAAATGTTGGGCAGTGTACCTAGCGCTGGAAGCTCTGGTAGCTAAGTAATGAGCAAGGCGTTAGAAGAGGAACTGTGAATTTTAAGTTTTAACTCAGATCCAATTGGAAACAAAATGATTCACGATGTGGTGGAAACAAATACAAGGAAAATGAATTCCGGCCATGCAGCTCAACCAAAAAATAAAAGAGCAACCGTAGCACCTCCGTAGCTGATACCACGACTGTCAACCACTCTCACTGGCGTTATAAAATACCATTGTGCAATACCTTGTGAAGCCGCATACGAGCTGAGCGAGGAAGAACTCTGATTGGGTTTCCTGGCAGAGAGAATCTTCACGTAGAAACGTTAGTCTGCATGGCCTGGAAGAGAGAAGGACAACATTATTTCTCTACACTCGAATGGACCAGTCTGACCAGGGGAAGGAAATTTGCATGGACCAGTCTGACCAGGGGAAGGAAATTTGCAGAGGAGTTATGCCTAAGTTTGGGACATGTGCTCTAATACCATGTTAAGCGAGGTATCTAATACCATGTTAGGCAAGGTATGGATGAATTTCATTAAGATAAAGGTCAATCTATACAATCTAAAGGGTAGCCCTTGGGATTCAGATTCAATGATCTTTTCCTATTCTAATCTATTTACATAATTATATAAATTTACTAAATCCAAGAAAATTAGGTGTATAACCAAATTTATTTTTTGGTTTATTTAACTAATAGTATTATGATTATTATTTTAATAAACAATCTTAACTCATATTAAATTTGTTGAATTATATTCTAAAATTATTTGAAATTTAAATTTATATTATTATATTCTAAAAAAGACAGCTATTTTCTTTTGCAACCTTTTTAGTCTCATACATACGACAATTCTATCCATCCATAACATTTTGGAATTTCCCAATACCATTTTTCAATATGAAGTTTGTAAGAGTTTATTTTTTTTAGTAATGTTGATTTTTTTTTCTCTGGTACTTAAAATAGAAAGAGACTTTTGATCTTCTGAATTATGGTTGATCACATTCTTATAATGTTAACTTTCTAGTATATTCTAATTTCGTATCACACCATAATTTCTCCTTAAATTTAGATGTAATGATATTTTTACTGTTATCATTATTCTACAGAGTAACATCTTCCTCATTTACCAAATGATTTAGCCAATAAATGACATCTTATGTCACCTCTGCTTGTGTCACAAGTGGTTTCACCTAGAGTTTGAAGCCAGCTTAGGAAGCCTCTTCTTGTGTCACAAGTGGTTTCACCTAGAGTTCGAAGCCAACATAGGAAGCCTCTTTTCTCCCATGTGGTTTATCATGTTCTTGTCTATGTTCCCCCAAGTTAGGAGGATAAGGGAGCACATGAGTAGGGAGATGTTCAATGGGGACATGGGGAAACACCTGAAAATTGTAGGGAAATTCAAGGGGGATGGGAGGACATTGAGGTCGCTAGAATAGAGGTCTGCATCTATGCATTATAAAAATAAGAATAGTAATGATAAAATCCCTGCAATAAAAACCCACTGCATGCAAAGTCACCATTGTGCAATCTAATGAAAACACTATAATCATGTCTATCTTGAAATCGTGGAAACTTTTAAGTTTGTTGGATTATGAATAGGGATATCAAATTCTACTTTCTCCATATGAATTTTTATGAGATTGGAACCATATCTAAAGATTCTAAAATAATTAATGGTAATATTAAAATTTTGATTAACCTTTTATATCCTTTTATTTTAAGAATTTAATATTCCCATTAATTACCAAGGTTATATACTCTTACAATCTCTATTTCCTATCTTTGTTCTATTTTCATGGGTTTTGGATAAAAATTATGGGATGAGGTGTCTAGGAATCCCTCTCTAGGAGGGGGGGATGCTCAAACATCCTCATTTTGGGGAAATATATTCCACACACTAAGGAAACATTTTCCCATTTGTTTCCCCAAATTTTCCCCAAAAGGGGATGTGCTAAAAATGTTTCCTAGGTGTCCCCCCATCCTTATAGCATGGAAATGTGGGGAGTTCACCTCTTACCAAAATGGATGTCTCCCCATGGAACATTGTTTGTATTACATTAAGCACCTAGTCATAGACATACTCTCAATGGGGAAAAGGCTCATTTATGTGAGGGGGATAGGAAGATATATTACCTTTAATGTTAAAATTATAAGTTATAAAATGTTTTTGAATTTACTCTATCTTTTTCCATGATTCCATAGAGATGTTGAATCTCAAACTTCATAATCACATATGATAATATGAGTAGTAGGAGTCTCAAATAAGAGCTTCTTCTTATTCTAAAGAAAAATGTTGATTGATTTACAACTGTTTTTAAGATCACAATAAGCTTTCAACCCTCCATTTATCATGGTCTTACACTATAGTTATCGATTTTTGGATTAATATGGGCCTTATATAGGGCTTAACAATAGTTCCACTAAAACACATGATGAAGATTGATTTCGAGATATTTGTAAAAATTCACTTCCTCCAAACTTTTTTTTCATACACAAAATTAACATAAGTAATATTTTTAGATTTGATTGTCATAACCTTTGTTTTGTTAGCGTTAATAGTAAGACACTTACTAAAGCATAAATTTGTGAAATTGTTTAGTCATTTGTGATTTCATAAAGACAACTCACTATAAGAATGATATAATCAACATAAAGAAGAATGATGATGACTATTTCGACTAAACTCTTGTCAACAAAACCTTCTTCTTCCAAATAACTATTTAACTTGTCACCATATAATGTCAAAAGAGTTAGGGAACAAGGAACAACCTTGCTTAACTCCTATATTACAATAAATTTATTATGACCAACGCTCCATCTTCCTAAACATGGCAATAATAAGTGGAAGCTAAATGTTTTACATTTTAACCATTTTACCCAAATTCAACACAATTGTTAGTGAAATTGCATTATTTAGAGCAAAGATGGGTTTAGTGTCATAAAAACCTTGTAAAATACCCTGATTATATAACTCAAAAATTCAAATATGAAATTCCAACAAATGATCACTAAACTTATAGAAAAACTTTCTAAAAACATATGCCATAAAAAGAACCAAAACTTCAACATTTAAACTATGTTGATAATAACAAATTACAACATGAAATTGCAAAGAAAATTAAATTATGTGAATTTAATCATCGCACACCTATATTTGTTTAAGAAATTTTTTACTTATTGGATGACTTATTACTCGTGTTATATGAAATAGACAAATTTGCATGGAAAGGGATTATTTGGATAAGGCAACATTTAGAATATGTTGATAATAACAATTTATAACATGAATTTTTAATAATTAATAGTAGAAAATTAACTTATGCAAATTTAATGTGATTTTTAATTATTAATAGTAGAAAATTAACTTATGTGAATTTAATGAAAAAATATTAGTATTATTTATATTAAATCATTTGTTTAAGAAATTTGTTATTTATTGAATGACTTATTAGGAGTGTTATATGAAATAGACAAATTTGCATGGAAAGGGATTGTGCGGATAAGGTGAAAGATAATTTCTCCACCCTTCAAGTAGGTTAAGTTTAGGTTGGGATATGCTTACATGGGAAAAAAATCTACCTACTAATGAGATGTTATTGTTAGAAACGTAGAAGAGAGCAGAGAGCAATTAAACAAAACACACATTGTTATACTTTTATATTTTTATTGATCACAATAGTTACACATATATAGGACATAAATCTTTGACTTCCACACATCTAGATAATGACTACAACTCATACATAGGAAACAACAACTTCTCGATTGATGCTTGGAAACTCTAAATGACAACTCATGACAACACATGGAAGCATTACTTCCAATACCCTCCCTTAATGCTTACATGGAAAACATTGAAAATGCGTATTACAACAACAAGGATAACCTATGTCTCATTGTTCTTCAATAGAATTCAAGTCCACTCTGGAATCTCGCAAACACTTGTTTCACCACCACTTCTTCGAGTTGTCACTTGGCCTCCATTTAAAACATAACCACCTTTGACCATCGTTGATGAACATTGCGAGATCAACAATATTTACACCTCGCCTCGTCGGGGCTTATGCGATAAGAGTCGTCAAGTAATGAACCATCGTATGGACCAACAACCATCCGTCGAATACACTTTTGTCTATCTGTGAGTTACTAGGATGGAGGTCTGGATACTGAATGTGTTCAAAATTTGATAAAAAAACTTGACCTTACTAACACAAGAATTGATGTTGCGGACACAAGACCTTCCATTTTAAGAACCACCAACCCTTTTTATAACTAGATTTAAAAGAAATAAAAAACGACTTGACAAAGACATCTCACAACTACAAAATCACTAATCATCAAACTATCAGTTGTCATCGAGGCATACAAAAGTCACCACGTCCCTCCTTATCACATGTCGAAATTTGTCCATCTGGTTCAATCTTTATCTTCGAGTTTTCTCGTCTTCACAAAGCATTTGTTAGTGTGGTCAATCCCAACAAACTTACACTCACATATTGAGTTGGCCAAACTCAATATGTTCAAAATGCAAACTCCAAAATTTGAGATCATAACAAGATTGCAACATAAACATCTAACACAGAGATCTCTTCCCTTTAGAAGCGAAAAATTGAGACGTGCCTCCAATTTTAACACTTTTGACATATAGCACTAGCCACTTGAAACTCCTCCGCACTAGATATCAGAGTTAAATCCGTGTAGGAGAATGTTTAGTTCGTGGGCACGATTTTGCAAATTTATAATATGACAGTGCACACAATTTTGACAAAACCATCCAAGCATGAATTTGAATACTTTGCAGATTTCGAGCAGATAAGCATAGACAAAAATTTATAGATAGCAAGATGACAGAAGGATCTGACGATGCTTGAATAAGTTGCAAACAACAAACATATCTACACACACACGATCACAAACAAATTCAAACACTAAAAGTAAACACGCATACATCTATACTAATATGTATAAAAAAAATAACACTGAGGATCCCTCACATATTATTGGCCCTCCCTTGAGGGATTCAAGCTTGTACCAGCTCTATTACCATGTTAGAAATATAGAAGAGAGCAGAGAGAGAAATTAAACACAATACAAAACACACATTGTTATACTATTATATCTTTAGTTACAAATATATTGGACATAAATCCCTGACTTCCACACATCTAGAACATGACTACAACTCATACACAAGAAACAACAACTTCTAGATTTACAAATATATTGGACATAAATCCCTAACTTCCACACATCTAAAACATAACTACAACTCATACATAAGAAACAACAACTTCTAAATTGACTATCAAAAACTCTGAATAATAACTCATAACAACTCATCGAAATATTACATTCAATAATTATCACTTAAATATTAGATATTATCACTTAAATGGTGTAAAACTTCATCCAAATTAAACCACCCTTGAAATATATTAATTCCAAAACATAAAGTATATCCTCACCTCTACCCATAAAATTTGTAAACATAAAATAAATTAGTTATGTGGTCTGCAGAACTGTAGAACCGTTGACCCTACCCTCAAGGTAACTACAGCAGCCATGGACAACTTATTTTGCCCAATCAGCGAGGGCGGTGCATTTCTACACCTAGGACCCTACCCTCAAGGTAACTACAGCAGCCATGGACAACTTATTTGGCCCAATCAGAGAGGGTGGTGCATTTCTACACCTAGGATACTCCCTCCATGCATTCCAATTTCAAACTTATCGAGGAGATATTCCTTAAAGTTTAAACATGCAAACACATATTTTATTAAAAGAGGCGGCAGGCTTTTTATTACTATACGAAAACGTCTTCTTTATGTTTTAGGTCCAAGATTATTAAAATTTTAAAATGGCTGAGACTTTACAAGTCATGACAAGTAACAAGTATTAAGCGTATCTATATGTGTGCAAGTAGTATACGTTCACGTGTCATACAGTACTGGGAGCATTAAAATATCTCTAGGTACATTAATATTGTTTAAAAAAATATTATAAACCTTCTATTGATACAGGCTAATAGGGAAGAAATATCTCTACGTACATTAATATTGTTTAAAAAAATATTATAAACCTTCTATTGATACAGGCTAATAGGGAAGATCTGATTTCTTCGTAACATTTTAAAATCTTACAAGGGACCTTCATATTTGCACACCACAACCGACATTTTCTTGTCGGTTACATAACCTACATTTTCTTGTCGTTTACATCACCTAGGAAGTTGACGAGACTTATCTAATGGATAAATTATCATTTTAATATTATTTTGGACCTGCATTCGCATTAATTAAATACCAAAGGTAGGACTTTCTCAAGGATTGGCAACTGTCATCTTGACCCAAGGTTAACATGATTTTAACGGAGTAGTCTACCCAGGCGGAGGAATGGCCCGGTTTCCGTCGCCGCCCGGAAAAACCTCCGGCTACAGCTGCTGGCAATTCCTCCGCCCTCCGTGAGCTCCGCCCAGCTCTGCCACCCTCTGCATTAATGTCGAACTGACAGGTTCCTGACATACATTCACGTCTTGCCGCACGGGAAGTTAATTCACCATGGAATTTGAATTCGAACACAACCCGCGGGGCTGCTCCCTCACCAATTCAAGCCGGCATCCCCTACAGCTCACCAAGTAACTAGAGCATTCTGGAAAACTCACTCTGTTTTCTAAGTTATGCTTTCTACGCTCCAGGGATCAGTTGCGTGCTCAACGTTTGGGGCTTGTTGGTGATTGCTGCTGGGATCGAATCCGTTTGTTTAAAGCGCATGCATATCTATGTATCCTTATCCTTATTAAAGCAGATGCAACCTGAGCACCTATTGGCAACTTCAGCCAAGCTCTATGCAGAAGTGCTTGCTTCTGGAACTGATGGTTTGCTTGATCTTGATGATTTCACTTCATAGTGTGTATTGCAGGATGCACTGCAAATATTGGCATGCAAGGAGATCCGCATTCAAGGCAATCGAACAGCTGCTGGGGTAGCTGAGAATATGGAGCTGGAAGAATAAAGTGGAGCAGCAGCTTTTGCGGCATCAAAAGGGCGAGTTGTAACTCAGATTGCAAAGAAAAATTTGGTCCAAAATGCTATCCCAATTTTCAAAGAACTCAAAAGGTTGCTTGAGAGCAAGAACAGTCATTTGACAGGCTGTTTAGTGGACTGCTTACGTATGCTTCTAAAAGAGTACAAGAGTGAAATAGATGAAATACTGGTAGCAGACAAACAGCTTCAGAAGGAACTTGTGTATGATATTCAGAAATATGAAGCTATGAAAACCAAATTGAAAGTGGCAGAGGAAGTCGTAACAATGCAAGATTCGGCCCCTCATAATGTGCTTGCCAAAAAAATTGACAATCTGGGAGGCAATTTACCAACAACTTCCCAAAATAATGGCAGTGTTCATTCAGAACGGCCTCCTAAGACTACTGCATCTGTCATCAAAGTTAACAAAGGAAGCAACATAGACAAAGAAAATGTTGATATTCACGACGCTCAGAAGACTGTTAAGACTTCTGCAATGAAGAGGAAATCTTTCTTCTCTCCAGTGGTCGAAAAGTCTCTGACTGGCAAGGTGAAATGGTTGGATCAGAATTTTGGTGACAATTTAAGAACACTTGAAGTGCCTATGAGGACTCCTGGGGTAGCTTCAAGCAGGGGTCAGGCACGGTGCACTTCAAATATCTTAAGGTCTGCAAAGGGAACTGTGCTTTCCCCCAATAACATTCCTGTATCGAGGAGGCATAAGATTGCTTCTGCTGTGGCAGATGTTGCTGCCAATGTTACCAGAAACGGTACGGGAGCATTCGTTTCTGGAAAAAAATGCAAAGAAAACGGAACGGTACGGAAAATGCCGTTTTGTACGGTCGTTTTCGTTTTTCAATGCATGAAACCGGTTTCTCCCGAAACGAATGGTTTTTTGGCACGATGTTCTGAAAAACGTTGTTTGTTTATTTGTAACGCTTATCTCATTCCAAAGGTTGGTTTTCTAAGAAACTTTGCTCTGGTTCGTTTTGTAGATAGTTTTTAGGGGCGGTTTCATGGTCTGTCGTAGTTAGCTTAAAATTTCTTTAACAATGTTTATTTAGGGATTTTGTTCATTAAAATTATATTATTGGGATGTGCTGGTTATTGTTATGTTTTTTTAATGTTTTAATTATTTTTTCTTAATTTTCCTGTTGGTTTTATTTAAAAGTGTATTTAGTGTAGAGTTTCTTATATAGTTTTAGTGTATTTATATTTAAAAATTATCTCTTTATACAAAACTATAAATTTAAATGCACACGGTTATATTATATATTATTTTTATTATTATAAAGATTAATTATTATTATAATGGATTAACAATAAAGTTTTGAAAGTTTGATGGTAAATTTTTTTAGGTTTTGTCTAGTTGTAGCGTTTATTGTTTTCAACCCTTTCTTTTTTCTATGCAAAATGTGAGTGGAGGGAGCAACACTTCTTCCTATAGCAAGATAGTTGAAGGTAGTAGTAATTCTAAACAACCCTCTACTTTTGGCTCAATTCCCCAATCCCAATGGAGCTCAATTCAATCTTCACCATCCTATTACCCAACTAGGGAAACTACATCCTAGTAGTTGCTTACCAAATAGTACAATATGGAAGAATATACACATGATATGAGAGATCATGTACTCATCTAGAAATTTCTAGGGATATGGCCTTCAAAAAAATCCCACTCTCACTAGGTCCAAATCAAGTGGAAATGGAAAGGTCAAATCAAGCTTGAGTTCAATGCCAAAGGTTTCTTCACTATTAGAGGATCAAACATGGGTATTTGAGAATGACCTATGTAAGCAATACAAGCTTTGTTTCTTACTATGAATATTCGAGAATGCTTTATGTGAGCAACAAAAAACTATGAGCAACTATGTATGAACCAAATTATTGGAGAATGCCGATGGCGTATACTTTGTTTTATGTTTTCACATTTTTCTTGCTTTTTTCTCTCTCCTCATTTCTTGAATGTGAAACCTCCAAACTTCGTTTCTTGTCCCATTGTTGTTTCTCGTTTCGTTTCCCGTTTCTCGTTTCTGGTAACATAGGTTGCTGCTGCCGAAACTGTTTCAGCTGTATTACAGCAAGTTGCTACAGGAAGTTTGACCCCTTCGCATCCAATGTCCATACCCAGATTAAAGCCCTCAGTTCCCAGCACCATGATGGCAAGGGTTGGTTCTGCAGAAAATTCGACGGGCCTGGCAAGTTTATTGGACTCTGAAGGACAAGAAAATCTGCAGTCAATACAAAGGAGGGAAATGTTTAGTGACATTGATGATTAGACATCTGGCTTTAGTTATAGTCTTTTGTAAATAATACTGAATGTTTCTTTTCAGTGGAGATGCAAATATTTGTATGTAGTTTCTTTAGAACATGACCATTATCATCCTCTTGGTCTCATTACTGCCTTAAAGCAGAAATTAAAGCTGATAATACCTTAACAACTTCTTGATGACAATAAGCATGTGCTTCACTGGTTTCCTCTGCTTGAAGAAGGCAGACCATGCCACAACTAAAAAATGTGGATATAAGCCAAGCCTTTTCTTGGAACTTGTTTGTACGTTTGTTTTACATATTATATATTTCTTCAAATAAGTTAATCATAGGGTGTATACCTTCCCTACAAAATTATTCATGTAAATCAATTTGATTAACTGTGTATTGATAAGGGGATCATTTGCAAGAATAATGCCCTTTTGTTCAACAGAATCCAATTACGAGAATCTATTGTAAGTAGGTGTACAATGGTTATTATTCACATTGTAGCACACCCCCCAAAATGACAATTATTCTTATACATTCTCGCCTAACTTTAGTTAGTAAATATCTCTTTATTAGAACTCTGGTATGGTTTTATGCCAGGCATTTTTGAGTTCGCAGGTTATATATTCACCCTTCTAATCAACCATGATCTGAGTTGCTTCTGTCCATCTGATTTCAAAATAATTCCAAATTTAGTTACCCTCTTAAAATATATTTAGTTCGTGAGTTTAACAATACGGAAAATTAGTTGGTCAGATTACTGGCTCTATGAGCAAAACGAATGGAAAGAAAAATAAATTCAATGCATGCACTCTAAACACACTGTGGAATTAAACCATATCACCCTAATATCATGCCTACACTTGTAGGCAATCATTGCAATCCATTTAGATCAGTTGTTTGTTGTTATTTTGTTACCATAATTTAGTATAGGTGTTCACATTATTAACTGCTCAACTTATGTTGATTATAGATTGATCTGGTAATATCTTTGAATTTGACAGTCAAGAGGCCCCTCTTGATCATCGGACTCTGAGATATTCCCAAAATATATAATCGATATAAAAATATCTATATCATCTCAAAGTAAATTATGTCAAAGTAAATTATGACAGTGAGTTTAAGTTATACTCATGCACTACTATATAGAGGGGGTTTTAAGACAATTTTTGAGCAAATTGTTTTAACTTGAGACAACAAAAAAAACTTGTAAATTGTCTTAAATAGTCTTTAAGTGAGTGTTTCAAATTATTGTCTTAAAAAATTGTCTCTATAAAAAAAATATAGAACACAAGTTTTGGTCTCTTACGAGACAATTTACTTTTGTTTCTCAAGAAACCATAGCTGTGATTAAAGACATATTGTCTCTATAGAGATAGTATGTCTTTAACCCCAGTGATTGTCTCTCTAGAGACAATAAAAAAATCTCATTAAAAACAAAATATAGAATGTGAATCTTTTTGTTTCTTCAGTGATTATTCATGTTAGGGCACAATGGAATCGAACCAGCAACCTCCTGCTTGCAAGGCAGGTGCTCTTTCATTGAGCTAGCATTCTTTAAGGAAATGTGTTATCTCGAACAGAAAAGTTAAAAATCAGCGAGCCAAAATGTCTTGTATATTTGATAGTGTAGGTAGTGTGGTCTATTTCTTATGTGTTAATGTCTCTTCTGCTATTGCACTATACCTGGAAATGCTTTATCTCAGTTATTAGACTTCACGATCATTGATAAGTCTATCATCAGAAACTCATGTCTCTGGTCTTGCTTTTCCATTGTGAATTTGGTTTACAAGATACTAGATCTAAATAATGGACCATGAGATGTTATATTAGCTCATCTTCAAATTCCAGATCACTATAGAATGTTTGTATGAATTTTTTAGCACATTAAAAACCGAGGTAACCTATCATAGGATACAAACTCCTCAGAGTTTAAATAGGCCTAGCACCGATTCATGTCCTAGACTAAAGGTAAAATTTACATTTTAAGGTAAGTGGCAATCTAGCTCGCAAAACAAACAAACTTGTACACCAAACAAATCCAATGGGTATTAAAATCGAAAGTTGGAGATAGCAATTCACACCTTGATCATAAATTGAAAAGGGGTGCCCATCATGAAAGGGGCATATGTAACTCATAGGTAACTTAGTAGTAGAGTAGCCCACTGGCCAGTGAAAGGTCCTGGATTCAATTCCTAACCAGTCCAAGTTTAAACACGTTACATATGGCTTCTTCGAGCAGAGGAAACCAGTGAAGTGCATGCTTATTGTCATCAAGAAGCTGTTAAGGTATTATCAACTTTAATTTCTACTTTAAGGTAGTAATGAGACCAAGAGGATGATAATGGTCATGTTCTAAAGAAACTACATACAAATATTTGCATCTCCACTGAAAAGAAACATTCAGTATTTACAAAAGACTATAACTGAAGCTAGATGTCTAATCATCAATGTCACTAAACATTTCCTTCCTTTGTAATGACTGCAAACCTTCTTGTCCTTCAGAGTCCAATAAACTTGCCAGGCTCGTCGAATTTTCTGCAGAACCAACCCTTGCCTTCATGGTGCTGGGAACTGAGGGCTTTAATTTCGGTATGGACATTGGATGCGAAGGGGTTGAACTTCCTCTAGCAACTTGCCGTAATACAACCGAAACAGTTTCGGCAGTAGCAACATCTGCCACAGTAGAAGAAATCTTATGCCTCCTCGATACAGGAATTTTATTGGGGGAAAGCACAGTTCCCTTTGTAGACCTTAAGACATTTGAAGTGCACCGTGCCTGACCCCTGCTTGAAGCTACCCCAGGAGTCCTCATAGGCACTTCAAGTGTTCTTAAATTGTCGCCAAAAGTCTGATCCAACCATTTCACCTTGCGAGTCAGAGACTTTTCCACCACTGGAGAGAAGAAAATTTTCCTCTTCATCACAGAAGTCTTAACAGTCTTCTGCGCATCGTGAATATCAACATTTTCTTTGTCTATGTTACTTCCTTTGTTAACTCTGTTGACAGATGTAGTAGTCTTAGGAGGTCGTTCTGAACAAACACTGCCATTATTTTGGGAAGTTTTTGGTAAATTCCCTCCCAGATTGTCAATTTTTTTGGCAAGCACATTATGAGGGGCCGAATCTTGCATTGTTACGACTGCCTCTACCACTTTTGATTTGGTTTTCATAGCTTCATATTTCTAAATATCATACAGAAGTTCCTTCTGAAGCTGTTTGTTTGCTACCAGTATTTCATCTATTTCACTCTTGTACTCTTTTAGAAGCATACGTAAGCAGTCCATTAAATAACCTGTCAAATGACTGTTCTTGCTCTCAAGCAACCTTTTGAGTTCTATGAAAATTGGGATAGCATTTTGGACCAAATTTTTCTTCGCAATCTGAGTTACAACTCGCCCTTTTGATGCTGCAAAAGCTGCTGCTCCACCTTCTTCTTCCAACTCCATATTCTCAGCTACCCCAGCAACTATTCCATTGCCATGAATGTGGATCTCCTTGCATGCTAGTATTTGCAGTGCATCATGCAATACACACTGTGAAGCGAAATCATCAAGATCAAGCAAACCATCAGCTACAGAAGCAAGTACTTCTGCACAGAGCTTGGCTGAAGTTGCCAATAGGTGCTCAGGTTGCATCTACTTTAATAAGGATACATAGATATGCATGCGCTTTAAACAAACGGATTCGATCCCAGCAACAATCACCAACAAGCCCCAAACGTTGAGCACGCAACTGATCCCTGGAGCGTAGAAAGCATAACTTAGAAAACGGAGTGAGTTTTCCAGAATGCTCTGGTTACCTGGTGAGTTGCAGGGGATGCCGGGTCGAATTGGTGAGGAAGCCGCCCGCAGGTTGTGTTCGAATTCACATTCCACGGTGAATTAACTTCCCGTGCAGCAAGGCGCGAATGTATGTCAGGAACCTGTCAGTTCGACATTAATGCGGAGGGTGGTGGAGCTGGGCGGACCTCGCGGAGGGCAGAGGAATTGCCGGTAGCCTCTACCGGAGGTTTTTCCAGGCGATGACGGAGACTGGACCATTCCTCCGCCTAGGTAGACTACTCTGATTTTAACTCAGTTACCGTTGTTCACTAGAAGGCTTCACTCGGAGAACTCAAGGCCAATAATAATAGGCTTCATTGTTGTATTAAAATATATGTTCTATTAAATAAATCTGAAGGAGTGCAGAAATTCTTTCAAAGTGTCTTTCGTCATTCAGTGTATGTGTTTTATTAAATTTGTTGTCAAGTTATTGATAACTTAAATTTTCACAGATTTATTAACCAGATATGTTTAGTGAATTTGCTAATTTGTTTTTGAATGGTTTATGATTTAATTTGATATACTTTTAAATAAAAATATATAATTAGTAAATTGAGAATGATATCAACTGGAACATTGTTCTCACCATGACCAACAGGGTATTATTACTTTTAGTTTAACTTATTATTTTCAGTTTAACTTAATTCGATTACAGATTTGGAAAATATATTCAGGAGAAACCTGAAATAAAGATAGTCTGTCTTTTCAGTACATTTATTGATTTTTATTGATTTTGATTTTAAGCAAAGTTTTTCAGTAGAAATCACATAAGAGAAATTTTTGGCCAACGCGTTTCGAACCAACAAGTGTGGTTCATCATCAGGACGTGATGAATAGACAGACCATGGCAAAGGCTTAAATAGAGAGCGATGTAGAGACATAATTTCAAGTAACGGCTATATTTGAACCATAATATTTAAATTATGATATTAATTTATTAATATATTAAAAACAAATATTATTCAATAATGGCTATATTAAACACAGCTAGTTTCTGAAAAAATTATTTAAATAATGATATTATTTGTTTAATTTATTAAAAATATTAATAGGTAACAGCTATATTAAATGGCTAGTTTTTGAAAAATAATATTTAAATTAATTTATTAAAGCCAAATATTACTAGTTTTTGAAAAATAATATTTAAATAATGATATTAGTTTATTAATTTACTAAAAATATTAATATGTAACGACTATATTAAACTGCTAGTTTTTTAAAAATAATATTTAAATTCATTTATTAAATCCAAATATTACTAGTTTTTTAAAAATAATATTTAAATTGTGATATTATATTTAAATAATGATATTAGTTTATTAATTTATTAAAAATATTAATATGTAACGACTATATTAAATTGCTAGTTTTTGAAAAATAATATTTAAATTCATTTACTAAAACCAAATATTACTAGTTTTTGAAAAATGATATTTAAATTGTGATATTAGTTTATAACTTTATTAAAATCAAATATTAATAAGTAACCGCCATATTAAACAGCGAGTTTTTGAGAAATAATATCTAAATTAATTTATAAAAAATAAAAATCGAAGTCAAACTTTAAAGGAGGGGAGTCAAAAATTATAAAAATGAGTCAAGACCCTAATCTAGAAAAGATCATTTGATAAATAATTAATGGAAATAAAATAAACTAAATTAAAAATAATTAATGGAAAATTAAATAAAATAAAACAAAAATATATACAAGTCAAAATAAAATAATATATATATATAGATATATATAGATATAAAATAAAATAAAACAAAAATATATACAAGTCAAAATAAAATAATATATATATATATATATATATATATATATATATATATATATATCCAAAGAATCATAAGGTGGCTTCAACCTTTACGCCTTTAAATACCATCCGGAGCTCCCTTAGATTTGTAAAAGACGTGTTGGACCCTAAGAATATGATGGGTGTTTACATTATCCCATGCTCTTGTGGGACTCCCTACATTGGTGAGACTTGTCGCTCGATTAATCAAAGGATTCGTGAGCATGTTACAGACATCAAGCATGGAAGGACCCTCTCCTCTGCTTTGGCGGAGCATGCAGATAAATCTAAGCATCACATCTGCATTGAGGAGGCCCCAGTCATTGCTAGGGTTAATCATTTCCATCATCATAAATTGAGGGAGACCATAGAAATTGAAAAAAGACCCAATAATTTGAATAGAGATGATGGTTGGAATATTAGTAGAAGATGGGTCCTGTCTTGTCCTCCTACTTTTTTAGGCTTCTTTTTGAGATTTATTTTGTTTCTTTGTTTATCTATGTAAGTATTGGCGTTCTTTTTCTGGTATTTGTTGTTGATTTATTCTTCATTAGAGTTTATTTTCTTGATCCTTCGTGTTTTTTTTATGTATTTTATCATCATATTTGTTTTTAACTCCTTTTAGTATTTTTGTTATTTGTTTAATGGGCCTGAGCCACATATTTTATTATTGACCTCGTTTTATTTATTGATTACTTTTCTTTGGATAATATATATATATATATATATATATATATATATATATATATATATATATATATATATATATATATATATATATATATTGAGTGGTGTATATTTTTGTTTTATTTTATTTATTTTTCCATTAATTATTTTGAATTTAGTTTATTTTATTTCTATTAATTATTTTTCAAATAATTTTGTCTGGAGTCTTGACTCATTCTTATAATTTTTTACTCCCCTCTTTTAAAGCTTGATTTTGATTTTTATTAGTTTGATTTTGAATTATTTTAATAAATTAATTTAAATATTATTTCTCGAACTTTAGTTGTTTAGTATAGTGATTACTTATTAATATTTGGTTTTAATAAATGAATTTAAATATTATTCTTCAAAAACTAGCCGTTACATATTAATATTTTTAATAAATTAATAAACTACTATCATTATTTAAATATTATTTTTTGAAAATTGTAAATTAATTTAAATATTATTTTTAAAAAAACTTGTTGTTTAATATAGCCATTACCTATTAATATTTTTTAAAAATTAATGAAATAATATCATTATTTAAATATTTTTTTGAAAAACTAGTAGTTTAATATAAGTGTTACTAAATAATATTTGTTTTTAATATATTTATAAATTAATTTCATAATTTAGATATTATTGTTCAAATATAGTCGTTACTTGAATTACGTCTCTACATTGTTCATTATTTAAGCTTTTGTCATGCTCTGCCTCTTCATCTGGTCCTGATGATGAACCACACTTGTTGGTTTGAAACGCGTCAGCCAAGAATTTATCTTATGTGATTTCTACTGAAAAAATTTGCTTAATTCATTATGGATCACAAAAATTTGAATACAAAGATTTTGATTTTGTATGTGAGTTTAGCTGAGGTTGAGTTTCAACCAATGATGGGATGCATTCAAAGATGGCCATGGTTGTGGGAAGCCAACGTTTACAGTTATAATGTCGGGGTTGACACTTTTGTCAAGCAAACCCTCTGCCAAAGTTGTCTTGAATCCGGTAAAAGGTCATAATACGAAGGCTTGCCATTATCAAATGAAGTGATATATGTGCAAGCCAGACACCCCCTTCACATTATTCCGTAACTCTGGTTTGTTGTTATGATATCGAATATGAATTCATTGTTCTGATTATTAAAGGAAAGAGGGTGAATGTAATGGGTAATTTAATGGATTCATTGTTTGAATGGCACAGGAAAGACAGAATCAAGCGACATTGGAGGTCATGTTAGCCTTGTTTTGCAGCATGGAATCGATCCAACCTTCATCATGGGACTTCTTATTAGTCCTTGCCATCTGGCAATGGCATGGGACTATAGTAATCAATTTGTAGCATTTTAGCATTTATTTAACCTGATTATCATGATGAATAACCACTTCATATCACGAATATCCAAACTTTTTGAACAATATTCCTTTTCATGGTCTTATTTGGCCTCTTCTCGAGGCAGCAGAGGCGGAAAGCATAAGTTATATCATATTTTCGCTTCACATTTGCAAATTTAGCTTCAAACTAATGCCAACATTAAATCTCAAGCATTTTATGTTAATCAAAATATATTTAGTATAATGGAAAACCATGGTATAATAGAGAACCACCACTGCTGCATGTAGGCCTTCCACCACCGCTTCCTGCCATGACTCTTAGGTGTCATACAATATTATGTTCTTCTTTTTACATGACACCTCTTCTGTTCTTATGTTTATAATTGCTATCAAGTTGTAGTTCTTCTAATGCTGTGGGCTGTGGGTGATCTCTGATCTCTGCTGAACTGACGCTCAAAAATGAATAACGATACACTACTCAACGTTAGTTCTCGGCCTGAGTTCATACACTACTCAGTATCAGTTCTCGGCTTGAGTTCAAAGAGCTTGTCCTTCAACGAGAATGCAACAATAGGCACGCCCACATCTTTTTGGAAACTATGCTGAAACATCCAATCTCTTCAAGGATCTTCAAGGAGTTCTGTTAGGTATTTTGCATTTGCTCTGCAATTCTCCATAATCAATTTGTATCCCTCTAGCATCCAGAACAATTTTTCAAAAACTAGCCGTTTAATATAGCCATTACCTATTAATATTTTTAATAAATTAATGAAATAATATAATTATTTAAATATTTTTTTCAAAAACTAGTCATTTAATATAGCCGTTACTGAATAATATTTGTTTTTAATATATTAATAAATTAATATCATAATTTAAATATTATTATTCAAATATGGTCGTTACTTGAAATTATGTCTCTATATTCTTCTTTATTTAAGCCCTTGTCATGGTCTGCCTCTTCATCTGGTCATGATGATGAACCACACTTGTTGGTTTGAAACGCGTTGGCCGAAAATTTATCTTATGTGATTTCTATCGAAAAACTTTGGTTAATTCATTATGTATCACAAAAGCTTGAATACAGAGATTTTGATTTTGTTTGTGAGTTTAGCTGAGGTTGAATTTCAACCAACGATGGGATGCATTTAGAGATGGACATGGTTGTGGGAAGTAAGCATTTACAGTTATAATTTATAATGTCGGGATTGACACTTTTGTCAAGTAAACCCTCCGCCAAAGTTGTCTTAAATCTGGTAAAAGGTCATAATACGAAGGCTTGCCATTATCAAATGAAGTGATATATGTGCAAGCCAGCCGCCCCCTTCACATTATTCCGTAACTCTGGTTTTTTGTTATGATATCGAATACGAATACATTGTTTTGATTATTAAAAGAAAGAGGGTGATTGTAGTGGGTAATTTAATGGATTCATTGTTTGAATGGCGCGACGGCAGAGGTCATGTTAGCCTTGTTTTGCAGCAGGGAATCGATCCAACCTTTGTCATGGGACTTATTATTATTCAAGAATCAGATATTATTCAAAAGTTAAAGTCCAGATTTTAGAGGAATCTATTCATGCACTATTTACGTGATAGGTTCGGGTGTCTATATTGGTTATTGCAAATATCGAATGGATGTTTTATTTTTATTTTTTTTAATAATATTTTTTCCATTAAATAAAATTTATTATTTAATTAATAAATTATTAGAATTCATAATTATTTATATTATTAAAATGTTTTTAAAATTATTTAATTCACGTTTAAACTTAAATTCACATCCTACCAAAATTCTTTTATCTTAAACTTAAACATTCGTCACGACTAAACCTAAAATAAAAAAACTATATTCAACATATATTACATTTAATATAAACATATGATATTTTTTGAATTCTTTGAAATGCAAAAAGAAATCTATTAGTTGCATTCTAAGGCTAGAGGTTGTGAAGAATCACAGAGCCACTCTTTTTATGGTTCGATGGCTAGATCAAGGGTTCCTCAACTCCGCCTTTGCCACTAACATTCGAAATTGTCTTTTAACACCTTGGTGGTAGCTGGGCTGCATTATAATAAAGCTAATCCTTCCAAGTTCGTAAAACAAATGGAGGAAACCCAAAAAGTCAAGTTCTACATGCCTAGTCCAAATCTCACACCCTACAACTTGCAAAAAGAGGTTAGGTTGTCCAACTTATGGAAATCTAGTTTCCCTCCCGAAAAAAAATTATTGTGGGTCAAAAAAAACTCGAAACCCTTGATCGAGGGTTCAGTGACTTCAAAATTCTATGGGAAGGGGCTTTTCACCTTCTTTTTTGAATTTGAGGATCGTGATTTGGTTTTCCATAGCGAACCTTATTTTATGGGATTCAAGGGGTTATGTTTGGATTGGTGGAGTCTAGATTTTAACCCTGAAAGTGATGTCCTATTCGCAGTCCATATGTTGGTGAAATTCACCTTCTTGCCATTACACTATTAGAATGATATCATCTTGAGGAATATTCGCAATGCATTGGGGAAATGTATCGATCATGTTGAGCCCCTGGAGGGGCTTTTGTCATGTGCAAGGTTATGTGTGGAGGTGGATTTGTTAAGGGCCTCCCTGTAGCCATAACCCTAAATCTAGATAGTTGGTCACACATCCTGGTAGTTGATTATAATAAAATTTATTTTAAG
Organism: Pinus tabuliformis; assembly: GCA_031772625.1. Classification (NCBI taxonomy): domain Eukaryota; kingdom Viridiplantae; phylum Streptophyta; class Pinopsida; order Pinales; family Pinaceae; genus Pinus; species Pinus tabuliformis. The sequence continues at coordinate 314,903,460 of CM062812.1, forward strand.
AGCAAGGTGTACCAAGAATATGGCCACTTTGTAAGAAGTTGTAAGCTGCGAGAGGAGGAGAATCAACAAAAACAAGGAAATGAAGGGGATCAATGGTAGTAGTAGAAAAGCAGAGGAAAACCAAGACAACAAGGCAATCCACCAAAGCAATTGAATAGACCAAGAATAAGGAAAATCCCCGTCTTCTCCCAATAAATTCGCTATGGATGGAGAAGGAGGATCAAGCAAAGGGCACATCGAAAAGGAGAAACGTTTTGAAGCCTTAAAATCAATAAAAAAAGAAGGGGAAATCCTAGAAACACGGGATGAGGCACAAAATGCAAGCACAGAGAAAGACCTTGAAAATCAAGAATTCTCCCTTGTGTTGTGGTTAGTTACCTAACCGTTGAGCTTGGTGGATCTAAGGCATGGAGACTATGTCTCCACTATATGCATATCAACCATAGACTTCCACCGGCATATACATAACAAGCACTTGTATTCTCATGTGCACCACTAATAGAAGTCACACATAGTGACAAACAAATTAACTTAGTGATTTAGCCATACATATTAAGTGACCATGCATTTAAGATTTTATTAGAAGTCACCAGGACCTAAAACGCCTCCCAATTCATGAGAGAAATCAAGCATGAACCTCTTGATAAGAAACTAGGAATAATGCAATCCCTCCATAAGAATTACTAATTCATGCATAATTGTAATGCATAATAATAACATGAAATTGTTCATAATACAATAAAATATAAGTATATACACTTATTTGTATAAATTAATAATTGGAAACTGAGGAAGGGACTCCAACTCTCCTCCTAAATGCATTGTAGTCTTTCTTACAGTTAGCTACCCCCTGCCAAATTTAGAGTCTTAGGAGGTAATTGCTCAGGATTTCTTAACGAGTCAATAAATGGTAAGAGTCAGAGTCCCTTTTCTCATGTGATTTCTCAATAGCCCCCAACTGCAACAATTCAGTGACTCTCAACCTAGGAAAAAACAACCACACGGGTCCAACCAAAGAATAGAGAGTCTCAGTTCAATTCTAAGTGAAAATTTGTGTAATGGGAGATTTACTAGCTATATGCGTTGTTGTAGAAAAAATGAAACCACTTATTGAGCTAGTTTATCAATGGGTGCTAACACTAGTGTTATTAGTCCCAAGGCTACACTTAATGCTTTATCAGTCCTAGTTAGTTTCTGCATGGCTCAGTCCGCTTAGTAGTTTTATCAACCCAACAAGTTTCTGAGTGGTTTATCAACACCAAAGCTAGCCATTGCTCAAGCGTTCATCAGCAAGAAATACTTACAGCCATCTCAGCTCATAAAGCACTTGAGTCTCACGACCCCATCAAAATCTCTCTAGAAAACAATACACAAGAACAAGCATAAGACTTAGCAAAACAATACACAAGCACAATAACAAGCCTCAGTGAAACATAGGGCCATCCCACAAGTGCAGAACACAAACTTAGGAGAAGTTAAATCTTCCAGGAAAATCCAAAACACTAGTAAATTCAACTCTGCATTTCTTCTAGTCATTGTGCTCCCTCCTCATGTGTCTCCCTTATTGAATTATGGATAACGCATCATGCACAATCCTGAATAGCCTTGCCTCCCCCTGAACTTATTTTACCATCATATGTTAAACATGTTGACCACACCCATGTATCTGTGAGAATCAATACTTGTAGGCTCATCCTCCACTCAGGAGGCCCATTCTACCAATTAAATGTATGCACAACAATGCCCTCCAACCATTAGGGATACATGTGATGAAATAAATGCATGGCTTAGATTTACAGGCAACTTCTCCTCCTCAGTCATGTGAATCTGTTTCTACTTCCTCAACCAATCAATATGTTTACGTTTCCACACTATTTACATGAATTACAATTCATAACAAATTTTACAACATGGATTAGCTATAGGGGATATCACAAATTTCTACAATGTGGTCCTAATCTATGCTAATATTGTTGGACTATAGGCCTTCGCCTCAATGGTTTGCCACCCATTTTCTACATATTTTGTCTAATTGCATATGTGTTGTGATTAATATATACCTTCCAATCTAGTATTGAGAGAAAATGTTATGTTGGAATTCTCTAGCAACCCTAGGAGATTTGATTTGTGGGAAAGATTTTATTTAGGGGAAGACTTTAACACTACCCTGTCTTAGTGGGAGAGAAAGTTAATATCTCCCATCAGAGACCAATTTAAAGAAAATTTAGAGGATCTTATGCAAAAATCAAATCTGCTAGATATTAAGCATGTAGTAAATAAATTCACTTGGAGCAACAAAGGAACTAGCCCACGTCACATTGCTATCAAGTTAGATCATTTTTTAATCTCATATTCCTTCCTCTCTCAAGAAAATATGGTGAGTTCCCAAATTCATCCCTGGAACAATTTAGACTATAAGCCCATTTCCTTGTAAATCTTAGAAAAATCCAACTTTGGTCGCTTTCCTTTTCTCTACAGCTCAACTTGGGAAAAATTGCTTAGTTTCCAGGCCCTAGTTATATATGCTTGGATGGGATGGGTGATGGCAAGTCTTGTCACAATATGCAAATAAAAAGTCAGGCATCTAAAGCTAGCCATTAAAAAATGGGCACAAGATTTAAACACGAACGACTAAGGAAAGCTATAGAAATATGAAAATAAAATGGATTTCTTATATAAATCATTAGAAAATGGCCCAATCACCTTTGATCTGTTGCAAGAAGAAAGAATATAACTTATAGCTTATCACAAAGTTCTCCAAGAAGCGAAAGAAATGTGGCACTTGAAATCATGAAGTATTTGGTTAAAAGGAGGGGATATGAATACCACTTCATTTCGTAAACAGGAAAAAGTTTGTGTGGAAAAACAATATTAAAGAAATAATGACTAGAGGTAGCATGGTTTCATACTTAAAATAGCTTAACGATGAGGTGATCCTCCACTTCAAGGATCTATACAGCAATAACGACACTTGCAGCATTGAATTAGAAAGATCGATGTTAGAACATATCCTATAATTTATTATGCCAACAGATAATGAATCACTAACATCGACCCTTTATGAGGAAAAAAATCATCAAGATGTCTTTACATTCAATGTGATTAAGGCATCAAGCCAAGAAAACTTCTTAGCTTATTTCTAACAACAATTTTGGGATGTCATCAAATATGAATTTTGTAGAATGGTTGGGTATACTTTTAAAAATAACTATATGGGAGGAGAAATCAATTCCTCTTTCTTGGTTCTTATTCCCAAAGAGCTCAATCCAACTAATTTCTCAAGGTTTCAACTAATTCCACTATGGAATGTCTCCAAAAAAGTGATATCCAAAATATTGGCCAAGAGGCTGAAGCCACTTATGCCAAAGATCATTTTAAAAAATAATCGGAGCTTCGTTAACTAGAGACAGATTTTTGACAATATAATCCCGGTGCAAGAAGCAATAAATTCCAATATGAATCGAGAGGAAAAGGGAATGATCATAAAATTACGCATGGAAAACTCTTTTGAATATGCAATTCATGATTTCCTCCTCAAAGTGATGGCAAAGTTTGGTTTTAATTCCAAGTTCTTAAATTGTGTTACACTATGCATAAAATCTTTGTGGATTTCTCCATTAATCCATGAAAGTGTGGTTGGGTTCTTACAAGCCTCTCAAGGACTCCATCAAGGATGCCCCCTTCCCCACTCTTGTGTTATAAAATGCACTTATAAACTAACCTACATCTCATAAATTTCGAGTAAGAATTTCATCAAACACTTTGTCTACACGAGTAACTATTCCAATAAAATTACTCATAAATATTGCATACTACTAAGTAAAACAAAGGTCTTATTTCTGTTTATTTTTATGGATCTTCTTATCTATAATTACTTCATATGATTTCTTAATTTAATATTTCATTCATTCAATTTCATCATAAAGAAATTATGTAGAAGATATTCAACCATAGGCATTAGGATCATAAAGAAACAACCATATCAAGAACACAATCATTTACCCTTGGAAAATTGACATAGGGGGAACTCAACAACCTTTTCCTTAGAGAAACCATCAAATTCAGAAGAGATACATTGGTCAAGTACAAGGTCAAAATAGACCAACAAGATAGTTAGGTCAAATCTGGGCCAAATTGCCTCCAAGACAAGCTAGGTCTAATAAAAAATTCAGTCTACTTAACCATGAATTTTGGTCTGCAATTTGTCATAGCAATTCCAGTTATATACATTGCCTTAGGAGTTTCAATCTTGTACCTAGCCTCAAAATTTCAGTGAGTCAAATTTGTCCTTGAATATACTGCTTCACTGCCTCAATTATACTTCTTAACTGCCTCAAATAGGCCAAATTACCCACCTCAGACAGATCCAAATTGCTTGCTAGGAAGGGAGGTTGAATGCCTCATATTTATAATCTTTTATTGGGTTTAATGGGTGCCTCTTATGTTGGGGCTGACTTGTTTAGGAGGAGACCAACTTGGCTTATTTTGGAGCCAAAAAATCTTTTCAAAAATTCAAAATTTCTTTTTTTCGCAAATGGCATGAGGAACATGCCGTTAATAATATTATTTTGATTATAGCATGAAGAACATGATTTACATTCATTATTATAGGTGCATTAAGACTAAATATATAAGTTATGAAGACTGACCATAGCTACAAAAATTCAACACTCCCTCTTAGCTAGGAAGGTATTCATAATGACTATCCAAATGTTCTAAAGCTGACATATTTCTCTAAGAAAAGGTTATCACAAATCCAAGTACCATAATTGGGTCAAAAATTGTCAAACATGGTCAAATAAGTTACCATAATCTTGGCAACAATTGTGACACATGGTACATCGATAACATCAACCATTTACCATAATTTAGATTAGCCACCTATGGTATATCTTATTGTAAATATTCGGATTAATAATCATAATAATTTGTGCATTGTTTTGATTTTTTTGAAAAATAAATGTAGTAGCATAGTTTTTGTTATTGAAATCAATGATTATGTTTCTATAAAATTTGCATACAGAAGTTAGTAGCATGATACATATAAATCATACTATGAAATATTTAAACTAATATTAATATAATATGGAGAAGATTAATATATATCTTTCATTTATGTAACCAAACAAATGTCTCATTGACCATCTCATAATTTGTCTATGTTTTGAACAAGAGGTGAAGAAACAATATTTATTAATGCTTGTTTGGTTTTTCTAAAAGTTATCATACTATGTCTAATAACTTTGAAAAATAATGGAGAAGGTAGGAACTCATGTTGGGTGTGGAGCCTGATTATCTTCTTTATTTAGAGGTATCACCGCATTGGACCCCATTTTGTAATGTGGTAGCAACACTACCCGTCAATGTTCGCTACCAGGGGGTCCAAGGGGGCAACGACTAAAAATAGTTGTAAAATTGCCTTGTAAAATATTCTAATTTCGTAGTCATCTAGGTCGTTCATTAGGCAGAAATCTGATGGTAGAAGTTATGTTTAATTTAGGGTCTTTTGCCCTAGAAGGAAACCCCTCGCTATATATAACAGAATTGTATTGCGGCTATAGAGATGTGTATTCTAAGTGAGAAAGAGAGAGGAGATTGTGTGAGAGAGGAGGGAATTACATCGGATATCTTGTAGGTTGTATCTCTTCATTTTGTTGGATAATATAAAAGGAAGGACTGGTTGTTTCTCCATGGACGTAGCCCAAATTGGGTGAACTACGTATATCTGTGTCTCTCTTGTTTTATGGGTTTTCTGTGTTTATATTTTTGCAATATTTTATGTGTTCTATTGTTCTATAATATATAATTTTCTAACAATTCAAGTAGAGTGGAGAAGAACTACTTAGAAATTATATGAAAAGTTCATTGTAAAACCAAAGATTTCAATAAATGATAAAATTAAAGGAGTAGTCAAAACCAAGAGTAAAATAGAAATGAGATAAGAATGTATCATTTATTTGACTTATATATAAATTATTTAGAGAATTGAATCATAAAGAATAAAGGAAGTATACATATAAGAAGTTATGCTTTGTTATTGTTAATTTACATGGATGATATTGTGTTATTAAAAATCATAAAGATACTTGTGATAATAATATCATCATTTCATATAATAGTGACGCTTTCTTCTTAGCCAATATTATTGTTGTTATTAAACTGTTATATGGAAAGAGATAACCATGAGCATGAATGCACTTTATTCTATACATAATAAATGACAAAAAATTAGTAATAAAAACAATTTTATATGGTCTTTGTTTGAGCTATAGAGTTAGTTCAAAGAGTCCTCGAAGAACATTATCTATTCTATAAATAGTAAATGAAAAAAATAGTAACAACAACAATATAGTTGTTGTATGGGTTATAAAATTAGGTGAAGAATTATAGAATAATGTTGAAAATAATAACAAAAGTTGTTTAGTAAAATAATTATGTATTAAAATACAAATTAGTTAGAGAAACATTAATTTATTATATATATTATCAAATTTAATTATAAAAATATAAATACAAATATAAACAAACGTGATGTGTCTCACTAACCTATAAATAAATCTCAACTAATAATCCATCTAAAGGAAAATTTATATACATAAACATATATATCTTACAAAAAAAAATAAAAAAATTGAGAACAACGTACATGTAATGAAACATGATAATATTCCTGAAAAAATAAAACGAAAATACTCAAAGCAAACATAAACATTTTGTTTGTTATCAATCCCACATAACTTTATTTTATATATTTATAGAGCATATAATGTTAGTCCTACTCCATAATCTTATTTGTGAATATAACTGATTATAATGTCTATGAGCACTAAAGTACTCTTATTTAAACATTCTTTTCACGTAAAGTATACATGGATTAAAATATCTATAAGCTCTAAAATACTTTGATTTAAACACTTTTCTTTATCCTCATTATTCTCGCATACCTTTCTATAAATGAATATAAAAAAATTTTGTATATACATTTCTTTTATAAATATTTTCGGCTTTCAGATGGAGTTTTTCTTATGCCAATTCTTCTTTTGTAAATAATTCTAGCTTTATGATGGAATTTTTGCAATAGCCTGAAAACTAATATAAGATTCTGACATTGTCTAATAATTTTCAGTAAATACAATGCAAATACAAATTAATATAATACTAATGAATTGTCTAGTACCATAAAACATATAACAAATGTAATAATGAAACATTCCTAAAGGCAACACCAAGATTTTTTTTTTTGTTTATTGTAAAAAGGGGTCTAGTGAATATAGCTCAGAAATTCCAATCATTTCTTTATCTCCAATATTCAATTTGGGATTGTAAACTTTAATAAAATTACATTACTATCATAAACATGATATTCTTGCCACCAAGTATTAATCATCCATATATATAAGGTGTGTCATGGACTTAACATAGGTACATTTCCATGGTATCGCAATGTTGTTGGTAGCCTTATGAAATTTCGCATATTACATATGTCATACATTATCACTTATTGCATTACAAGTCTCTCGAGACTAAAGCAAAATCTCACCTTGATGGATGAGTCGAGCGGTACAAGAAACCTATCTCTCTAAACACCGTTGCTTTTCTTTAGTTCAATCAGATGGATGTAAAGCGTTAGGGTTGGTTGTGGGGTAACTAACCGACCCCAACTCTCCCCCTTTGCTGTTGATTTTCATTTTTTGGTTTGTTTTGAGGGCTCTGCAATTAACCACTTATTCCTAGGTGGTTGGTAGACTCTTTTGACAAGTGATAATTTTTCCTTCACTCAATTAAATATTCAATTTCTTATTGAAATTCTATTCTATTCCATTGCTAGGGTTTGCTCATCTCGATTTTTCCTTTTTGGTGGAATAACGCAGGTTTCCTTCCTTTACTACAACACAATAAAGAAGGACGAGGGGTTTCTAGCAATGCTAGTTTTGAGTATGGGCTTGTTTCCATCTTAGACTAGGTTTCTTGTACCCTTTCTGAATTCACCAAAGTGTTAATGATAGGTACTACTCTAACTTATGTCATCCACTGTGATCATGGGTCTTTTCTCTCCCATTATTTGTGTTTAGAAATTTGATATGAGGGTTTACTCAAGGGATCCTTTTAGTCATTGTCTACAGAGTTCCTTCCTCACGTATTTAATGGGTTAATATCCTGGTCCCCTTCTAAAAATTCATGCGGCCTTCATAGTTTACTAACTAGGTCTCTATTTTCTTGAAATAGATATCGATTGATGGTTTCTTCTAGCCTTCCACTTACTAAGTTAGAGGGTTTCATGTTTTCCCAAGTGCTAGCTTCTCTTACAAGATTTCATTCTCCCCTTTCAAGTGCAGGTTGTCTAACCTCAATTCTGATAGGATTTACTATAGGGAAAACCCTTGCATGGTTGTCGGTAATTTCTAGAGTTGTGAATGGTTCCTATGTTGTTGGTCTTGTTGATAACAACTAGGGTTAACTTTTATCACGTAATATTTTAAACATTATTAACGATTTAGTTCTATCAATGATACCTTAGTAAAGAAAAGAATGTGTCTGAGTTCTCTCATAATTACAATTCGCTCCTACACGAATTTTGATCAATTTTCTACCCATAACTTTATTGTCCTAGTGTTTTTCCTTATGTTTTCTTTACTGTTCTTTTAGCTACATGGTATATCATATATATAAACTATTTTGTGCATGGGGAATTAATAGGGTTATGTTTCGTCTTAAAATATAATTCATAAATTGCATCTTGTCTCTCTTTTTAATCAATTTGAATGAGGATCGTGAACATAGATACGATTACTAGCTATTTGTTCCTATGTATTTTCACAACCCGACGTTTTAAGAGACTTATACTCAACTATAAAACTTTAAATCTATGTTTAATACTTATGTCAATTATTTGAACTTTCATAAGAATGAATGGTTCCTTTATTTAGTTATGTTTCCCAGTTTTTGTCTCTTTTTTTCTTGCCATTAAATTGATATTTTCACTTATAGAATCCTCTTAGAAGGGACTTGTGCTTTTCTTATGTATGTGTGTGATTGTTTATGTGTTTGTGTTTGTGTGCGTATGTATTTTTTTAAAGTATATTAATAGAAATTAATTCCAGGCTAGCTAGCCCTCTATCGTGATACTTCTTTCATTTACAAAATAATACCAAATGGCAGGTTGTTCTAGGCTAGCTAGCCTAGACAGCTCTGACCTGGAACTAACCATAATGCATAATTCTTTGGTTTGACTAGCAAATACAATAGAACGAAATTTCCCTAGTTGTCCATAAACTTGAAAGTACTTAATTTGCATAGAGTTATATTTTACAATTATCCACCGCATAAACATACATAAAACATATGGAAACCTAGCAGGAAATGAACAACAACTCAGAAAAATAAGTACACTTACCAGTTTTGATATTTTATATTAGGTTAGCCAGCCATACAATTCACATAAGTAGTTTACAGTAATAGTTTCAAGAAGAAATTTTAAGAAGGATTTAATATGCAGAAATACTCTACTAACGTACACAAAACTACTTATCTATTCCATATTAGTTATATGGGCACAAGGAATCACTAGGGAAGGGAGAATGCTCCTCCCAACCATCAAGCACGGTGCCCCACTTGAGCTCCTCCTAAGCCAATTTCCTTTCAAATTAGTATTTCTTGGACAGAGACCATAGAGGTCTACATGGAAATTCCACAGGCCCCCAACCAACTCAAGAATTTATTGCCTAGAACTTTCACATACTCATAGGTCTATATAGAAATTCCACTAGTCACAACAATTTCTCTAGCGCAGTGTCCTGCCTTACCTCAACAATGTCCTGCGTGAGGTAATAAATTCTCTTCTCATCATTATTAATTGCCTTAGGTTCCCTTTCCACCTACTTGTATCTCTTTTCCTAACTGAGATATTTATCCCTGAGGAGAGGATTAATTGCCTAATAGGTGAACTGGCTTTTAGCATTTCCACCTTCCCGTAATTCCTTGGCTAACAATAACTAATCTTTGTAATTTAATTAAAATAAAATATTCACCTCTCACATTACATATAACATTCTATTATCCCATACTCTGGCAAGTTATTTTAGTAGAAATAATTAAAAATTTTACTATTCATTGAGAGGTATTACATCTTCACCCCCCTCAAGCGAAACATCATCATTGGTGCTTCATGGCCTCCAAACATCCTTAATAGACTTTGCGCATAAACTTCTCATCCTCCCAGGTAGCCTATTCTAGATAAAGTGTTTCTTCTGAATTTTAACATGGGTGATAATTTTCTTTTGTAATCATTATTTCTCCCCATTTGAGAGTACTTAGAAGTTCATCTAGGAACTCTCCATCTGTTTTGATCTCCATTCACAATCATCAAAGTTGTCATCAGTTACCCATAAAGCATTGTTTAAGAAGCATATGCATAGGCATTTCACACTTTATTACATGCACCATCAATTATTTATGTACCCAACAAGAATCACCAACATGCATCACCTGACAAGGGAGAGAAACTTGCACTCCACGGGAGCTAGCAACATCATTGTAAACTTATCAACAATAGGAATAAATTATTTTTAATTATTTAATGACGATGTCAATAAATAAGAATCCCATCGTGTGGTTCTACTGTAAATTCCAGACCATGGAAGTACCAATTCCAATTTAACTAATCACATAAAGATAATAATATTTCATAAACCATTTATTATTCTTGTCTCTTATAATAAATTGCAACTAGTGTATTGATGTACTTGGTAGCATTATTATGTTTCCATTTTGATTTCAAATGTCACATATGCATTCGTCATGCATAAGTAAGTTTAGGATAACTTCCTTTTGCATACTTTGTTCAAGCCGGCTACATTGCTATCTCTTTGTACAATTCTGGCCCTTGTCATCCTACATTACAAGTTATTAATGAAAGTTAGATGAAAATTTTCTTCCGTGAATAGTCATAAAATTTCCTCCTTTTGTGCTCAAGCGTACTCACTCACTCACACTCACTATGTTACTCTAGTATAATATTTTTTTTTTTATTTCTATATTGGTTCATAACATATTACTCACTTCATTCAACAACAAGTTATTTTGCTACCTTTGACATTTAAGATCTTGTGGACAACAATTTTATTCCAATATGAGGATAACTAATTATCTTATTATACCATTCACACAATAATCATACTTGTTATCATCATTTTTTTTTTAATCTAAGAAATATTTCCTTGTCTAGTCTCCAGGATGGCTCACCACTAATAATCTTCCCTTTAGGCACCATTATACAATCATGATATGAAATAAGTCACAACCAAACATTACCACTCACTTCAACTCACCACTTCCATGGTGGATATTATCTTTTTCCTTTAAGTGGACCTAATTTTTGTCCACATTAATTATCAATTTATTGTTTAATTCAATTGGTTTTCCTTATCTTATGATTTTCCTTCTAATCTTCCCTAGTAGGCCATCGAGGCTAGAAGCACAAGGTAATATTAAAAGGAACCATTGTGACTATTCAAAGGCACAATGTGGAGTAGTACAAGCATGTTTAAATCAACAAAAGATGACAGGAAATTTACATCACCAATATCACAACAATATTCTAACTCACCTTACCTGCGAGTTTTCTCAACTCTCTTCTAGGGTCTATATACCTATCTATTTTGTAAATTATTAGTTAAAGTGTCTCGAGGTTACATGGGGTGCCTTCCCCTTTACATCTTTCATCCCTGTCAGCTATCTCAGCACATCATATTAGTGTGGATTATCTTGAAATAATGATTTGGTAAGCATCTATTCATTCTAGTTAATTCATTATCAAGTTGTCATTTGTGTCTATAGAAGTCATTTGAAGTTCTTCAAGATACTTATCTAGGGTACCATTGATTAACGTCACACTGCATTTTCCATGCTAGCAGTTTACGCATCAACATGCATAACTAACACTTGTGCTAATATGCTACCAACATTCTCTTTATTATAGCTTTAAATCTTACTTAAAGTTATATGCTACATTTTCTTAGTTACCTTACTCGACTATCTACCTGTTTCTACTCACAATTTTTTGTGTTTACCTATATCCCCATCAACTCTTCAACTTCACTGAAAACAACTAATATTTTTTTTAATGATTATTCAATGTACACATTCATTATTGTGTGTATATTATCAGGCATATTTCCTAGGTTGTCTTTTCTCCAATTTATGCTATTTCTCAAAACTTTTAAAGAGAAAGCATCAACCAACAATGACCAAGTTAGAGTTTTTCTCTTGTAGCTTACAGTTATACCATTTGGTGTTAACTTGTATATATTTTCTATAGTTATACTAGGTTGCTCATGAAATCTAGCCTGCACATGTTCATATTTGTCTTGTTGTACCAGTTCAGTTCAAATGTTTAACTATCGAAAGCACAATTAACATTTATATCAATTAATCCTAAATCTTTTTCCATCTATATTTCCATTAAATTTAATCTTTATGAACGGGAGGTGGTTACCAATTAGCAAATTATTGCATAATTCAGTACGATGAGTTTGTAACTCACAACAAATATTGAGCCCATATGTTTAACAACTACATGAAATTCAAAAGCTATCTAAATTCATTTTCTATATTTGGGGGCATGGAATTTCCTTCTTTGTGGATTCCCATATTCTTCAAAATGGCTCTAATCTTGCTTACTTTATACTCACTTACTAAATTTAGTACAAAATTGATATCTTCCAAAGTATTAGAAGTAATTATTTTGAGATACTTCTAAGTTTATTTAGTACCTTGAGATAATCTCATATACTATTACCATATCATTTTCAACTTAAAATCTCAAATATTCTTTTCACTTCGCTATTACGAAACTAATCCTCTTTCCATCACAAGTTACTTGATAATTATCATGACTTACCTTCATTTAGATGGGTTTTAAACAAGAAATTGTTCCCAATTATTTGACTTTCGCAACCTTCCATGCAAACGATTTTCACAGATTATTTTACCGCGGTAACCTATTTTCTATGACCGTCTTGATGAAAAAATTTTCAGGGAAGCGGGTTCTTTATTTTACCACTTTCCTAGCACTCCTAAAATCCATGCTTATTCATAATGGCTTGATAATACTAGATTGGACTTGTTCATACCTAAATTATATATATATATATATATATATATATATATTATGGTACCATCTATAACATTTTAATAACTATTAATCTCATAAATTATTTGTTGAAACAAATTTTTTGAGAATTAACACAATGATCTTGTAACAGGAAATTATCATGCAAATGACCTTAAATTTATTTTTTTTAAGGGTGATTTTGTATGTTATTCCTTTCCTTTTCTTTTAACATACCGATCTTAGATTTTAAAATTGTTTAATAGGATGAGATTTGATTCCTTACCCATATACTTCTCTATTGTTACAGGTCATAAACTTCTTTCTTTACTTATGATTTAGAGTGGCAAAATATGGTTCACAAATTAACATGTGCTATTAAATAAATATCTCAAACAATTGTTTGTTCCTCTAAGTTCCCAATATATAATTTTTGTACGTAATAATTCCATCAATATTTTATAAATAAAGTAATACATAGATATTTATTTCAATTCACTCATCATTGATGGTTCTTAATTGGTGTTTTTTGCCCTCAATTCTATATTGTTTTAATACAACATAGTAAATATGGATTGAAGTTTTTTCACCCTTCTAACTCTATTTTACTAAGGGACACAACATATTTTATTATCATTATTTACCCTTAATCAAGCCATAGTTTAAACCCTTCAACTCTAATAACACCTTAAATATTACTAAAAGAACACCACACAATTATTTATTGTAAAAAAAGTTCTAATGAATACAGCTGAGAAATTCTAATAATTTCTTTATCTTCCGGATTCAATTTGGGACTATAAAGTTTAATAGAACCGCATTACTATCATAAACATGATATTTTGCCGAGCAGTACAAGACACCTATCTCTACGAAAACCGTTGATTTGATTTAGTTCAATCAGATGGATGTAAAGCGTTAGGGTTGGTTATGGGGTAACTACCCCACACCAACTCCCCACTCTGTTGCTCATTTATTCCTTGCGGTTTGGTTGAGGGTTGTGCAACTACCCAGTTATTCCTAAGTGGTCGGCAGACTCTTTTCACAAGCGATAGTTTTTTCTTAGCTCAATTAAACATTCAATTTCCTATTAAAAGTTTCTTTTGTTGCGTTCCTAGGTTTTTCTCATCTAGATTTCTCCTTTTTTGCGGAATAACGCAGTTTTCCTTCCTTTAATATGACACAATAAAGAGGACGAGGGTTTTTTTTGGGGATGTTGGTTTTTAGTATTGGTTGGATTCCATCTTAGAGTGGCCTTCCTTTACCCTTTTTGATTCCACCAGAGCGTTAATGATAGGTACTACTCTAAGTTATGTAATTCACTGTTATCAGGGTTCTTTTCCCTCCCCATTTTTTTAATGTTTAGGGATTTGATACGAGGGTTCTAGGGTGTTGCCTTGTGTTTTTTTTTACTGTGCTTTCAGTTACGGGGTATATGCAAAATATAAGCTATTTTATGCATGGTGAATTATTGGGGTTATGTTTCTTCTAAAAATGTGATTCATAAATTCCCTCTTGTGTGCTTTTGTTAATTAATTTGAACGAGGATCGTGAACATAATTTTTGTCAGTGTAGGTAGACAGTTACAAGCTATTTTGTTCCTATGTATTTCTATAATTCAACTTTTTAAGAGATTTTCACTCATCTATACAATTTTAAATCTATATTTAATACTTATGTCAGTTATTTGACTTTTCACTCAGGGTGGATAGGTATGTTTCCCAGTTTCAGTTTTAGTTTTTGTCCGTTCTTTTCCTGTGGTTATTGTCCCTTCTTTTCCTGTGGTTAAAATTGTGGTTAAAATTGAGATATCTGGGATTATAGAATCCTAATCCTATTAGAAGGGACCTATTGTCTCTTCTTTTCCTGTGGTTAAATTGAGATATCTGGGATTATAGAATCCTAATCCTATTAGAAGGGACCTGGCTAGCTGGGCCAACCAATTCTATTGTGGAAATTCTCTCATTTATAAACTAATACCAAATGGAGGATTGTTCCAGACTAGCTGGCTTGGCCGACTCCATGGTGGCTTGGCCGACTCCATGGTGGTTAGTACTAACTGTAATGGCCAATTCTATTGTGGAAATTATCTCATTTATAAACTAATACCAAATGGAGGATAGCATATACAATAGTTGTTCCGCTCTAGTACTAACCGTAATGCACAAGTTTTTGGTTTGACTAGCAGATACAATAGAATGAAATTTTCCCAGGTTTGATATTTTAGATTAGGTTATCTCACCATAAAATTCACGTATGTAGTTTATCATAAAATTCACATAAGTAGTTTATAGTAATAGTTTCCAGAAAAATTTCATGAAGGATTTAATCTGTAGAAAGATTTTACTAGCGTACACAAAAATACTTATTTGTTCTACATTAGTTAGATCCCTACGGGAAATCACAGGGATGAGACTGCTCCTCCCCACCATCCTTTCTCTATCTCTTCTCTAGAGAAGAGAGAATGCTTCTACATGTCACAGGTCTACATGCCACATGTCTACATTAATGGTCCATTTCTATTAGCCCATTAGCACATTGTCTCCCAAATTATTTTAGTGGAAGTAACTAAAATTTTTACTATTCTCCTAAAAATGTTACAAATAAATAAATTAAAAATAACTAACATAAATAATAAATTTATAAACAAGTTTAAAAATTATTTTTTTATATAATGAAATTATAAACAAATTTGAAATGAAATAATTACAAATTTTACTATTCACCTAAAAATGTTACAAATAAATAGATTAAAAATAACTAACATAAAAAATAAATTTTTAAACAAATTTAAAAAATATAATTTTATAAGATGAAATTATAAACAAATTTGGAAAATATAATGTAATATATGTTGCAAAATAATTTTATTTGATAAATATTTAAATTAATTAATAATAAAGATGATACAGTAAAACAATTTTTAATATAAAAAAATATATATAATTTTTTCTAATGATTAATTAATTATACAAAAAGTAATTATAAACACAAAACAAAAAAACATAATTTAAAAAAAATATTAAAATAAAAATTATAACTTCTAATTTGTTGTATACATAAAATAAATAGAATTCAAATATAATAAATTTAACATAAAAAAAAAATATTAAAATAAAAATTATAACTTCTAATTTGTTGTATACATAAAAAAAAATAGAATTCAAATACAATAAATTTAACATATTCATCTAGGTTTCAAAATTCAATTTTTTTTTGTTATTTTAAAAATATAATTAAAAAAATTATATATGATTTTATTTAAAAAATTAAATTAATATATAATAAGGAAAAAAATTCTCTATAAAATAATAAGGAATTTGTAATCACCGAAAATTTATAAATATGCTATATATATGAGAATGATAAATAAATAATAATTTAAAAAATTTAAATACTAATATTTCAATATATTAAAAATGTAATTTAAAAAAAAACTTAAAATTGTCAAACGAATTAGTTCTACTAATATGGTTCATGATTTGTGTTCCAAGTAGCATGGGTTCAAGTCTCTAGAGACATGTTGGCTCTTTGTAACATTTTTGAAATATTGACTCTACCTAATGGAATAGTGGAAAACTACTTGAATGTACTTGTTACTTGAAAAAAAAAACATAAAATGAGAATCTAGAAACCAAAACAGCGATTATTGGCAATCAGTTGGGAGAATCACTTGGGACTCAAAGAAGAATAAATTGTTGGGAGAATCGGTTGGAACTCAAATTATTGGATTATTGGATTATTGGGAATCAATTGGGAGAATGGGAGAAATTATTGGATTATTGGATTATTGGGAATCAATTGGGAGAATGGGAGAATCAGTTGGGACTCAAATTATTGGATTATTGGATTATTGGAATCAATTTATGGGAATCTGGGACTCAAATTATTGGAATATTGGGAATCAATTTATGGGAATCAAGGGAATGTTGGGACTAAAATTATTGGATTATTGTATTATTGGGAATCACTTGGGAATCAGGGGAATGTTGGGACTAAAATTATTGGATTATTGTATTATTGGGAATCACTTGGGAATCAGGGGAATGCAGGATTATTGGGAATCACTTGGGAATCAGGGGAATGTTGGATTATTGGGAATCAGTTTATGGGAATCAGTGAAATTCACTTGTTTCACTTGGGAAAATCAATTGGGACTCAAAGTATTGGATTATTTGGGAATCAGTTTATTGGGAATCAGTTGCGAATCAATTTATGGGAATTAATTTATAGAACATGAAATTCAGTTGGGAGGATCACTTGGGACTCAAATTATTGGATTATATTGGGAATCAGTTGCGAGAATCAATTGGGGGAGAATTAGTTGGGACTCAGATTATTGGATTATTGGGACTCAGATTATTGGATTACTAGGAATCAATTGGAATCAATTTATGTGAATCAGTTTATAGGATAGGGAATTCAGTTGGGAGAATCAGTTGGTTTATAGGATAGAAAATTCAATTGAGAGAATCAGTTGGAACTCAAATTATTGGATTATTGGGAATCAGTTGGGAATCAGTTTATGGGAATTGGTTTATAGAACAGGAAATTCAGTTGGGAATTAGTTTATGGGAATTAGAGAATAGGAAATTCAATTGGGAATCAGTTTATGGGAATTAGAGAATAGGAAATTCAGTTGGGATAGAAAATTCAATTGGGAGAATCAGTTGGGACTCAAATTATTGGATTATTGGGAATCAATTTATGCGAATTAGTTTATAGAATTGGGAATTAGTTTATGGGAATTAGAGAATAGGAAATTCAATTGGGAATCAGTTTATGGGAATTAGAGAATAGGAAATTCAGTTGGGAGAATCAGTTGGGAATCAGTTTATGGGAATTAGAGAATAGGAAATTTAGTTCGGAGAATCACTTATTGGATTATTGGGAATCTGTTGGGAATCAGTTTATAAAACAAAAAATTCATTCAAACCTTTAGAGGAGCTTATTATTATTTAAGCACCCACTTCAATTAATGATTCCTATTCCATTCTTCTCTTTCAAGTCTCAATAACTAATCATTCAAACCTTGATAGAGGAGCTTATTATTATTTCAGCACCCATTTTAATTGATAATTCCTATTCCACTCCTCTTTTAAGTCTCAATAACTCCAGTACCTTGGTGATGGAAGTTCTATTAACATAAGAGTAGCATAGAATTTTGCTAAAAAATTTATTATTTCATTATACTTTAACACACATGTGGTGAAGATGAAAATAAAACTTTCAAAATATGAATCAATGAAATTATTACAAATTGTTTATATATATATAGATAAATTAAAAAATATATTAATCAAAACTCAACTAATAATTAATAATTAATTATACCAAGAATCTTACTTCCATGTGAACTATACTAATAATAAGTTTAAGAGATTCTTACTTCCACCTGAACTAATATACCAATAATAAGTTTAAGAGATATTTTTCGTTAGACTGTTTGTTTGCTTTTATACCGTAAAAAAATCAGGTATTCCCTTCTTTAAGCCGAGTATTCGATGAAGTAAATCGTGAAAGGCTTATGATTTAAGATACGCCTACCATGTCAAACATATCCATATAAAGTAGTTGAACTAATCCGCTATACTTTAGCATCACTATTAACTAATTAATTATCGTTGAATTTGAAATAGTGAATTTTAATGGTTAATGTTATTATTTAATATTTAAATTTTTTAATTAATTAAATAATGTATACATAATTTAATGAAGTTAAAGTGCTATTTTTTAAAACAAGTGAGAAATTGAAAAAAATATTAATTAAATAAATAATTAATATATAATTTAATAAAATAAATTTGGTAATTTTTGAGTAAAAACTTATAGTACATTTAATAAAGTAAAAGTCACATTTTTCAAATAAAAAATGATAGCATAAGTGGAAAAGTTAAATAATCACTAATTACATCGATAATTAATACATAATGAGCTAAAAGTGGCACCTCTTCTTGACAAATAATACATAATGAAGTAAAAGTGGCACCTCTTCGGAATGAAAACTAAGAAGAAAAATCGGAAAAGCCACTCACCAAGTAAAGTGAATTTCCTACTATGAAAAAATAAAAAGAAAAGTTGGAAACCCACTTACAAAGTAAAGATTTTCTTACTATGGTTAGAAATAGCAAACACTATATTAAATAGTTTATTTATAATTAGTAAAAAAAAAATAATGAGTATATGTTGAAAATGTATTTTTAAATATATAAAGAAAATAAATATTTTTAAGATGATGAGAATTATCTGGAAAGTATTTTTTGAAATGATTTAAAAATAAAATATTATAATTGATATGCTTTAAAAAATTAAAAATCAATAAATTAAAAAATAAATATTTAAATTTATATTAGGTAAAAGTTAAATATGAAATATCATAACAAAAATTAAATATGAAATATCATAATATTAATTTATGAGTTCATTATAGAAATATCATAATATTAATTTATGTGCAATATATATGAGAAGTTGTATTTTGATATGAATAAGATTTTTTCAAAAATTATAAGTAATAAAAAGTTTGCAGAAAATTTGAAATTTTTGACAATTATCTATTTTTTTATAGGGAGATATATATATATATATATATTTTTTTCATCTTTTTTTTTTTTTTTTTCATTTTATTAGTAACAAATTATTTGAATGAAAACCAAAATTACAATAACCCTCTATAAAAATGTTAGAAAAAACAAAATTAGATATATAACTAAAATTATATGTATAGCTAATTTTTATTTCTTTTGTAAGATTGGTAGGACTCCTATTTTCAACCCAAGAGGGTAGTACAAGATTCAAACCCAAGGTAGCACAACATTCGAACCCAAGAGGGTAGTACAAGATTCAAACCCAAGATCGGAGACTTCATTCCACGACCATCATATATGTATAGCTAAAAGTAATCACCAAATAACCTATTTGAAAATTTGATTAAAAAATCATCAAATATATCTTATGTTTATCTTTGAAATCCCACTAACATAAACAATACAGTAATATATTGTAGAAAAGTAAAATCTCTCGGAAAAAAATATAGAAATAAAATAAAAATTCATATATATATATATAAAATTGAGATTGCCCATAAGAAAGCATTGATGCACATTCAAATCAAGCAATGGATTGATAGTCACCGTATAAATTAATTTATAATAATATGTAAAAAAAAAAAAGAGTAAAAACTCTAGTGAAAAATATAGAAGAGTACTATAAAAGAAAAATGCATATAAATAATTGAGATTACCCATAAAGAAGCATTGATGTACATTCAAGTCACACAATGGATTGATAGTCACCATATAGTCACCATATAAATTAATTATTGTAGTTATGATTTCAGTATTACTGCATCTTACTAAGTCTACTCATAATAAATGATTGTGTTGCTAATCATTGTATATTCATATTTAATCTTGACTACCTACTATCTAATTTAGATGGATAAAAAGATCAAATGATTTTTAAAATTGGTGACCGCTTAAACAAAAGAAAAATTTAGTGATAGGTGTACTACATACTTGATATCTTTCTGAGCTCTGTTTTCCATTCATACTTTGTTTCTATGGTCCTTTATTTGTTGCAAACCTAAACGGACTTATAAATGTTGGGAATAGAGTTCACCCTTCTTACCAACGTCTCCCTTTGACACTACTGCAGCAGGGGCTCACAAACCATCATTGTTAGTCTTCGCTATCCCTTTAAAGCAATAAAGGGACATCACATGAATAAAAAAATTACAGATCGAATACTGGACAGGATGTGTCTAGTATGTGTGCAACTATAAAAACTCTTCACAATTCTTCCATCACTGCAAGTTGCCTCGTTGATTCTATAACACTTCGAATTAAACCATGAAGAAAAAATAATTCTTAAAGCGGCTTCATGAAAGACTAGGTCATAAAAGGGCATGAAACAGACCGAGAAATACATACGAGAGATAAGAATCCTTCCGAAATTGTGGAGCTGTCACGTCCCTTCCATAATACATAAAAGAAAAAAAAATTTAAATGGTAATTTATATTACACTTGCATAACCCTTTTAACATAACTACTATTGTGCATAGTCTATCAATTTCTTATCGCCATTCAGAGGTGATCATTCGGAGGTGATATAACTTGGACACATTTTATTTCCTGACAAACTATATGGTTTATTGGTCTATGGTTCGGCTCATTTGCATGGGTTACATGTGTAATACACCGGCAATCAGAATGTATGCATTGTCCGACCCGTAACTTTTCCGGCGTTGAGTTGTTGGCGGCATTTAATTTTTCATGGCAGCTGTTAAACAGGTGGCCTGGCTCACCCGCTTGGCCATGTGACTTACCGATCTTCGCACCCTCGGCCTTCACGCCTTGGGTTCCCGCTCTTTTCCTACGGTGGAGATCTACTGACCCAGATCTGAGGGCGGGAAATCGTCTAAGGGTTTGAGGGCTCTTCATAAACCCATAGGGCTTCGCTCGCGGCTCATTTGGTACTGGAATGGTTCTCGGGTTTCACTGGTCTCTTTACACTTGGATCCGTCTCCATTTATCGCCTCCTCCTGGATTTCATCAACAGCTCCGAGAACTTATGCTTATTTCCCAGGGACACTGTGCAGGTAATGTATTTTGTTCTGAAATTAAACACAGTTTTTCGCTATGGTTTATCTTCTTCTTCCAGGATTCGCCACAAGTTTTGCATGCGTTTTAACATGAGTTTCAATGCTGGATTGTATGCATCTATTAACTGTTTTTCCCTTGTTATTTGTCGTATGAAGGTAAGGATTATAGCAATCCCTCCCTTCTGCTTGCGGATTCACAGAGCTTCAGTGTTTCGACCCTCTCCGCCGCGTGCCAGGTAAGCAAATCGGCCCTAAGATATTGGTGCGAAAACTGGGGGTTTTACCCTTGATGTGCCTGAGACGGCGGTGATTTATACATGTTTGCCTTCTTCTTTTTTTCTTCTGTTCGCTGGCTTCCTGTTGTCTAAAATCCAAGCAAGGAATTCCAGAGAAGGGTCCTCATGGTTTGCATGTGTTCTCGTATTCTCAGGTTTTTGTGTTCCCGGCTTACCCTGTTGGGTTATGAGGAACAGGCGGTTTCCCTTGCGCGGGATAAGCCTTAACCCTGTACAGCGGTTGAGTTATTCGAAGGCAACCTTGTTTTTCTATGTTTAGTCATTCAGATGCAACTGTTTATATGTAAATGATAAGGCCGCTGTATATGGACCCCTCTATTCAAAGGGTGTTTTATTAGATTTAATGAATATATTTAAATTGCTCTTTCAGTTTCATCGCTTTTATTACAATTGCTCTGTAATTGTTGGTTCACCTCTGGTTTTTTCCTCGGATAGTTTAAATGACATGCCGCTTGTATTTACAGTATGCTCAGTCCGACATTACTGGCTTGCCATTCTGATTCGATTAGTTGTTAAATCTAGTTCTGTGAATGGTATGAACTTCGGTTCTCCCGCTACCGCATTATGCTATTGTCCTCAAGAAGGGTAGTTGATTTCCCCTTGCTACTCATTTTTGTTTAAATGCTCCTTTTCACACTTACAGAACGCTGTTTTACCAGCATTTGAATATTTACTGTTAATGAGCTTATGTTATAATGGAAATGTTATATCGTTATTGAGTATATATGTTTACTTGGTTTTGAATGTACGTGCATACATGTAAATACTTCCGCTATCATGTCCATAGCCATGGTTAGAGTAGTTTCTGTGGTTGCATTTGTTGTCCTTTGAATGGATACTAGGGAATCTAGATTTAGTTCGTATTCTTCTGGTATCTTTTCTTAAGGTAATCATTCTCGTAATATTTACTTCTTCAGTACCTTTCGGTTACATGTATTTGTGTCAAAATTAAAGCAACCTATTCCGTAATATTTACCTCTTACGTTGTCATTTGGTTATATGTAACTATTTCACAGTTTTAAGTGAACTTTCTTGCTACCACAGATTCGTTTAGTCTCTAAACTCTAGACTGAGTTCACATTGTATGTTTAGATGATTTGTCCAGCGGGTATTCATATTACAGTTAGGATAACCCTGGCTGGCAGTCTAAAATAGCTCGAGGCCTTTTACATTCCTTCTCTTTAATAATGGATAAACTCAATAATTAAAGATAGCCTAATCATTCTTTTAATGCACTAACTGTTCGGATAACCACTGCAGTGCTTCTGATCCGACTCCTTGTTTATATGTTTTTTCTTTTTTTGTTAAACTACCATTAGCATATCAGGTTTTCCCTTTAACAGTTATCTGACATTTAATCAGTAATATTTGCCTGAATCAAATATATTACAGCAACATGATATCGATGTGGGATTTTATAATGCAATGGGTCTTCACTGTCAACTACTGGGAATTTAGCTAACAGTATTGTCTACAATCACTGTTGCACTAATTTCCCTTCAAATACTAATATGTTGAACTAATTTTTCCTTCAAATACTATTACGTACCTGGTTCGCCAGATTTGTATATATACTTCAGAAGTTCACCTGCAATCCATGTTTGCTCTTGTCCTCCCAACCATGAGACCCATCGCTAAGACTGGAATCTCCCCCTGAGTTATCTTGCAGGCCTACAGCCCTCAACAAGATACATGCACCTTGTGCCTGGTTATCTGGTCCTTACCAGACCTAACCAACTTTCTTTTCCTTCTCCTTCTGTCTGTCTCTACAGCCCAGAATATTTGTCTCTCCCCCCTTTTTCCCTTTTCCCAGGACTTTCTCGTTAGGGAGGGTAGTTTCATCCAGTTTTCATAACTGATTTTCTTTCAATCCTCCTTTCAGAGGTTGCAGCATTTCAAGAAGTATATATTTTTTCCAATATATATTTAATTCACAATAAAATAATATGATCAGAGTTTTTTTTTCTTTTAAACATTCTTTCAACTCTATCTCTTACTACAGTAAAATTCCAATATTTACATTTTCCCAGGGTCATCACATCTCCCCCTCCTGAGATTGGACATTGTCCCGATGTCTGATTCCCATAAACAATTCCGGGTAAGCCTTTTTAATGAGCTCCTCATCTTCCCAAGTGGCCTCATCAGGCCCATAGTGCTGCCACTGCACTTTCACTTGGGTAATAGCTCGCTTCCGCAGCCACACTTCTCTCCGGTCGAGGATGTTCAGTGGCTCGACCAGAACCTCGCCTTCCGGTTCGACCTGCAATGAACAACAATTCCAGTCACTTCCTGTTTGGAATAAAAGCTTAATTAGATCAACCAGATTAGTTCTTACCCGTACATACTGCCATTTGATCACATGTTTAGGGTCATAAACGTATTTTTTTTAGTATAGAAACGTGGAAGACATTGTGGATCCTAATATGGCTTGGCAGGGCAAGTTGGTAAGCCACCGGCCCCACTCTTGCCAAGACCTGAAAAGGTCCAAAATAACGAGGAGCAAGTTTGGCACAACCTCTCCATTGCAGGGTACTCCTTCTGGCTTGGATCCTCACAAAAACATGGTCACCGACCTGATATTCTTTGAACCTTCTTTTCCGATCTGCAAAGCTTTTTTGTCTGTCTTGAGCAACCTTTAAATTAGTATGCACCCTTTTCACCATGTCCTCCATTTCTTTGAGAATTTCTGGTCCCAATCTTAATTTATCCTCAGGTCCACCCCAGCTTGAGGGTGTGCGGCATTTCCGCCCATACAAAACCTCAAAGGGGCTCATTTGTGTTGACGTGTGATATCCGTTATTATATGCGAATTCAACCAAATGTAAATATTCCTCCCATTGAGTTGGTTTCTGCATTACACATGCTCTCAACATGTCCTCCACTACTTGGTTCACTCGTTCTGTTTGACCGTTGGTCTGGGGATGATAGGCTATGCTGAAATTCAGCTGTGTGCCTAGTTCAGTAAACAATGCTCTCCAAAAAGTTGACGTGAATTTTACATCACGATCAGATATTATTATCTTCGGAAGTCCATGCAGTTTGAACACATTCTACATAAAAATATGAGCAATTTGCACAGCCTTATAAGTGGACTGCACAGGTATAAAGTGTGCTGCCTTACTCAGTTTATCTACCACTACCATAATAGAGTCATTGTTCTTCTTTGTCCGAGGCAAACCTATTATAAAATCCATAGAAATAGTTTCCCATTTCCACTCTGGAATGGGTAAAGGTTGTAATAGCCCTGTTGGATGCAAATGCTCCGCTTTAATCTGTTGACACTCCAAACACCGTGCTAAGTATTCAACTACATTCTTTTTCATTCCTAGCCAATAATATTCTTTTCTAAGTGCGGTGATCATTTTTTGGTACCCCGGGTGTCCAGTATAGTGGCTGATGTGAAACTCATCCAAAATCAGATTTCTAAGACTAACCTTATTAGGTACATACAGCCTCTTATTATAATACAGCATTCCAGCATCATCTAACTCATATCCTTGTTGATTTTCCCCACTAGAAAGTTGTTGTACCTGCTGTTTTATTTGCTGGTACTCAACATCTTGATCTGCTGCTGTTTTTATCATTTCAAACAAGGAATTCTTCCATTTACTGAACGAAATCTCATACAAGCATTGCACCTTCCGACTTAATGCATCGGCCACACAGTTCTCCTTCCCTTTCAAGTGCTTAATTTCAAAATCAAATCCACTTAGAAAATTCGCCTAGCGGGCTTGCCTCGTATTTAAGGTAGGTTGGCTGAAATAATTTGTCAAGCTGTGGTGATCTGTTAACAACAGAAATTTTCTCCCCATGAGATAATGCCGCCACATCTTCAGTGCGTGTATAACGGCTGCCAATTCTAAGTCGTAGGCAGAATATTTCTGCTCATGTTCCTTTAGCTTTCTTGATTCGTACGCGATCACTCTTCCTTCCTCCATCAATACACCGCCCACACCCTCCTTAATCACATCAGTAGATACCACGTAATCCTTATTAGGATAAGCTATACTCAAGATGGGTGCGGTGGTGAGTAAATGTTTAAGTTGCTCAAAGCTCCGCTGACACTCTGAGGTCCATTTGAATACCCTTCCTTTTTTCTGTAAGGAGGTGATAGGGTATGCTACCCTTGAAAAACCTTCCACGAATCTTCTATAATAACCATCTAGCCCCATAAAGGACCTGATATCTGCCACATCCTTTGGTACGGGCCATTCCATTATAGTCCTTATCTTTTCAGGGTCCACTGCAATCCCCTCTTTTGTGATTATATGGCCTAAGTATTGTATTTCCTCCTTGAAGAAATCACACTTGCTGAACTTAGCATATAACTGATGTTCTCGGAGAGTTTGCAGTACTAACCTGAGATGCTCCTCGTGCTCCTCCCTAGAATGAGAATATATCAGAATATCATCGATAAATATCAACACAAATTTATCCAAGAACCTATGAAACACATTGTTCATCAAACACATAAAGGTGGCGGGTGCATTGGTCAACCCAAAAGGTAGCACTACAAACTCGTAGTGCCCATACCGTTTTCTGAAAGCTGTTTTTGTAATATCCTCCTCCTTAATCCTAATCTGGTGATACCCGGATCGCAAATCGATCTTAAAGAACACTGTTGCCCCCTTCACTTGATCGAAAAGTTCAGCAATCCGAGATAAAGGATATTTATTTTTGATCGTGAGCTTGTTCAGCTGACGATATTCTATGCACATTGGAAGAGTGCCATCTTTTTTCTTGACAAATAACACTGGGGCTCCCCATGGTGATACACTGGGGCGAATATAATTCTTGTCTAGCAGCTCTTGCAGTTGCATTTTTAATTCTATTAATTCAGGTACGCTCATTCGATAAGGTGCCCGCGACACTGGTGCTACCCCCGGTGTCAATTCGATGGTAAAGTCTATATCTCTTTTAGGTGGCAGCCCAGGTATCTCCTCTGGAAAAACATCTGCAAATTCTTGTATTACGAGAATGTTTTCCAGCGTGGCTGTTTTATCGTTTTGATTTGCATAGCCTACCTGAATGACATAAATTTGACATTTCTTTTTGATACATTTAGCTAGTTGTGATGTCGTGATCAGCCGGATCTGCACGGGGCGCTTGATCCCTTGCAATTCCTGTTTCTCTCTAGAGTCATCTTTATAGTAAATGGTTTTCGTTTTGTAGTTTACTAGTGACCAGTGTTTTTCTAGCCAATCCATCCCAATTAGAACGTCATATGAACCCAAAGGAAGTACATTCAGATCCGCTACTATTGGCTGTCCTGCTATGGTTAAAGAGCAATTATTAATTTTTTGCCAAGACCCGTCTCTTGGCTCCCGTAGCTAGCTGTACCAGCCATGGATTCTTGAATTTTTCAGATTGTAATTTACACTGTTCTACTATTTTTTTGCTAATGTAACTTAAAGTAGCTCTTGGATCAATGAGAACAGCTATAGAAAGATTCGAAATTTTACCTTCAAATTCTACCATAGTCGGTTGGTATTCCGCTTGACGATCATCCAGGGCTGCATTAATCCTTGGTACGCTACGTCCCACATCCCCAACGGTCAATGCTTCGTGAATCTGGGATATCTGATCAGTACCCTTTCGCTGCGGGCAGTTTTTGACATACTGTGGTCCTCCACAGCCCCAGCATTGAACTGGAGGTCTGGCCATTCCTTCGCCCTCCGGCCTGGTAGGCTGTTCACTCACTCTAGACTCACTGGTTGGCCTAGCCCTGAGTGACCCTCTTGCTACAGTTCTGTTGTTCTGCCCTTTTCCAGCTCCCTTGCTACCATTGCAGCGACTTCCTTTACTATTCCCAACTGTTTTGTTACCTCTTCTTTCATTCCATCTTTTATTTGGAGCATCTCCTCTCTGTTTATTCTACTGGTAACAGATTCTAGCCTTGCGGATAGCTTCATCCATCGTCCTAGGATTGTCAAACTCGATCCTTTCTCTTATATGTAGAGGTAAACTGCTAACAAATCTTTGCACCTTGGCTTTCTCCTCCTTAATATATGGCACATAGCGAAGCAGGGAGGTAAAACGGTTGATAAACTCGTCCATATTCTGTTGTCCCAACCGTAAATCGTGGAATTCCCTTGTTTTTTCATCGTAGAAGCGCTCAGTCAGATATCTTTCTTTGAAGTATTTCTGAAACCTTTGCCATGTTATGGTCCGTTCGCTTACCCCCTTGACGATCTTAACTTCCTCCCACCACAGGGTTGCTTTACCTTGTAACTGGAAGATGGCCAATCGTGCCTTCAAGTTGTGGTCATATTCATACAACTAAAAATATTTGTTCATGTTAATTAACCATGCTTCAGCCGCTTCTTCCTATTCCCCATCAAAATGTGGGGGTTTAATTTTTCGAAATTCTTCCTGCAACTCCACTCTCTGACGTTTTGAAGTCTGCTGTTCGAGTACATTATCAGAATGGTCCTCCTTTTCTTCTGAGTTTTCAGGTTCAGTTTGATAGTTTCGTTCTTCTGTCATCCTCTGCTGTTCCGCACTGGGATTAGCTAGTGGTGGGTTCTACCTATACAACAAACCCTTCAGAATTCTTTCTTGTTCCACCGTCAGTCGTGCATTATCCTCTCGTAAACGTGCCATCTCATTCTTCAGTTCCTGGACAGTCTCCAGTATTGCAAGGTTTGTGCTACGTGTCTCCTCGCGAAGCTGTACCCACAGCTCTGGGTTGTCCCGAGGATTTACTGTAGGTTCCTGACCTGCCATCGATCTATGCGAAGTGCTGCCAGCTCTCTGCATATTCACTACTTTCTGTCTATTAGCTATTAGTTGTTGTTTCCTTGTCTCTCACCCCTAGAAATGGAACAAAAAAAAAAAAAAAGGAGTTAGTTTAATTAGTTCTCTATCTTACAGATGTACGAGATGGTTATCCGTATATTTTAAACATGTTGTTCCAGAGCCCACAGTATTGTAACCATCCTCTGATACCAATTTGTCACGTCCCTTCCATAATACATAAAAGAAAAAAAAAATTAAATGGTAATTTATATTACACTTACATAACCCTTTTAACATAACTACTATTGTGCGTAGTCTATCAATTGCTTATCGCCATTTAGAGGTGATCATTCGGAGGTGATATAACTTGGACACATTTTATTTCCTGACAAAATATATGGTTTATTGGTCTATGGTTCGGCTCGTTTGCATGGGTTACATGTGTAATACACCAGAAATCGGAATGTATGCAGTGTCCGACCAGTAATTTTTCTGGCGTTGAGTTGTTGGCAGCATTTAATTTTTCATGGCAGCTGTTAAACAGGTGGCCTGGCTCACTCTCTTGGCCATGTGACTTAGCGATCTTCGCACCCTCGGCCTTCACGCCTTGGGTTCCCGATCTTTTCCTACGGTGGAGATCTACTGACCCAGATCTGAGGGCGGGAAATCGTCTAAGGGTTTGAGGGCTCTTCATAAACCCATAGGGCTTCGCTCGCGGCTCATTTGGTACTGGAATGGCTCTCAGGTTTCACTGGTCTCTTTACACTTGGATCCGTCTCCATTTATCGCCTCCTCCAGGACTTCATCAATAGCTCCGAGAACTTATGCTTATTTCCCAGGGACACTGTGCAGGTAATGTATTTTGTTCTGAAATTAAACACAGTTTTTCGCTATGGTTTATCTTCTTCTTCCGGGATTCGCCACAAGTTTTGCATGCATTTTAACATGAGTTTCACTGCTGGATTGTATGCATCTATTAACTGTTTGTCCCTTGTTATTTGTCGTATGAAGGTAAGGATTATAGCAATGCCTCCCTTCTGCTTGCGGATTCACAGAGCTTCAGTGTTTCGACCCTCTCTGTCGCGTGCCAGGTAAACAAATCGGCGCTAAGATATTGGTGTGAAAACTGGGGGTTTTACCCTTGATGTGCCTGAGACGGCAATGATTTATACATGTTTGCCTTCTTCCTTTTTTCTTCTGTTCATTGGCTTCCTGTTGTCTAAAATCCAAGCGAGGAATTCCAGAGAAGGGTCCTCATGGTTTGCATGTGTTCTCGTATTCTCAGGTTTTTGTGTTCCCGGCTTACCCTTTTGGGTTATGAGGAATAGGCGGTTTCCCTTGCGCGGGATAATCCTTAACCCTGTACAGTGGTTGAGTAATTCGAAGGCAACCTTGTTTTTCTATGTTTAGTCATTCAGATGCAACTGTTTATATGTAAATGATAAGGCCGCTGTTGAACTGGCCGCTGTATATGGACCCCTCTATTCAAAGGGTGTTTTATTTAGATTTAATGAATATATTTAAATTGCTCTTTCAGTTTCATCGCTTTTATTACAATTGCTCTGTAATTGTTGGTTCACCTCTGGTTTTTCCTCGGATAGTTTAAATGACATGCCGCTTGTATTTACAGTATGCTCAGTCCGACATTATTGGTTGCCATTCTGATTCGGTTAGTTGTTAAATCTAGTTCTGTGAATGGTATGAACTCCGGTTCTCCCGCTACCGCATTATGCTATTGTCCTCAAGAAGGGTAGATGATTTCCCCTTGCTACTCATTTTTGTTTAAATGCTCCTTTTCACAGTTACAGAACGATGTTTTACCAGCATTTGAATATTTACTGTTAATGAGCTTAAGTTATAATGGAAATGTTATATCGTTATTGCGTATATATGTTTACTTGGTTTGGAATGTACGTGCATACATGTAAATACTTCCGCTATCGTGTCCATAGCCACGGTTAGAGTAGGTTCTGTGGTTGCATTTGTTGTCCTTTGAATGGATACTAGGGAATCTAGATTTAGTTCGTATTCTTCTGGTATCTTTTCTTAAGGTAATCATTCTCGTAATATTTACTTCTTCAGTACCTTTCGGTTACATGTATTTGTGTCACAATTAAAGCAACCTGTTCCGTAATATTTACCTCTTACGTTGTCATTTGGTTATATGTAACTATTTCACAGTTTTAAGTGAACTTTCTTGCTACCATAGATTCGTTTAGTCTCCAAACTCTAGACTGAGTTCACATTGTATGTTTAAATGATTTGTCCAGCGGGTATTCATATTACAGTTAGGATAACCCTAGCTGGCAGTCTAAAATAGCTCGAGGCCTTTTACATTCCTTCTCTTTAATAATGGATAAACTCACTAATTAAAGATAGCCTAATCATTCTTTTAATGCACTAACTGTTCGGATAACCACTGCAGTGCTTCTGATCTGACTCCTTGTTTATATGTTTTTTCTTTTTTTGTTAAACTACCATTAGCATAACAGTTTTTCCCTTTAACAGTTATCTGCCATTTAATCAGTAATATTTGCCTGAATCAAATATATTACAGCAACATGATATCGATGTGGGATTTTATAATGCAATGGGTCTTCACTGTCAACTACTGGGAATTTAGCTAACAGTATTGTCTACAATCACTGTTGCACTAATTTTCCTTCAAATACTAATATGTTGAACTAATTTTTCCTTCAAATACTGTTACGTACCTGGTTCGCCAGATTTGTATATATACTTCAGAAGTTCACCTGCAATCCATGTTTGCTCTTGTCCTCCCAACCATGAGACCCATCGCTAAGACTGGAATCTCCCCCCGAGCTATCTTGCAGGCCTACAACCCTCAACAAGATACATTCACCTTGTGCCTGGTTATCTGGTCCTTACCAGACTTAACTAGCTTTCTTTTCCTTCTCCTTCTGTCTGTCTCTAAAGCCCAGAATTTTTGTCTCTCCCCCCTTTTTCCCTTTTCCCAGGACTTTCCCGTTAGGGAGGGTAGTTTCATCCAGTTTTCATAACTGATTTTCTTTCAATCCTCCTTTCAGAGGTTGCCAGCATTTCAAGAAGTATATATTTTTTCCAATATATATTTAATTCACAATAAAATAATATGATCAGACTTTTTTTTTTTTAAAAACAGTCTTTCAACTCTATCTCTTACTACAGTAAAATTCCAATATTTACATTTTCCCAGGGTCATCACATCTCCCCCTCCTGAGATTGGACATCGTCCCGATGTCTGATTCCCATAAACAATTCCGAGTAAGCCTTTTTAATGAGCTCCTCATCTTCCCAAGTGGCCTCATCAGGCCCATAGTGCTGCCACTGCAATTTAACTTGGGTAATAGCTCGCTTCCGCAGCCGCACTTCTCTCCGATCGAGGATGTTCAGTGGCTCGACCAGAACCTCGCCTTCCGGTTCCACCTGCAATCAACAACAATTCCAGTCACTTCCTGTCTAGAATAAAAGTTTAATTAGATCAAGTAGATTAGTTCTTACCCGTACATCCTGCCATTTGATCACATGTTTAGGGTCGTAAATGTATTTTTTTTAGTATAGAAACGTGGAAGACATTGTGGATCCTAATATGGCTTGGCAGGGCGAGTTGGTAAGCTACCGGCCCCACTCTTGCCAAGACCTGAAAAGGTCCAAAATAACGAGGAGCAAGTTTGGCACAACCGCTCCATTGCACGGTACTCCTTCTGGCTTGGATCCTCACAAAAACATGGTCACCGACCTGATATTCTTTGAACCTTCTTTTCCGATCTGCAAAGCTTTTTTGTCTGTCCCGAGCAGCCTTTAAATTAGTACGCACCCTTTTTACCATGTCCTCCATTTCTTTGAGCATTTCTGGTCCCAATCTTAATTTATCCTCAGGTCCACCCCAGCTTGAGGGTGTGCGGCATTTCCGCCCATACAAAACCTCAAAGGGGCTCATTTGTGTTGACGTGTGATATCCATTATTATATGCGAATTCAACCAAATGTAAATATTCCTCCCATTGAGTTGGTTTCTGCATTACACATGCTCTCAACATGTCCTCCACTACTTGGTTCACTCGTTCTGTTTGACCGTCGGTCTGGGGATGATAGGCTGTGCTGAAATTCAGCTGTGTTCCCAGTTCAGTAAACAATGCTCTCCAAAAAGTTGACGTGAATTTTACATCACGATCAGATATTATTATCTTCGGAAGTCCATGCAGTTTGAACACATTCTGCATAAAAATATGAGCAATTTGCACAGCCTTATAAGTGGACTGCACAGGTATAAAGTGTGCTGCCTTACTCAGTTTATCTACCACTACCATAATAGAGTCATTGTTCTTCTTTGTCCGAGGCAAACCGGTTATAAAATCCATAGAAATAGTTTCCCATTTCCACTCCGGAATGGGTAAAGGTTGTAATAGCCCTGCTGGATGCAAATGCTCCGCTTTAATCTGTTGACACTCCAAACACCGTGCTAAGTATTCAGCTACATTATTTTTCATTCCTAGCCAATAATATTCTTTTCTAAGTGCGGTGATCATTTTTTGGTACCCCTGGTGTCCAGTATAGTGGCTGATGTGAAACTCATCCAAAATCAGATTTCTAAGACTAACCTTATTAGGTACATACAACCTCTTATTATAATACAGCATTCCAGCATCATCTAACTCATATCCCTGCTGATTTTCCCCACTAGAAAGTTGTTGTACCTGCTGTTTTATTTGTTGGTACTCAGCATCTTGATCTGCTGTTGTTTTTATCATTTCAAACAAGGAATTCTTCCATTTACTGAATGAAATCTCATACAAGCATTGCACCTTCCGACTTAATGCGTCGGCCACACAGTTCTCCTTCCCTTTCAAGTGCTTAATTTCAAAATCAAATCCACTTAGAAAATCCGCCCAGAGGGCTTGCCTCGTATTTAAGGTAGGTTGGCTGAAATAATTTGTCAAGCTGTGGTGATCTGTTAACAACAGAAATTTTCTCCCCATGAGATAATGCCGCCACATCTTCAGTGTGTGTATAATGGCTGCCAATTCTAAGTCGTAGGCAGAATATTTCTGCTCATGTTCCTTTAGCTTTCTTGATTCGTACGCGATCACTCTTCCTTCCTGCATCAATACACCGCCCACACCCTCCATACTCGCATCAGTACATACCACGTAATCCTTATTAGGATCAGCTATACTTAAGATGGGTGCGGTGGTGAGTAAATGTTTAAGTTTCTCAAAGCTCCACTGACACTCTGAGGTCCATTTGAATACCCTTCCTTTTTTCTGTAAGGAGGTGATAGGGTATGCTACCCTTGAAAAACCTTCCACGAATCTTCTATAATAACCAGCTAGCCCCATAAAGGACCTGATATCTGCCACATCCTTTGGTACGGGCCATTCCATTATAGTCCTTATCTTTTCAGGGTCCACTACAATCCCCTCTTTTGTGATTATATGGCCTAAGTATTGTATTTCCTCCTTGAAGAAATCACACTTGTTGAACTTAGCATATAACTGATGTTCTCGGAGAGTTTGCAGTACTAACCTGAGATGCTCCTCGTGCTCCTCCCTAGAACTAGAATATATCAGAATATCATCGATAAATATCAACACAAATTTATCCAAGAACCTATGAAACACACTGTTCATCAAAGACATAAAGGTGGCGGGTGCATTGGTCAACCCAAAAGGTAGCACTACAAACTCGTAGTGCCCATACCTTGTTCTGAAAGCTGTTTTTGCAATATCCTCCTCCTTAATCCTAATCTGGTGATACCCACATCGCAGATCGATCTTAGAGAACACTGTTGCCCCCTTCACTTGATCGAAAAGTTCATCAATCCAAGGTAAAGGATATTTATTTTTGATCGTGAGCTTGTTTAGCTGACGATAGTCTATGCACATTCGAAGAGTGCCATCTTTTTTCTTGACAAATAACACTGGGGCTCCCCATGGTGATACACTGGGGCGAATATAATTCTTGTCTAGCAGCTCTTGCAGTTGCATTTTTAATTCTATTAATTCAGGTATGCTCATTCGATAAGGTGCCCGCGACACTGGTGCTGCCCCCAGTGTCAATTCGATGGTAAAGTCTATATCTCTTTTAGGTGGCAGCCCAGGTATCTCCTCTGGAAAAACATCTGCAAATTCTTGTATTACGGGAATGTTTTCCGGCGTGGCTGTTTTATCCTTTTGATTTGCATAGCCTACCTGAACGACATAAATTTGACATTTCTTTTTGATACATTCAGCTAGTTGTGATGCCGTGATCGGCCGGATCTGCACGGGGCACTTGATCCCTTGCAATTCCTGTTTCTCTCCATAGTCATCTTTATAGTAAATGGTTTTCGTTTTGCAGTTTACTAGTGACCAGTGTTTTTCCAGCCAATCCATCCTAATCAGAACGTCATATGAACCCAGAGGAAGTACATTCAGATCTGCTACTATTTGCTGTCCTGCTACAGTTAAAGAGCAATTATTAATTTTTTGCCAAGACCCGTCTCTTGGCCCCCGTGGCTAGCTGTACCAGCCATGGATTCTTGAATTTTTCAGATTGTAATTTACACTGTTCTACTATTTTTGGGCTAATGTAACTTAAAGTAGCTCCTGGATCAATGAGAACAGCTATAGAAAGATTCGAAATTTTACCTTCAAATTCTACCATAGTCGGTTGGTATTCCGCTTGACGATCATCCAGGGCTGCGTTAATCCTTGGTACGCTACGTCCCACATCCCCAACAGTCGATGCTTTGTGAATTTGGGATATCTGATCAGTACCCTTTCGCTGCGGGCAGTTTTTGACGTAGTGTGGTCCTCCACAGCCACAGCATTGAACTGGAGGTCTGGCCATTCCTTCGCCCTCCGGCCTGGTAGGCTATTCACTCACTCTAGACTCACTGGTTGGCCTAGCCCTGAGTGACCCTCTTGCTACAGTTCTGCTGTTCTGCCCTTTTCCAGCTCCCTTGCTACCATTGCTGCGACTTCCTTTACTATTCCCAACTGTTTTGTTACCTCTTCTTTCATTCCATCTTTTATTTGGAGCATCTCCTCTCGGTTTATTCCGCTGGTAACAGATTCTAGCCTTGCAGATAGCTTCATCGATCGTCCTAGGATTGTCAAACTCGATCCTTTCTCTTATATGTAGAGGTAAACTGCTAACAAATCTTTGCACCATGGCTTTCTCCTCCTTAATATAGGGCACATAGCGAAGCAGGGAGGTAAAACGGTTGATAAACTCGTCCATAGTCTGCTGTCCCAACCGTAAATCGTGGAATTCCCTTGCTTTTTCATCGTAGAAGCGCTCGGTCAGATATCTTTCTTTGAAGTATTTCTGAAACTTTTGCCATGTTATGGTCTGTTCGCTTACCCCCTTGACGATCTTAACTTCCTCCCACCACAGGGTTGCTTTACCTTGTAACTAGAAGATGGCCAATCGTGCCTTCAGGTTGTGGTCATATTCATACAACTAAAAATATTTTTTCATGTTAATTAACCATGCTTCAGCCGCTTCTTCCTGTTCCCCATCAAAATGTGGGGGTTTAATTTTTCGAAATTCTCCCTGCAACTCCACTCTCTGACGTTTTGAAGTCTGCTGTTCGAGTACATTATCATAATGGTCCTCCTTTTCTTCTGAGTTTTCAGGTTCAGTTTGATAGTTTCGTTCTTCTGTCATCCTCTACTGTTCCGCACTGGGATTAGCTAGTGGTGGGTTCTGTCTATCCGACAAACTCTTCAGAATTCTTTTTTGTTCCACCGTCAGTCGTGCGTTATCCTCTCGTAAACGTGCCATCTCATTCTTTAGTTCCTAAACAGTCTCCAGTATTGCAAGGTTTGTGCTACGTGTCTCCTCGCCAAGCTGTACCCACAGCTCTGGGTTGTCCCGAGGATTTACTGCAGGTTCCTGACCTGCCATCGATCTATGTGAAGCGCTGCCGGCTCTCTGCATATTCATTGTTTTCTGTCTATTAGCTATTAGCTGTTATTTCCCTGTGTCTCACCCCTAGAAATGGAACAAAAAAAGGAGTTAGTTTAATTAGTTCTCTATCTTACAGATGCACGAGATGGTTATCCGTATATTTTAAACATGCTGTTCCAGAGGCCACGGTATTGTAACCATGCTCTGATACCAATTTGTCACGTCCCTTCCATAATACATAAAAGAATTTTTTTTTTAAATGGTAATTTATATTACACTTACATAACCCTTTTAACATAACTACTATTGTGCGTAGTCTATCAATTGCTTATCGCCATTCAGAGGTGATCATTCGGAGGTGATATAACTTGGACACATTTTATTTCCTGACAAACTATATGGTTTATTGGTCTATCGTTCAGCTCGTTTGCATGGGTTACATGTGTAATACATCGGCAATCGAAATGTATGCATTGTCCGACCCGTAATTTTTCCGGCGTTGAGTTGTTGGCGGCATTTAATTTTTCATGGCAGCTGTTAAACAGGTGGCCTGGCTCACTCGCTTGGCCATGTGACTTACCAATCTTCGCACCCTCGGCCTTCACGCCTTGGGTTGCCGCTCTTTTACTACGGTGGAGATCTACTGACCCAGATCTGAGGGCGGGAAATCGTCTAAGGGTTTGAGGGCTCTTCATAAACCCATAGGG
Organism: Pinus tabuliformis; assembly: GCA_031772625.1. NCBI lineage: Eukaryota > Viridiplantae > Streptophyta > Pinopsida > Pinales > Pinaceae > Pinus > Pinus tabuliformis. Next base: position 314,940,807 of record CM062812.1, read on the forward strand.
CTTCGCTCGCAGCTCATTTGGTACTGGAATGGTTCTCAGGTTTCACTGGTCTCTTTACACTTGGATCCGTCTCCATTTATCGCCTCCTCCTGGACTTCATCAACAGCTCCGAGAACTTATGCTTATTTCCTAGGGACGCTGTGGAGGTAATGTATTTTGTTCTGAAATTAAACACAGTTTTTCGCTATGGTTTATCTTCTTCTTTCGGGATTCGCCACAAGTTTTGCATGCGTTTTAACATGAGTTTCACTACTGGATTGTATGCATCTATTAACTATTTGTCCCTTGTTATTTGTCGTATGAAGGTAAGGATTATAGCAATGCCTCCCTTCTGCTTGCGGATTAACAGAGCTTCAGTGTTTCGACCCTCTCCGCTGCGTGCCAGGTAAGCAAATCGGCCCTAAGATATTGGTGTGAAAACTGGGGGTTTTACCCTTGATGTGCCTAAGATGGCGGTGATTTATACATGTTTGCCTTCTTCCTTTTTTCTTCTGTTCACTGGCTTCCTGTTGTCTAAAATCCAAGCGAGGAATTCCAGAGAAGGGTCCTCATGGTTTGCATGCGTTCTCGTATTCTCAGGTTTTTGTGTTCCCGGCTTACCCTGTTGGGTTATGAGGAACAGGCGGTTTCCCTTGCGCGGGGTAAGCCTTAACCCTGTACAGTGGTTGAGTTATTCGAAGGCAACCTTGTTTTTCTATGTTTAGTCATTCAGATGCAACTGTTTATATGTAAATGATAAGGCCGCTGTTGAACTGGCCGCTGTATATGGACCCCTTTGTTCAAAGGGTGTTTTATTTAGGTTTAATGAATATATTTAAATTGCTCTTTCAGTTTCATCGCTTTTATTACAATTGCTCTGTAATTGTTGTTTCACCTCTGGTTTTTTCCTCGGATAGTTTAAATGACATGCCGCTTGTATTTACAGTATGCTCAGTCCAACATTACTAGCTTGCCATTCTGATTCGATTAGTTGTTAAATCTAGTTCTGTGAATGGTATGAACTCCGGTTCTCCCGCTACCACATTATGCTATTGTCCTCAAGAAGGGTAGTTGATTTCCCCTTGCTACTCATTTTTGTTTAAATGCTCCTTTTCACAGTTACAGAACGCTGTTTTACTAGCATTTGAATATTTACTGTTAATGAGCTTAAGTTATAATGGAAATGTTATATCGTTATTGAGTATATATGTTTACTTGGTTTGGAATGTACATGCATACATGTAAATACTTCCGCTATCGTGTCCATAGCCACGGTTAGAGTAGTTTCTGTGGTTGCATTTGTTGTCCTTTGAATGGATACTAGGGAATCTAGATTTAGTTTGTATTCTTCTGGTATCTTTTCTTAAGGTAATCATTCTCGTAATATTTACTTCTTCAGTACCTTTCGGTTACATGTATTTGTGTCACAATTAAAGCAACCTGTTCCGTAATATTTACCTCTTACGTTGTCATTTGGTTATATGTAACTATTTCACAGTTTTAAGTGAACTTTCTTGCTACCACAGATTCGTTTAGTTTCTAAACTCTAGACTGAGTTCACATTGTATGTTTAAATGATTTGTCCAGTGGGTATTCATATTACAGTTAGGATAACCCTGGCTGGCAGTCTAAAATAGCTTGAGGCCTTTTACATTCCTTCTCTTTAATATTGGATAAACTCACTAATTAAAGATAGCCTAATCATTCTTTTAATGCACTAACTGTTCGGATAACCACTGCAGTGTTTCTGATCCGACTCCTTGTTTATATGTTTTTTCTTTTTTTGTTAAACTACCATTAGCATAACATTTTTTCCCTTTAACAGTTATCTGCCATTTAATCAGTAATATTTGCCTGAATCAAATATATTACAGCAACATGATATCGATGTGGGATTTTATAATGCAATGGGTCTTCATTGTCAACTACTGGGAATTTATCTAACAGTATTGTCTACAATCACTGTTGCACTAATTTCCCTTCAAATACTAATATGTTGAACTAATTTTTCCTTCAAATACTATTACGTACCTGGTTCACCAGATTTGTATATATACTTCAGAAGTTCACCTGCAATCCTTGTTTGCTCTTGTCCTCCCAACCATGAGACCCATCGCTAAGACTGGAATCTCCCCCCGAGCTATCTTGCAGGCCTACATCCCTCAACAAGATACATGCACCTTGTGCCTGGTTATCTAGTCCTTACCAGACTTAACCAGCTTTCTTTTCCTTCTCCTTCTATCTATCTCTACAGCCCATAATTTTTATCTCTCCCCCCTTTTTCCCTTTTCCCAGGACTTTCCCGTTAGGGAGGGTAGTTTCATCCATTTTTCATAACTGATTTTCTTTCAATCCTCCTTTCAGAGGTGTCATGCAGAAAGAGTCAATTTTGCGGACAAAACCGACCTCCCTAGAAACTAAGGCTTTTCTAGTGACAAACAAAACAATCAAGAACTACCTTTCCCTAAATATGCATTTAAAATAAAAGCAACCAGGTGTTTAAGGCTTACCTTTAGTCCAACGCTGTTTGTAGCAGCCAAGCCTCTTCGATCCAGATGAGCTTCTCTCCTTGAAGCCTACATACACAACAAGCAAATGATTACATAGCACCTGAATAACTCATATAATAAAACATATTCATCATAAAGACCAAGGAGTTTATGAAACAAATTATATATAACAACTTGTTGAGAAAAATGAACTTAATTGTATTAATTGGAAACAAAAGAAACCTTACAACCAATGCCTTGGTGTTGTGCAGGTCCCTCCCAGGGTCCAGCAAGAGTTCTCCTCTACTTTGATCAGCTCACCCACTTCCAAATGAAGCTAAGAAAGGAATGTGATCTCTCCTCTCAAGCTCTATAAGGGAGTCCTAATTTCAGCAGCATCTACCCTTAGGAATGTTCAACTTTCAACCTCCTCTGACTCTGGCCCAATGCCTGTATTTATAATGCTTTGGAGGAAGTTAAACAGGTCCACCATCAATGGGATAAGTCCCTCTTTCAAAGGGATAGCTCCCCTCTTCATGGGATAAGTTCCTCTTTCATTGGGATGCATGAACCATCTGGAGGTGCTCAATCCACGTCAAACCATCTTCTAGAATGCTCTAGAATCGACCGCAAGTAAGTTTTTTGAAGTAAAACTTGCGCCTTTTGACTTTTACAGGGGTACGCACCCACCCCTTTACAGACAGAGCGTACAAGTACGTAGGTATTATGTACTTGGGGTGCGGGCCCACAGGTAAGAGTAAGAGAAAGTGCGGAACCAGAGTTATATTGATTTTTAAAAGGCTTTCTCTCTTTTTGGAGTTTGACATGAGGAGCAGAGGTATAAGACTTGCTAAGGAGGACAGTATGGTTATTGATGGAGCCATACTGACTGCAAATAGTCATGGTGACAAATTTTGGTGTAACATATTGCCCCCTAAAGTGCGAGGTCTGTAGTAGATCAGGGTTTTATATCATCTAGGAAGGGTGAAGCACTTTATCATTTCGAGGATTATCTTGTGGAGAGCCTAGTCGAAACCTGCAAATATCCAACACAAAATACATATATGAGATCATGTCATCGCTGAGGTAGGCATTCCCATACTCAGATCAAAAACTTAACTAACAAACTAACTACTGCTCTGATATAGGAATGATTTCACAATACATCATAATCATAGACACATGTAGACACAGTATGGACGCAACCATCTGTTTATAATTAGTCTACTGTATAATGAATACAAAACTCCTCGCAGCCTGGATGGCGAAAACTAGATCAAGGGTCTTTATTTCTGCTTCCCGAAATAGTACGATTCTATCCATGCGAATAAACGAGTTGATGTCGAACATGGTAGAAACCACTTGATTACCAGTCAATGATGTAAACTGTTAACAAGTGTGAGAGAGACCACCAGTGATGTCAATGGCTCTCAAAGTACCCAGTACAATCTATGAGATGTGAATGAATGTGTTGATGTCGAACATGTCACAGAATCCTTTGATCAAAGGTCATTGATGTAACCTGTCGTCAAAGGCGAGAAACCTGCCATTGAGGCATGCAGATCCCAAGGTACTAATGATTCCTAGATCATCCTTCTAGATAATGTGTTGATGTCAATAGAAAGCGATCCGTCATAGGCAAGCCCACAACACAAAATCATAGATCAAGTTGAAGAAATGTAGCTGTAAGGACTGACTCAGGGATGGTCAAGATGGATGACAGATATTTTGCAGATGAATGGTTTATTTGCAAGACTCCTCTTGAACACATAACGACACTACAGATGGTTTGGTGACAATTGTCCCAAAGTTAATACCCGGAAACCGGCTGAAGACTTTCAATGTGGTTTGATCAACTATTAGGCAAAGGATTTCCCAACCCAGGTGAATGAAAAGTGTCGTGTTCAAGAGTGGTGATAAGGTTTTTCCGCGATAAAGTATAACAAATAGGCTCATTTTCCTCTCTTTTCCCCCACCATTTCTGGCAAGTACCTCTTTATTTTTTACAAGATTGAGGAGGATAACATTTGCTTGATTATAAGCTCATCCTTCAGATGAGTCCAACTTAGTTGATATTCGAACCCTAAGAAGGAGTGGTCCGTTCCTGTTTGTAATCAAACAGGTCCTTTACTGTGAAATTTTAACGAGTCCAGTATAGGAGAAACTCGGCGTTTTTCAATTTTAGAGAGTCTGAAAAACTTAAGAAGACTCCAGGGTTGACCTTTTTCATAAATTTGTGTCTCCCAAGCTCGAAAAAGTATAAAATAATACTTGAGAGAACCGCAAGTGATCTTTATGACCAAGGAGTACTTTCATGATTAGTGTCTCTGATCTGAAAAGTAGAAAGCGATCAAGGACACGTCGTTTTATTTCCAATATCGAATTTGAAACGACAAAAATCTGGCAATCTTTTCATGTTTTTATGGTCAGAAAAGGGCTGTAAGAGGACCGTCTTTTTAATTCCGTTTTAACGAGCTAAAAAGAAAACTTGGCAATCTTTTCACATTTTAGGAGTCAGAAAAGAGCTTAAAGATGACTCTGATGTTTTTGTTTGTAAAAAATGACAATTTTCCCTGAAAATCCTTTATCCTGCACAAAAACCAACACATTACTCATACCTGTTGAAGATAGATAAAAATACTTTGAAAAATACCTTTTCATGGTGAAAAATAAACAAATTTACCATTAATTTACCCAAAAAACCTATAAAAAGGGCTTTTACCAATTCATTTTTACCATTTTACTATTTGAGGAGAGAAAAAGGGATTTTGGCAAGAAACTTCCCATGGACATTGTGGAGAATCCAACCGTCGAAATCGAACGCCGTCTCTTCCAGGTAATCTACAACATCCTCCTCTTCAATTTCATCCGTTTAGAATTCTTTTTTAGGCCCTAGATTTCATTTTTGGGAGGTTTTGTGGTTTCAAAAACCGCCTCTCGAGGTACGCAGGCAGCACACTAGGGACCCGCGTACCCCGACATTTTCTCAGTTGGAAAAATGTCAGGGGAACACACCCTGCCTTCAGGGACCCTGCATACCCACTCTCTGTTCCTAAAGCGGGGTGTGTACCTCGTGCAACGAGTTTTTAAAACCTAAATTCTCCAAAATGGACCAATTTTTTTTGATTTTATGGAATCTAATGGATGTTTCATGGCATGTAGATTGTTCACCATGCTCGATTGGTGCGAGAGAGAACACGAAGATGTTGATTTGGCCACCATTAATCATCAACCGTCAATTGATGCTTTGAAGGCATGCGACCTTTATAAATTTTGGGCCATACCTGGCATGAGGGCCCAAGTGAGCTTTCTAAAGTGGCTGGTAGAAAGATGGAACGTTTAGAACCAGTGTTTTTATATTGGAGGGCACTAGCTTGAGATGGAGTCGGCAGATATCTATTTTATCACTGGTTTGACCAAGAGAGGCGAACACTTGACTCTGTTCGGGACTAGGCCAGGTGGCCAGTCTGTCACTAGTCTCCGACTAGAGTGGTGTAACACTCAGTCTCAGGAGAAGGGGATAGAAATCAAAACTATATCCCGTCCTGAACTTATGGTGATTGCCTTTATAGTTACCAGACTTTGCGGGGCTGCCGCTTTACACATTGCCACTGGATCCCAGATGCGGATGGCAATTGATTGCTATCGAAGTACCATTTTCAACTGGTGTGATGCTGTGTTGGCCAATGTAAAACGCCAACTGAATAGAGCCAAAAACGGACAGGTAAAGACCTTTGGTTATGGGGCTTTAGTTGTGAGTTTTGGCTTAGAGAGGGTTCCGATGCTGATCCCACAGCAGCTCACTGTTGAGGTTGGGCTTCCTCGAGAGCCCAAATTGATGTGATGGGTTGCGGTTATGGCCCGTCATCCTGATGAGGGGATGGAGGTCGTCCGATTTACTCCGGAGTTCTTTCGCTGGTTAGAAAACCAGGTCTTTGCTATACAGGATTTTCCTTGTGCCGGAGTTGATTTTCGTGGAGATCCGGACATGGTTCTTCCACCGGGAGAACAATGGGATGATACAGGTAACTTCATTTTCACAATTTTTTTAAACTATCTATTATTTTTGTTTGTTTTATATCATCTCAAAACTGATAGTAATAATTTTCAAAATGCAGATGTAGGCCTACGACGTCCAGCCAATCTCCGGCCTTACGAAAGGAGACTACCAGTTGCAGCGGCACCGGCCCCACAGGACGAGGCCACAGAGACTTTGGCTGAGTTGGAAAGTGACCTGGAGCGTCTTACAGCAGATATACCGGAGACTACCATAGATGATATTCCAATCAGGCTTCAGCGCTATGTAGTCAAGGTCCCAGGACCTTTTAGGAGGTTCTTGTGTAGGGTGGCCCGTGCAGTGGTGTCATATAGAGATCATCACCAGTGATTGGATGGTCGTTTTGTAGACACATGTGACATTTTGGTTTTTTGTACTTATCATTTTTGCCGATCATAAGGTGTTTTTCAACCTATGATCGAAGACGATGTATTTTTTGACACACTCCTATATATATATATATATATATATATATATATATATATATATATATATATCATTATTACCGGCTTATCTTGTAAATCATGTTATGGAATGGTTTTAAATTTACATGTATGATTATTGCAAATGTCTATTTAACATTCGAGAAGCAATTGCATCTGCTAATGTATTTAAATACCTTGGAATATGCTGATATTCAATGTAATCAAACTCACGTTCCAAGAGACGCACTCTCAAAAATAATCTTAATAACACTGGATTTCTGATCGCATACACTCTATTAAGCTGTAATACAACGAGTTCAGAATCTAACCTCACTATCAAACTCCGAATCCCAAATGAAATAGATTCAGACAATAACTCAATCACTGCACTGTATTCGGCAATGTTGTTCGTTGTTTGACCGAGGCTCACCCCATGCATAGATACTAACTCGTCAGAGGGCGAATAGATAACCCAAGCTGCGGAAGAGATATTCCGTGTACTACGACAAGCACCATCAGCAAAACCAATGTATGTTTGGAGAGGCATCGAAATCTGCAAACATCCAGAGTAAAACCAGGATAAGCAGAAATAACGACGAAAACACACTCTCTAAGCTAAGCACACTGTCTAAACTAACAAACACACCAGCTAGAAAGAAAAAACTAACCTAAAAAATCTCCATACCCATTCTTTTAAGCATAATACCTCTTCAAGTAAAGACCATTTCTGGGTTTACCTAAAGAGTCCCCGTAGAAGTCTACCAACTCATAGGATTTAACGTTCGACTAAGGTAATATATCACATGTTCCGTTCTGAATTCATCTTCCTGAACTAAGACCATTCCAATGGTGGAATGGGAGGCGGCGAGATACAAAAAGTAATCCTGGTTGTAGTTGGGAGGATGCAGCAACGGTGCATGGGTCAACGCGTGCTTGAGTGCATCAAAAGATTTCTGAGCTATCTCATCCCAAGAGAATTGAGCGTTCTGTTTCAACAACCGTGTAAAACCCTTTGTAACCTTGGTGTAGTTAGGAATGAATCGTCGTAAAAAGTTTGCTTTCCCCTGCAAACTTTGGAGTTGGCGAAGACTCGAAGGAGGAGGCAAATTGATAATAGCTTCGACCTTCGAGGGATCAACGCGAATGCCGGCTTTCGAAACTAAAAATCCCAGCAATCGACCCGTTTCTATATAGAAGACACATTTGTGTGGGTTCAACCGAATACGATAATGCCTACACCGCATAAAGATTGCACGTAAGTGGACGAGGTGATCAGCTCGATGTAATGAATGAGCGGGCAAATCATCGAGATACGGTTGCACAATGTGTTTGATGTCATGAAACGCATAAGACATCGCCCTTTGAAAAGTTGCTCCAGCATTCTTGAGCCCAAAAGGTAATTTGCAATAAGCAAATGTCCCCCATGGACAAATGAAAGCCGTTTTTGGTTGATCGGCAGGTAGAATGTTGATTTGATTGTATCCGGAAAAACCGTCCATAAAGGAAAATATTTCGCTGCCAGCACAATCATCAATTATTTGATCGATATAGGGAGTTGGGTAGTTGTCTTTTGGACAAGCTCGATTAATGTCCCTATAGTCGATGCATATTCTTATTGTTCCCTGCTTTTTGTTAACTAGAACAATATTCGATACCCAATCCATTAACGGGATCGGATAAATGAAACCTGCTTTCAACAGTTTCTCAACTTCTACTTTAATTGCAGCAGCTTTTCTTGGGTGAATCTGATGCAAATGTTGCCGGATGGGTTTAGCATCCGGGTAAGTCTTGATCTCATGAAAAACAATCGCGAGATCAATTCCTGGCATTTCCTCATAGGACCAGGCAAACACGTCGCGAAATTCTTGAAATAGGGCCTTATATATTTGAATTTCATCATCTGTACACAAGGCACCTATATGAATGTTCTCAACAATTCCAGGCTTAACCGAAATGTCAATCGGAATAGTTCGAGAGATGTTTCCCAAATTTAACTCTGAATCGGGATGTTTCATTGGATTCTGAGGTTCCTTGACATATTCAGTCGTAAAGATTGATGAGAAATCATTTTCAAAACGATCAGCCTCAGGTAAAAATGAAGATCTGTGATGGAGATCTTCCCTTGGTAAATCATCTACACATAGGATTTCACGAATTTGCTCATCAGAGTGAACAAGTTCAGAAAACGTAGTTAAATCCGAGGTTGATGTGAAAAGTGATTCCTCACAGACCACATTCATTAAGTCTTTTTCGGTTGAACACAGGTCGGTAAAAGACTGCACGGCTTCATAGGCAATTTCATATGGACTCAAAGGCATAAAATTACCAAATGAGTCTATTTCAGATTCAGAAGGAACAATCCAAGGATCGTCATAAAAAATAGTGTCTGATGTAATCATATGAATGGTTGCAAATGAAGATGATGCGTTGATTGGAGGAAAAGGAAAAGTTCCCAGTAAACCAGCATCTTTAACTAATCCTACTCCAACATCCTTATATGGGATAGTCGTTTTACCGAGATGCTGAATACTCTCTGAAGAGGTTGGGTTGGATGAAAAGTAAGCCAGCTGGTCTATGGTTACGATCTTTCCATTATGTGGGAACTTTATTACTCGGAAGACCGATGAAACGACCGCTGTCATAGCATAAGACCAACTTCGACCCAAGAGAAGGTTGTAGTCTAGAGGGGCATCAACCACCTCCACATCTAGACTAACGGTTTTTCCTTCAACCCCTATAGGCAAATCCTATAGAATGCCAAAAGGATGAAACCCACGGCCATCAAAGGCCTTAAGAATTGTCGGGGATTGATTTAGTGACGGAGAACCAAGCGATCTCCAACACTGTATCGACATAATACACGTTGAAGCTCCCTCATCAATTAGAGTCTGATGAATAGGCCTGTTTTTTACTATCACTGGGATCTGGAAAGCCATTTGATGAGGCAAACGCGGTGTACTATTTTCTAGATCAAAGATTATTAGGTTCAGGTCCTGAACATCAATAGCTCCTATAGCCGACAAAAGTAATTTACGCTGTGCTGGGCATGATTGCAGCACTTCCAAAGCCGACATTGCTGAGGGTGAAACAGCTAAGTCCTCAACAATGTTATAATTTTGGGCCGCTCTCGCATGTGGATTGAAAGCAGACTTTCGAAGTATACCCTTGGCGGGCGGTTTGATTACTAAGTCTGGATTAGGCTTCTCGATCTGTAGTGGATCGGAACCGGGAGCTGAGGTTGATGGATTAGAATTAGAAGATTCTGCTTCTTTGCCATCAACAGGACTTTTACTACCATAATCTTGCGATCGAGTCGCAATCCTTACATGGGACATCATCAATATGGGTTCTTCATTGGCACTCGAGGAAGAACCTATCATCTTGCTATCTTGATTTGGAAATGGATCCTTCAAAACAGCAGGAATTTGGGAACCTTTAACAGTCTTTGCAACCTCTGCTCGATGTGGACAGTCTCTTGTAAAGTGTTCCTATTCACAAATAAGACAAGGATAACGAGGTTTGCGCTTTTCATCATTGGTTTCCGATTTTTCAGTTTTCTCCTTTGGAGATTTGTCTGCTTTATTCTTCTTCTTTCCTTTCTTCTTTCCACTGGATTTTGATTTAGTCGTAGATGATTCTACAATGTGAACATCGGCGGAAACCTCTGCAGAAGAATCTCCTGTCGGGGAATCAGGAAAGGTTATGATAGGAGAAGAATTCTTGGAAGACTTCTTCTTACTTTTAGTGTTAACTGTACCAATCATACCATCAGTAGCATGAGATCCTGAAGGAGCTGCAACGATTTGATTTGACTTGGGAAGATCGGGGATCTTTTCGTGTAACGTACCTGACTGAGTATAGACCAAGTCAAGGTACTATGCTTGAGCAATCACTTGCTCCTCAGTAACAACTTCGGCTTTAGCAACATCTTCAGTGATCCTTGGAAACAAAGATTTTACAAACCACTCAGCCAAGATTTGATCTGGAATAAATACCTTCACTAAACGTCGTCGACGTCTCCACTCATGAATATGATCTGAAATATAAGTGGACGTCGATTGCTTTAATGAAGTTAGTAACTCCATGCCATTATCATATCTGACCGACAACTAAAAATGAGTTAAAAACGAGGTAGCTAACTGACTAAAATTATAAAAAGAGGCCCGTGGTAACTCAATATACCACTTGGCCACAAGACCAATGAGAGTGCACTGGAAAAGACGTAAGCGGATCGAATCATCCCGATATGGAATTAGAGGCACACCAGAGGTGGTAAGTCATCACATGGTTCGACAGGTCCTCTCCAGATTTACCTTCGAACTTGGGAATGTCACTGGGCAACTTATTCGGCATTGGCGGCCAAAACGGAAGATATTTAATTGGATCATTCATTAGGCGCGACAAGTCTGGTAAGTCCAAAGTTGCGATAAACAGTAGCTGCCGGTTAGGATCCCTAAAACTCGGGGTCGTGAGACCAGACCCAGGAGGAGGATATCCAGGATAACTAGGAATAGGAATCGCGTTCAGGATATTGTATCCTCCTGGAAAACCAAGATTAACCGGACCGTACTGGGGTTGTTGTGGTTGTTGATAAGTGTACCCAGGATACGGTTGATACTGATAAACTGGCTGCTGGACAGCAGGACCGAATTGGTACTGTCCCTGGTACGGTTGATAAGTGAATTGTGGTTGACTTGTGACAACCGTACTTAAACCAGGTTGGCCTACAGGCATCTGAACCATAGTTTGAATCGTGGATCCAGACGGTGGTAAAGATGTCTGAGGAGTAGATACAGGAACAGTAGAAACCAGAGCTGTCGATACTCCAGAAGTAGGTGGGGTAGATTGAACAGATGTTGCGGCAGTTGCAGTAGTCGTTTGAGATGGAGTACGAGGCGCAGTAGGCCCAGACTGAGAAACTACCGAAGGTACAGAAGTTTGAATATTAGACTGGACTGGTTGCTGGGGTGAACCAGAAACTAAGGGTTGTCCAGTTTGAGATGACAACTGTACATTTGGCTGCAACACCTATTGAATTTGCGATGGATCCCACACTATGTTCATTCCGGGGTACTGACCCATAACAGGTTGAGAATATTGAGATCCAAAACCGGGTGGAGGGTAGGATTGATAATTGAAAGGTACATTTCCCGTTCCTTGAACATAAGATTGACCTTAGGGTGGTTGGAAACCTTGGTTCGAGTACTGACCTTGGGGTAGATACCCTTGAGACATGTACTGATACTGGGGTTGACCTTGAGGTATAAATTGATACTGGGGTTGACCTTGGGGTACATATTGAGTCTGGGGTTGACCATGAGGAACGTAATGCACTGTAGGCACGTACTGTCCTTGAGGTTGACCCCCAGATGCAAATTGTGTACCTTGAGGTTGCCCCCAAGTCGTTAATTGAGGTTGCCCCCCAGGTGGTAACTGGCCACCTTAAGGTTGAGAATTGGGAATAGAACCTGACATCATAAGAATGTCTTCTACGCTCAACAGCTTTGCACCATTGCTTCCAGTGAATAACCCTTGTTCAATGGGTTGAGGAGATGCTCCCGAAAAAGTACCAGAAAGTGACTGATACCCAGAGGGAACGGAAGGACCGCCGTACAAAAAAGATTCAGGCGACTGAGTAAACATGGGTGACTGACATGACATATTTACGGGAGTATAAAAACCCCTAGGTTGATAAGGAGCACGAGGTGGTGAAAAACTTAACACTGGATTTTCCAAATAATTAGTTAAAGAAAGATACCAAGTAGTACTTCTAGGTGGACTGTAAAAAATTGATTCACACTCCCTTAGATCAATAACAGGTTGATTTTCAGGGATAGGGATGCCTATTTCTTCTTCCGGAGCAAGTTCTTCAATAGCTATCAAACCAGAAGGAAGATTTTCGGTGATTACTCTTCCTACCCTAGGTGAATTAGGAGCACTAGAAGTTGGAGAGACAAACCCCGATGTTGGAGTAACAGGTTCAGATATCTCAGGTTCTTCGCCTATATCACTAGTAGATGAAAAGCTACCAGCAAGTTCGGAAACCGAAATAGCTTCAGGATTATAACCTGTTTCTAGAGTTTGGTAATCAGGATGAACAACCAACGAAGACTCTCCTTCTTCAAGTGACCCAACTTTACTGCCACTAGGAGTTACGAGGACTTTCAAACCTTCGTAATGGCTCGGGACGTCTTCAGGAGGTTGGCCCCGAAGTCTACGGGACTTCCTCAACAAATCAGCCACGGTTACAACCTCAGGAGACTGGCCCCGAAGTCTACGGGACTGTCTCGGTAATTCAGCCACAGCTAAAAACTTTTAACTACTGCACACGCAAACAAAGTAAAATCTCAAAGCAAACCGCCTAAAGTCTCTAAAGAACCAAACAAATTTGAATCACACGCCTAAAGAATCTAGAGATCAAACACACGCAAACAGTAACTTTCCGGACCGAAAACACTAGTTGGTGATGAAATCCAACATCGCAGAATTCAATACAGAAATGGCGGTTGGAACAGTTACCCCGGCAACCTGCTTAATGAATAGACTGGACCAAGTTCCTCCATTTTAACCGTCTCGAGTGAAGTGAACCCCCCAAAAAATCCAAGTGAGTCTAGCCGACGTCTGCTCCAGGTACAGTGGGATCTTCCCTCCACCATCACCTTAGGAAGAATCCTAAAGATAATAGTCACTAAGGTCACCAACAGCAACAAATATACCTGGGGGAACAGTCTACGATCCGATACGCACGCAAGTGCAAAGTATCAAGCTCAATCCCCTTGCCGGCTCCTTGACAATAATCCAAGGTTTACCGACAAGTGACCCCGGGCTCCTCGACAATGGTTAATCCGAGGTTTACCGTTTGTAATACATGCATATCTGGCGTCGTTCCCAATGAAGGAGGATTGATCCCCTCACTGGTTCGGACATGATCTCGTGCTTCTCCTTTAAGAGGAGCTTTCCCAGAGCATAAATGCAACAATTGGATTTCTTCCTACCACAAGATACAGCTACTTGTTTGTTTTTACTGTCTTGGAGAGTTAATTACTCTCCTACTCCAAGACACTAGCCTAAGCTAAGTTGGTGTATCAGAGCCCTAGAAATAAAATGTTACTAAGTGAATTTTACTTTAAGCGTTAATTTTTTATGGCTTTTCTTTAGGACAAAAGGTAGCGGAGATGAAACTTATGATGTGTAGACTCGACTCAAATCCACTAAAAAGATGCACCTAGGATGAAACAAAACAATCTTTCCTTTTCAATGAATTCCCTAGCTAAGAGAGTTGGAGAATGAAAAATTTATAAAGACAATTTTCTTAGCAATGAAAATCAAAGAAAAAAAAAAATCTCTTTATCTTTTCCAAAGCACACAACACAAGACCACTAATTATTTCACGAAAACTTCCTTTCTCTTTTCAAAGACTTCAAACGGTACTAAAAAAAACTTTCCTCAAAAGAGATTTTGTATTTTTCCTATTTTAACAAAGCATGTAAAACTACTTAACAAAAAACAATTTTAAGATCTATGAAAATCTAAGAGAAATTTACCTAAAAGCAAATCCAATGAGGTAAAAGCCTACAAAATATAATTCCAGGTTGTTTTACTCAGTTACAATTCAGCCAAGGACTAATTCATGCAGAATCATAAATCAGTCAAAAACAAAAATAAAAAGCTCTTGTTCTTTTTCTTAAGAATGAAATTCACAGCTTAACAAACAAGCCTTCTCAAAATTCCGCAAAGAGACAACACAACGGTAGGTTTCTCAAACAAAGGTGGATTTTACGAATGGTCTGACTCCTAAGAAGACTGAAAAGACCAGGGATATCCAAGGTTTTTACAACTTCTAAATCCAGAGTCACTACAAGACCAATACAAAAATCAAACCTAGGGCTAGAATTTCTATGAACTTCACTAAAACCCTTGATGCTAATGAAACAAGCCTAGATGAAAGCTTCTGACAGGTAACCAGTGGATCTGGGCAGAAATAAATAAACTATAAACAAGATCTAACAGGTAAAAAAGGAAAAAATTGAAAATTTCTAAACTTTTGACAGGGTACGCAAGCAGCCTGTTTGCACAGGTGCGGCCCCGCTCTGTGTACAAAGCAGAAGTGCGTACAGGTACACACTGTGCCTAACTCAGAGGGTGCGTACTTCTCTCAAAAACAAGAAAAATAAAAAACTAACTCAATCCTAAGCTATTCTACCCAAATTCACAGTCAATCAGTCAAAAACTAGAAAGAAATCAACGTTTCTCAAATCAAAGTATCAATCAAAAGAGAAATCAATCAAATCCATGGATTCCCCAGTGGAGTCGCCATTTTGTCATGCGGAAAGAGTCAATTTTGTGGACAAAACCGACCTCCCTAGAAACTAAGGCTTTTCTAGTGACAAACAAAACAATCAAGCACTATCTTTCCCTAAATATGCATTTAAAATAAAAGCAACCAGGTGTTTAAGGCTTACCTTTAGTCCAACGCTGTTTGTAGCGGCCAAGCCTCTTCGATCCAGATGGGCTTCTCTCCTTGAAGCCTGCATACACAAACAAGCAAACGATTACATAGCAGCTGAATAACTCATATAATAAAACATATTCATCATAAAGACCAAGGAGTTTATGAAACAAATTATATATAACAACTTGTTGAGAAAAATGAACTTAATTGTATTAATTGGAAACAAAAGAAACCTTACAACCAATGCCTTGGTGTTGTGCAGGTCCCTCCCAGGGTCTAGCAAGAGTTCTCCTCTACTTTGATCAGCTCACCCACATCCAAATGAAGCTAATAAAGGAATGTGATCTCTCCTCTCAAGCTCTATAAGGGAGTCCTAATTTCAGCAACATCTACCCTTAGGAATGTTCAACTTTCAACCTCCTCTGCCTCTGGCCCAATGCCTATATTTATAATGCTTTGGAGGAAGTTAAACAGGTCCACCATCAATGGGATAAGTCCCTCTTTCAAAGGGATAGCTCCCCTCTTCATGGGATAAGTTCCTCTTTCATTGGGATGCATGAACCATCTGGAGGCGTTCAATCGACGTCAAACCATCTTCTAGAATGCTCTAGAATCGACCGCAAGTAAGTTTTTTGAAGTAAAACTTGTGCCTTTTGACTTTTACAGGGGTACGCACCCACCCCTTTACAGACAGAGCGTACAAGTACACAGGTATTATGTACTTGGGGTGCGGGCCTGCAGGTAAGAGTAAGAGAAAGTGCGGAACCAGAGTTATATTGATTTTTAAAAGGATTTCTCTCTTTTTGGAGTTTGACATGAGGAGCAGAGGTATAAGACTTGCCAAGGAGGACAGTATGGTTATTGATGGAGCCATACTGACTGCAAATAGTCATGGTGACAAATTTTAGTGTAACAGATTTCCCCCTAAAGTGCGAGGTCTATAGTAGATCAGGGTTTTATATCATCTAGGAAGGGTGAAGCACTTTATCATTTCGAGGATTATCTTGTGGAGAGCCCAGTCGGAACCTGCAAATATCCAACATAAAATACATATATGAGATCATATCATCACTGAGGTAGGCATTCCCATACTCAGATCAAAAACTTAACTAACAAACTAACTACTGCTCTGATATAGGAATGATTTCGCAATACATCATAATCATAGACACATGTAGACACAGTATGGACGCAACCATCTGTTTATAATTAGTCTACTGTATAATGAATACAAAACTCCTCGCAGCCTGGATGGCAGAAACTAGATCCAGGGTCTTCATTTCTGCTTCCCGAAATAGTACGATTCTATCCATGCGAATAAACGAGTTGATGTCGAACATGGTAGAAACCACTTGATTACCAGTCAATGATGTAAACTATTAACAAGTGTGAGAGAGACCACCAATGATGTCAATGGCTCTCAAAGTACCCAGTACAATCCATGAGATGTGAATGAATGTGTTGATGTCGAACATGTCACAGAATCCTTTGATCGAAGGTCATTGATGTAACCTGTCGTCAAAGGCGAGAAACCTGCCATTGAGGCATGCAGATCCCAAGGTACTGATGATTCCTAGATCATCCTTCTAGATAATGTGCTGATGTCGATAGAAAGCGATCCGTCGTAGGCAAGCCCACAACACGAAATCATAGATCAAGTTGAAGAAATGTAGCTGTAAGGACTGACTCAGGGATGGTCAAGATGGATGACAGATATTTTGCAGATGAATGGTTTATTTGCAAGACTCCTCTTGAACACATAACGACACTACAGATGGTTTGGTGACAATTGTCCCAAAGTTAATACCCGGAAACCGGCTGAAGACTTTCAATGTGTTTTGGTCAACTATTAGGCAAAGGATTTCCCAACCCAGGTGAATGAAAAGTGTCGTGTTCAAGAGTGGTGATAAGGTTTTTCCGCGATAAAGTATAACAAATAGGCTCATTTTCCTCTCTTTTCCCCCACCATTTCTGGCAAGTACCTCTTTATTTTTTACAAGCTTGAGGAGGATAACATTTTCTTGATTATAAGCTCATCCTTCGGATGAGTCCATCTTAGTTTAGATTCGAACGCTAAGAAGGAGTGGTCCGTTCCTGTTTGTAATCGAACAGGTCCTTTACTGTGAAATTTTAACGAGTCTAGTATAGGAGAAACTCGGCGTTTTTCAATTTTAGAGAGTGTGAAAAACTTAAGAAGACTCCAGGGTTGACCTTTTTCGTAAATTTGTGTCTCCCAAGCCCGAAAAAGTATAAAATAATACTTGAAAGAACCGCTTGATCTTTACGACCAAGGAGTACTTTCATGATTAGTGTCTCTGATCTGAAAAGTAGAAAGCGATCAAGGACACGTCGTTTTATTTCCAATATCGAATTTGAAACGACAAAAATCTGGCAATCTTTTCATGTTTTTACGGTCAGAAAAGGGCTGTAAGAGGACCGTCTTTTTAATTCCGTTTTAACGAGCTAAAAAGAAAACTCAGCAATCTTTTCACATTTTAGGAGTCAGAAAAGAGCTTAAAGATGACTCTGATGTTTTTGTTTGTAAAAAATGACAATTTTCCCTGAAAATCCTTTATCCTGCACAAAAAACAACACATTACTCATACCTGTTGAAGATAGATAAAAATACTTTGAAAAATACCTTTTCATGGTGAAAAATAAACAAATTTACCATTTATTTACCCAAAAAACCTATAAAAAGGGCTTTTACCAATTCATTTTTACCATTTTACTATTTGAGGAGAGAAAAAGGGCTTTTGGCAAGAAACTTCCCGTGGACATTGCGGAGAATCTGACTGTCGAAATCGAACGCCGTCTCTTCCAGGTAATCTACAACATCCTCCTCTTCAATTTCATCCGTTTAGAATTCTTTTTTAGGCCCCAGATTTCATTTTTGGGAGGTTTTGTGGTTTCAAAAACCGCCTCTCGGGGTACGCAGGCACCACACTAGGGACCCGCGTACCCCGACATTTTCTCAGTTGGAAAAATGTCAGGGGCACGCACCCTGCCTTCAGGGACCCTGTGTACCCACGCTCTGTTCCTAAAGGCGGGGTGCGTACCTCGCGCAACGAGTTTTTAAAACCTAAATTCTCCAAAATGGACCAATTTTTTTTGATTTTATGGAATCTAATGGATGTTTCATGGCATGTAGATTGTTCACCATGCTCGATTGGCGCGAGAGAGAGCACGAAGATGTTGATTTGGCTGCCATTAATCATCAACCGTCAATTGATGCTTTGAAGGCATGCGGCCTTTATAAATTTTGGGCCATACCTGGCATGAGGGCCCAAGTGAGCTTTCTAGAGTGGCTGGTAGAAAGATGGAACGTTCAGGACCAGTGTTTTTATATTGGAGGGCACCAGCTTGAGATGGAGCCGGCAGATATCTATTTTATCACTGGTTTTCCCAAGAGAGGCGAACACTTGACTCTGTTCGGGACTAGGCCAGGTGGCCAGTCTGTCACTAGTCTCCGACTAGAGTGGTGTAACACTCAGTCTCAGGAGAAGGGGATAGAAATCAAAACTATATCCCGTCCTGAACTTATGGTGATTGCCTTTACAGTTACCAAACTTTGCGGGGCTGCCGCTTTACACATTGCCACTGGATCCCAGATGCGGATGGAAATTGATTGCTATCGAGGTACCATTTTCAACTGGTGTGATGCTGTGTTGGCCAATGTAAAAGGCCAACTGACTAGAGCCAAAAATGGACAGCTAAAGACCTTTGGTTATGGGGCTTTAGTTGTGAGTTTTGGCTTAGAGAGTGTTCCGATGCTGATCCCACAGCAGCTCACTGTTGAGGCTGGGCTTCCTCGAGAGCCCAAATTGATGTGATGGGTTGCGGTTATGGCCCGTCATCCTGATGAGGGGATGGAGGTCGTCCGATTTACTCCGGAGTTCTTTCGCTGGTTAGAAAACCAGGTCTTTGCTATACAGGATTTTCCTTGTGCCGAAGTTGATTTTCGTGGAGATCCGGACATGGTTCTTCCACCAGGAGAACAATGGGATGATACAGGTAACTTCATTTTCACAAGTTTTTTAAACTATCTATTATTTTTGTTTGTTTTATATCGTCTCAAAACTGATAGTAATAATTTTCAAAATGCAGATGTAGGCCTACGACGTCCAGCCAATCTCCGGCCTTACGAAAGGAGACTACCAGTTGCAGCAGCACCGGCCACACAGGACGAGGCCACAGAGACTTTGGCTGAGTTGGAAAGTGACCTGGAGCGTCTTACAGCAGATATACCGGAGACTACCATAGATGATATTCCAATCAGGCTTCAACGCTATGTAGTCGAGGTCCCAGGACCTTTTAGGAGGTTCTTGTGTAGGGTGGCCCGTGTAGTGGTGTCATATAGAGATCATCACCAGTGATTGGATGGTCGTTTTGTAGACACGTGACATTTTGGTTTTTTGTACTTATCATTTTTGTCGATCATAAGGTGTTTTTCAACCTATGATCGAAGACGATGTATTTTTTGACACACTCCTATATATATATATATATATCATTATTACTGTCTTATCTTGTAAATCATGTTATGGAATGGTTTTAAATTTACATGTATGATTATTGCAAATGTCTATTTAACATTCGAGAAGCAATTGCATCTGCTAATGTATTTAAAGACCTTGGAATATGTTGATATTCAATGTAATCAAACTCACGTTCCAAGAGACGCACTCTCAAAAATAATCTTAATAACACTGGATTTCTGATGGCATACATTCTATTAAGCTGTAATACAACGAGTTCAGAATCTAACCTCACTATCAAACTCCGAATCCCAAATGAAATAGATTCAGACAATAACTCAATCACTGCACTGTATTCGGAAATGTTGTTCGTTGTTTGACCGAGGCTCACCCCATGCATAGATACTGACTCGTCAGAGGGCGAATAGATAACCCAAGCTGCGGAAGAGATATTCCGTGTACTACGACAAGCACCATCAACGAAACCAATGTATGTTTGGAGAGGCATCGACATCTGCAAACATCCAGAGTAAAACCAAGATAAGAAGAAATAACGACGAAAACACACTCTCTAAGCTAAGCACACTGTCTAAACTAACAAACACACCAGCTAGAAAGAAAAAACTAACCTAAAAAATCTCCATACCCATTCTTTTAAGCATAATACCTCTTCAAGTAAAGACCATTTCTGGGTTTACCTAAAGAGTCCCCGTCAAAGTCTACCAACTCATAGGCCCCTTTTGCTAGCTTTCGCTTGACAATATAGGGCCCATGCCACATAGGAACGAATTTTCTAGCACCTAATTTATCATTAGCTTGATCATATAATAACACTAGGTCTCCTTCCGAAAAATTTCGAGGGGTCACATTTCGATCATACTGAGCTTTCATACGTTTTGCGTGAGTCTCGATCGCCAATGCAGCATCACGTCGATTCTCATCAAATTGAGCTAAGTATAATAAACACTTTTCCTCTTCAGAAGTAGCTGGAAGTAACTCGATGGCCATTTGCAGTGATGGGATTTCGCATTCAATGGGTAGCACAGCTTCCAAACCATAAACTAGTTGGAAAGGAGTGAACCCTGTTGATGTTTTCACTGAGGTTCGGTACGCCCAAAGCACTGAAAATAACATGTTATGCCAATTCGACCGATGAATACCAATGATTCGTCGGATCATGATAACTAAAACTTTGTTGATGGACTCAACCAGACCATTTGCTTGTGGATAATAAGGAGTTGAACTATCGTGACGCAAACCAAGCTGGCCTATAAGTTCTATCATCATAATGTTTCGAAAATGGCACCCATGGTCATTGATTATCGCTTGTGGGACACCAAACCTAGCAATTATATGATTGAACACGAAAATTGCAGCTGTCTTGCCGTCTGCCTCGAATGTAGGCATCGCCTCGGCCCACTTAGTAAAATAATCTACCGCAAGGATGATATACGCATGCCCCCCGGCTGAGTGAGGGTTACATGTAATAAAATCGATACCCCATTTGGCAAAAGGACCAACGGCAATTATAGGGTGGAGAGGAGCAGGTGGAGCGTGCATCTTTCGATCAAACACTTGACAGTTGTGGCACTTTCGGACTGCAGTAATACAATCTTTAAACAAGGACGGCCAGAAATAGCCAGCGCGCAATATCTTTTGGGTTGTGGCATACCCAAACATATGACCGCCACACGCTCCAGTGTGACAGTCATTTAGAACCCTTTCAGCCTCTTCGTGAGTTAAACAAGGTCGAGAAATAGAGTCCGCCCCACGGCGATAAAGGGTATCTCCAATAATTTTGAATTGTTGGGACTGGAATCAAATTTTCTGACGTTCCGACTTTGAAACTTCGGGCCGAAAGGATTGGGTCCGGAGATAGACGATGATATCCCCATACCACGGATCTAAAGTACTGATTAGAAACAAAGATTCGTCCGCAATGGGCTCCTCTGCCACAGTTTCTGTGTCAGCACGCGGGAAGTCACACATTAACTCTGCAAAAACTAAAGATTTCTTAGACTTAGATTTCTCAAACTCCAAGTCGAACTCCTGCAGGATAACGATCCATTGAGAGTAATTGCCCCCTAGCAATTGTTTGGTCAAAATGTAGATCATAGGGTTGCAATCCGAAATGACTATAGTTTTACGTAGTAAAATGTAGTGACAAAAACGTTGGAAAGCTTGAACGGTTGCCAATGCCAATTTCTCCACATGTGAGTATTTTAGCTCAGTTGGATTTAACGTTCTACTAAGGTAATATATCACATGTTCCGTTCCGAATTCATCTTCCTGAACTAATACCATTCCAATGGTGGAATGGGAGCCGGCGAGATACAAAAAGTAATCCTGGTTGTAGTTGGGAGGATGCAGCAACGGTGCATGGGTCAACGCGTGCTTGAGTGCATCAAAAGATTTCTGAGCTATCTCATCCCAAGAGAATTGAGCATTCTATTTCAACAACCGTGTAAAACCCTTTGTAACCTCGGCGTAGTTAGGAATGAATCGTCGTAAAAAGTTTGCTTTCCCCTGCAAACTTTGGAGTTGGCGAAGACTCGAAGGAGGAGGCAAATTGATAATAGCTTCGACCTTCGAGGGATCAACGCGAATGCCGGCTTTCGAAACTACAAATCCCAGCAATCGACCCGTTTCTATACAGAAGACGCATTTGTGTGGGTTCAACCAAATACGATAATGCCTACACCACATAAAGATTGCATGTAAGTGGACGAGGTGATCAGCTCGATGTAATGAATGAGCGGGCAAATCATCGAGATACGGTTGCACAATGTGTTTGATGTCATGAAACGCATAAGACATCACCCTTTGAAAAGTTGCTCCGGCATTCTTGAGCCCAAAAGGTAATTTGCAATAAGCAAATGTCCCCCATGGACAAATGAAAGCCGTTTTTGGTTGATCGGCAGGTAGAATGTTGATTTGATTGTATCCGGAAAAACCGTCCATAAAGGAAAATATTTCGCTGCCGGCACAATCATCAATTATTTGATCGATATAGGGAGTTGGGTAGTTGTCTTTTGGACAAGCTCGATTAATGTCCCTATAGTCGATGCATATTCTTATTGTTCCCTGCTTTTTGTTAACCGGAACAATATTCGATACCCAATCCGTTAACGGGATCGGATAAATGAAACCTGCTTTCAACAGTTTCTCAACTTCTGCTTTAATTGCAGCAGCTTTTCTTGGGTGAATCTGACGCAAACGTTGCCGGACGGGTTTAGCGTCCGGGTAAGTCTTGATCTCATGAACAACAATCGCGGGATCAATTCCTGGCATTTCCTCATAGGACCAGGCAAACACGTCGCAGAATTCTTGAAATAGGGCCTTATATATTTGAATTTCGTCATCTGTACACGAGGCACCTATATGAATGTTCTCAACAATTCCAGGCTTAACCGAAATGTCAATGGGAATAGTTCGAGAGATGTTTCCCAAATTTAACTCTAAATCGAGATGTTTCATTGGATTCTGAGGTTCCTTGACATATTCAGTCGTAAAGATTGATGAGAAATCATTTTCAAAACGATCAACCTCAGGTAAAAACGAAGATCTGTGATGGAGATATTCCCATGGTAAATCATCTACACATAGGATTTCACAAATTTGCTCATCAGAGTGAACAAGTTCAGAAAACGTAGTTAAATCCGAGGTTGATGTGAAAAGTGATTCCTCACAGACCACATTCATTAAGTCTTTTTCGGTTGAACACGGGTCGGTAAAAGACTGCACGGCTTCATAGGCAATTTCATATGGACTCAAAGGCATAAAATTACCAAATGAGTCTATTTCAGATTCAGAAGGAACAATCCAAGGATCGTCATAAAAAATAGTGTCTAATGTAATCATATGAATGGTTGCAAATGAAGATGATGCGTTGATTGGAGGAAAAGGAAAAGTTCCCAGTAAACCGGCATCTTTAACTAATCCTACTCCAACATCCTTATATGGGATAGTCGTTTTACCGACATGCTGAATACTCTCTGAAGAGGTTGGGTCGGATGAAAAGTAAGCCAACTGGTCTATGGTTACGATCTTTCCATTATGTGGGAACTTTATTACCCGGAAGACTGATGAAACAACTGCTGTCATAGCGTAAGACCAACTTCAACCCAAGAGAAGGTTGTAGTCTAGAGAGGCATCAACCACCTCCACATCTAGACTAACAGTTTTTCCTTCAACCCCTATAGGCAAATCCTGTAGAATGCCAAAAGGATGAAACCCACGGCCATCAAAGGCCTTAAGAATTGTCGGGGATTGATTTAGTGAAGGAGAACCAAGCGATCTCCAACACTGTATCGACATAATACACGTTGAAGCTCCCTCATCAATTACAGTCCGATGAATAGGCCTGTTTTTTACTATCACTGGGATCTGGAAAGCCATTTGATGAGGCAAACACGGTGTACTATTTTCTAGATAAAATATTATTAGGTTCGGGTCCTGAACATCAACAGCTCCTATAGCCGACAAAAGTAATTTACGCTGTGCTGGGCATGATTGCAGCACTTCCAAAGCCGACATTGCTGAGAGTGAAACAGCTAAGTCCTCAACAATGTTATAATTCTGGGCCGCTCTCGCATGTGGATTGAAAGCAGACTTTCGAGGTATACCCTTGGCGGGCAGTTTGATTACTAAGTCTGGATTAGGCTTCTCGATCTGTAGTGGATCGGAACCGGGAGCTGAGGTTGATGGATTAGAATGAGAAGATTCTGCTTCTTTGCCATCAACAGGACTTTTACTACCATAATCTTGCGATCGAGTCGCAATCCTTACATGGGACATCATCAATATGGGTTCTTCATTGGCACTCGAGGAAGAACCTATCATCTTGCTATCTTGATTTGGAAATGGATCCTTCAAAACAACAGGAATTTGGGAACCTTTGACAATCTTCGCAACCTTTGCTCAATGTGGATAGTCTCTTGTAAAGTGTTCCTCTTCACAAATAAGACAAGGATAACGAGGTTTGCGCTTTTCATCATTGGTTTCTGATTTTTCAGTTTTCTCCTTTGGAGATTTGTCTGCTTTATTCTTCTTCTTTCCTTTCTTCTTTCCACTGGATTTTGATTTAGTCGTAGATGATTCTACAACGTGAACATCGGCGGAAACCTCTGCAGAAGAATCTCCTGTCGGGGAATCAGGCAAGGTTATGATAGGAGAAGAATTCTTGGAAGACTTCTTCTTACTTTTAGTGTTAACCGTACCAATCATACCATCAACGGCATGAGATCTCGAAGGAGCTGCAGTGATTTGATTTGACTTGGGAAGATCGGGGATCTTTTCGTGTAACGTACCTGACTGAGTATAGACCAAGTCAAGGTACTGTGCTTGAGCAATCACTTGCTCCTCAGTAACAACTCCGGCTTTAGCAACATCTTCAGTGATCCTTGGCAACAAAGATTTTACAAACCACTCAGCCAAGATTTGATCCGGAATAAATACCTTCACTAAATGTCGTCGACGTCTCCACTCATGAATATGATTTGAAATATAAGTGGACGTCGATTGCTTTAATGAAGTTAGTAACTCCGTGCCATTATCATATCTAACCGGCAACTGAAAATGAGTCAAAAACGAGGTAGCTAACTGACTAAAATTATAAAAAGAGGCCCGTGGTAACTCAATATACCACTTGGCCGCAAGACCAATGAGAGTGCGCTAGAAAAGACGTAAGTGGATCGAATCATCCGAGATGGAATTAGAGGCACACCAGAGGTGGTAAGTCATCACATGGTTCGACGGGTCCTCTCCAGATTTACCTTCGAACTTGGGAATGTCACTGGGCAACTTATTCGGCATTGGCGGCCAAAACGGAAGATAATTAATTGGATCGTTCGTTAGGCGCGACAAGTCTGGTAAGTCCAAAGTTGCGATAAACGGTAGCTGCCAGTTAGGATCCCTAAAACTCGGGGTCATGAGACCAGCCCCAGGAGGAGGATATCCAGGATAACTAGGAATAGGAATCGCGTTCGGGATATTGTATCCTCCTAGAAAACCAGGATTAACCGGACTGTACTGGGGTTGTTATGGTTGTTGATAAGTGTACCCAGGATATGGTTGATACTGATAAACTGGCTGCTGGACAGCAGGACCGAATTGGTACTATCCCTGGTACGGTTGATAAGTGAATTGTGGTTGACTTGTGACAACCGTACTTAAACCAGGTTGGCCTATAGGCATCTGAACCGTAGTTTGAATCGTGGATCTAGATGGTGGTAAAGATGTCTGAGGAGTAGATACAGGAACAGTAGAAACCGGAGCTGTCGATACTCCAGAAGTAGGTGCGGTAGATTGAACAGATGTTGCGGCAGTTGCAGCAGTTGTTTGAGATGGAGTACGAGGCGCAGTAGGCCCAGACTGAGAAACTACCGAAGGTACAGAAGTTTGAATATTGGACTGGACTAGTTGCTGGGGTGAACCAGAAACTAAGGGTTGTCCAGTTTGAGATGACAACTATACATTTGGCTGCAACACCTGTTGAATTTGCGATGGATCCCACACTATGTTCATTCCGGGGTACTGACCCATAACAGGTTGAGAATATTGAGATCCAAAACTAGGTTGAGGGTAGGATTGATAATTGAAAGGTACATTTCCCGTTCCTTGAACATAAGATTGACCTTGGGGTGGTTGGAAACCTTGGTTCGAGTACTGACCTTGGGGTAGATACCCTTGAGGAATGTACTGATACTGGGGTTGACCTTGAGGTATAAATTGATACTGGGGTAATTTTTTTGAAGTAAAACTTGCGCCTTTTGACTTTTACAAGGGTACGCACCCACCCCTTTACAGACAGAGCGTACACGTACGCAGGTATTATGTACTTGGGGTGCGGGCCCGCAGATAAGAGTAAGAGAAAGTGCGGAACCAGAGTTATATTGATTTTTAAAAGGCTTTCTCTCTTTTTGGAGTTTGACATGAGGAGCAGAGGTATAAGAGTTGCCAAGGAGGACAGTATGGTTATTGATGGAGCCATACTGACTGCAAATAGTCATGGTGACAAATTTTAGTGTAACAAGAGGTTGCCAGCATTTCAAGAAGTATATATTTTTTCCAATATATATTTAATTCACAATAAAATAATATGATCAGAGTTTTTTTTTTTTTAAAACAGTCTTTCAACTCTATCTCTTACTACAGTAAAATTCCAATATTTACATTTTCCCAGGGTCATCACAGGAGCCTTTGGAGTTGTGCGCAATTTTAAGAAAATGCAGGAGTTGAAAGCGATTTGGTATTTCTCAAATGTACTAAATTTGGTTAATCTACTTCCACGGTCATTCATCTACTTGTTAACTTGTTTCCACTGCATGTCTATTTTCCTCCTAAGCTCCTGTGGATTTTGCTGAGAAGGCACACCACGGATAAATGTTGGGCAGTGTACATAGCGCTGGAAGCTCTGGTAGCTAAATAATGAGCAAGGTGTTAGAAGAGGAAGTGTGAATTTTATGTTTTAACTCAGACCCAATTGAAAACAAAATGATTCACAATGTGGTGGAAAAAAATACAAGGAAAATGAATTTCGGCCATGCAGGTCAACCAAAAAAATAAAAGAGCAACCGTAGCACCTCCGTAGCTGATACCACCACTGTGAATCACTGTCATAGGCCTTATAAAATACCATTGTGCAATACCTTGTCAAGCTACGCATACTAGCTGATCGAGGAAGAACTCTGATTGGGTTTCTTGGTGTTGATAGTTAACAACTAATTAATGTAAATTTGGGTAAATTGTATTAGTTATTGACAAGTTAGTTTCATACCGAATTAGCAGTTATGTCACTGAGAAGGCTCATATATAAAATTGATGAATGCCCGAATTATTGTAAGGAGAATCATTTATTGATTGAATATAAATTCCAATCCCTTACCTGGTGGATGTTTCCTTGACACCCTGTCAAGGTTTTACCACGTAAATCCCGAGTTTTTAGCTGTGGATGTTTCCTTGACACCCTATCAAGGTTTTACCATGTAAATCCTGAGTTTTCACTTGTGTGGTTGTATTCAGTTTCATTTTCTTTCTTGTTTAGTAACCTCTAGTAACTACAAATGGTATCACAACAAGTTTGAGTTGAGTTGGAGGCAAATGCTGGTGAAAGAAAATAATTTTCTTTCTTATTTAGTAACCTCCAGTAACTACAAATGGTATCACAGCAAGTTTGAGTTGAGTTGGAGGCGAATGCTGGTGAAAGAAAATCAAATCTGCGTGAAACTCTGTGTGATCATCTTTGGAGGCGATTGCAGATTATAATTTTTTGAAGGCCGTCAAGGAGGGCACCACTGCTGCGTCGTTGCTGGAAGAGCTTGCCGCCAGAGGGAGCCGTCGAGGAGTGCTGTTGCGTACCACTGACTTGTCCAGAGACGTGGAACAAAGCTCTCTACTCCAGGAGTGTTGTTGCGTACCCATCAGAGGCTGCGTGCTGGTTGCCTCTGCGTGCTGTTCAAGGAAGCTGCTATATGCTCTTTGCATGTTGTTGGCCCACAGACCCATTGAACTACGTGCTGGTCAAGGAAGCTACTCTCCACCCTCTACGTGTTGCTGACCCAGAGACCCATCGAACTGCGTGCTGGTCAAGGAAGCTCTCTACTCTCTGCATGTTGCTAGCCTTGTCCATAGCAGCGTTGTAAACCCTTGCCACTGTAATTGTAAAGAGCAAGCCCCTGCTGCCATTGTGCAGGGAACATCATTTCTTCATAGACACTTTGCCACTATAGCCATTCAGGAAGAAGGTTTTGCGTCAATTGACTGTGGAAGATCCAGGTAATTGTTTTTTACAGTGAAATAATTTGAAAGCAAATTTTTCTAGAAATTTTTTGGACTAAAAAAAAAACAGTATAAATTTTTCCATAAATTTGTTAAAATTGATGGGAGAAGAGTAGGGTTTCATTAATTTGAAGGAAAGAAAAAACAAGCTTTTTGTTCAACAAAATCTTTTGAAAGGTTTCTCTGTTTGAAAAAGGGGGGTATTTATTTTTTTTAAATAACAGAATCCAGAAATTGAAATAAGTTTTGTTTTTTTAAAAGGGGAGATTGAGAAATTTGGTTTTACTGAGATTTCTGAGTAAGAGAAACAAAAAAAAACCCTAGTTAAAAAAAAAAAAAGGAAACCCTAGGAGGAAGGATTTGTAGAAAAGAAATGGCTAAAATGACAAATGCAAAATTCGAGGTGGAGAAATTCACCGGCTATAACAACTTTGCTCTTTGGAAACTAAAAGTTAGGGATTTGCTAGTGCAACAAGGGTTGCACAAAGCTTTGGACGAGGCAAATAAGAAACTTGCTAGCATGAAAGATTCGGACTGGGAGGACTTGTATGCTCGAGCTCTTAGTACCATCAGGTTATGCCTGGCGGATGAAGTTATCTTCAACATTGTTGAAGAGAGTACAAATTCAAGCTTATGGGAAAAGCTGGAAAAACTATATATGACAAAGTCATTAATTAATAGAATTTATTTGAAAAGACAATTGTATAGTCTTCGAATGAAGGAGGGCTCAAAAGTTGCAGAGAATTTAAATGTTTTTAATACACTTATATGCTAATTATCAGATATGGAAGTTAAAATTCAGGAAGAAGACAAAGCTATAACCCTGTTGTGTTCTCTAGCCGAATCATGGGACCACTTCATAACTTCAATCAGTTTGAACACCGCTCATTCTTTGAAATTTGAATCAGTTGTGGGATCTCTCTTGTCTGAAGAAGTACAAAGGAATCCAGTACTGAAACAGCCACACCAGAAGCCATGATAGATAGAGAACAGTCAAAGGAAAGAGGAGAAAAAACAAGGGGGTCTTCCAGATCTAAATCAAAGGGAAAGAAGTGTAAGGCAAAATGTTGGCACTGCAACAAAATTGGACACCTTAAAAAAGGTTGTTGGAAATGAAAAGAGTCTGATAACCCGAAAAAGGAAGCAAATCAGGTTGATTCAGGTATGACAGACGAAGTTTTATCTGCTGAAGAATTATGTATGATAGATGAAACTTTACCTATATGTAATGTCTCTCAGGGTTTTGAAAGTTGGTTGTTAGACTCTGGTGCTTCTCATCACATGTGTCCACACAGAAATTGGTTTACTTCATATGAAAATGTAAATGGTAGTTCTGTGTTTATGGGTAATAATGTATCATGTTAGACTATTGGGATGGGAAATATCAGGATTAAAATGTATGATAACACAGTTAGAACATTAACTAGTGTTAGACATGTACCTGAATTGAAGAAAAATTTGATTTCTTTGGGAGTGTTGGATTCGGATGGTTATAAGTTTACAGGTCAGAATGAAGTGATGAAAGTCTCTAAAGGCGCCCTAGCTGTTATGAAAGCATAAAAGGTCAGAAATCTTTATAGACTGAAAGGATGTACTCAGGTCAGTAAAGTAGTGATTGTGTCAGAAAAAGAAGAAGAAAGTATTCGCTTATGCCATCAGCGATTGGGTCACATGAGCGAGAAAGGTCTCCACATACTAATGAAACGTAAATATCTTCTTGATCTGAAATCTTTGAAGTTGGATTTCTGTAAACATTGTGTGTATGGAAAATAGTGTAAACAGATATTTAAAACTAGAAATCATAATAGTAAAGATATTTTAGACTATATTCATTTTGATCTGTGGGGACTATCTCCTGTTGTATCATATGGAGGTCCTCTATATTTTTTAACATTTATTGATGATTTCTCCCATAAATGTTGGGTCTTTATGCTGAAAAAGAAAGTTGATGTACTCAATATCTTTAAACAATTTAAAGCAATGGTAGAGAAAAGAATAGGCAAATCAATTAAATGTTTAAGAATTGACAATGGTGGTGAATTTACTTCAATAGAATTTGAACAATACTGTAAGGATGAAGGAATTGTCAGACACAAAACTGTTGTTTATACTCCTTAGAAAAATGGTGTTGTTGAACATATGAATCAAACTCTTATGGAAAGAGTGATGGGACCAGCCCTCGTCCTTCTGTCCAGATACAAAGATTTGGATTAATTAAATTATTAATGAAATGATTTTTTTATGGATTTCCGACGGTGGTTGATATTTTGCTGTGGTTAATGATTTGATATGGTTCAGGCTATGAGGGAGACACTTGTCTCTACCTCGGGTTCTGTCCTCCTGCCTTACACTGTGCTTGAAACCCTAACTCTCCACTTGCCCGGTCATTTTCAACTTTCACTCCACTGTGCTGAGGGGTCTGCTCTCCAGTTTTCACTTGCGATTTTTCGAAAGGTTTCTCTGTGGCGCTCTGCTTGAATTCTTCGGCCACGGCTTTGCTCAGTTGGCAGAGCTCTACTAGTATTTTGTCACTGTCAATGGCTTGTTTTTGTTTGTTGGTTTATCTGAGGGTTCTGGGCTTGTCTCTCGGTGTTCTGCACGTAGCCTCCTCTGTTCGAAAAATATTGGCATGGTTAAGGGTGGCTTCCCCTTGAGTGTATTTGGTAACACTGTTATTGTCTTTCTGTTTGATTACTGGTTCGATGGTTTCGTTGTTTAACTTGTCACCAGTCACTGTGTATCCAGGTTGCAGCCACGAGGTGACCCAGTGCTCGACCTCGGCTTGTGGCTAACACAGGTAAGCTCTCTTTCGTTGATTCAGTTTCCGCTTTGCATTTTCTATCGGTACTGATAGTTGGTGCTCCTTGTGAGCAGGGTTCCTTGTCGGTTCGCAGCCTATTGAGACCTCTCCTCTGGTAAGTGACAAACCCTTACTCTATTTCCTTCATTCAGTTGGGGTTTCCATACTTCCCGCTGTTAACTACTGTGTGTGGTGGTTGCAGGTGGATGGCAAGCGTGCAACTGTGGCTTCGGCTCCTCTTGCGACTTGTTAGACTAGGTAGGGTCTTTCCATGTATCTCGTGCTTGACATCTGTTGATAATGCTGAGTCTTGGTCTCAGGCTTCGGCCTCTCTATCAGTGACTTAATCCATATTTTGGTCTTTGCAGAAAATAGACAGGTTGATTGGTTTGCTTTTAATTTGGGGTTTTTAGAGTCAAATGTATATTCAGGGTTTCGAACCCAAGTTTCTATGACTATCTTGTAATATGAGTTTGTCCCACCTTGGGACTGTATATGAATTTAAAGACTTTTGTAATATTTCTTCAAACAATATTTGCAATGAAAAGAATGATGTGTATTAGTTCATGTGGTACCTGGCCGTAGATGTTGTCTTCTTGCTGGAAATTTGGTTCTGCTTATTACGAAACCCTCTGCCAGTTTTCTTTGTTATACGCTCGATACTCTTCAGGAACTATAGGTAGTTGTTGTGAAGTTTGTTGGTTCTTCGATGGTTATTCTCTCCATGTGACTGTAGCAACACTTCCACCGGCCCTCGGTCTCGCTGTCTCTGATATTCTAGATGTCTGTTAAAATATTTTAGTCTGCCAATACTTGTCTCTGTTTGGAAATACACTCAATTCGTCTTAAGAACAGAAAAGAAATATATCTAGTTGCAAAATGGATTCAGATGATTTCGAAAGTTTCTTGTATGTTTCTATTATTTTTCTGCTATGATGGAAATCAACCTTTACAATGTTTCATTTTTCTCTTTTTGTATGATTTGTTGAACAGTTTTAAAACTGTCAACAGTTACATGTAGTTACCATGAGTAACTGTTAAGTTCCACCTGTCTAAATTCTGGAATTAATTTAAAAAAAGAGTTTTTTTTTTTTTTTTTTTCTCTCTTTAAAAAAAAAACATCTTAACAAAAATAAAACAGAACTTGCTATCGTGTCCCAACTGCTAATAACTAAGAAAATAAAAATAAAAAAGAAAACTCAGGTACAATGACCTGTGAACTTGTTAACTCGTGAGACAAACACTTCCTCTTGTTCACCCCTAGTTGGATGCTCCTGCATTAGGCTCTTAGGGTAACAAAAGGTCATGGCTCCAGTCAATGAGCTCCTCGATAGAATACCCTATATGTTGTATCTGTCTCGCATCAATCCACAAACTGTCCTCTATAGGGCGGTTCTTCCACTTGATGAAGTATTGTAGGTACTCCTTTTTTCATGTCCGCCTGGCCACTTGTGTGTCGAGGATTCCCTCGATTTCAAGTGGCTAAGCTGAAGGCATTTATCTCATCCACGAACTACTCATTTCCTAGGTGTCTCACTTTGGCTGTGCCGAACTGTCCTCTTCTAGATTGGCAGTGTATGGGAATAAATCTACCACATTAAAAATGGGCGATATTCCTATACCTGGAGGCAATTGCAGTTCATAGGCATTTGCAGAAAACTTATGCAGAATTTTACAAGGTCCAATTTTTTTGAATTTCAGCTTATTGTATTCACCCCTAGGAAATCGTTCCTTGCGCAGATGCGCTAAGACCTGATCCCCCACATTAAATTGTACCTCATGTCATTTCAAATCAGCTTTCTGTTTGTACCTCTGACTGTTGTCCTGTAACTTCATCTTCACCTGCTCATGTAGGTCGTTAATTGCTCTTGCAAAGTCTTCCCCGTCAGCACTTCTCTTCTCTAGTTGTCCCAAATCCCGCAGTTCATGCACTCCTCGGGGATGCATTCCGTACAAAATCTAAAAAGGACTACTTCCTGTGCTTCGGTTTGGTGAATCGTTGTAAGAAAATTCTGCTTGAGCAAGTACACGATCCCACATTCGTGAATTTTCTCCCACTAGACTTCGTAGCAGGTTTCCTAAACTTTTGTTCACCACCTCCGTTTTCCCATCAGTCTGTGGGTGATAAGCGGAGCTGAAATTTAACTGTGTGTCCAACTTCTTCCACAGGGTGCGCCAGAAATGTCCTGTGAATTTCACATCCCTGTCAAAGACAATGGACTTAGGTAAGTCATGCAACCTGACAATCTCTGTGAAAAACAAGTGTGCTACATGAGTGGCATCACTGGTTTTCCTGCAAGGAATGAAATGTGCCATTTTTTAGAACCGGTCCACTACCACCATCACAGAGTCATAACCGCACTGTGTTCTTGGCAGACCCAAGACAAAGTCCAAGCTGACTGAGTCCCATGGTCTACTCGGAATAGGCAATGGTGTGTAGAGTCCAGTATTCTAACTGTGTCCTTTCGCCAACTAACACACTTTACCCCTGGCTACAAATCGTTGCACATCCCTTCGCATCTTCGGCTAGTAATAAAAGTGACTAAGCTGATCTAAGGTCTTATCAATGCTGAAATGTCTGGCTAGACCTCCACTATGCTTCTCCCAGATGATGTTCTCCCTCATCGAACAGTCGGGGATACATAGCTATCCTCCCTTAAATAGCAGCTTCTCCTATAGGTTATAGTCCAACCATGGACTATTATTCCTCAACAAAGGGTTTTGGCAGGCTTCATAAGCCTCCTTAAAATCCGCATCTGTCTGATACAAGTCTTTCAGGTGTTCAAAACCCAGCACTTGTATCGTGCTCTCCTGCAAGAGCAAAACCCTCCTGCTCAATGCATCTGCTACCTTGTTGGCCTGTCCACTAATATGTTTCAACACAAACGTGTAACTCTGCAAGTATTCAACCCACTTTGCATGCTTGTGGTTCAGCTTATGCTGCTGCATAACATACTGCAATGCAGAATTATCAGAAAACAAAACAAACTCATTACCCAACAAATAGTGTCTCCAATGCTTCAATGCTTGGATGATAGCATAGAACTCCTTGTCATAAGACGAGTACTTTTGCCTGCTTTCATTCAACTTTTCACTGAAATAAGCAACAGGTTTGTCTTCCTGGCTAAGTACGGCTCCAATGGCTATACCACTGGCATCACAACGAACTTGAAAAAGTTTTTTGAAGTCAGATAGCCTCAAAATTAGCCTCTCAGTGATCTTCTTCTTCAATAATTGGAAGCTCTTTTCCACAGCTTCAGTTCACTGAAAAGGTTGACTTGCCTTCTTGATTGTATCCAACATAGGTGCGCATATTCCACTAAAATCCCATATAAACTTACAATAGAAACTTGCCAACCCAAGAAAACTTCGAACTTCGAACAGACTCTTAGGAGATGGCCAGCTAAGTATAGCTGCAACTTTTTCTGGGTCCATTTTCAGCTCATTTTCTGTAATCACAAAACCCAAATAGACCAACGCCTTTTGAAAGAAAGTAAATTTCTTCAGATTTATCAGCAATTTGTTTTGCTGCAACTTCCCCAGAACATATCAAACATGTTGAAAATATTCCTCCCTGGTTTTGCTAAAAATCAGTGTATCGTCAAGATACACAATCACAAACTTCCCAATGAACTCCTTCAACATATCATTCATCAGGTGCATAAAAGTACTAGGTGCATTACTCAACCCAAACAGAATCACCAACCATTCATACAGCCCTTAACTAGTTTTGAAAGTTGTTTTCCATTCATCCCCTTCCTGGATTCTAATCTGGTGGTATCCATTCTTCAAATTTATCTTCGAAAAATATGCTGACCTGCTCAAACAGTCCATCATATCATCCATTTGTGGCAATGGAAACCTGTACCTGATCGTAATCTTGTTTATTGCTCATGAATCCATGCACATCTGCCATTCGCCTCCTTTCTTGGGAGCAAGAACTGTCGGAACTGCACATGGGCTTAAGCTCTCTTGAATCAATCCCTTATCCAGCAACTCCTATACCTATTTTCTAATCTCCTTATTGTCTTTAGGGCTCATCCGGTAATCAGATTTGTTCAGTAAATTAGATCCAAGGATGAAATCTATGTGATGACTGATACTCTGCTTTGGTGGAAATTTATCTGGTAAACCGTCCACCACAATGTTGCTGAATTCCTGCAACATTTCCTGGATTTCTTCAGGTAAATAAAAATTTTCAGTGTGCAACAGCACTATTCTTTGTCTCCTTACAACAACATATTTCACTTCATCATCTTCAATCTATTTCAAAAATTGTTTTCCACCCACCAATAACACTTTTGTTCCACTAGTTTTTGTTGTTTCCTCCTCCTTGATGGGCACTAGCGTATGCTTAATCCCATCTTTAACAAACTTGTAATAGTTTGTCTTCCCATCATGAACAACTTTCCAGTCATATTGCCACGGTCTACCTAGTAGAATATGACATACATCCATGGGCATGACGTCACAAATGACTTTGTCCCTATATTTGCCAATATGGAATTCCACCTCACACTGCTCATCAACTAGCAGTTGGTGACCCTTCTGTAACCACGACACCTTATAGGGGGTTGGATGCTTCAATCATTTTAAACCCAATTTCTCCACCATCTCTATTGCAACCAGATTATCAGTACTTCCACTGTCTATAATCAGTTTGCAGCATTTGCCATGTGACTTGCACATTGTCTGAAATAATGCCTTCCTTTGGGTTTGTTCAACTGCTTCTTTTGTTGATTTCATCAACACCTTATTTAAGATTAAGGCATCTCCTGTCTCTGGTACATTTTCTACCTCCTGAGGCATTGCCTCTGCTTCTATTGTCTGAGCAGCATATGCTCCTCTTTGACCAGCCTGTTCTCCTTCAGGACACTCAAAGGGTCTGTGCCCCCACTTGTGGCACTTGTAGCACTGGTAGGTAGCTCCTTTGCCTCTGCCATTTCCCCTTCCTCTCTGGTATGGCCTTTCTCCCATAGTGCTGCCTTCCTTTTCTATTGTCCTTGAGGTTTTTGAACTGCTGCCCTCTTCACTGTTGTTGGTAGTTCTTCCTCTACCAAAGGATTGTCCTTTCCATCTGCCAATTCCTCATCCCCTCCTGGCATTCTACTTTCTTGTGATCTTTTCTTCTGCCTTTAAGGCACTCTGGTATGCTTCCTCTATAGTTTTTCGAGAAAGAATACTTATCTCATCCAATATCTCTAACCTTAGGCCATTCACAAACCTTGCTCTCTTTTCTGGGGTGTCTTCAGTATAACCAACTCTGAAATTCACCCGATAGAATTCTTCAATATATTCTTTCACCATCATTACTCTCTGCTTCAAATTTTGTACCTATCGATGCAGAGCAATCTAGTAATCTTTGGGCAAAAACTTGCCCTTCATCTTGGCGACCATTCTGGTCCACTTTTTAATTGGTAACTTATTCAATATTCTCCTCTCTACTTGGACACTGTCCCACCATAAGGCTGCATATCCTTTCATCTTGGTAGCAGCAAATTTAACTCTCCTATCTTCACTGACCTCCTCACATTCAAAATACTTGTCCAGCTCACTAATCCAGTCCAACAGCACTTCTGTGGACAAACTACCATCATAGTTCAGAATTTTAGGTTTTGGCTTGCTACTAGCCAACAAAACTGACCTTAACAATTTGATCTTAGGTCCTTCTTCATCTGATCCATCTATCATAACTACAACCTCTTCCTCACTGTCATCTCCTACTTTCGGATCCCTTCTCCTTCTTGCTTCTACTGCCACCAATCGGGCATTCAGGATCCTAATCTCTTCCCTCAATCCCTCATCTACTACTCTTCGAATAGCTCTACCATGACCTCTTCTCCCAGCTTCCATTTTATAAGAAAATCAATCAATTGTTCTTGCTCTAATACCAAAATTGATGGGACCAGCCCTCGTCCTTCTGTCCGGATACAAAGATTTGGATTACTTAAATTATTAATGAAATGATTTTTTTATGGATTTCCGACGGTGGTTGATATTTTGTTGTGGTTAATGATTTGATACAGTTCAGGCTGTGAGGGAGACACCTGTCTCTACCTCGGGTTTTGTCCTCCCGCCTTACACTGTGCTTGAAACCTTAACTCTCCACTGTGCTGAGGGGTCTGCTCTCCGGTTTTCACTTGCGATTTTTCGAAAGGTTTCTCTGTGGCGCTCTGCTTGAATTCCTTGGCCATGGCTTTGCTCAGTTGGTGGAGCTCTGCTAGTATTTTGTCACTGTCAATGGCTTGTTTTTGTTTGTTGGTCTGTCTGAGGGTTTTGGGCTTGTCTCTTGGCGTTCTGCACGTAGCCTCCTCTGTTCGGAAAATACTGGCACGGTTAAGGGTGGCTTCCCCTTGAGTGTATTTGGTAACACTATTATTGTCTCTCTGTTTGATTACTGGTTCGATTGTTTTGTTATTTAACTTGTCACTGGTCACTGTGTATCCAAGTTGTGGCCATGAGGTGGCCCAATGCTCGACCTCAACTCACGGCAAACACATGTAAGCTCTATTTCGTTGATTTAGTTTCTGATTTGCATTTTCTGTCAGTACTGATAGTTGGTGCTCCTTGTGAGCAGGGTTCCTTATCGATTCATTGTCTGTTGAGACCTCTCCTCTGGTAAGTGACAAACCCTTACTCTGTTTCCTTCATTCAGTTGGGGTTTCCATACTTCCCACTATTAACTACTGTGTGTGGTGGTTGCAGGTGGATGGCGAGCGTGCAACTGTGGCTTCGGCTCCTCTTGCGACTTGTTAGACTGGGTAGGGTCTTTCCATGTATCTCGTGCTTGACATCTGTTGATAATGCTGAGTTTTGGTCTCAGGCTTCGGCCTCTCTGTCAGTCACTTAGTCCATATTTTGGTCTTTGCAGAAAATAGACAAGTCGCTTGGTTTGTTTTTAATTTGGGGTTTTTAGAGTCAAATGTATATTCAGGGTTTCGAACCCAGGTTTCTCTGACTATCTTGTAATATGAGTTTGTCCTACCTTGGGACTGTAAATGAATTTAAAGACTTCTGTAATCTTTCTTCAAACAATATTTGCAATGAAAAGAATGATGTGTATTAGTTCATGTGGTACCTGGTCGTAGATGTTGTCTTCTTGCTGGAAATTTGGTTGTGCTTATTATGAAACCCTCTGCCAGTTTTCTTTGTTATACGCTCGATACTCTTCAGGAACTGTAGGTAGTTGTTGTGAAGTTTGTTGGTTCTTCGATGGTTATTCTCTCCGTGTGACTATAGCAACACTTCCACCGGCTCTCGGTCTCACTGTCTCTGATATTCTAGATGTCTGTTAAAAGATTTTAGTCTGCCAATACTTGTCTCTGTTTGGAAATACACTCAATTCATCTTAAGAACAAAAAAGAAATATATCTAGTTGCAAAATGGATTCAGATGATTTCAAAAGTTTCTTGTATGTTTCTATTATTTTTCTGCTATGATGGAAATCAACCTTTACAATGTTTCATTTTTCTCTTTTTGTATGATTTGTTGAACAGTTTTAAAACTGTCAACAGTTACATGTAGTTACCATGAGTAACTATTAAGTTCCACCTGTCTAAATTCTAGAATTAATTATAAAAAAACCGAGTATTTTTTTTTTTTGTTTAAAAAAAAACATCTTAACAAAAAAAAAAAAAACAAAATTTTTTATCATGTCCCAACTGCTAATAACTAAGAAAATAAAAATAAAAAAGAAAACTCAAGTACAGTGACCTGTGAACCTGTTAACTCATGAGACAAACACTTCCTCTTGTTCACCCCTAGTTGGATGCTCCTGCATCAAAGAGCCAGAAACATGATTAGCAATGTTAACTTGCAAAAGGAGTTGCAGGCAGAAGCAGTATCCACTGCTTGTTATTTAGTTAACAGATCACCTTCAGTAGCAATTAATTGTAAAATTCCTGAAGAAGTTTGGTCAGGTCAGTCTTGTGATTATTCACATTTAAGGATATTTGGCTATGATGCTTATGCTCTTATTCCTAAAAATCAATATTCAAAATTAGATCCAAAATCGAAATGTTATGTCTTTGTTGGGTATGACTATGTGGTGAAAGGATACAGGTTATGGGATCCTACATCGCGGAAGATAGTCATTAGTAGAGATGTAACATTTGATGAATCTTCTCTTTTAAAATCAAATGTTGAAAGAATTGAACAGGAACAGGTATCGCCAAATCAACAAATTCAGTTGGAGGCTAGACCTTTCGGTAACAGTCAAAAGGAAGAAGAGACTTCTGGAGAAAAAGTTGTTGAAGATACAAAGGAAACTATTGAAGTTTCTGAACTAGTTCAGCAACTAGT
Source organism: Pinus tabuliformis (assembly GCA_031772625.1). Taxonomy (NCBI): domain Eukaryota; kingdom Viridiplantae; phylum Streptophyta; class Pinopsida; order Pinales; family Pinaceae; genus Pinus; species Pinus tabuliformis. The sequence continues at coordinate 314,980,566 of CM062812.1, forward strand.
CACTCTAAGAAGGTCTACAAGGGAAAGAAAAACTCCCAAACGGTATGAAGATTCTACTTCATCTTTGGCTTTGATTACTTAAGATGGGGAACCTTCTTGTTATCAGGAAGCAGTAGATGATACAGATAGCGAAACTGGAAAACGGCTATGGAAGAAGAAATGGATTCCTTAACCAAGAACAATACCTAGGATCTTGTAGAACTTCCTGAAGGGAGAAGTGTTGTTGGATGCAAATGGGTCTTCAAACTAAAATAGAAATTTTATGGAAGTATCGAAAGGTATAAGGTGAGACTGGTAGCAAAAGGGTATTCTCAGGTTGAAGGTATTGACTTTCATGAGATTTTTTCACCATTTGTAAAACTTATTTCTATTCGTACTGTATTGGCACTAACTACATTACTTAACCTTGAGTTAGAACAGTTAGATGTTAAAATATCTTTTCTACATGGTGATTTGAGTGAAGAGCTATATATGGAGCAACCAGAAGGTTTTTTACAAGGTCGCAGCAGAAGATAAGTTTGCAAGCTCAGGAAATCATTGTATGGTCTGAGGAAGTCTCCCAGACAATGGTACAAGAAGTTTGAATCCCTCATGGTGAGCGAGAACTTTATTAGAAGTGAGTATGATCATTGTGTATACTTCAAGAGTTTCAATGGCATATGCATTATCTTAGCTTTGTATGTTGACGATATGCTTATTGCAAGCAAAAGCATGGAAGAGATCAACAGGTTAAAGGCTTAGCACTCTAGGACATTTGATATGAAGGATCTTGGAGCAGTAAAACATATCTTAGGCATGGAGATACACGGAGACAGGCAAAATGGTAAGCTTTGGTTATCACAGCAGAAGTATCTGGAGAAAGTACTTGAAAAGTTCTGTATGAACAATGTGAAACCTGTTAATGTTCCATTAGCTTCCCATTTTAAGCTTTCTTCAGTTTTGAGTCCTAGAACTCATGAAGAAAAGTAGTATATGTTTCATGTACCATATGCAAATGCTGTAGAAAGCTTAATGTATGCGATGGTATCTACAAGACCTGACATTTCACATACAGTTGGAGTTGTCAGCAGGTTCATGGAAAATCCAGGTGAAGAACATTAGCGAGCAGTGAAATGGGTGATTCGATATCTAAGAGGCACAAGTGACCATTACATCATCTTTAATGGTAGTGAAGAATCAGTCTGCGGATATGTAGATGTTGATTATGCAGGTGATTTGGACAAAAGAAGATCTACTATAGGTTATGTCTTTACTCTTGCAGGTGGAGCAATTAGTTGGATGTCAAAGCTTCAAGAAACAATTGCATTGTCCACTACCAAAGCAGAATATATAGCTGCTTCAGATGCCAGTAAAGAAGCAATCTGGTTAAAGGGTCTACTTGATGAGATTGGAAGGATGCAGGAGAAAGTGAATGTACTTTGTGACAGTCAGAGTGCTATTCACTTGGCTACAAATCCTGCTTATCACAGCAGAACCAAGCACATTGATGTAAGGTATCATTTTCTGAGACATGTGATCGATGGCAGAAAAGTAGCTCTTCAAAAGGTCCATACACGGGAGAATTGTGCAGACATATTCACAAAGGCAGTTACAATAGAGAAGCTGCGATGGTGTTTAGCTTCTCTTGGCTTGCAAAAGAGATGATAAATGGGCATGGGCAAGGGATTAGGAAAATTGTTGTCAAGGTTGAGTTTGTTAGTAGTTGACAACTAATTAATGTAAATTTGGGTAGATTGTATTAGTTATTGACATGCTAGTTTCATACCGAATCAGCAGTTATGTAACTGAGGAGGCTCATATATAAAATTGATGAATGCTCGAACTATTGTAAGGAGAATCCTTTATTGATTGAATAGAAATTCCAATCCCTTGCCCCGTGGATGTTTCCTTGACACCCTGTCAAGGTTTTACCACGTAAATCCTAAGTTTTTACTTGTGTGGTTGTATTGAGTTTCATTTTCTTTCTTGTTTAGTAACCTCTAGCAACTACACCTGGCAGAGAGAATCTTCACGTAGAAACATTAGTCTTCATTGCCTAGAAGAGAGAAGGACAACATTATTTCTCTACACTCGCACGGACTAGTCTGACCAGAGGAAGAAAATTTGTAGAGGAGTTATGCCTAAGTTTGGGACATGTGCTCTAATACCATGTTAAGTGAGGTATCTAATACCATGTTAGGCCAGGTATGGATGAATTTCATTAAGATAAAGGTCACTATATAAAATCTAAAGGGTAGCCCTTGGGATTCAGATTCAACGATCTTTTTCTATTCTAATTGATTTACATATTTATATAAATTTACTAATTTTAATTTATTTTTTGGTTTATTTAACTAATGTAAAAATTTACATAGTTTTTTATATTATTATTATTATTATTATGATTATTGTTTTAATAAGCAATCTTAAATCATATTAAATTTGTTGAATTATATTCTAAAATTATTTGAAATTTAAATTTATATCATTATATTCTGAAAAAGAAAGCTATTTTTTTTTCAACCTTTTTAGTGTCATACATATGACAATTCTATCGATCCATAACATTTTGGAATTTCCCAATACCATTTTTCAATATGAAGTTGGTAAGAGTTTTTTTTTTTTAGTAATGTTGATTTTTTTCTCTGGTACTTAAAATAGAGAGAGACTTTTGATCTTTTGAATTATGGTTGATCACATTCTTATAATGTTAACTTTATACTATATTCTAATTTTTTATCACACCATAATTTCTCCTTAAATTTAGATGTAATGATATTTTTACTGTTATCATTATTCTACAAAGTAACATCTTCCTCATTTACCAAATTATTTAGCCAATAAATGACATCTTATGTCACCTCTACTTGTGTCAGAAGTGGTTTCACCTAGAGTTTGAAGCGAGCTTAGGAAGCCTCTTTTCTTCCATGTGGTTTCTCATGTTCTTGTCTATGTTCCACCAAGTTACGAGGATAAGGGAGCACATGAGTAAGGAGATATGCAATGGGGACATGGGGAAACACCTAAAAATTGTAGGGAAATTCAAGGGGGATGGGAGGACGTTGACGTCGCTAGAATAGAGGTCCCCATCTATGCATTATAAAAATAAGAATAGTAATGATAAAATCCCCGCAATAAAAACCCACCCCATGCAAATTCACCATTGTGCAATCTAATGAAAATACTATAATCCTGTCTATCTTGAAATCATGAAAACTTTTAAGTTTGTTGGATTATGAATGGGGATATCAAATTCTACTTTCTCCATATGAATTTTTATGAGATTGGAATCATATCAAAAGATCCTAAAATAATTGATGGTAATGTTAAATTATTTATATCCTTTTATTTTAAGAATTTAATATTCCCATTAATTACAAAGGTTATATACTCTTACAATCTCTATTTCCTATCTTTGTTCCATTTTCATGGGTTTTGGATAAAAATTATGGGATGGGGTGTCTAGGAATCCCTCTCTAGGAGAGGAGGATGCTCAAACATCCTCATTTTGGGGATATATATTCCACACACTAAGGAAACATTTTCCCATGTGTTTCCCCAATTTTTTCCCAAAAGGGGATGTGCTAAAAATGTTTGCTAGGTGTCCCCCCATCCTTATAGCATGGAAATGTGGGGAGTTCACCTCTTACCAAAATGGATGTCTCCCCATGGAACAATGTTTGTATTACATTAAGCACCTAGTCATAGACATACTCTCAATGGGGAAAAGGCTCGTTTCTGTGAGGGGGATAGGAAGCTATATTACCTTTAATGTTAAAATTATAAGTTATAAAATGTTTTTGAATTTACTCTCTCTTTTTCCATGATTCCATAGAGATGTTGAATCTCAAGCTTCATAATCACATATGATAATATGAGTAGTAGGAGTCTCAAATAAGAGCTTCTTCTTATTCTAAAGAAAAATGTTGATTGATTTACAATTGTTTTCAAGATCATAATAAGCTTTTAACCCTCCATTTATCATGGTCTTACGCTATAGTTATCGATTTTTGGATTAATATGGGCCTTAACAATAGTTACACTAAAACACATGATGAAGATTGATTTCAAGATATTTGTAAAAAGTCACTTCCTCCAAACCTTTTTTTCATACACAAAATTAACATAAGTAATATTTTTAGATTTGATTGTCATAACCTTTGTTTTGTTAGTGTTAATAGTCAGACACCTACTAAAGCATAAATTCATGAAATTTTTTAGTCATTTGTGATGTCATAAAGACAACTCACTATAAGAATGATATAATCAACATAAAGAAGAATGATGATGACTATTTCAACTAAACTCTTGTCGACAAAACCTTCTTCTTCCAAATAACTATTTAACTTGTCACCATATAATGTCAAAAGAGTTAGGGAACAAGGAACAACCTTGCTTAACTCCTATATTACAATCAATTTATTATGCCCAATGCTCCATCTTCCTAAACATGGAAATAATAAGTGGAAGCCAAATGTTCTACATTTTAACCATTTTACCCAAATTCAACACAATTGTTAGTGAAATTGCATTATTTAGAGCAAAGATAGGTTTAGTGTCATAAAAACCTTGTAAACTACCCTAATTATATAACTCAAAAATTCAAATATAAAATTCCAACAAATGATGACTAAACTTATAGAAAAACTTTCTAAAAAAATATGCCATAAAAAGAACCAAAACTTCAACATTTAAACTATGTTGATAATAACAAATTACAACATGAATTTTTAAAGAAAATTAACTTATGTGAATTTAATCACCGTACACCTATATTTGTTTAAGAAATTTTTTACTTATTGGATGACTTATTACTAGTGTTATATGAAATAGACAAATTTGCATGGAAAGGGATTATTTGGATAAGGTAACATTTAGACTATGTTGATAATAACAATTTATAACATGAATTTTTAATAATTAATAGTAGAAAAATAACTTATGCAAATTTAATGTGATTTTTAATTATTAATAGTAGAAAATTAACTTATGTGAATTTAATGACAAATTATTAGTATTATTTATATTAAATCACTTGTTTAAGAAATTTGTTACTTATTGAATGACTTATTATGAGTGTCATATGAAATAGACAAATTTCCATGGAAAGGGATTGTGTGGATAAGGTGAAAGATAATTTCTCCATTTTTCAAGTAGGTTAAGTTCAGGTTGGGATATGCTTATATGGGAAAAAAATCTACCTACTAATGAGATGTTATTGTTAGAAATGTAGAAGAGAGTAGAGTGCAATTAAACAAAACACACTTTTTTATACTTTTATATTTTTGTTGATCACAATAGTTACACATATATAGGACATAAATCTGTGACTTCCACACATCTAGATAATGACTACAACTCATACATAGGAAACATCAACTTCTCGATTGATTCTTGGAAACTCTAAATGACAACTCATGACAACACATGGAAGCATTACTTCCAATACCCTCCCTTAATGTTTACATGGAAAATATTGAAAACACATATTACAACAACAAGGATAATCTATGTCTCATTGTTCTTCATCAAAAGTCACGTCCACTTTGAAATCTCGCAAACACTTATTTCACCACCACTTCTCCAAGTTGTCACTTGGCCTCCATTTAAAACATAACCACCTTTGACCATTGTTGATGAAAATTGTAAGATCAACAATATTTACACCTCGGCTTATCAGGGTTTCTGCTATAAGAGTCGTCAAGTAATGAACCACCCTATGGACCAACCACCATCCGTTGGATACACTTTTGTCTATCTGTGAGTTACTAGGATGGAGGTCTGGATATTGAATGTGTTCAAAATTTCATCAAACAACTTGACCAACTTGACCTTACTAACACAAGAATTGATGTTGCGGACACGAGAGCTTCCATTTTAAGAACCACCAACCCTTTTTATAACTAGAATTAAAAGAAATAAAAAACTACTTGACAAAGACATCTCACAACTACAAAATCAATAATCATCAAACTATCAGTTGTCATCGAGGCATACAAAAGTCACCACGTCTCTCCTTAGCACATGTCGAAATTTTTCCATCTGGTTCAATCTTTATCTTCAAGTTTTCTCGTCTTCACAAAGCATTTGTTAGAGTGGTCAATCCCAACAAACTTACACTCACATATTGAGTTGGCCAAACTCAATATGTTCAAAATGCAAACTCCAAAATTTGAGATCATAACAAGATTGCAACAAAAACATCTAACACAGAGATCTATTCCCTTTAGAAGTGAAAAATTGAGGCGTGCCTCCAGTTTTAACACTTTTGACATATAGCACTAGCCACTTGAAACTCCTCCGCACCAGATATCAGAGTCAAATCCGTGTAGGAGAATGTATAGTTCGTGGGCATGATTTTGCAAATTTATAATATGACAATGCACACAATTTTGACAAAACCATTCAAGCATGAATTTGAATACTTCGTAGATTTCGAGCAGATAAGCACAGACAAAAATATATAGATAGCAAGATCACAGAAGGATCTGACGATGCTTGAATAAGTTGCAAACAACAAACATATCTACACACATAGGATCACAAACAAATTCAAACACTAAAAGTAAACACGCATACATCTATACTAATATGTACTAAAAAAATAACACTGGGGACCCCTCACATATTATTGGCCCTCCCTTGAGGGATTCAAGCCTGTACTAGCTCTATTACCATGTTAGAAATATAGAAGAGAGCAGAGAGAGCAATTAAACACAATACAAAACACACATTGTTATACTATTATATCTTTAGTTACAAATATATTGGACATAAATCCCTGACTTCCACACATCTAGAACATGACTACAACTCATACACAAGAAACAACAACTTCTAGATTTACAAATATATTGGACATAAATCCCTAACTTCCACACATCTAAAACATAACTACAATTCATACATAAGAAACAACAACTTCTAAATTGACTATCAAAAACTCTGAATAATAACTCATAACAACACATAGAAATATTACTTTCAATAATTATCACTTAAATATTAAATATTATCACTTAAATGGTGTAAAACTTCATCCAAATTAAACCACCCTTGAAATATATTAATTCCCAAACATAAAGTGTATCCTCACCTCTACCCATAAAATTTGTAAACATAAAATAAATTAGTTATGTGGTCTGCAGAAATGTAGAACCATTGACCCTACCCTCAAGGTAACTACAGCAGCCATGGACAACTTATTTTGCCCCATCAGCGAGGGCAGTGCATTTCTACACCTAGGACCCTACCCTCAAGGTAACTACAGCAGCCATGGACAATTTATTTTGCCCAATCAGAGAGGGCGGTGCATTTCTACACCTAGGATACTCCCTCCATGCATTCCAATTTCAAACTTATCGAGGAGATATTCTTTAAAGTTTAAACATGCAAACACATATTTTATTAAAAGAGGCGGCCGGCTTTTTATTACTATACGAAAACGTCTTCTTTATGTTTTAGGTCCAAGATTATTAAAATTTTAAAATGGCTGAGACTTTACAAGTCATGACAAGTAACAAGCATTAAGCGTATTTATATGTGTGCAACTAGTATACGTTCACATGTCATACAGTACTGGGAGCATTAAAATATCTCTAGGTTCATTAATATTGTTTAAAAAAATATTATAAACCTTCTATTGATACAGGCTAATGGGGAAGATCTGATTTCTTCGTAACATTTTAAAATCTTACAAGGGACGTTCATATTTGCACACCACAACCGACATTTTCTTGTCGGTTACATAACGTACATTTTCTTGTCGTTTACATCACCTAAGAGGTTGACGAGACTTATCTAATGGATAAATTATCATTTTAATATTATTTTGGACCTGCAATCGCATTAATTAAATACCAAGGGGAAGACTTTCTCAAGGATAGGCAACTGTCATCTTGACCCAGGGTTAACATGATTTTAACTCAGTTACCGTTGTTCACTGGAAGGTTTCACTCGGAGAAATCGAGGCCAATAAATATAGGCTTCATTGTTGTATTAAAATGTATGTTCTATTAAATAAATCTGAAGGAGTGCAGAAATTCTTTCAAAGTGTCTTTCGTCACTCAGTGTATGTGTTTTATTAAATTTGTTGTCAAGTTATTGATAACTTAAATTTTCACAGATTTATTAACCAATTATGTTTAGTGAATTTGCTAATTTGTTTTTGAATGGTTTATGATTTAATTTGATATACTTTTAAATAAAAATATATAATTAGTAAATTGAGAAACATATCAACTAGAACATTGTTCTCACCATGACCAATAGGGTATTATTACTTTTAGTTTAACTTATTATTTTCAGTTTAACTTAATTCGATTACAGATTTGGAAAATATATTCGGGAGAAACCTGAAATAAAGATGGTGTATCTTTTCAGTACATTTATTGATTTTTATTGATTTTGATTTTAAGCAAAGTCTTATGGTAGAAATCAGATAAGAGAAATTTTTGGCCAACAAGTTTCGAACCAACAAGTGTGGTTCATCATCAGGACCATATGAATAGACAGACCATGGCAAAGGCTTAAATAGAGAGCGATGTAGAGACATAATTTCAAGTAACGGCTATATTTGAACAATAATATTTAAATTATGATATTAATTTATTAATATATTAAAAACAAATATTATTCAATAACGGCTATATTAAACATAGCTAGTTTTTGAAAAAATTATTTAAATAATGATATTATTTCTTTAATTTATTAAAAATATTAATAGATAACGGCTATATTAAACGGCTAGTTTTTGAAAAATATTATTTAAATTAATTTATTAAAGCCAAATATTACTAGTTTTTGAAAATTAATATTTAAATAATGATATTAGTTTATTAATTTATTAAAAATATTAATATGTAACGACTATATTAAATTGCTAGTTTTTTAAAAATAATATTTAAATTCATTTATTAAATCCAAATATTACTAGTTTTTGAAAAATAATATTTAAATTGTGATATTATATTTAAATAATGATATTGGTTTATTAATTTATTAAAAATATTAATATGTAACGACTATATTAAATTGCTAGTTTTTGAAAAATAGTATTTAAATTTATTTACTAAAACCAAATATTACTAGTTTTTGAAAAATAATATTTAAATTGTGATATTAGTTTATTATTTTATTAAAACCAAATATTAATAAGTAACTGCCATATTAAACAGCTAGCTTTTGAGAAATAATATTTAAATTAATTTATTAAAAAAATAATCAAAGTCAAACTTTAAAGGAGGGGAGTCAAAATTTATAAAAACGAGTGAAGACCCTAATCTAGAAAAGATCATTTGATAAATAATTAATGGAAATAAAATAAACTAAATTAAAAATAATTAATGGAAAATTAAATAAAATAAAACAAAAATATATACAAGTAAAAAAAAATATAATATATATATAGAAACATATATATATATATATATATATATATATATATATATATATATATATATATCCAAAGAAGCATAAGGTGGCTTCAACCTTTAGGCCTTTAAATACCATCCGGAGCTCCCTTAGATTTGTAAAAGAACTGTGGACCCCAAGAATATGATGGGTGTTTACATTATCCCGTGCTCTTGTGGGACTCCCTACATTGGTGAGACGTGTTGCTCAATTAATCAAAGGATTCGTGAGCATGTTGTTGATATCAAGCATGGAAGGACCCTCTCCTCTGCTTTAGTGGAGCATGCAGATAAATCTAAGCATCACATCTGCATTGAGGAGGCCCAAGTCATTGTTAGGGTTAATCATTTCCATCATCGTAAATTGAGGGAGGCCATAGAAATTGAAAAAAGACCCAATAATTTGAATAGAGATGATGTTTGGAATATTAGTAGAAGTTGGGTCCCTATCTTGTCCTCCTACTTTTTTAGGCTTCTTTTTGAGATTTATTTTGTTTCTTTTTTTATCTATGTAAGTATTGGCGTTCTTTTTATGGTATTTGTTGTTGATTTATTCGTCATTATAGTTTATTTTCTTGATCCTTCGTGTTTTTTTATCTATTTTATCGTCATATTCGTTTTTAACTCCTTTTAGTATTTTCATTATTTGTTTAATGGGCCTGAGCCACATATTTTATTATTGACCTCGTTTTATTTATTAATTACTTTTATTTGGATATATATATATATATATATATATATATATATATATATATATATATATATATATATATATATATATATATATATATATATATATATATATATTGAATGGTGTATATTTTTGTTTTGTTTTATTTATTTTTCCATTAATTATTTTTAATTTAGTTTATTTTATTTCCATTAATTATTTTTCAAATGATCTTGTCTGGATTAGGTTCTTGACTCATTCTTATAATTTTTTACTCTCCTCTTTTAAAATTTGATTTTGATTTTTATTAGTTTGATTTTAATTTTTTTTTAATAAATTAATTTAAATATTATTTCTCGAAAACTAGCTGTTTAATATAGCAATTACTTATTAATATTTGGTTTTAATAAATGAATTTAAATATTATTTTTCAAAAACTAGTCGTTTAATATAGTCGTTACATATTAATATTTTTAATAAATTAATAAACTAATATCATTATTTAAATATTATTTTCGAAAACTGTAGATTAATTTAAATATTATTCTTAAAAAACTCGTTGTTTAATATAGTTGTTACCTATTAATATTTTTAATAAATTAAAAATAATATCATTATTTAAATATTTTTTTCAAAAACTAGCCATTTAATATATGTGTTACTGAATAATACTTGTTTTTAGTATATTAATAAATTAATATCATAATTTAAATATTGTTGTTCAAATATAGCCATTACTTGAAAATATGTCTCTACATTGTTCTCTATTTAAGCTTTTGTCATGGTCTGCCTCTTCATCTGGTCCTGATGATGAACCACACTTGTTGGTTCGAAACACGTCGTCCAAAAATTTATCTTATGTGATTTCTACCGAAAAACTTTGCTTAATTCATTATGGATCACAAAAATTTGAATACAAAGATTTTGATTTTGTATGTGAGTTTAGCTGAGGTTGAGTTTCAACCAACGATGAGATGCATTCAAAGATGGCCATGGTTGTGGGAAGCCAATGTTTATAGTTATAATGTCAGGGTTGATACTTTTGTCAAGCAAACCCTCCGCCAAAGTTGTCTTAAATCCGGTAAAAGGTCATAATACGAAGGCTTTCCATTATCAAATGAAGTGATATATGTGCAAGCCAGCCGCCCCCTTCACATTATTCCGTAACTCTGGTTTGTTATTATGATATCAAATATGAATTCATTGTTCTAATTATTAAAGGAAAGAGGGTGAATGTAATGGGTAATTTAATGGATTCATTGTTTGAATGGCACAGGCAAGACGGAATCAAGTGACATTGGAGGTCATGTTAGCCTTGTTTTGCAGCATGGAGTCGATCCAACCTTCACCATGGGACTTCTTATTAGTCCCTACCATCTAGCAATGGCATGGGACTATAGTAATCGATTTGAAGCATTTTAGCATTTATTTAACCTAATTATCATGATGAATAACCACTTCATATCGCGAATATCCAAACGTTTTGAACAGTATTCCATTTCATGGTCTTATTTGGCCTCTTCACGAGGCAGGAGAGGCAGAAAGCATAAGTTATATCATATTTTCTCTTCACATTTCCAAATTTAGCTTCAAACTAATGACAACATTAAATCTCAAGCATTTTATGTTAATCAAAATATATTTAGTATAATGGAAAACCATGGTATAATAGAGAACCACCACCGCTGCATATAGGGCTTCCACCACCGCTTCCTGCCACGACTCTTAGGTGTCATACAATATTATGTTCTTCTATTTACATGACACCTCTTATGTTCTTATGTTTATAATTGCTATCAGGTTGTAGTTGTTCTAATGTTGTGGGCTATGGGTGATCTCTGATCTTTGCTGAACTAATGCTCGAAAATGAATAACGATACACTGCTCAGCCTCAGTTCTCAGCCTGAGTTCATACATTGTTCAGTATCAGTTCTTGGCCTGAGTTCAAAGCGCTTGTCCTTCAACGAGAATGCAACAATAGGCACGCCCACATCTTTTTGGAAACTATGCTGAAACATCCAATCTCTTCAAGGATCTTCAAGGAGTTCTGTCAGGTATTTTGCATTTGCTCTGCAATTCTCCATAATCAATTTGTATCCCTCTAGCATCCACAACAATTTTTCAAAAGCTAGCCGTTTAATATAGCCGTTACCTATTAATATTTTTAATAAATTAATGAAATAATATCATTAATTAAATATTTTTTTCAAAAACTAGTCATTTAATATAGCCGTTACTGAATAATATTTGTTTTTAATATATTAATAAATTAATATCATAATTTAAATATTATTATTCAAATATGGTCGTTACTTGAAATTATGTCTCTATATTGTTCTCTATTTAAGCCCTTGTCATGGTTTTCCTCTTCATCTGGTCATGATGATGAATCACACTTGTTGGTTCGAAACATGTCGGCCAAAAATTTATCTTATGTGATTTCTACCGAAAAACTTTGGTTAGTTCATTACGTATCACAAAAGCTTGAATACAGAGATTTTGATTTTGTTTGTAAGTTTAGCCGAGGTTGAATTTCAACCAACGATGGGATGCATTTAGAGATGGCCATGGTTGTGGGAAGTGAGTGTTTACAGTTATAATTTATAATGTCGGGATTGACACTTTTGTCAAGTAAACCCTCCACCAAAGTTGTCTTAAATCCGGTAAAAGGTCATCTTACGAAGGTTTGCCATTATCTAATGAAGCGATATATGTGCAAGCCAGCCGCCCCCTTCACATTATTCTGTAACTTTGGTTTGTTGTTATGATATCGAATATGAATTCATTGTTCTGATTATTAAAGGAAAGATGGTGAATGTAGTGGGTAATCTAATGGATTCATTGTTTGAATGGCACGACGACGGAGGTCATGTTAGCCTTGTTTTCCAGCATGGAATCGATCCAACCTTCGTCATGGGACTTCTTATTATTCAAGAATCAGATATTATTCAGAAGTTAAAGTCCAGATTTTAGAGGAATCTATTCATACACTATTTACGTGATAGGTTCGGGTGTCTATATTGGTTATTGCAAATATCGAATGGATGTTTTATTTTTATTTTTTTAATAATATTTTTTCCATTAAATAAAATTTATTATTTAATTAATAAATTATTAGAATTTGTAATTATTTATATTATCAAAATGTTTTTAAAATTATTTAATTCACTTTTAAATTTAAATTCTCATCCTACCAAAATTATTTTATCTTAATCTTAAACATTCGTCATGACTAAACTTAAAATAAAAAAACTATATTCAACATATATTACATTTAATATAAATATATGCAATTTTTTGAATTCTTTGAAATGCAAAAAAAAAATCTATTAGTTGCATTCTAAGGCTAGAGGTTGTGAAGAATTACAGAGCCACTCTTTTTATGGTTCGATGGCTAGATCAAGGGTTCCTCAACTCCACCTTTGCCACTAACATTTGAAATTGTCTTTTAACTCCTTGGTGGCAGCTGGGCCGCATTATAATAAATCTAATCCTTCCAAGTTCATAAAACACATGGAGGAAACCCAAAAGTCAAGTTCTACATGCCTGGTCCAAATCTCACACCCTACAACTTGCAAAAAGAGGTTAGGTTGTCCAACTTATGGAAATCTAGTTTCCCTCCCAAAAAACAATTATTGTGGGTCGAAAAAAATTAGAAACCCTTAATTGAGGGTTCAATGACTTCAAAATTCTATGGGAAGGGGCTTTTCACCTTCTTTTTTGAATTTGAGGATCGTGACTTGGTTTTCCATAGCGAACCTTATTTTATGGGATTCAAGGGGTTATGTTTGGATTGGTGGAGTCTAGATTTTAACCCTGAAAGTGATGTCCTATTCGCAGTCCATCTGTGGGTGAAATTCACCTTCCTACCATTACACTATTAGAATCATATCATCTTCAGGAATATTCGCAATGTGTTGGGGAAATGTATCAATCATGTTGAGTCCCTGGAGGGGCTTTTATCGTGTGCAAGGTTATGTGTGGAGCTGGATTTGTTAAGGGCCTCCTTGTAGCCATAACCGTAAATCTAGATAGTTGGTCACACATGCTGGTAGTTGATTACAATAAAATTTATTTTAAGAGCGAGGTGTACCAAGAATATGGCCACTTTGTAAGAATTTGTAAGCTGCGAGAGGAGGAGAATCAACAAAAACAAGGAAATGAAGGGGATCTATGGTAGTAGTAGAAAAGCAGAGGAAATCCAAGACAACAAGGAAATCCACCAAAGCAGTTGAATAGACCAGGAATAAGGAAAATCCCCGTCTTCTCCCAAGAAATTCGTTATGGATGGAGAAGGAGGATCAAGCAAAGGGCACATCGGAAAGGAGAAAAGTTTTGAAGCCCTAAAATCAATAATAAAAGAAGGGGAAATCCTAGAAACACGGGATGAGGCACAAAATGCAAGCACAGAGAAAGACCTTGAAAATTAGGAATTCTCCCTTGTGTTGTGGTTAGTTACCTAACCATTGAGCTTGGTGGATCTAAGGCATGGAGACTATGTCTCCACTATATGCACCTCAACCATAGACTTCCACCAGCATATACATAACAAGCACTTGTATTCTCATGTGCACCACTAATAGAAGTCACACATAGTGACAAACAACTTAACTTAGTGATTTAGCCATACATATTAAGTGACCATGCATTTAAGATTTTATTAGAAGTTACCAAGACCTACAACCCCTCCCAATTCATGAGAGAAATCAAGCATGAACCTCTTGATAAGAAACTAGGAATAATACAATCCCTCCATAAGAATTACTAATTCATGCATAATTGTAACACATAATAACAACATGAAATCATACATAATACAATAAAATATAAGTAGATACACTTATTTGTATAAATTAATAATTGGAAACTGAGGAAGGGACTCCAACTCTCCTCCTAAATGCATTTTAGTCTTTCTTACAGTTAGCTACCCCCTGCCAAATTTAGAGTCTTAGGAGGTAATTTCTCAGGATTTCTTAACGAGTCAATAAATGGTAAGAGTCAGAGTCCCTTTTCTCATGTGATTTCTCAATAGCCCCCAACTGCAACACTTTAGTGACCCTCAACCTAGTAAAAAACAACAACATGGGTCCAACCAAAGAATAGAGAGTCTCAGTTCAATTCTAAGTGAAAATTTGTGTAATGGGAGGTTTACTAGCTATATGCGTTGTTGCAGAGAAAATGAAACCACTTATTGAGCTAGTTTATCAATGGGTGATAACACTAGTGTTATTAGCCCCAAGGCTACACTTAATGCTTTATCAGTCCCAATTAGTTTCTGCATGGCTCAGTCTGCTTAGTAGTTTTGTCAACCCAACAAGTTTCTGAGTGGTTTATCAACACCAAAGCTAGCCAATTCTCAAGTGTTTATCAGCAAGAAATACTTACAGCCATCTCAGCTCATAAAGCACTTGAGTCTCACAACCCCATCGAAATCTATCTAGAAAACAATGCACAAGAACAAGCATAAGACTTAGGAAAACAATACACAAGCATAAGCACAAGCCTCAGTGAAACATAGGGAATCCATCCTACAAGTGCAGAACACAGACTTAGGAGAAGTTGAATCTTCCAGGAAAATCCACAACACTGGTAAATTCAACTCTGCATTTTCTTCTAATCATTGTGCTCCCTCCTCATGTCTCTCCCTTATTGAATTATGGATAATGCATCATGCGCAATCCCGAATAGCCTTCCCTCCCCCTGAACTTATTTTACCATTGTATGTTAATCATGTTGACCACACCCATGTATCTGCAAGAATCAAGACTTGTAGGCTCATCCTCCACTCAGGAGGATCATTCTACCAATTAAATGTCTGCACAACAATGCCCTCCAACCAATAGGGATACATGTGACGAAATAAATGCACGGCTTGGATTTACAAGCAACTTCTCCTCCTCAGTCATGTGAATCTATTTCTACTTCCTCAACCAGTCAATATGTTTACGTTTCCACACTATTTACATGAATTACACTTCATAACAAATTTTACAACATGGATTAGCTATAGGGGATGTCACAAATTTATACAATGTTGTCCTAATCTATGGTAATATTGTTGGACTATAGGCCTTCGCCTCAATGGTTGGCCACCCATTTTCTACATATTTTGTCTAATTGCATATGTGTTGTGATTAATATATACCTTCCAATCTAGTATTGTGGGAAAATGTTATGTTGGAATTCTCTAGCAACCCTAGGAGATTTGATTTAGGAGAAAGATTTTATTTAGGGGGAGACTTTAATGCTACCCTGCCTCAGTGGGAGAGAAAGTTAATATCTCCCATCAGAGACCAATTTCAAGAAAATTTAGAGCATCTTATGCAAAAATCAAATCTGCTAGATATTAAGCATGTAGTAAATAAATTCGCTTGGAGCAACAAAGGAACTAGCCCACGTCACATTTCTATCAAGTTAGATCATTTTTTAATCTCATATTCCTTCCTCTCTCAAGAAAATATGGTGAGTTCCCAAATTCTTCCCTAGAACAATTTAGACTATAAGCCCATTTCCTTGTATATCTTAGAGAAATCCAAATTTGGTCGCTTTCCTTTTCTCTACAGCTCAACTTGGGAAAAATTGCTTAGTTTCCAGGCCCTAGTTATAGATGCTTGGATGGGATGGGTGATGGGAAGTCTTGTCACAATTTGGAAATAAAAATTCAGGCATTTAAAGCTAGCCATTAAAAAATGGGCACAAGATTTGAACATGGAGGACTAAGGAAAGATATAGAAATATGAAAAGGAAATGGATTTCTTGTATAAAACATTGGAAAATCGCCCATTCACCTTTGATCTATTGCAAGAAGAAAGAATAGAACTTATAGCTTATCACAAAGTTCTCCAAGAAGCGAAAGAAATGTTGCACTTGAAACCATGAAGTATTTGGTTAAAAGGAGGGGATATGAATACCACTTTATTTCATAAACAGGAAAAAATTTGTGTGGAAAAACAATATTAAAGAAATAACGACTAGAGGTAGCATGGTTTCATACTTAAAATAGCTTAACGATTAGGTGATCCTCCACTTCAAGGATCTATACAGCAATAACGACTCTTGCAGCATTGAATTAGAAAAATCAATGTTAGAACATATCCTATAATATATTATGCCAATAGATAATGAATCACTAACATCGACCCTTTATGAGGAAAAAATTCATCAAGATGTCTTTACATTCAATGTGATTAAGGCATCAAGCCAATAAAACTTCTCGGCTCATTTCTAACAACAATTTTGGGATGTCATCAAATATGAATTTTGTAGAATGGTTGGGTATACTTTTAAAAATAACTATATGGGAGGAGGAATCAATCCCTCTTTCTTGGTTCTTATTCCCAAAGAGCTCAATCCAACTAATTTCTCAAGGTTTTGACTAATTCCACTATGGAATGTCTCCAACAAAGTGATATCCAAAATATTGGCTAGGAGGCTCAAGCCACTTATGCCAAAGATCATTTCATAAAATAATGGGAGCTTCGTTCACCAGAGACAGATTTTTGACAATATAATCCTGCTGCAAGAAGCAATAAATTCCAAGATGAATCAAGAGGAAAAGGGAATGATCATAAAATTAGGCATGGAAAACTCTTTTGAATATGCAATTCATGGTTTCCTCCTCAAAGTGATGGCAAAGTTTGGTTTTAATTCCAAGTTCTTAAATTGTGTTGCACTATGCATAAAATCTTTGTGGATTGCTCCATTAGTCCATGAAAGTGTGGTTGGGTTCTTTCAAGCCACTCAAGGACTCCATCAAGGATGCCCCTTTTACCCACTCTTGTGTTATAAAATGCACTTAGAAAATAACCTGCATCTCATAAATTTTGAGTAAGAATTTCATCAAACACTTTGTCTACACACAAGTAACTATTCCAATAAAATTACTCATAAATATTGCATACTACTAAGTAAAACAAAGGTCTTATTTCTGTTTATTTTTATGGATCTTCTTATCTATAATTAATTCATATGATTTCTTAATTTAATATTTCATTCATTCAATTTCATCATAAAGAAATTATGTAGAAGATATTCAACCATAGGCATTAGCATCATAAAGAAACAACCATATCAAGAACACAAGCATTTACCTTGGGAAAATTGACATAGGGGGAAACTCAACAACCTTTTCCTTAGAGAAACCATCAAATTCAAAAGAGATACATTGGTCAAGTACAAGGTCAAAATAGACCAACAAGATAGTTAGGTCAAATTTGGGCCAAACTGCCTCCTAGACAAGTTAGGTCTAATCAAAAATTCAGTCTACTTAACCATGAATTTTTGTCTGCAACTTGTCATAGCAATTCTGGTTATATACCTTGCCTTAGGAGTTTTAATCTTGTACCTAGCCGCAAAATTTCAGTGGGTCAAATTTGTCCTTAAATATACTGCTTCACTGCCTCAATTATACTTCTTAACTACCTCAAATAGGCCAAATTACCCACCTTAGACAGATCCAAATTGCTTTCTAGGAAGGGAGGTTGAATGCCTCAGATTTATAATCTTTTATTGGGTTTAATGGGTTTAGTTGGGGCTGACTTGTTTAGGAGGATACCAACTTGGCTTATTTTGGAGCCAAAAAATCTTTTCAAAATTTCAAAATTTCTTCTTTTCGCAAATGGCATGAGGAACATGCCGTTAATAATTTTATTTTGATTATAGCATGAAGAACATGATTTACATTCATTATTATAGGTGCATTAAGACCAAATATATAAGTTATGAAGACTGGCCATAGCTACAAAAATTCAACACTCCCTCTTAGCTAGGAAGGTATTCATAATGACTATCCAAATGTTCTAACGCTGACATATTTCTCTAAGAAAAGGTTATCACAAATCCAAGTACCATAATTGTGTCAACAATTGTCAAACATGGTCAAATAAGTTACCATAATCTTGTCAACAATTGTGACACATGGTACATCGATAACATCAACCATTTACCATAATTTAGATTAGCCACCTATGGTATATCTTATTGTAAATATTCAGATTAATAATCATAATAATTTGTGCATTGTTTTGATTTTTTTGAAAAATAAATGTAGTAGCATAGTTTTTGTTATTGAAATCAAGGATTATGTTTCTATAAAATTTGCATACAAAAGTTAGTAGCATGATACATATAAATCATACTATGAAATATTTAAACTAATATTAATATAATATGGAGAAGATTAATATATATCTTTCATTTATGTAACCAAACAAATGTCTCATTGACCATCTCATAATTTGTCTATGTTTTGAACAAGAGGTGAAGAAACAATATTTATTAATGCTTGTTTGGTTTTTCTAAAAGTTATCATACTATGTCTAATAACTTTGAAAAATAATGGAGAAGGTAGGAATTCATGTTGGGTGTGGAGCCTGATTATCTTCTTTATTTAGAGGTATCGCCGCATTGGAACCCATTTCGTAATGTGGCAGCAATGCTGCCGGTCAATGTTTGGCACCAGGGGGTCCAAGGGGGCAACGACTAAAAATAGTTGTAAAATTTCCTTGTAAAATATTCTAATTTCGTATTCAATCTAGGTCGTTCATTAGGCGGAAATCTTACTGTAGAAGTTATGTTTAATTTAGGGTCTTTTGCCCTAGAAGGAAACCCCTCACTATATATAAGGGAATTGTATTACGGCTATAGAGATGTGTATTCTGAGTGAGAAAGAGAGAGGAGATTGTGTGAGAGAGGAGGGAATTACATCGGATATGTTGTAGGTTGTATCTCTTCATTTTGTTGGATAATATAAAAGGAAGGACTGGTTGTTTCTCCATGGACGTAGCCCAAATTGGGTGAACTACATATATCTGTGTCTCTCTTGTTTTATGGGTTTTCTGTGTTTATTTTTTTGCAATATTTTATGTGTTCTATTGTTCTGTAATATATAATTTTCTAACAATTCAAGTAGAGTGGAGAAGAACTACTTAGAAATTATATGAAAAGTTCATTGTAAAACCAAAGATTTCAATAAATGATAAAATTAAAGGAGCAGTCAAAACCAAGAGTAAAATAGAAATGAGATAAGAATGTATCATTTATTTGGCTTATATACAAATTATTTAGAGAATTGAATCATAAAGAATAAAGGAAGTATACATATAAGAAGTTATGCTTTGTTATTGTTAATTTACGTGGATGATATTGTGTTATTAAAAATCATAAAGATACTTGTGATAATAATATCATCATTTCATATAATAGTGACACTTTCTTCTTAGCCAATATTATTGTTGTTATTAAACTGTTATATGGAAAGAGATAACCATGACCATGAATGCTCTTTATTCTATACATAATAAATGACAAAAAAATAGTAACAAAAACAATTTTATATGGTCTTTGTTTGAGCTATAGAGTTAGTTCAAAGAGTCCTCGAAGAACGTTATCTATTCTATAAATAGTAAATGAAAAAAATAGTAACAACAACAATATAGTTGTTCTATGGGTTATAAAATTAGGTGAAGAATTATAGAATAATGTTGAAAATAATAACAAAAGTTGTTTAGTAAAATAATTATGTATTAAAATACAAATTAGCTAGAGAAACATTAATTTATTATATATATTATCAAATTTAATTATAAAAATATAAATAAATATAAATACAAATATAAACAAAGGTGATGTGTCTCACAAACCTATAAATAAATCTCAACTAATAATCCATCTAAAGGAAAATTTATATACATAAAAATATATATCTTTCAAAACAAAACAAAAAAATTGAGAACAAAGTACATGTAATGAAACATGATAATATTCATGAAAAAATAAAATGAAAATACTCAAAGCAAACATAAACATTTTGTTTGTTATCAATCCCACATAACTTTATTTTATATATTCATAGAGCATATAATGTTTGTCCTACTCCATAATATTATTTGTGAATATAACTAATTATAATGTCTATGAGCACTAAAGTACTCTGATTTAAACACTCTTTTCACGTAAAGTATAGATGGATTAAAATGTCTATGAGCTCTAAAATACTTTGATTTAAACACTTTTCTTTATCCTCATTATTCTCGCATACCTTTCTATAAACGAATATACAATTTTTGTGTATATACATTTCTTTTATAAATACTTTCGGCTTTCGGATGGAGTTTTTCTTATGCCAATTCTTCTTTTGTAAATAATTCTAGCTTTATGATGGAATTTTTGCAATAGCCTAAAAACTAATATAAGATTCTGACATTGTCTAATAATTTTCAGTAAATACAATCCAAATACAAATTAATATAATACTAATGAATTGTCTAGTACCATAAAACATATAACAAATGTGATAATGAAACATTCCTAAAGGCAACACCAGGATTTTTTTTTGTTTATTGTAAAAAGGGGTCTAGTGAATATAGCTCAGAAATTCCAATCATTTCTTTATCTCCCATATTCTATTTGGGATTGTAAACTTTAATAAAATTGCATTACTATCATAAACATGATATTCTTGCCACCAAGTATTAATCATTCATATATATAAGATGTGTCATGGACTTAACATAGGTACATTTCCATGGTATCGCAATGTTGTTGGTAGCTTTATGAAATTTCGCATATTACATATGTCATACATTATCACTTATTGCATTACAAGTCTCTTGAGACTAAAGCAAAATATCACCTTGATGGATGATTCGAGCGGTACAAGAAACCTATCTCTCTAAACACCGTTGATTTTCTTTAGTTCAATCAGACGGTTGTAAAGCGTTAGGGTTGGTTGTGAGGTAACTAACCAACCCCAACTCTCCCCCTTTGTTGTTGATTTTCATTTTGTGGTTTGTTTTGAGGGCTCTGCAATTAACCACTTATTCCTAGGTGGTTGGTGGACTCTTTTGACAAGTGATAATTTTTCCTTCACTCAATTAAATATTCAATTTCTTTCTGAAATTTTATTCCATTTCGTTGCTAGGGTTTGCTCATCTCGACTTTTTCCTTTTTGGTGGAATAACACAGGTTCCTTCCTTTACTACAACAGAATAAAGAAGGACGAGGCGTTTCTAGCAATGCTAGTTTTGAGTATGGGCTCGTTTCGATCTTAAACTAGGTTTCTTGTACCCTTTTTGAATTCACCAAAGTGTTAATGATAGGTACTACTCTAACTTATGTCATCCACTGTGATCACGGGTCTTTTCTCTCCCATTATTTGTGTTTATAAATTTGATACGAGGGTTTACTCAAGGGATCATTTTAGTCATCGTCTGCAGAGTTCCTTCCTCACGTATTTAATGGGTTAATATCCTGGTCCCCTTCTAAAAATTCATGCGGCCTTCATAGTTTACTAACTAGGTCTCTATTTTCTTGAAATAGATATCGACTGATGGTTGCTTCTGGCCTTCCACTTACTGAGTTAGAGGGTTTCATGTTTTCCCAAGTGCTAGCTTCTCTTACAAGATTTCATTCTCCCCTTTCAAGTGTAGCTTGTCTAACCTCAATTCTGATAGGATTTACTCTAGGGAAAGCCCTTGCATGGCTGTCGGTAATTTCTAGAGTTGCGAATGGTTCCTCTGTTGTTGGTCTTGTTGATAACAACTAGGGTTAAATTTTATCATGTAATATTTTAAACATTATTAACGGTTTAGTTCTATCAATGATACCTTAGTAAAGAAAAGAATGTTTCTGAGTTCTCTCATAATTACAATTGGCTCTACACGAATTTTGATCAATTTTCTACCCATAACTTTATTGTCCTAGTGTTTTTCCTTATGTTTTCTTTACTGTGCTTTTAGCTACATGGTATATGAAATATATAAACTATTTTATGCATGGGGAATTACTAGGGTTATGTTTCGTCTAAAAATGTAATTCTTAAATTCCCTCTTGTCTCTTTTTGTTAATCAATTTGAATGAGGATCATGAACATAGATACAATTACTAGCTATTTGTTCCTATGTATTTTCACAACCCAACGTTTTAAGAGACTTATACTCAACTATAAAAGTTTAAATCTATGTTTAATACTTATGTCAATTATTTGAACTTTCATAAGAATGAATGGTTCCTTTATTTAGTTATGTTTCCCAGTTTTTGTCTCTTTTTTTCTTGCCATTAAATTGATATTTTCACTTATAGAATCCTCTTAGAAGGGACTTGTGCTTTTCGTATATGTGTGTGTGTGTTTGTGTGCGTGTGTATTTTTTTAAAGTATATTAATAGAAATTAATTCCAGGCTAGTTGGCCCTCTGGTACTTCTTTCATTTACAAAATAATACCAAATGGCGGGTTGTTCTAGGCTAGCTAGCCTAGACGGCTCTGACTTGGAACTAACTGTAATGCATAATTCTTTGGTTTGACTAGCAAATACAATAGAATGAAATTTCCCTAGTTGTCCATAAACTTGAAAGTACTTACTTTGCATAGAGCTATATTTTACAGTTATCCACCGCATAAACATACATAAAACATATGGAAACCTAGTAGGAAATGAACAACAACTTAGAAAAATAAGTACACTTACCAGTTTTGATCTTTTATATTAGGTTAGCCAACCATACAATTCACATAAGTAGTTTACAGTAATAGTTTCAAGAAGAAATTTTAAGAAGGATTTAATATGCAGAAATACTCTACTAGCGTACACAAAACTACTTATCTATTCCATATTAGTTATATGGGCACAAGGAATCACTAGGGAAGGGAGAATGCTCCTCCCAACCATCAAGCAGAGTGTTCCACTTGAGCTCCTCCTAAGCCGATTTCCTTTCAGATCAATCTTTCTTGGACAGAGACCATAGAGGTCTACGTAGAAATTCCACAGGCCCCCAACCAACTCAAGAATTTATTGCCCAGAACTTTCACATACTCATAGGTCTATATAGAAATTCCACTGGTCACAACAATTTCTCTATCGCAGTGTCCTGTCTTACCTCAACAATGTCCTGCGTGAGGTAATAAATTCTCTTCTCATCATTATTAATTGCCTTAGGTTCCCTTTCCACCCGCTTGGATCTCTTTTCCCAACTGAGATATTTATCCCTGAGGAGAGGATTAATTGCCTAATAGGTGAACCGGCTTTTAGCATTTCCACCTTCCCGTAATTCCTTGGCTAACAATAACTAATCTTTGTAATTTAATTAAAATAAAATATTCATGTCTCACATTACATATAACATTCTATTATCCCATACTCTGTCAAGTTATTTTAGTAGAAATAATTAAAAATTTTACTATTCATTGAGGGGTATTACATCTTCCCCCCCCCCTCAAGCGAAACATCATCATTGGTGTTTGATGGCCTCCAAACATCCTTAAATAGACATTATGCATAAACTTCTCATCCTACTTGGTAGCCTATTCTAGATAAAGTGTTTCTTCTGAATTTTAACATGGGTGATAATTTTCTTTTGTAATCAATATTTCTCCCCATTTGAGAGTACTTAGAAGTTCGTCCAGGAACTCTCCGTCTATTTCGATCTACATTCACAATCATCAAAGTTGTCATTAGTTACCCATAAAGTGTTGTTGAAGAAGCATATACATAGGCATTTCACACTTTATTACATTCACCATCAATTATTTATGAACCCAACAAGAATCACCAACATGCATCACCTGACAAGGGAGAGCAACTTGCACTCCACGGGAGTTAGCAACATCATTGTAAACTTATCAACAATAGGAATAAATTATTTTTAATTTTTTAATGACGATGTCAATAAATAAGAATCCCACCGTGTTGTTCTACTATAAATTCTAGACCATGGAAGTACCAATTCCAATTTAACTAATCACATAAAGATAATAATATTTCATAAACTATTTATTATTCTTCTCTCTTATAATAAATTTCAACTAGTGTTCTGTTGTACTTAGTAGCATTATTATGTTTCCATTTTAATTTCAAATGTGCATTCGTCATGCATAAGTAAGTTTAGGATAACTTCCTTTTGCATACTTTGTTCAAGCCGGCTACATTGCTATCTCTTCATACAATTCTCGCCCTTGTCATCCTACATTACAAGTTATTAATGAAAGTTATATGAAAATTTTCTTCTGTGAACAGTCATAAAATTTCCCCCTTTTGTGCTCAAGCGTACTTACTGACTCACACTCACTATGTTACTCTAGTATAATATTTTTTTTATTTCTATATTGGTTCATAACATATTACTCACTTCATTCAACAACAAGTTATTTTTCTACCTTTGACATTTAAGATCTTGTGGACAACAATTTTATTCCAATATAAGGATAACTAATTATCTTATTATACTATTCACACAATAATCATACTTGTTATCATCATTTTTTTTAAATCTAATCTTCCCTTTAGGCACCATTATACAATCATGATATGAAATAAGTTGCAACCAAACATTACCACTCACTTCAACTCACCACTTCCATGGTGGATATTATCTTTTTCCTTTAAGTGGACCTGATTTTTGTCCACATTAATTATCAATTTATTGTTTAATTCAATTGGTTCTCCTTATCTTATTATTTTCCTTCTAATCTTCCCTAGTAGGCCATCGAGGCTAGAAGCACAAGGTAATATTAAAAGGAACCATTGTGACTATTCAAAGGCACAATGTGGAGTAGTACAAGCATGTTTAAATCAACAAAAGATGACAGGAAATTTACATCACCAATATCACAACAATATTCTGACTCACCTTACCTGCCAGTTTTGTCAACTATCTTCTAGAGTTTATATACCTATCTATTTTGTAAATTATTAGTTAAAGTGTCTCGAGGTTACATGGGGTGCCTTCCCCTTTGCATCTTTCATGCCTGTCAGCTATCTCAGCACATCATATTAGTGTGGATTATCTTGAAATAATGATTTGGTAAGCATATATTCATTCTAGTTAATTCATTAACAAGTCGTCATTTGTGTCTATAGAAGTCATTTGAAGTTCTTCAAGGTACTTATCTAGGGTACCATTGATTGGCGCCACACTGCATTTTCCATGCTAGCAGTTTACGCATCAACATGCATAACTAACACTTGTGCTAATATGCTACCAACTTTCTCTTTATTATAGCTTTAAATCTTACTTAAAGTTATATGCTACATTTTCTTAGTTACCTTACTCGACTATCTACCTATTTCTACTCACAATTTTTTGTTTTTACCTATATCCCCATCAACTCTTCAACTTTCCTTAAAACAACTGATATTTTTTTTAATGAGTATTCAATGTACACATTCATTATTGTCTGTATGTTATCAGGCATATTTCCTAGGTTATCTTTCTCCAATTTATGCTATTTCTCAAAACTTTTAAAGAGAAAGAATCAACCAACAATGACCAAGTTAGAGTTTTGCTCTTGTAGCTTACAGTTATACCATTTGGTGTTAACTTGTATATATTTTCTATAGTTATACTAGGTTGCTCATGAAATCTAGCCTGCACATGCTCATATTTGTCTTGTTGTACTAGCTCAGATCAAATGTTTAGTTATCGGAAGCACAATTAACATTTATATCAATTAATCCTAACTCTTCTTCCATCTATATTTCCATTAGATTTAATCTTTATGAACGGGAGGTGGTTACCAATTAGCAAATTATTCCATAATTCGGTACCACGAGTTTGTAACTCACAACAAATATTGAGCCCCTATGTTTAACAACTACATGAAATTCAAAAGCTATCTAAATTCATTTTCTATATTTTGGGGCATGGCATTTCCTTCTTAGTGGATTCCCATATTCTTCAAAATGGCTCCAATCTTGCTTACTTTATACTCACTAAATTTAGTACAAAATTGATATCTTTCAAAGTATTAAAAGTAATTATTTTGAGATGCTTCTAAATTTATTTAGTACCTTGAGATAATCTCATATACTATTACCATATCATTTTCAACTTAAAATCTCAAATATTCTTTTTCACTTCACTATTACGAAACTAATCCTCTTTCCATTGCAAGTTACTTGATAATTATTATGACTTACCT
Organism: Pinus tabuliformis; assembly: GCA_031772625.1. Taxonomy (NCBI): domain Eukaryota; kingdom Viridiplantae; phylum Streptophyta; class Pinopsida; order Pinales; family Pinaceae; genus Pinus; species Pinus tabuliformis. The sequence continues at coordinate 315,007,539 of CM062812.1, forward strand.
TCATTTAGATGGGTTTTAAACAAGAAATTGTTCCCAATTATTTGACTTTCGCAACCTTCCATGCAAACGATTTTCACAGATTATTTTACCGCGGTAACCTATTTTCGGTGACCCTCTTGATGAAAAGATTTTCAGGGAAGCGAGTTCTTTATTTTACCACTTTCCTAGCACTCCTAAAATCCAAGCTTATTCGTAATGGCTTGATAATACTGGACACAGATTATTTTACCACCGTACGCTATTTTCGGTGACCCTCTTGATGAAAAGATTTTCAGGGAAGCGGGCTCTTTATTTTACCACTTTCCTAGCACTCCTAAAATCCAAGCTTATTCGTAATGGCTTGATAATACTGGATTTGACTTGTTCATACCTAAATTATATATATATCTTATGGTACCATCTATAACATTTTAATAACTATTAATCTCATAAATTATGTGTGGAAACAATTTTTTTGTGAATTAACACAATGGTCTTGTAACAGGAAATTATCATGCAATTGACCTTAAATTTATTTTTTTAAGGTGATTTTATATGTTATTCCTTTCCTACTCTTTTAACATACCCATCTTAGATTTTAAAATTGTTTAATAGGATGAGATTTGAAGCCTTACCCATATACTTCTCTATTGTTACATGTCATAAACTTCTTTCTTTACTTATGATTTAGAGTGGCAAAATATGGTTCACAAATTAACATGTACTATTAAATAAATATCTCAAACAATTGTTTGTTCCTCTAAGTGCCCAACATATCATTTTTGTACGTAATAATTCCATCAATATTTTATAAATAAAGTTATACATAGATATTTATTTCAATTCACTCATCATTGATTGTTCTTAATTGGTGTTTTTTGCCTTCAATTCTATATTGTTTTAATGCAACATAGTAAATATGGATTGAAGTTTTTTTCCCTTCTAACTCTTCTTTACTAAGGGACACAACATATTTTATTATTATTTACCCTTAATCAAGCCACGGTTTAAACCCTTCAACCCTAATACCACCTTAAATATTACTTAAAAAACACAACACAATTATTTATTTATTTATTGTAAAAAAAGGTCTAATGAATACAGCTGAGAAATTCTAATAATTTCTTTATCTCCCGGATTCAATTTGGGACTATAAAGTTTAATAGAACCGCACTACTATCATAAACATGATATTTTTCCGCGCAGTACAACAAACCTGTCTCTACTAAAACCGTTGATTTGCTTTAGTTCAATCAGATGGATGTAAAGCGTTAGGGTTGGTTATGGGGTAACTACCCCACACCAACTCCCCCCTCTGTTGCTCATTTATTCTCTGCGGTTTGGTTGAGGGTTCTGCAACTACCCAGTTATTCCTAAGTGGTAGGCCGTCTCTTTTCACAAGCGATAATTTTTCCTTAGCTCAATTAAACATTCAATTTCCTATTAAAAGTTTCTTTTGTTGCGTTGCTAGGTTTTTCTTATCTAGATTTCTCCTTTTTTGCTTTTTTGCGGAATAACGCAGTTTTCCTTCCTTTAATATGACACAATAAAGCAGGACGAGGTTTTTTTTTTTGGCGATGTTGGTTTTTAGTATTGGTTGGATTCCATCTTAGACAGGGCTTCCTGTACCCTTTTCGACTTCACCGGAGTTATGTAATCCACTGTTATCAGGGTTCTTTTCTCTCCCCATTTTTTAATGTTTAGGAATTTGATACGAGGGTTCTAGGGTGTTGCCTTGTGTTTTTTTACTGTGCTTTTAGTTACGGGGTATATGCAAAATATAAGCTATTTTCTCATTGGTGAATTATTGGGGTTATGTTTCTTCTAAAAATGCGATTCATAAATTCCCTCTTGTGTCCTTTTGTTAATTAATTTGAACGAGGATCGTGAACATAATTTTTGTCAGTGTATGTAGACAGTTACAAGCTATTTTGTTCTTATGTATTTTTGTAACCCAACGTTTTAAGAGATTTTCACTCATCTGTAGAAGTTTAAATCTATATTTAATACTTACTTCAGTTATTTGACTTTTCACTCAGGATGGATGGTTCCCTTATTTCAGGTATGTTTCCCAGTTTTAGTTTTTGTCCCTTCTTTTCCTGTGGTTAAATTGAGATATCTGGGATTACAGAATCTTATTAGAAGGGACCTGTGCTTTTAGGATGTGTGTGTATATTTTTAAAGTAGATTAATAAAAAAATTATTCCAGGCTAGCTGGGCCAGCCAATTCTATCGTGCAAATTCTCTCATTTATAAACTAATACCAAATGGAGGATGTGTGTGTATATTTTTAAAGTAGATTAATAAAAAAATTATTCCAGGCTAGCTGGGCCAGCCAATTCTATCGTGCAAATTCTCTCATTTATAAACTAATACCAAATGGAGGATTGTTCCAGACTAGTTGGCTTGGCCGACTCCGTCGTGGTTAGTACTAACCGTAATGCATAAGTCTTTGGTTTGACTAGCAGATACAATACCAATTCTATCGTGCAAATTCTCTCATTTATAAACTAATACCAAATGGAGGATTGTTCCAGACTAGTTGGCTTGGCCGACTCCGTCGTGGTTAGTACTAACCGTAATGCATAAGTCTTTGGTTTGACTAGCAGATACAATAGTTGTTCCATAAGTCTTTGGTTTGACTAGCAGATACAATAGTTGTTCCAGACTTGTATAAGTCTTTGGTTTGACTAGCAGATACAATAGTTGTTCCGCTCTAGCTCGCCTGGCCGACTCCATCCTAGTTAGTACTAACCATAATGCACAAGTTTTTGGTTTGACTAGCAGATACAATAGAATGGAATTTTCCCAGGTTTGATATTTTAGATTAGGTTATCTCACCTCAAAATTCACGTATGTAGTTTATCATAAAATTATAGTAATAGTTTCCAGAAAGATCGCTAGAAAGATACTTATTTCTTCTAGTAATAGTTTCCAGAAAAATTTCATCAAGGATTTAATCTGTAGAAAGATTTTCTTATTTCTTCTAGTAATAGTTTCCAGAAAAATTTCATCAAGGATTTAATCTGCAGAAAGATTTTACTAGCTTACGCAAAAATACTTATTTCTTCTACATTAGTTAGATCACTACGGGAAATCACAGGGAAGAGACTTCTCCTCCCCACCATCCTTTCTCTATCTCTTCTCTAGGGAAGAGAGAATGCGTTCATTAATTGCATGCCACATGTCTACATTAATGGTTCATTAATTGCCTAATCCCTTCAGCATTTCCACCTTGGGGAAATTCTTTGGCTAACTGTAACTAATATTAGTAATTTAAGTAAAAAGAAATATTTATATATATAGCCTTATATGGTTTTCTATTAGCCCATAGTCTACCAAATTATTTTAGTAGAAATAACTAAAAATTTTACTATTCTCCTAAAAAGGTTACAAATAAATAAATTAAAAATAACTAATATAAATAATAAATTTATAAACAAATTTAAAAAATATAATTTTATATAATGAAATTATAAACAAACTTGAAATGAAATAATTAAAAATTTTACTATTCACCTAAAAATGTTACAAATAAATAGATTAAAAATAACTAACATAAATAATAAATTTATAAACAAATTTAAAAAATATAATTTTATAAAATGAAATTATAAACAAATTTGAAAAATATAATTTAATATATGTTGCAAAATTATTTTATTTGATAAATATTTAAATTAATTAATAATAAAGATGATATAGTAAAACAATTTTTAATATAAAAAAATATATAAAATTTTCTCTAATGATTACTTAATTATACAAAAAATAATTATAAACACAAAACAAAAAAACATAGTTTAAAAAAAAATATTAAAATAAAAATTATAACTTCTAATTTATTATATACATAAAAAATAGAATTCACATACAATTAATTTAACATATTCATCTAGGTTTTAAAATTCAATTTTTTTGGTTATTTTAAAAATATAATTAAAAAAATTATATATGATTTTATATAAAAAATTAGATTAATATATAATAAGGGAAAAATTCTCTATAAAATAATAAGGAATTTGTAATCACTGAAAATTTATAAATATACTATACATATGAGAATGATAAATAAATAATATTTTTAAAAATTTAAATACTAACATTGCAATATATTAAAAATGTAATTTTTAAAAAAACTTAAAATTGTCAAAGGAATTAGTTCTACTCATATGGTTCATGATTTGTGGTCCAAGTAGCATGGGTTCAAGTCTCTAGAGACATGTTGGCTCTTTGCACATTTTTGAAATATTGGCTCTACCTAATGGAATAGTGGAAGTCTACTCGAATGTACTTGTTACTTAAAAAAAAACATAAAATGAGAATCTAGAAACCAAAATAGCGATTATTGGGAATCAGTTGGGAGAATCACTTGGGACTCCAAGGAGAATCAATTGTTGGGAGAATATTGGGAATCAGTTGGGAGAATCACTTGGGACTCAAAGGAGAATCAATTGTTGGGAGAATCAACTTGGGACTCGAAGGAGAATCAATTGTTGGGAGAATCAGTTGGGACTCAAATTATTGGATTATTGGATTATTGGGAATCAATTGGGAGAATGGGAGAATCAGTTGGGACTCAAATTATTAGATTATTGGATTATTGGAATCAGTTTATGGGAATCTGGGACTCAAATTATTGGAATATTGGGAATCATAAATTTATGAGAATCAATGTTGGGACTAAAATTATTGCATTATTGTATTATTGGGAATCACTTGGGAATCAGGGGAATGTTGGATTATTGGGAATGTTGGGACTAAAATTATTGGATTATTGTATTATTGGGAATCACTTGGGAATCAGGGGAATTTTGGATTATTGGGAATCAGTTGGGAATCAATTTATGGGAATCAGTGAAATTCACTTGGGACAGTTGGAAATCAGTTTATGGGAATCAGTGAAATTCACTTGTTTCACTTGGGAGAATCAATTGGGACTCAGAGTATTGGATTATTTGGGAATCAGTTTAGTGGGAATCAGTTGAGAATCAATTTATGGGAATTAGTTTATAGAACATGAAATTCAGTTGGGAGGATCACTTGGGACTCAAATTATTGGATTATATTGGGAATCAGTTGCAAGAATCAATTAGGGGAGAATCAATTGGGACTCAGATTATTGGATTATTGGGACTCAGATTATTGGATTATTAGGAATCAATTGGAATCAATTTATGGGAATCAGTTTATAGGACAGGGAATTCAGTTGGGAGAATCAGTTGGTTTATAGGACAGAAAATTCAATAGGACAGGGAATTCAGTTGGGAGAATCAGTTGGTTTATAGGACAGAAAATTCAATTGGGAGAATCAGTTGGGACTCAAATTATTGGATTATTGGGAATCAGTTTATGGGAATTATTTTATAGAACAGGAAATTCAGTTGGGAATTAGTTTATGGAAATTAGAGAATAGGAAATTCAGTTGGGAATCAGTTTATGGGAATTTAGAGAATAGGAAATTCAGTTGGGAGAATCGAATTATTTTATAGAACAGGAAATTGAGTTGGGAATCAGTTTATGGGAATTAGAGAATAGGAAATTTAGTTGGGAGAATCACTTATTGGATTAGAACAGGAAATTGAGTTGGGAATCAATTTATGGGAATTAGAGAATAGGAAATTTAGTTGGGAGAATCACTTATTGGATTATTGGGAATCGGTTGGGAATCAGTTTATAAAACAAAGAATTCATTCAAACCTTTAGAGGAGCTTATTATTATTTAAGCACCCACTTCAATTAATGATTCCTATTCCATTCTTCTCTTTCAAGTCTCAATAACTAATCATTCAAACCTTGATAGAGGAGCTTATTATTATTTCAGCACCCACTTTAATTGATAATTCCTATTCCATTCTTCTCTTTTAAGTCTCAATAACTCCAGTACCTTGGTGATGGAAGTTGTATTAACATAAGAGTGCCATAGAATTTTGCTAAAAAAAACTATTATTTCATTATACTTTAACACATATGTGATGAAGATAAAAATAAAACTTTCAAAATATAAATCAATGAAATTATTACAAATTGTTTATATATATATAAATTAAAAAAATATATTAATCAAAACTCAACTAATAATTAATAATTAATTATACCAAGAATCTTACTTCCATGTGAACTATACTAATAATAAGTTTAAGAGATTCTTACTTCCACGTGAACTAATATACCAATAATAAGTTTAAGAGATATTTTTCGTTAGACTGTTTGTTTGCTTTTATACCGTAAAAGAATCAGGTATTTCCTTCTTTAAGCCGAGTATTCGATGAAGTAAATCGTGAAAGGCTTATGATTTAAGATACGCTTACCATGTCAAACATATCCATATAAAGTAGTTGAACTAATCCGCTATACTTTAGCATCACTATTAACTAATTAATTATCGTTGAATTTGTAACAGTGAATTTTAATGGTTAAAGTCATTATTTAATATTTAAAATTTTAAATTAATTAAATAATGAATACATAATTTAATGAAGTTAAAGTGCTATTTTTTTAAACTAGTGAGAAATTGAAAAATATATTAATTAAATAAATAATTAATATATAATTTAATAAAATAAATTTGGTAATTTTTGAGTAAAAATTTATAGTATATTTAATAAAGTAAGAGTCACATTTTTCAAATAAGAAATGATAGCATAAGTGAAAAAGTTGAATAATGAGCTAAAAGTGACACCTCTTTTTGACAATTAATACATAAAGAAGTAAAAGTGGCACCTCTTCGGAATGATAACTAAGAAGAAAAATCGGAAAAACCACTCACGAAGTAAAGTGAATTTCCTACTCTGAAAAAATAAAAGGAAAAGATGGAAAAAACACTCACGAAGTAAAGATTTTCTTACTATGGTTAGAAATATCAAACACTATATTAAATAGTTTATTTATAATTAGTAAAAAAAAATAATGAGTATATACTGAGAATGTATTTTTAAATATATAAAGAGCATAAATATTTTTAAGATGATGAGAATTATTTGGAAAGTATTTTTTGAAATGATTTAAAAATAAAATATTATAATTGATATAGTTTAAAAAATTAAAAATTAATAAATTAAAAAATAAATATTTAAGTTCATATTATATAAAAGTTAAATATGAAATATCATAACATTAATTTATGAGTTCATTATAGAAATATCATAATATTAATTTATGTGGAATATATATGAGAAGTTTTATTTTCATATAAATAAGATTTTTTCAAAAATTATAAGTAATAAAAAAGTTTACACAAAATTTGAAATTTTTGACAATTATCTAGTTTCTGGAGATACATTTTTTTTTTTCTATCTTATTTTTTTTTCATTTTATTAGTAACAAGTTATTTGAATGAAAACCAAAACTACAACAATCCTCTGTAAAAATATTAGAAAATACAAAATTAGATATATAACTAAAATTATGTGTATAGCTAATTTTTTTTTTTTTTTGTAAGTTTGGTAGGACTCCTATTTTCGAGTTTTACATGTCTATTATTCACCCCCCTACAAGGGGAGGGTAGCACAAGATTCAAACCCAAGGTAGCACAACATTCAAACCCAAGATCGGAGACCTCATTCCACTTGGGATATATGTATAGCTAAAAGTAATCACCAAATAACCTATTTGAAAATTTGATAAAAAAATCATCAAATATATCTTATGTCTATTTTTGAAATCCAACTAACATAAACAATACAATAATATGTTGCAAAAAAAGTAAAATCGCTCATAAAAAAAATATAGAAATAAAAGAAAAATACATATATAATTGAGATTGCACATTCAAATCACGCAATGGATTGATATTCACCACATAAATTAATTTATAGTAATATGTTAAAAAAAATGTAAAAACTCTCGCGAAAAATATAGAAGAGTACTATAAAAAAAAAGTGTATATAAATAATTGAGATTACCCATAAAGAAGCATGGATGTACATTCAAGTCACACAATGGGTTGATGGTCACCATATAAATTAATTATTGTAGTTATGATTTCAGTATTACTGCATCTTACTAAATCTACTCATATTAAATGACGGTGTTGCTAATCATTGTATATTCATATTTAATCTTGACTACCTACTATCTAATTTAGATGGATAAAAAGATCAAATGATTTTTAAAATTGGTAACAGCTTAAAGAAAAGAAAAATTTAATGATAGGTGTACTACATACTTGTTGTCTTTCCGAGCTCTGTTTTCCATTCCTACTTTGTTTCTATGGTCTTTTATTTGTTGCAAACCTAAAGGGACTTATAAATGTTGGGAATAGAGTTCACCCTTCTTACCAACGTCTCCCTTTGACTCTACTGCAGCAGGGGCTCACAAACCATCATTGTTATCCCTTTAAAGCAATAAAGCTACATCACATGAATAAAAAAATTACTGATCGAATACTGGACAGGATGTGTTTAATATGTGTGCGACTATAAAAACTCTTCACAATTCTCCCATCACTGCAAGGTGCCTCATTGATTCTACAACACTTCGAATTAAACCATGAAGAAAAAATAATACTTAAAGCGGCTTCATGACAGACTAGGTCATAAAAGGGCATGAAACAGACCGAGAAATACATACGAGAGATGGGAATCCTTCCGAAATTGTGGAGCCTTTGGAGTTGTGCGCAATTTTAAGAAAATGCAGGAGTTGAACGCAGCTTGGTATTTCTCAAACGTACTAAATTTCGCCAATCTACTTCGACAATCCTTCATCTACTTGTTAACTTGTTTCCACTGCATGTCTATTTTCTTCCTAAGCTCCTGTGGATTTTGCTGAGAAGGCACACCACGGATAAATGTTGGGCAGTGTACGTAGCGCTGGAAGCTCTGGTAGCTAAGTAATGAGCAAGGCGTTAGAAGAGGAAGTGTGACTTTTAAGTTTTAACTCAGATCCAATTGGAAACAAAATGATTCACGATGTGTTGGAAAAAAATACAAGGAAAATGAATTCCGGCCATGCAGCTCAACCAAAAAAATAAAAGAGCAACCGTAGCACCTCCGTAGCTGATACCACGGCTGTGAACCACTGTCACAGGCGTTATAAAATACCATTGTGCAATACCTTGTCAAGCCGCATACGAGCTGAGCGAGGAAGAACTCTGATTGGGTTTCCTGGCAGAGAGAATCGTCACGTAAAAACGTTAGTCTGCATTGCCTGGAAGAGAGAAGGACAACATTATTTCTCTACACTCGAATGGACCAGTCTGACCAGGGAAAGAAAATTTGCAGAGTTATGCCTAAGTTTGGGACATGTGCTCTAATACCATGTTAAGCGAGGTATCTAATACCATGTTAGGCGAGGTATGGATGAATTTCATTAAGATAAAGGTTAACCTGTGCTCTAATACCATGTTAAGCGAGGTATCTAATACCATGTTAGGCGAGGTATGGATGAATTTCATTAAGATAAGGATCAATATATACAATCTAAAGGCTACCCTTGGGATTCAGATTCAATGATCTTTCCTATTCTAATTTATTTACATATTTATATAAATTTACTAAATCAAAGAAAATTAGGCGTATAACCCAATTTATTTTTTGGTTTATTTAACTAATATTATTATGATTATTATTTTAATAATGTGTTGAATTATATTCTAAAATTATTTGAAATTTAAATTTATATTATTATATTCTAAAAAGACAGCTATTTTCTTTTTCAACCTTTTTAGTCTCATACATATGACAATTCTATGCATCCATAAAATTTTGGAATTTCCCAATACCATTTTTCAATATGAAGTTTGTAAGAGTTGATTTTTTTAGTAATGTTGATTTTTTTTTTTTGGTACTTAAAATAGAAAGAGACTTTTGATCTTCTGAATTATGGTTGATCACATTCTTATAATGTTAACTTTCTAGTATATTCTAATTTTTTATCACACCATAATTTCTCCTTAAATTTAGATGTAATGATATTTTTACTGTTATCATTATTCTACAGAGTAACATCTTCCTCATTTACCAAATGATTTAGCCAATAAATGACATCTTATATCACCTATGCTCGTGTCACAAGTGGTTTCACCTAGAGTTTGAAGCCAGCTTAGGAAGCCTCTTCTTGTGTCACAAGTGGTTTCACCTAGAGTTTGAAGCCAGCGTAGGAAGCCTCTTTTCTCCCATGTGGTTTATCATGTTCCTGTCTATGTTCCCCCAAGTTAGGACGATAAGGGAGCACATGAGTAGGGAGATGTGCAATGGGGACATGGGGAAACACCTGAAAATTGTAGGGAAATTCAAGGGGGATGGGAGGACGTTGACGTCGCTAGAATAGAGGTCCCCACATATGCATTATAAAAATAAGAATAGTAATGATAAAATCCCTGGAATAAAAACCCACTCCACGCAAATTCACCATTTTGCAATCTAATGAAAACACTATAATCATGTCTATCTTGAAATCATGGAAACTTTTAAGTTTGTTGGATTATGAATAGGGATATCAAATTCTACTCTCTCCATATGAATTTTTATGAGATTGGAACCATATCTAAAGATCCTAAAATAATTAATGGTAATATTAAAATTTTGAGTAACCTTTTATATCCTTTTATTTTAAGAATCTAATATTCCCATTAATTACTAAGGTTATATACTCTTACAATCTCTATTTCCTATCTTTGTTCTATTTTCATGGGTTTTGGATAAAAATTATGGGATGGGGTGTCTAGGAATCCCTCTCTAGGAGAGGGGGATGCTCAAACATCCTCTTTTTTTGGAAATATATTCCACACACTAAGGAAACATTTTCCCATGTGTTTCCCCAAATTTTCCCCAAAAGGGGATGTGCTAAAAATGTTTCCTAGGTGTCCCCCCATCCTTATAGCATGGAAATGTGGGGAGTTCACCTCTTACCAAAATGGATGTCTCCCCATGGAACATTGTTTGTATTACATTAAGTACCTAGTCATAGACATATTCTCAATGGGGAAAAGGCTCATTTCTGTGAGGGGGATAGGAAGGTATATTACCTTTAATGCTAAAATTATAAGTTATAATTTTTTTTTGAATTTACTCTGTCTTTTTCCATGATTCCATAGAGATGTTGAATCTCAAACTTCATAATCACATATGATAATATGAGTAGTAGGAGTCTCAAATAAGAGCTTCTTCTTATTCTAAAGAAAATGTTGATTGATTTACAATTGTTTTCAAGATCATAATAAGCTTTCAACCCTCCATTTATCATGCTCTTACACTATAGTTATCGCTTTTTGGATTAATATGGGCCTTATATAGGGCTTAACAATAGTTCCACTAAAACACATGATGAAGATTGATTTCGAGATATTTGTAAAAGGTCACGTCCTCCAAACTTTATTTTCATACACAAAATTAACATAAGTAATATTTTTAGATTTGATTGTCGTAACCTTTGTTTTGTTAGCGTTAATAGTAAGACACCTACTAAAGCATAAATTCGTGAAATTGTTTAGTCATTTGTGATGTCATAAAGACAACTCACTATAAGAATGATATAATCAACATAAAGAAGAATGATGATGACTATTTCGACTAAACTCTTGTCGACAAAACCTTCTTCTTCCAAATAACTATTTAATTTTTCACCATATAACGTCAAAAGAGTTAGGGAACAAGCAGCAACCTTGCTTAACTCCTATATTACAATCAATTTATTATGACCAACACTCCATCTTCCTAAACATGGCAATAATAAGTGGAAGCTAAATGTTTTACATTTTAACCATTTTACCCAAATTCAACACAATTGTTAATGAAATTGCATTATTTAGAGCAAAGATAGGTTTAGTGTCATAAAAACCTTGTAAAATACCCTGATTATATAACTCAAAAATTCAAATATAAAATTCCAACAAATGATGACTAAACTTATAGAAAAACTTTCGAAAAAAATATGCCATAAAAAGAACCAAAACTTCAAGATTTAAACTATGTTGATAATAACAAATTACAACATGAATTTTTAAAGAAAATTAACTTATGTGAATTTAATCACTGCACACCTATATTTGTTTAAGAAATTTTTTACTTATTGGATGACTTATTACTAGTGTTATATGAAATAGACAAATTTTCATGGAAAGGGATTATTTGGATAAGGCAACATTTAGAATATGTTGATAATAACAATTTATAACATGAATTTTTAATAATTAATAGTAGAAAATTAACTTATGCGAATTTAATGTGAATTTTAATTATTAATAGTAGAAAATTAAGTTGTGTGAATTTAATGAAAAAATATTAGTATTATTTATATTAAATCATTTGTTTAAGAAATTTGTTATTTATTGAATGACTTATTACGAGTGTTATATGAAATAGACAAATTTGCATGGAAAGGGATTGTCCAGATAAGGTGAAAGATAATTTCTCCACCCTTGAAGTAGGTTAAGTTTAGGTTGGGATATGCTTACATGGGAAAAAAATCTACCTACTAATGAGATGTTATTGTTAGAAACGTAGAAGAGAGCAGAGAGAAATTAAACAAAACACACATTGTTATACTTTTATATTTTTATTGATCACAATAGTTACACATATATATAGGACATAAATCTTTGCCTTCCACACATCTAGATAATGACTACAACTCATACATAGGAAACAACAACTTCTCGATTGATGCTTGGAAACTCTAAATGACAACTCATGACAACACATAGAAGCATTACTTCCAATACCCTCCCTTAATGCTTACATGGAAAACATTGAAAACACGTATTACAACAACAAGGATAACCTATGTCTCATTGTTCTTCATCAGAACTCACGTCCACTCTAGAATCTCGCAAACACTTGTTTCACCACCACTTCTTCGAGTTGTCACTTGGCCTCCATTTAAAACATAACCACCTTTGACCATCGTTGATGAACATTGTAAGATCAACAATATTTACACCTCGCCTCGTCAAGGCTTCTGCGATAAGAGTCGTCAAGTAATGAACCACCCTATGGACCAATAACCATCCGTCGGATACACTTTTGTATATCTGTGAGTTACTAGGATGGAGGTATGGATACTGAATGTGTTCAAAATTTGATCAAACAACTTGACCTTACTAACACAAGAATTGATGTTGCGGACAAAAGAGCTTCCATTTTAAGAACCACCAACCCTTTTTATAACCAGAATTGAAAGAAACAAAAACTACTTGACAAAGACATCTCACAACTACAAAATCAATAATCATCAAACTATCAACTGTCATCGAGGCATAGAAAAGTCACCATGTCCCTCCTTAGCACATGTCAAAATTTGTTCATCTAGTTCAATCTTTATCTTCGAGTTTTCTCGTCTTCACAAAGCATTTTTTAGAGTGGTCAATTCCAATAAGCTTACACTCACATATTGAGTTGACCAAACTCAATATGTTCAAAATGCAAACTCCAAAATTTGAGATCATAAAAAGATTGCAACAGAAACATCTAATGCAGAGATCTCTTCCCTCAAGAAGCGAAAAATTGAGATGTGCCTCAAATTTTAACACTTTTGACATATATCACTAGCCACTTGAAACTCCTCCACACCAGATATTATAGTCAAATCCGTGTAGGAGAATGTATAGTTCGTGGGCACAATTTTGCAAATTTATAATATGACAATGCACACAATTTTGACAAAACCATCCAAGCATGAATTTGAATCCTTTGAACATTTCGAGCAGATAAGCACAAACAAAAATTTATAGATAGCAAGATAACAGAAGGATTTGACGATGCTTGAATAAGTTGCAAACAACAAACATATCTACACACATAGGATCACAAACAATTTCAAACACTAAAAATAAACACGCATACATCTATACTAATATGTACAGAAACAATAACACTGAGGATCACTCACATATTATTGGCCTTCCCTTGAGGGATTCAAGCCTGTACCAGCTCTGTTACCATGTTAGAAATATAGAAGAGAGCAGTGAGAACAATTAAACACAATACAAAACACACATCGTTATACTGTTATATCTTTAGTTACAAATATATTAGACATAAATCCCTGACTTCCACACATCTAGAACATGACTACAACTCATACACAAGAAACAACAACATCTAGATTTACAAATATATTGGACATAAATCTCTAACTTCCACACATCTAAAACATGACTACAACTCATACATAGGAAACAACAACTTCTAAATTGACTATGAAAAACTCTGAATAATAACTCATAACAACACATAGAAATATTACTTTCAATAATTATCACTTAAATATGAGATATTATCACTTAAATAGTGTAAAACTTCATCCAAATTAAACTACCCTGGAAATATATTAATTCCCAAACATAAAGTGTATCCTCACCTCTACCCATAAAATTTGTAAACATAAAATAAATTAGTTATGTGGTCTGCAGAACTGTAGAACCGTTGACCCTACCCTCAAGGTAACTACAGCAGCCATGGACAACTTATTTTGCCCAGTCAGCGAGGGCGGTGCATTTCTACACCTAGGATACTCCCTCCATGCATTCCAATTTCAAACTTATCGAGGACATATTCTTTAAAGTTTAAACATGCAAACACATATTTTATTAAAAGAGGCGGCCGGCTTTTTATTACTATACGAAAACGTCTTCTTTATGTTTTAGGTCCAAGATTATTAAAATTTTTAAATGGCTGAGACTTTACAAGTCATGACAAGTAACAAGTAATAAGCGTATTTATATGTGTGCAACTAGTATACGTTCACATGTCATACAGTAGTGGGAGCATTAAAATATCTCTAGGTACATTAATATTGTTTAAAAAAATATTATAAACCTTATATTGATACAGGCTAATGGGGAAGATCTGATTTCTTCGTAACATTTTAATATCTTACCAGGGACCTTCATATTTGGACACCACAACCGACATTTTCTTGTCGGTTACATAACCTACATTTTCTTGTCGTTTACATCACCTAAGAGGTTGACTAGACTTATCTAATGGATGAATTATCATTTTAATATTATTTTGGACCTGCGTTCGCCTTAATTAAATACCAAGGGTAAGACTTTCTGAAGCATAGGCAACTGTCATCTTGACCCAGGGTTAACATGATTTTAACTCAGTTACCGTTGTTCACTGAAAGGTTTCACTCGGAGAACTCAAGGCCAATAAATATAGGCTTCATTGTTGTATTAAAAATGTATGTTCTATTAAATAAATCTGAAGGAGTGCAGAAATTCTTTCAAAGTGTCTTTCGTCATCCAGTGTATGTGTTTTATTAAATTTGTTGTCAAGTTATTGATAACTTAAATTTTCACAGATTTATTAACCAGATATGTTTAGTGAATTTGCTAATTTGTTTTTGAATGGTTTATGATTTAATTTGATATACTTTTAAATAAAAATATATAATTAGTAAATTGAGAAAGATATCAACTGGAACATTGTTCTGAGCATGACCAATAGGGTATTATTACTTTTAGTTTAACTTATTATTTTCAGTTTAACTTAATTCGATTACAGATTTGGAAAATATATTGAGGAGAAATCTGAAATAAAGATGGTCTGTCTTTTCAGTACATTTATTGATTTTTATTGATTTTGATTTTAAGCAAAGTCCTACGGTAGAAATCACATAAGAGAAATTTTTCCACGACGTGTTTCGAACCAACAAGTGTGGTTCATCATCAGGACCAGATGAATATTCGGACCATGGCAAAGGCTTAAATAGAGAGCGATGTAGAGACATAATTTCAAGTAACAGCTATATTTGAACAATAATATTTAAATTATGATATTAATTTATTAGTATATTAAAAACAAATATTATTTAATAAACGCTATATTAAACACAACAAGTTTTTGAAAAAATTATTTAAATAATGATATTATTTCTTTAATTTATTAAAAATATTAATAGGTAACGACCATATTAAACGGCTAGTTTTTGAAAAATAATATTTAAATTAATTTATTAAAGCCAAATATTACTAGTTTTTTAAAAATAATATTTAAATTCATTTATTAAATCCAAATATTACTAGTTTTTGAAAAATAATATTTATTATTACTTTATTAAACCCAAATATTAATAAGTAACCGCCATATTAAAGAGCTAGCTTTTGAGAAATAATATTTAAATTCATTTATTAAAAAAAAATCAATGTCAAACTTTAAAGGAGGGGAGTCAAAAATTATAAAAACGAGTCAAGACCCTAATCTAGAAAAGATCATTTGATAAATAATTAATGGAAATAAAATAAACTAAATTAAAAATAATTAATGGAAATTTAAATAAAATAAAACATAAATATATACAAGTCAAATATATATATATATATATATATATATATATCGAAAGAAGCATAAGGTGGCTTCAACCTTTAGGCCTTTAAATACCATCTGGAGCTCCCTTAGATTCGTAAAAGCCCTGTTGGACCCCAAGAATATGATGGGTGTTTACATTAGCTCGTGCTCTTGTGGGACTCCCTACATTGGTGAGACTGGTCGCTCGATTAATCAAAGGAATCGTGAGCATGTTGCTGATATCAAGCATGGAAGGACCCTCTCCTCTGATTTGGCGGAGCATGCAGATAAATCTAAGCATCAAATCTGCATTGAGGAGACCCAAGTCATTGCTAGGGTTAATCATTTCCATCATCGTAAATTGAGGGAGGCCATTATCAAATGAAGTGATATATGTGCAAGCCAGCCGCCCCCTTCAAATTATTCCGTAACTCTGGTTTGTTGCTATGATATCAAATATGAATTCATTGTTCTAATTATTAGAGGAAAGAGGGTGAATGTAATGGGTAATTTAATGGATTCATTGTTTGAATGGCACAGGCAAGACGGAATCAAGCGACATTGGAGGTCATGTTAGCCTTTTTTTGTAGTATGGAATCGATCCAACCTTCATCGTGGGACTTCTTATTAGTCCCTACCATCTAGCAATGGCGTGGGACTATAGTAATCGATTTGTAGCATTTTAGCATTTATTTAACCTGATTATCATGATGAATAAACACTTCATATCGCGAATATCCAAACTTTTTGAACAGTATTCCATTTCATGGTCTTATTTGGCCTCTTCTCGAGGCAGGGAGGCGGAAAGCATAAGTTATATCATATTTTCACTTCACATTTGAAAATTTAGCTTCAAACTAATGCCAGCATTAAATCTCAAGCATTTTATGTTAATCAAAATATATTTAGTATAATGGAAAACCATGGTATAATAGAGAACCACCATCGCTGCATGTAGGCCTTCCACCACCGCTTCCTGCCATGACTCTTAGGTGTCATACAATATTATGTTCTTCTGTTTACATGACACCTCTTTTGTTCTTATGTTTATAATTGCTATCAGGTTGTAGTTGTTCTAACGTTGTGGGCTGTGGGTGATCTCTGATCTTTGTTGAACTAACGCTCAAAAATGAATAACAATACACTGCTTAGCCTCAATTCTCGGCCTGAGTTCATACACTACTCAGTATCAGTTCTCGGCCTGAGTTCAAGGTGCTTTTCCTTCAATGAGAATGCAACAATAGGCACGCCCACATCTTTTTGGAAACTATGGTGAAACATCCAATCTCTTCAAGGATCTTCAAGGAGTTCTGTCAGGGATTTTGCATTTGCTCTACAATTCTCCATAATCAATTTGTATCCCTCTAGCATCCACAACAATTTTTCAAAATCTAGCCGTTTAATATAGCCATTACCTATTAATATTTTTAATAAATTAATGAAATAATATCATTATTCAAAAATTTGTTTTCAAAAACTAGTCATTTAATATAGTCGTTACTGAATAATATTTGTTTTTAATATATTAATAAATTAATATCATAATTTAAATATTATTATTCAAATATGGCCGCTACTTGAAATTATGTCTCTATATTGTTCTCTATTTAAGCCCTTGTCACGGTTTGCCTCTTCATCTGGTCATGATGATGAACTACACTTGTTGGTTCGAAACGTGTCAGCCAAAAATTTATTTTATGTTATTTCTACCGAAAAACTTTGGTTAATTAATTATGTATCACAAAAGCTTGAATACAGAGATTTTGATTTTGTTTGTGAGTTTAGCTGAGGTTGAATTTCAACCAACAATGGGATGCATTTAGAGATGGCCATGGTTGCGGGAAGTGAGTGTTTACAGTTATAATTTATAATGTCGGGATTGACACTTTTGTCAAGCAAACCCTCCGCCAAAGTGTCTTAAATCCGGTAAAAGGTCATAATACGAAGGCTTGCCATTATCATATGAAGTGATATATGTGCAAGCCAGCCACCCCCTTCACATTATTCTGTAACTCTGGTTTGTTGTTATGATATCGAATATGAATTCATTGTTCTGATTATTAAAGGAAAGAGGGTGAATGTAGTGGGTAATTTAATGGATTCATTGTTTGAATGGCGCGACGATGGAGGTCATGTTAGCCTTGTTCTACAGCATGGAATTGATCCAACCTTCATCATGGGACTTCTTATTAGTCCTTGCCATCTGGCAATGGCCAGGGACTATAGTAATCGAAAACCTCGATGCTAGCATTAGTTAACCTGCTTGTGAGCCGTTTCTTAATGGCGGTTGATGGTGTATATTGAAAGTTTTTTAGTACATTGTAATTTACCATGTTATTTGGCCTCTTCCCAAGGCGGGGAGGCCAAACTATATACTATATTCATTACTCATCGGTTTCATTTACATTTTATTTGCATTTTGAAAGTGTTAAACTAATGTTAGTATTAGTTCGAAGCATTAAATGCTATGGGAGGTACCGAATGCAACCGAATGCAATATCAAAGTTGGTTGATTGCTTGTTGTCTTCATGACACTGCCATCTGGTACTTTGACACTGCCATCTGGTTATTTTGTAACACCTCGGTGGCTATATCTACTATGCAGACTCAAAGCTATATGTAGATGCCGAGATAGAAAAGGAAGAACCTATCTCTATGCAGACTATGCGAGATCTACTATGCAGACTCAAAGCTATATGTAGATGCCGAGACAGAAAAGGAAGAACCTATCTCTCTCGCCGAGACAGACTCGCCCCCCCTATCGTCTAAGGCTTTGGCAGCGGGAAGAAAGAAACTCGAAAAAAGCCGGCTCCAGCTACCTTTAGCGGCTGTGGGGATCGCTACCTGTGATCTCAGTCGGTTTGGCTGCGACTGAGCCGTCTCTTCAACCTGTGATCTCAGTCGGTTTGGCTGCGACTGAGCGGCTGTGGGGATCGCTACCTGTAATCTGTTAGTCTGCAGAAGGTGCCTATGCCATATTCAAATGCAGATTAGCCAGGCGCTCTTGACCATAACATATATCAGGTGTGTCAAACAATTTTTGTATGTAAATTCACCTGATCTAAGAGAAATAGCAATATTTCAAGGAAACTAAAAGGCAAAACAAAACAAAAATGAAATCTTACTTCTCCAAAAAATCGTTTGTTAACCAGAACTTGTACAGTGAAATGCATAAATAAAGCAAACATATTCTCTGTACAATAGGATTTTGTAAATGCCTCCATAGCTTATGCAATATGTAATGGCTCTACATACTGATTATATATCTCTGGCACACACTCTTTATTACTTAGGGAATGTGCAGAGTCTCATTTAGGAAACGAAGATAGAAATACATACGTCATTTCCTTCAAATTCAAAATGCCCATTGATTTTCATCCTCCATTTTCCAATATCACAACTGCACAATTCGTGTGCTTCTTTCCAAGAGCTCTATGTAGAACAGTCTCAGCCTCATCATCTATGGCATTAGGATCAACCCCTGCCAACAAGAGCTCCTATTGTCTAAAAGTTAGTTAACAGCTTCGCAAAGAAATTACTGGTCATATGAATTGACATCATTCAGCCCAGCAAAACATAATGTTAAAAGAAATTAGCTTAAAAATTCTTATATCCTTATATAACTATATTATTGAACAAAACTTGAAAGCCTTACCCGCATGCAGTCAGGTTGGCCATGAAATGCACAAACATGAGCAACAGAAGGGCCCAAGCCCTCTTTTAGCTTTGCATTCACATTTGCTCCTCTCTTTATCAGGGTTTTTAAACAGTCAGGTGTTCCAGCAGCCAGTGCAAATACAATTGGGGGGTCTCCATCCTTGTCCAGAATCTCCACATCTGCTTCAGGATACTCCAAAATAGTTTCGACAAGCTCAGCATAACCCCTCATGCATGCCAAATGTAAGGCAGTTTGTCCTTCAGCATTGTGACCATCTAGGAGAGTACCGACTGAGTTTCCAGTCTTTCCAAATGAAGCTCTCACAAGTAAATCTCTGCAATTCATTGCTTGTCAAAGGTAAAACTACAGCCATATAACTGAGAAATCTATTTGAACAAAAATTCATGCAAACAACAAAAATTTTGGAGAGTAAAGAAAATCACCTAACACCTTCCACATCCCCTTCTGAGACCATACGATGAAGAACATTTTGAGTATCCTGTACAAATTCCAAGACAGATGAGGGAGATGGCTCTGTCCCAGTAGCCTCGGAATCTTTTGATGGATCACTGGCATGAGAAACCATGAAATCTATGAGCTTCTACCCACAAAAAAATTATAGATGCCAGTCTTAATCTCAACTCAATGGCAAATAATGATAATCCTGTTGCAATTAAGTTTTTTGACAAAAAGACAAAAAGTGGTTACTCAGTACTCAAGCTGGGCATGAAGAAATAGTACAATGGTCCATCATTAATTAGTAATCATATTTATGGCAGAAATATTTCTTCACCTGACTGATCTACTTATTTTGTTTAACATTGATGGAAAGTCATGCAGCTCATTTTCCACATTCTATGGTGAAAGTCATAATTGTTTTTAATTGTGCCATCTTAGCAGTATAGTAACTATGAAGACTGCAAGGGAAATACGGTGAAAGATCCAGGCTGCCGTGCACCGATCGATCTTGTTACGGTTCTTGACGTTAGCGAAAGCATGTTGGGAACCAAGCTGGCGCTCTTGAAATGGGCCATGGCTTTTGTGATATCAAATTTGAGCCCCGAGGACTGGTTATCCATTGTTGTTTTCTCTTCGACTGCCAAACAAGTTTTACCCTTGAAGCGCATGAGTCCAGACGGCCAGCGTGCGGCTAACCGTGTCGTCGAGCACCTTCTCTGCACTGGCGGCACCAATATTGCCGAGGGTTTGAGAAAAGGTGCGAAGGTGCTCGAAGATCGTCGTCAACGGAACCCACTCGAAGATCCTTGCCATTACAATGTGGAGAATAAAACACAGTGACAAAGCAACAAAAGAAAAATCTAGCCCCAATACCTCTGTTGGTCTGTACATATGCAAATATTGTTGTTGTAACACGTGTAATACATGCGCCATGCTCTCCACATGTAATACATGCATCTTGGTGTTCCATGCTTGCTATTACAAAACAATTAAATAAATTTTTGGGCCTACATTAATTTATTAATGTATTGTTATATCTCTTGCTTAGGTTACCGGTTATGTTTTATTTTTCATACAACATCAACATATCATTCTAATTACTTGATTTTGTTACATTTTAAACTCTATGTTTTCCCAATTGATTGACAAAATTACGTAATTCCATTCACTCGGATCTAGTGTCCTATTCTGATAATGGCACAATAATGGTAAGGATTATCTACTTTTTCTTTATTTACTCGATTTCAAATAGACTCCAATAGTTAACATTGCTATGTGCCATTCTAATTGATATTTCTAATTGTATCTCTGAAACCGGGAATGCATATTTTTAAGGCACTGGACGGATATATATTTTTCCGCCATCGTCCCCCACAATCCAAATTGAGGTTCTAGCTCAATCCACATTCAAGACATGAGATCTCTCTTCATCTTAGTATATGATATGGATGATCGCGCTGATAGAGAACATGCTTACTCAATCAATAAATAGGCTCACTCAATCAAGAAAAGATCTGAGATGTCTCTTCGTCTTCGTATATGGAAGGCCACGCTTCTAATCTAATAGGTATTGATAATAGGTATATGGAGGATTGGGCCGATATTCTAATAGGCTAAGCAGTAGAGCTTCCTTATCACACATGGCTTTCACTTCTTAATAGCCATGAATTCTAACTCCTCAGAACTTAGAACACTCAGGTTGCCAGAAAGAAGTATTCAATTCGATCTCTCAGTGGGCATCGATCTATCGTACTATTTGTACTTACTTCCACTAGTGTGTAAAGGCTCTATCTACTCAAGCACGGATAATCACCTACCTACTCTCGGCTGGTGGCTCTATCTACCCAAGCACAGGAATGTGTCGAATGTCACTGAATGTTTGGTGTGTGCAATGAAAGGGACTTGAACTGATCTACAGTCATTCATTAACTACTTGGGACCTTCACCCGCCTACTCTAGATTTGTTATTGAACTGTCCATCGAGGAGGAACGCAAGAGTTGTCTGACTTCAGCCAGGAGTATCGCTCCTTCCAGAAGATCACATGCATTGAGGTCTCCAAATTCTATAGAATGCGATGCCTGTCACCAAGGTAACAGATTCTTGCAATTTTCATTAATCTACCTCCTAATCTAAGAGAAATAGCAATATTTCAAGGAAACTAAAAGGCAAAACAAAACAAAAATGAAATCTTACTTCTCCAAAAAATCGTTTGTTAACCAAAACTTGTACAGTGAAATGCATAAATAAAGCAAACATATTCTCTGTACAATAGGATTTTGTAAATGCCTCCATAGCTTATGCAATATGTAATGGCTCTACATACTGATTATATATCTCTGGCACGCACTCTTTATTACTTAGGTAATGTGCAGAGTCTCATTTAGGAAACGAAGATAGAAATACATACATCATTTCCCTCGAATTCAAAATGTCCATTGATTTGCATCCTCCATTTTCCAATATCACAACTGCACAATCTGTGTGCTTCTTTCCAATAGCTCTGTGTAGAACAGTCTCAGCCTCATCATCTATGGCATTAGGATTAGCCCTTGCCAACAAGAGTTCTTGTTGTCTAAAAGTTAGTTAACAGCTTCGCAAAGAAATTACTGGTCATATGAATTGACGTCATTCAGCCCAGCAAAACATAATGTTCAAAAACAATCAGCTTACAAATTCTTATATCCTTCTATAACTATATTATTGAACAAAACTTGAAAGCCTTACCCACATGCAGTCAGGTTGGCCATGAAATGAACAAACATGAGCAACAAAAGGGCCCAAGCCCTCTTTTAGCTTTGCATTCACATTTGCTCCTCTCCTTATCAGGGTTTTTAAACAGTCAGGTGTTCCAGCATCTAGTGTAAATACAATTTGGGGGGTCTCCATCCTTGTCTAGAACCTCCACATCTGCTTCAGGATACTCCAAAATAGTTCCGACAAGCTCAGCATAAGTTACGAGCCATTCAAAGAGAGGGGCTTTGTGCAGTGAATGAATTTTTGCAACGATGAGGTGCCACAATTACTGAAATCGCCCTACAAAGGAAGCGAAGGACCGACTCGAATAGCCTCATCGTCTGCTAGACGGAAATGTCTCGAACTCTTGTTCATATGCTCAGAATGGCACCCATAGTGTTTCATTGTTCACCTTGATTCACTGGAAGTACAAAGCACAGAGAGAGACCCTGCTATTTGGACCATGCCAAATGCTTTGGATCTTGGTAAACTGTTTAGTTATAGAAAATCAGAGAATCAAGCTTCCTCCTCTCAGGGTGATTTGCACTGCTCAAAAAGTCAAGCTAAACTGGATAAGTCAGATTGACTCGCTGGAAATATTCCTGTTTATGACAAGTATCCCAAGTTCCGTAGGCATGAGCTACATAAAAACTACAAAATGATCTGTGATGGCTTTATCTACAAGGTCATCTGCTATAAGAATAGGGTGCCTACTATTCACAGGGCAGGGACTAGCTGCCCCGCAGCCTTCCTTGTTATTCAAGAATCAGATATTATTCAAAAGTTAAAGTCTAGATTTTAGAGGAATCTATTCATACACTGTTTATGTGATAGATTTGGGTGTCTATATTGGTTATTGCAAATATCGAATGGATGTTTTATTTTTATTTTTTTTAATAATATTTTTTCCATTAAATAAAATTTATTATTTAATTAATAAATTATTAGAATTCGTAATTATTTATATTATTAAAATGTTTTTAAAATTATTTAATTCACTTTTAAGTTTAAATTCTCATCCTACCAAAATTATTTTATCTGAAACTTAAACATTCGTCATGACTAAACTTAAAATAAAAAAACTATATTCAACATATATTACATTTAATATAAACATATGCAATTTTTTTAATTCTTTGAAATGCAAAAAAAATATATTAGTTGCATTCTAAGGCTAGAGGTTGTGAAGAATTACAAAGCCACTCTTTTTATGGTTCGATGGCTAGATTAAGGGTTCCTCAACTCTGCCTTTGCCACTAACATTCGAAATTGTCTTTTAACTCCTTGGTGGTAGTTGGGCCACATTATAATAAAGCTAATCCTTCCAAGTTCATAAAACACATGGAGGAAACCCCAAAAGTCAAGTTCTACATGCCTGGTCCAAATCTGACACCCTACAACTTGCAAAAAGAGGTTAGGTTGTCCAACTTATGGAAATCTAGTTTCCATCCCAAAAAAAAAATTATTCGGGGTCAAAAAAAAGTGGAAACCCTTGATCGAGGGTTCAGTGACTTCAAAATTCTATGGGAAGGGGATTTTCACCTTCTTTTTTGAATTTGAGGATCGTGATTTGGTTTTCCATAGCGAACCTTATTTTATGGGATTCAAGGGGTTATGTTTGGATTGGTGGAGTCTAGATTTCAACGCTAAAAGTGATGTCCTATTTGCAGTCCATTTGTGGGTGAAATTCACCTCCTTACCATTACACTATTAGAGTGATATCATCTTTAGGAATATTCGCAATGCATTGGGGAAATGTATTAATCATGTTGAGCCCCTGGAGGGGCTTTGGTCGTGTGCAAGGTTATGTGTGGAGTTGGATTTGTTAAGGGCCTCCCTGTAGCCATAACCCTAAATCTAAATAGTTGGTCACACATGCTGGTAGTTGATTACAATAAAATTTATTTTAAGAGCAAGGTGTACCAAGAATATGGCCACTCTGTAAGAATTTGTAAGCTGCGAGAGGAGGAGAATCAACAAAAACAAGGAAATGAAGGGGATCAATGGTAGTAGTAGAAAAGCAGAGGAAAACCAAGACAACAAGGCAATCCACCAAAGTAGTTGAATAGTCCAGGAATAAGGAAAATCCCCATCTTCTCCCAAGAATTTCGCTATGGATGGAGAAGAAGGATCAAGCAAAGGGCACATCAGAAAGGAGAAAAGTTTTGAAGCCTTAAAATCAATAATAAAAGAAGGGTAAATCCTAGAAACACGGGATGAGGCACAAAATGAAAGCACATAGAAAGACCTTGAAAATCAGGAATTCTCCCTTGTGTTGTGGTTAGTTACCTAACCATTGAGCTTGGTGGATCTAAGGCATGGAGACTACGTCTCCACTATATGCACATCAACCATAGACTTCCACCAGCATATACATAACAAGCACTTGTATTCTCATGTGCACCACTAATAGAAGTCACACATAGTGACAAACAACGTAACTTAGTGATTTAGCCATACATATTAAGTGACCATGCAATTAAGATTTTATTACAAGTCACCAGGACCTACAACCCCTCCCAATTCATGAGAGAAATCAAACATGAACCTCTTGATAAGAAACTAGGAATAATGCAATCCCTCCATAAGAATTACTAATTCATGCATAATTGTAACGCATAATAATAACATGAAATCATTCATAATACAATAAAATATAAGTAGATACACTTTTTTGTATAAATTAATAATTGGAAACTGAGGAAGGTACTCCAACTCTTCTCCTAAATGCATTTTAGTATTTCTTATAGTTAGCTACCCCCTGCCAAATTTAGAGTCTTAGGAGGTAATTGCTCAGGATTTCTTAATGAGTCAATAAACGGTAAGAGTAAGATTCCCTTTTCTCATGTGATTTCTCAATAGCCCCCAACTACATCACTTTAGTGACTCTCAACCTAGGAAAAAACAACCACCCGGGTCCAACCAAAGAATAGAGAGTCTCAGTTCAATTCTAAGTGAAAATTTGTGTAATGGGAGGTTTACTAGCTATATGCATTGTTGCAGAGAGAATGAAACCACTTATTGAGCTAGTTTATCAATGGGTGCTAACACTATTGTTATGAGCCCCAAGGCTACACTTAATGCTTTATCAGTCCCAGTTTGTTTCTACATGGCTCAGTCTGCTTAGTAGTTTTGTCAACCCAACAAGTTTCTGAGTGGTTTATCAACACCAAAGCTAGCCACTGCTCAAGTGTTTATCAGCAAGAAATACTGACAGCCATCTTAGCTCATAAAGCACTTGAGTCTCACGACCCCATCGAAATATCTCTAGAAAACAATACACAAGAACAAGCATAAGACTTATCAAAACAATACACAAGCACAAGCACAAGCCTCAGTGAAAAATAGGGAATCCATCCCACAAGTGTAGAACACAGACATAGGAGAAGTTGAATCTTCCAGGCAAATCCACAACACTGGTAAATTCAACTCTACATTTTTTTCTATTCATTGTGCTCCCTCCTCATGTGTCTCCCTTATTGAATTACGGATAATGCATCATGCACAATCCCGAATAGCCTTCCCTCCCCCTGAACTTATTTTACCATCGTATATTAAGCATGTTAACCACACCCATGTATCTGCAAGAATCAAGACTTGTAGGCTCATCCTCCACTCAGGAGGCCCATTCTACCAATTAAATGTCTGCACAACAATGCCCTCCAACCAATAGGGATACATGTGATGAAATAAATGCACGGCTTGGATTTACAAGCAACTTCTCCTCCTCAGTCATGTGAATCTTTTTCTACTTCCTCAACCAATCAATATGTTTACGTTTCCACACTATTTACATGAATTACAATTCATAACAAATTTTACAACATGGATTAGCTATAGGGGATATCACAAATTTCTACAATGTGGTCCTAATCTATGCTAATATTGTTGGACTATAGGCCTTCGCCTCAATGGTTGGCCACCCATTTTCTACATATTTTTTCTAATTGCATATGTGTTGTGATTAATATATACCTTCCAATCCAGTATTGAGAGAAAATGTTATGTTGGAATTCTCTAGCAACCCTAGGAGATTTGATTTACGGGAAAGATTTTATTTAGGGAGAGACTTTAACGCTACCCTATCTCAGTGGGAGAGAAAGTTAGTATCTCCCATCAGAGACCAATTTCAAGAAAATTTAGAGGATCTTATGCAAAAATCAAATTTGCTAGATATTAAGCATGTAGTAAATAAATTCGCTTGAAGCAACAAAGGAACTAGCCCACGTCACATTGCTATCAAGTTAGATCATTTTTTAATCTCATATTCCTTCCCCTCTCAAGAAAATATGGTGAGTTCCCAAATTCTTCCCTGGAATAATTTAGACTATAAGCCCATTTCCTTGTAAATCGTAGAGAAATCCAACTTTGGTCACTTTCCTTTTCTCTACAGCTCAACTTGGGAAAAATTGCTTAGTTTCCAGGCCCTAGTTATAGATGCTTGGATGGGATGGGTGATGGGAAGTCTTGTCACAATTTGGAAATAAAAGTTCAGGCATTTAAAGCTAGCCATTAAAAAATGGGCACAAGATTTGAACACGGAGGACTAAGGAAAGCTATAGAAATATGAAAAGGAAATGGATTTCTTGTATAAAACATTAGAAAATGGCCCAATCACCTTTGATCTGTTGCAAGAAGAAAGAATAGAACTTATAGCTTATCACAAAGTTCTCCAAGAAGCGAAAGAAATGTGGCACTTGAAATCATGAAGTATTTGGTTAAAAGGAGGGGATATGAATACCAATTTATTTCATAAACAGGAAAAAATTTGTGTGGAAAAACAGTATTAAAGAAATAATGACTAGAGGTGGCATGGTTTCATACTTAAAATAGCTTAACGATGAGGCAATCCTCCACTTCAAGGATCTATACAACAATAACAACTCTTGCAACATTGAATTAGAAAGATCGATGTTAGAACATATCCTATAATTTATTATGCCAACAAATAATGAATCACTAACATCGCCCCTTTATGAGGAAAAAAATCATCAAGATGTCTTTACATTCAATGTGATTAAGGCATAAAGCCAAGAAAACTTCTTAGCTCATTTCTAACAACAATTTTGGGATGTCATCAAATATGAATTTTGTAGAATGGTTGGGTATACTTTTAAAAATAACTATATGGGAGGAGGAATCAATTCCTCTCTCTTGGTTCTTATTCCCAAAGAGCTCAATCCAACTAATTTCTCAAGGTTTTGACTAATTCAACTATGGAATGTCTCCAGCAAAGTGATATCCAAAATATTAGCTAGAAGGCTCAAGCCACTTATGCCAAAGATCGTTTCAGAAAATAATAGGAGCTTCATTCACCAGAGACAGATTTTCAACAATATAATCCTGGTGCAAGAAGCAATAAATGCCAATATGAATCGAGACGAAAAGGGAATGATAATAAAATTAGGCATGGAAAACTCTTTTGAATATGCAATTCATGATTTCCTCCTCAAAGTGATGGAAAAGTTTGGTTTTAATTCCAAGTTCTTAAATTGTGTAGCACTATGCATAAAATCTTTGTGGATTGCTCCATTAATCCATGAAAGTGTGGTTGGGTTCTTTCAAGCCTCTCAAGGACTCCATCAAGGATGCCCCATTTCCTCACTCTTGTGTTATAAAATGCACTTAGAAAATAAGCTACATCTCATAAATTTTGAGTAAGAATTTCATCAAACACTTTGTCTACACACAAGTAACTATTCCAATAAAATTACTTATAAATATTGCATACTACTAAGTAAAACAAAGGTCTTATTTCTGCTTATTTTTATGGATATTCTTATCTATAATTACATCATATGATTTCTTAACTTAATATTTCATTCATTCAATTTCATCGTAAAGAAATTATGTAGAAGATATTCAACCATAGGCATTAAGATCATAAAGAAACAACCATATCAAGAACACAAGCATTTACCCTGGGAAAATTGACATAGGAGGAAACTCAACAACCTTTTCCTTAGGGAAACCATCAAATTCAAAAGAGATACATTGGTCATGTACAAGGTCAAAATAGACCAACAAGATAGTTAGGTCAAATCTGGGCCAAACTGCCTCCTAGACAAGTTAGGTCTAATAAAAAATTCAGTCTACTTAACCATGAATTTTTGTCTGCAACTTGTCATAGCAATTCCGGTTATATACCTTGCCTTAGGAGTTTCAATCTTGTACCTAGCCTCAAAATTTCAGTGAGTCAAATTTGTTGAATACACTGCTTCAGTGCCTCAATTATACTTCTTAACTGCCTCAAATAGGCCAAATTACCCACCTCAGACAGATCCAAATTGCTTGCTAGGAAGGGAGGTTGAATTCCTCATATTTATAATCTTTTATTGGGTTTAATGGGTGCCTCCTATGTTGGGGCCGACTTGTTTAGGAGGAGACCAACTTGGCTTATTTTGGAGCCAAAAAATCTTTTCAAAAATTCAAAATTTCTTCTTTTCGCAAATGGAATGAGGAACATGCCGTTAATAATTTTATTTTGATTATAGCATGAAGAACATGATTTACATTCATTATTATAGGTGCATTAAGACTAAATATATAAGTTATGACGACTGACCATAGCTACAAAAATTCAACACTCCCTCTTAGCTAGGAAGGTATTCATAATGACTATCCAAATGTTCTAACTCTGACATATTTCTCTAAGAAAAGGTTATCACAAATCCAAGTACCATAATTGGGTCAACAATTGTCAAACATGGTCAAATAAGTTACCATAATCTTGTCAACAATTGTGACACATGGTACATCGATAACATCAACCATTTACCATAATTTAGATTAGCCACCTATGGTATATCTTATTGTAAATATTCGGATTAATAATCATAATAATTTGTGCATTGTTTTGATTTTTTTGAAAAATAAATGTAGTAGTGTAGTTTTTGTTATTGAAATCAAGGATTATGTTTCTATAAAATTTGCATATAGAAGTTAGTAGCATGATACATATAAATCATACTATGAAATATTTAAACTAATATTAATATAATATGGAGAAGATTAATATATATCTTTCATTTATGTAACCAAACAAATGTCTCATTGACCATCTCATAATTTGTCTATGTTTTGAATGAGAGGTGAAGAAACAATATTTATTAATGCTTGTTTGGTTTTTCTAAAAGTTATCATACTATGTCTAATAACTTTGAAAAATAATGGAGAAGGTAGGAATTCATGTTGGGTGTGGAGCTTGATTATGTTTTTTATTTAGAGGTATCGCTGCATTGGACCCCATTTCGTAATGTGGCGGCAACGCTACCAGTCAATGTTCGCCGCCAGGGGGTCCAAGGGGGCAACGATTAAAAATAGTTGTAAAATTGCCTTGTAAAATATTCTAATTTCGTAGTCAATCTAGGTCATTCATTAGGCGGAAATCGGACGGTAGAAGCTATCTTTAATTTATGGTCTTTTGCCCTAGAAGGAAACCCCTCGCTATATATAAGGGAATTGTATTGTGGCTATAGAGATGTGTATTCTGAGTGAGAGAGAGAGAGGAGATTGTGTGAGAGAGGAGGGAATTACATCGGATATGTTGTAGGTTGTATCTCTTCATTTTGTTGGACAATATTAAAGGAAGGACTGGTCGTTTCTCCATGGACGTAGCCCAAATTGGGTGAACTACGTATATCTGTGTCTCTCTTGTTTTATGGGTTTTCTGTGTTTACATTTTTGCAATATTTTGTGTGTTCTATTGTTCTGTAATATATAATTTTCTAACAATTCAAGTAGAGTGGAGAAGAACTACTTAGAAATTATATGAAAATTTCGTTGTAAAACCAAAGATTTCAATAAATGATAAAATTAAAGGAGAAGTCAAAACCAAGAGTAAAATAGAAATGACATAAGAAGGTATCATTTATTTGACTTATATATAAATTATTTAGAGAATTGAATCATAAAGAATAAAGGAAGTATACATATAAGAAGTTATGCTTTGTTATTGTTAATTTACATGGATGATATTGTGTTATTAAAAAACATAAAGATACTTGTGATAATTATATCATCATTTCATATAATAGTGACACTTTCTTCTTAACCAATATTATTGTTGTTATTAAACTGTTATATGGAAAGAGATAACCATGAGCATGAATGCTCTTTATTCTATACATAATAAATGACAAAAAAACAGTAACAAAAACAAGTTTATATGGTGTTTGTTTGATCTATAGAGTTAGTTCGAAGAGTCCTCGAAGGATGTTATCTAACCTATAAATAGTAAATGAAAAAATAGTAACAACAACAATATAGTTGTTGTATGGGTTATAAAATTAGGTGAAAAA
This sequence comes from Pinus tabuliformis, assembly GCA_031772625.1. Taxonomy (NCBI): domain Eukaryota; kingdom Viridiplantae; phylum Streptophyta; class Pinopsida; order Pinales; family Pinaceae; genus Pinus; species Pinus tabuliformis. The sequence goes on from CM062812.1 coordinate 315,038,901, forward strand.
TTATAGAGTAATGTTGAAAATAATAACAAAAGTTGTTTAGTAAAATAATTATGTATTAAAATACAAATTAGTTAGAGAAACATTAATTTATTATATATATTATCAAATTTAATTATAAAAATATAAATACAAATATAAACAAAGGTGATGTGTCTCACAAACCTATAAATAAATCTCAACTAATAATCCATCTAAAGGAAAATTTATATACATAAACATATATATCTTACAAAACAAAACAAAAAAATTGAGAACAAAGTACATGTAATGAAACATGATAATATTCATGAAAGAATAAAATGAAAATACTCAAAGCAAACATAAACTTTTTGTTTGTTATCAATCCCACATAACTTTATTTTATATATTCATAGAGCATATAATGTTTGTCCTACTCCATAATCTTATTTGTGAATATAACTGATTATAATGTCTATGAGCACTAAAGTACTCTGATTTAAACACTCTTTTCACGTAAATTATAGATGAATTAAAATGTCTATGAGCTCTAAAATACTTTGATTTAAACACTTTTCTTTATCCTCATTATTCTCGCATACCTTTCTATAAACGAATATACAATTTTTTTGTATATACATTTCTTTTATAAATACTTTCAGCTTTTGGATGGAGTTTTTCTTATGCCGATTCTTCCTTTGTAAATAATTCTAGCTTTATGATGGAATTCTTGCAATAGCCTGAAAACTAATATAAGATTCTGACATTGTCTAATAATTTTTAGTAAATACAATCCAAATACAAATTAATATAATACTAATAAATTGTCTAGTACCATAAAACATATAACAAATGTAATAATGAAACATTCCTAAAGGCAACACCAGGATTTTTTTTTGTTTATTGTAAAAGGGGGTCTAGTGAATATAGCTCAGAAATTCCAATCATTTCTTTATCTCCCATATTTAACTTGGGATTGTAAACTTTAATAAAATTGCATTACTATCATAAACATGATATTCTTGCCACCAAGTATTAATCATTCATATATATAAGGTGTGTCATGGACTTAACATAGGTACATTTCCATGGTATCGCAATGTTGTTGGTAGCTTTATGAAATTTCACATATTACATATGTCATACATTATCACTTATTGCATTACAAGTCTCTTGACACTAAAGCAAAATCTCACCTTGATGGATGAGTCGAGCGGTACAAGAAACCTATCTCTCTACACACCGTTGATTTTCTTTAGTTCAATCAGACGGATGTAAAGCGTTAGGGTTGGTTGTGAGGTAACTAACCGACCCCAACTCTCCCCCTTTGTTGCTGATTTTCGTTTTGTGGTTTGTTTTGAGGGCTCTGCAATTAACCACTTATTCCTAGGTGGTCGGTGGACTCTTTTGACAAGTGATAATTTTTCCTTCACTCAATTAAATATTCAATTTCTTATTGAAATTTTATTCTATTTCGTTGCTAGGGTTTTCTCATCTCAATTTTTCCTTTTTGGTGGAATAATGCAGGTTTCGTTCCTTTACTACAAGACAATAAAGAAGGATGAGGCGTTTCTAGCAATGCTAGTTTTGAGTATGGGCTCGTTTCCATCTTAGACTAGGTTTCTTGTACCCTTTTCGAATTCACCAAAGTGTTAATGATAGGTATTACTCTAACTTATGTCATCCACTATGATCACAGGTCTTATCTCTCCCATTATTTGTGTTTAGAAATTTGATACGAGGTTTTACTCTAGGGATCATTTTAGTCATCATCTGCAGAGTTCCTTCCTCATGTATTTAATGGGTTAATATCCTGGTCCCCTTCTAAAAAATCATGTGGCCTTAGTCTCTATTTTCTTGAAATAGATATCAGCTGATGGTTGCTTCTGGCCTTCCACTTACTGAGTTAGTCGGTTTCATGTTTTCCCAAGTGCTAGCTTCTCTTACAAGATTTCATTCTCCCCTTTCAAGTGCAGGTTGTCTAACCTCAATTTTGATAGGATTTACTATAGGGAAAGCCCTTGCATGGTTGTCGGTAATTTCTAGAGTTGTGAATGGTTCCTTTGTTGTTGGTCTTGTTGATAACAACTAGTGTTAACTTTTATCATATAATATTTTAAACGTTATTAACGGTTTAGTTCTATCAATGATACCTTAGTAAAGAAAAGAATGTGTCTGAGTTCTCTCATAATTACAATTTGCTCCTACACGAATTTTGATCAATTTTCTACCCATAACTTTATTGTCCTAGTGTTTTTCCTTATGCTTTCCTTATTGTGCTTTTAGCTACATAATATATGAAATATATAAACTATTTTATGCATGGGGAATTACTAGGGTTATGTTTCATCTAAAAATGTAATTCATAAATTCCCTCTTGTCTCTTTTTGTTAATTAATTTGAATGAGGATCGTGAACATAGATACAATTACTAGCTATTTGTTCCTATGTATTTTCACAACCCAATGTTTTAAGACACCTATACTCAACTATAAAAGTTTAAATCTATGTTTAATCCTTATGTCAATTATTTGAACTTTCATAGAATGGTTCCTTTATTTAGTTATGTTTCCTAGTTTTTGTCTCTTTTTTTCTTGCCATTAAATTGACATTTTCACTTATAGAATCCTCTTAGAAGGGACTTGTGCTTTTCGTATATGTGTGTGTGTGTGTTTGTGTGTGTCTGTAGTTTTTTAAAGTACATTAATAGAAATTGATTCCAGGCTAGCTGGCCCTCTATCATGGTACTTCTTTCATTTACAAAATAATACCAAATGGCGGGTTGTTCTAGGCTAGCTAGCCTAGATGGCTCCGACATGGAACTAACCATAATGCATAATTCTTTGGTTTGACTAGCAAATACAATAGAACGAAATTTCCCTAGTTGTCCATAAACTTGAAAGTACTTACTTTGCATAGAGTTATATTTTACAGTTATCCACTGCATAAACATACATAAAACATATGGAAACCTAGTAGGAAATGAACAACAACTCAGAAAAATAAGTACACGTACCAGTTTTGATCTTTTATATTAGGTTAGCCAGCCATACAATTCACATAAGTAGTTTACAGTAATAGTTTCAAGAAGAAACTTTAAGAAGGATTTAATATGCAGAAATGCTCTACTAGCGTACACAAAACTACTTATCTATTCCAAATTAGTTATATGGGCACAAGGAATCACTAGGGAAGGGAGAATGCTCCTCTTGACCATCAAGCACGGTGTTCCACTTGAGCTCCTCCTAAGCCGATTTCCTTTCAGATCAGTCTTTCTTGGACAGAGACCATAGAGGTCTACGTGGAAATTCCACAGGTCCCCAACCAACTCAAGAATTTATTGCCCGGAACTTTCACATATTCATAGGTCTGTATAGAAATTCCACTGGTCACAACAATTTCTCTATCGCAGTGTCCTGCCTTACCTCAACAATGTCCTGCGTGAGGTAATAAATTCTCTTCTCATCATTATTAATTGCCTTAGGTTCCCTTTCCACCCACTTGGATCTCTTTTCCCAACTAAGATATTTATCCCTGAGGAGAGGATTAATTGCCTAATAGGTGAACGGCTTTTAGCATTTCCACCTTCCCGTAATTCCTTGGCTAACAATAACTAATCTTTATAATTTAATTAAAATAAAATATTCATGTCTCACATTACACATAACATTCTATTATCCCATACTCTGCCAAGTTATTTTAGTAGAAATAATTAAAAAATTTACTATTCATTGAGGGGTATTACATCTTTGCCCCCCTCAAGCGAAACATCATCATTGGTGTTTCATGGCCTCCAAACATCCTTAAATAGACTTTGCGCATAAAATTATCATCCTACCAGGTAGCCTATTCTAGATAGTGTTTCTTCTGAATTTTTTTTTTTTTTTTTTTGTAAGTAAAGGTAATATCGTCTTTTTTCTATTCATTTAAATCAAACAGGGCAACCATATACATTTTTCAGATGGCCTCACCCTGCCCCTAAGGGAAACCAGGTCTGTTCGCCATCTTAGATTGTTATAGGCATTCCAAAAACAAAATTTTGCTAATCTGTCCATATTGGCTACATACACCAAACAACTGAAACTACTTATCGGACTACTAATTTGCATGCACAAAACAGAGAAAGAAAATCAAAACAGTAAAAACGAGCCATCAGAAGTTCATTCTCCCCTGGTTCCTATTTGCTGGTCCATCTCCATGGGCATATGCACCTAATCACCTTGGCGGGGGCCTCTTCCAACCATCCTGGACAGGGTTTGGGACATCTCCTCGATCTTGTTATTTTGGTTTATCATGATAACTTGAAAATTCTTCATTTCCTTCTGAATGTTAGGCACCCCATTGGCAAGTTCAGCCATTTCCTTAGCCACCTGTTCAAGGGCTTTAGCCAACAAACGCTTAAGGACCCAGTAGATATGCAAGGATTGTCTGTACAGGGTCATCCTGCACCTTGTATTGCTCGGGTCAGTCACCTCATCCGCTAATTCCTCTGTCTCTGAACCTGACTGCTCTTCTAGTATGCTGGATTCCATGTTTTGAATAATACGTCTATTATCTTCATCAGTCCCTTCCTGATAGGCACGGGCTGCCTCTTGAACCACAGTCAGGGTCGTTCTCCTTCCCCTGCCCAGTCCCCCTGATGAGTTTGCATTCCTACCACCCTGGGTCTCCTGCCTAGGGCGACCCCGACCGACGCGACCTCTTCCCCGGCCCGAGCGTGCCATCTCTTGTCTTGCCCTCACCTGTAAACATTCATCAATAGCAGGAGTTAGTTTGTGGGTATGCTTCTCATCATCCATCCTTGCCTCAGCGCCTTTGGATAACCCCTGGTTTCTGCTACAATTCCCTTTGTTTTCATAGGTTTGATTCTGCTCTCGCCCCTCTGGGTAAAAAAATTCAATTATACCTTCTGCCATATTGACCAGATGATGGGCAATTGGAGTAATTCTCGGGTCCCCCTTATCCTGTTTCTTCCCCTCTCCAAACTGGGGATACTTGTCACGGGTTCCCTCATAATTTCTCCCACTATTATCTCTGTAACCACTTTCCTTCTTCACAGAGTTCCCCGCCTGGTATAATCCCTTATTACCATCTCCCAGAATTTCAGAGGGGCCCTTATAGCTCTCATCCTCCCCGGTTTCACAGATATTATACATCTCCATGCTAACAATAGCGCGATATGGAAAAGAGACAGAGTTCACAGTAAACACATACCCGTGGATGACGACCTCCCTGTTGAGAACTTCTGGTTGCGGCTCTTGCAGCTGTGCCTTCGCCCCGAACATGATACGTTTTCTAATACCTACCCTAGTCTTCATATAAAAACTGTTCTCCATCCTCTTCTCTCTGCCACTACCGTCACCACTCCTCCTACTCATCTGCAGACCACTACCGCCACTACAATGCCTTGAGGCTTGGAATGACCACCTACTCATTTGATTTGTTGGGGGTGCTGCCTTCTCCCAGGAGTCACATCTGCCTGCCCTCTCAGTGTTATGATTACTCCTATCATGTCTACCTACCTGGCTTTTCATCCCGATCGTGAGTGTTTCTTCTGAATTTTAACATGGGTGGTAATTTTCTTTTGTAATCATTATTTCTCCCCATTTGAGAGTACTTAGAAGTTCGTCCAGGAACTCTCTGTTTGTTTCAATCTACATTCACAATCATCAAATTTGTCATTAGTTACCCATAAAGTGTTTTTTAAGAAGCATATACATAGGCATTTCACACTTTATTACATGCACCATCAATTATTTATGTACCCAACAAGAATCACCAACATGCATCACCTGACAAGGGAGAGCAACTTGCACTCCACGGGAGTTAGCAACCTCATTGTAAACTTATCAACAATAGGAATAAATTATTTTTAATTATTTAATGACGATGTCAATAAATAAGAATCCCGTCGTGTGGTTCTATTGTAAATTCCAGACCATGGAAGTACCAATTCCAATTTAACTAATCACATAAAAGTAATATTATTTCATAAACTATTTATTGTTCTTGTTTGTTATAATAAATTTCAACTAGTGCACTATTGTACTTGGTAGCATTATTATTTTTCCATTTTAATTTCAAATGTGCATTTGTCATGTATAAGTAAGTTTAGGATAACTTCCTTTTGCATACTTTGCTCAAGCCGACTACATTGCTCTCTCTTCGTACAATTCTGGCCCTCGTCATCCTACATTACAAGTTATTAATGAAAGTTATATGAAAATTCTCTTCCGTGAACAGTCATAAAATTTCCCCCTTTTGTGCTCAAGCGTACTTACTGACTCACACTCACTATGTTACTCTAGTATAATATTTTTTTTTATTTCTATATTGGTTCATAACATATTACTCACTTCATTCAACAACAAGTTATTTTGCTACCTTTGACATTTAAGATCTTGTGGACAACAATTTTATTCCAGTATGAGGATAACTAATTATCTTATTATACCATTCACACAATAATCATACTTGTTATCCTTATTTTTTTAAAATCTAAGAAATATTTCCTTGTCTAGTCTCCAGGATGGCTCACCACTAATAATCTTCCCTTTAGGCACCATTATACAACCATGATATGAAATAAGTCGCAACCAAACATTACCACTCACTTCAACTCACCACTTCCATGGTGGATATTATCTTTTTCCTTTAAGTGGACCTGATTTTTGTCCACATTAATTATCAATTTATTGTTTAATTCAATTGGTTTTCCTTATCTTATTATTTTCCTTCTAATCTTCCCTAGTAGGCCATCGAGGCTAGAAGCACAAGGTAATATTAAAAGGAACCATTGTGACTATTCAAAGGCACAACATGGAGTAGTACAAGCATGTTTAAATCAACAAAAGATAATAGGAAATTTACATCACCAATATCACAACAATATTCTGACTCACTTACCTGCGAGTTTTCTCAACTCTCTTCTAGGGTTTATATACCTATCTATTTTGTAAATTATTAGTTAAAGTGTCTTGAAGTTACATGGGGTCCCTTCCCCTTTTCATCTTTCATGCCTGTCAGCTATCTCAGCACATCATATTAGTGTGGACGATCTTGAAATAATGATTTGGTAAGCATATATTCATTCTAGTTAATTCATTAACAAGTTGTCATTTGTGTCTGTAGAAGTCATTTGAAGTTCTTCAAGGCACTTATCTAGGGTACCATTGATTGGCGTCACACTGCATTTTCCATGCTAGCAGTTTACACATCAACATGCATAACTAACACTTGTGCTAATATGCTACCAACATTCTCTTTATTATAGCTTTAAATCTTACTTAAAGTTATATGCTACATTTTCTTAGTTACCTTACTCGACTATCTACCTATTTCTACTCACAATTTTTTGTTTTTACCTATATCCCCATCAACTCTTCAACTTTCCTTAAAATAACTGATATTTTTTTTAATGAGTATTCAATGTACACATTCATTATTGTGTGTATGTTATCAAGCATATTTCCTAGGTTATGTTTTCTCCAATTTATGCTATTTCTCAAAACTTTTAAAGCGAAAGCATCAACAAACAATGACCAAGTTAGAGTTTTTTTCTTGTAGCTTATAGTTATACCATTTGGTGTTAATTTGTATATATTTTCTATAGTTATACTAGGTTGCTCATGAAATCTAGCCTGCACATGTTCATATTTGTCTTGTTGTACTAGCTCAGATCAAATGTTTAGTTATCGGAAGCACAATTAACATTTATATCAATTAATCCTAACTCTTTTTCCATCTATATTTCCATTAGATTTAATCTTTATGAACGGGAGGTGGTTACCAATTAGCAACTTATTCCATAATTCGGTACCATGAGTTTCTAACTCACAACAAATATTGAGCCCCTATGTTTAACAACTACATGAAATTGAAAAGCTATCTAAATTCATTTTCTATATTTTGGGGCATGGCATTTCCTTCTTAGTGGATTCCCATATTCTTCAAAATGGCTCTAATCTTGCTTACTTTATACTCACTTACTAAATTTAGTACAAAATTGATATCTTTCAAAGTATTAGAAGTAATTATTTTGAGATGCTTCTAAGTTTATTTAGTACCTTGAGATAATCTCATATACTATTACCATATCATTTTCAACTTAAAATCTCAAATATTATTTTCACTTCACTATTACGAAACTAATCCTCTTTCCATCACAAGTTACTTGATAATTATCATGACTTACCTTCATTTAGATGGGTTTTAAACAAGAAATTGTTCCCAATTATTTCACTTTCGCAACCTTCCATGCAAACGATTTTCACAGATTATTTTACCGCGGTAACCTATTTTCGGGGACCCTCTTGATGAAAAGATTTTCAGGGGAGCGGGCTCTTTATTTCACCACTTTCCTAGCACTCCTAAAATCTAAGCTTGTTCGTAATGGCTTGATCATACTGGACACATATTATTTTACTGCCGCAACCTATTTTCGGTGACCCTCTTGATGAAAAGATTTTCGGGGAAGCGGGTTCTTTATTTTACCACTTTCCTAGCACTCCTAAAATCCAAGCTTATTCGTAATGGCTTGATAATACTGGATTGGACTTTTTCATACCTAAATTAATTATATATATATATATATATATATATTATATATATATATATATATATATATAATGGTACCATCTATAACATTTTAATAACTATTAATCTCATAAATTATTTGTGGAAACAATTTTTTTGTGAATTAACACAATGGTCTTGTAACAGGAAATTATCATGCAAATGACCTTAAATTTATTTTTTTTAGGTGATTTTATATGTTATTCCTTTCCTTCTCTTCTAACATACCCATCTTAGATTTTAAAATTGTTTAATAGGATGAGATTTGGTTCCTTACCCATATACTTCTCATACCCATCTTTGATTTTAAAATTGTTTAATAGGATGAGATTTGGTTCCTTACCCATATACTTCTCTATTGTTACAGGTCATAAACTTCTTTCTTTACTTATGATTTAGAGTAGCAAAAGATGGTTCACAAATTAACATGTGCTATTAAATAAATATCTTAAACAATTGTTTGTTCCTCTAAGTGCCCAACATATCATTTTTGTAAGTAATAATTCCATCAATATTTTATAAAAAAAGTTATAGATAGATATTTATTTCAATTCATTTATCATTGATGGTTCTTAATTGGTGCTTTTTGCCCTCAATTCTATATTGTTTTAATACAATATAGTAAATATGGATTGAAGTTTTTTGCCCATCTAACTCTACTTTACTACGGGACACCACATATTTTATTACTATTTACCCTTAATCAGGCCATAGTTTAACCCCTTCCACTCTAATACCACCTTAAATATTCCAAAAAGAACACCACACAATTTTTTATTTATTTATTATAAAAAGGTGTCTAATGAATACAGCTGAGAAATTCTAATAATTTCTTTATCTCCCGGTTTCAATTTGGGACTACAAAATTTAATAGAACCGCATTACTATCATAAACATGATATTTTGCCACAAGTATTAATCATTCATATATATAAGGTGTCTCACATGCTTAACATAGGTACTTTTCCATGGTATCGCAATGTTGTCGATAGCTTTATGAAATTCTACATATTAGGTATGTCATACATTAGCTCTACTTTGGTTGGAAGTCTCTGGATACTAAGCTAATTTCTCACCTTCACCACTGAGCCGAGCATTACAAGACACCTGTCTCTACGAACACCGTTGATTTGCTTTAGTTCAATCAGATGGATGTAAAGCGTTAGGGTTGGTTATGGGGTAACTACCCCACACCCACTCCCCCCTCTATTGCTCATTTATGCTGTGAGGTTTGGTTGAAGGTTCTGCAACTACCCAGTTATTACTAAGTGGGTCGGCAGACTCTTTTCACAAGCCATAATTTTTCCTTAGCTCAATTAAACATTAAATTTCCTATTAAAAGTTTCTTTTGTTGCGTTGCTGGGTTTTCTCATCTAGATTTCTCCATTTTGGTGGAATAACGCAGTTTTCCTTCCTTTACTATGACACGATAAAGCAGGACGAGGGTTTTTTTTGGTGATGTTGGTGTTTAGTATTGGTTGGATTCCATCTTAGACTGGGCTTCCTGTACCGTTTTCGACTTCACCGGAGCGTTAATGATAGGTACTACTCTAAGTTATGTAATCCACTGTTATCATGGTTCTTTTCTCTCCCCATTTTTTAATGTTTAGGAATTTGATATGAGAGTTTACTCCAGGGATGGTTTCGGTCGTTGCCTGCGGAGTTCCGTCCTCAAGAATGTAACGGGTCAATATACCCGTCGCCTTTTAAAAATTAATGTTGCCTTCATAGTTTACTACATGGGTCTCTATTTTCGTGAAATAGGTATCCACTGATGGCTACTTCTAGCCTTCTGCTTCCTAAGTTAGAGGATTTCATGTTTTACCAAGTGCTAGCTTCTCTTACAAGATTTCATTCTCCCCTTTTAGGTGCAGGTGGTCTAACCTCGTCTGATAGGATTTGTTATTGGAAACCCTTGTCCATCTATCGGTAATATCTAGAGCTATGAATGGTACCCCTACTGTTGGTCTTGCTGCCGGAAACTAGGGTTAACTTTTATCTTGTAATATTGTAAATATTCTTAAGGGATTAGTTCTGTCAATGAGACCCTAGTCAAGAATAGAACGTGTCTGAGTTCTCCATCATTACAATTATCTCCTACATGAACGATCAATTTTTTTCCCAAAATTTTGTTGTTCTAGGGTGTTGCCTTGTGGTTTTTTTACTGTGCTTTCAGTTACGGGGTATATGCAAAATATAAGCTATTTTCTGCATGGTGAATTATTGCGGTTATGTTTCTTCTAAAAATGTGATTCATAAATTCCCTCGTGTCTTTTTGTTAATTAATTTGAACAAGGATCGTGAACATAATTTTTGTCACTGTATGTAGACAGTTACAAGCTATTTTGTTCCTATGTATTTCTGTAATCCAACGTTTTAAGAGACTTTCACTCATCTATACAAGTTTAAATCTATATTTAATACTTATGTCAGTTATTTGACTTTTCACTTAGGATGAATGGTTCCCTTATTCAGGTATGTTTCCCAGTTTTAGTTTTTGTCCTTTCTTTTCCTATGGTTAAATTGAGATATCTAGGATTACAGAATCCTCTTAGAAGGGACTTGTGCTTTTCGGATGTGTGTATTATTAAAGTAGATTAATAGAAAAATTATTCCAGGCTAGCTGGGCCAGCCAATTCTATCGTGGAAATTCTCTCATTTATAAACTAATACCAAATGGAGGATTGTTCCAGACTTGCATAAGTCTTTGGTTTGACTAGCAGATACAATAGTTATTCTGCTCTAGCTGGCAGCTGGCTTGGCCGACTCCATCCTAGTTAGTACTAACCGTAAAGTCTTTGGTTTGACTAGCACATACAATGGTTTGACTAGCAGATACAATGGTTTGACTAGCAGATACAATAGAATGGAATTTTCCCAGATTTGATATTTTAGATTAGGTTATCTCACCATAAAATTCATGTAAGTAGTTTATCATAAAATTCACTTAAGTAGTTTATAGTAATAGTTTTACCAGCGTACCCAAAAATACTTATTTGTTCTCCATTAGTTAAATCCCTAGGGAAATACTTATTTGTTCTCCATTAGTTAAATCCCTAGGGAAGAGACTGCTACTCCCAACCATCCTTTCTCTATCTCTTCTCTAGGGAAGAGAGAATGCTTCTACATGTCACAAGTCTACATGCCACATGTATTTCTTTGGCTAACCATAACTAGTATTAGTAATTTAAGTAAAAAGAAATATTTATATATATAGCATTACATGGTTTTCTATTAGCATTTCCGCCTTCCGGTATTTCTTTGGCTAACCATAACTAATATTAGTAATTTAAGTAAAAAGAAATATTTATATATATAGCATTACATGGTTTTCTATTAGCCCATAGTCTGCCAAAATAATTCAAATTTTTACTACTCACCTAAAACTCTTACAAATAAATAGATTAAAAATAACTAACATAAATAGTAAATTTAAAAAATATAATTTTATATAGTGAAACTGTAAACAAATTTGAAATGAAATAATTAAAATTTTTACTATTCACATAAAAATGTTACAAATAAATAGATTAAAAATAACTAATATAAATAATAAATTTATAAACAAATTTAATAAATATAATTTATAGATTAAAAATAACTAATATAAATAATAAATTTATAAACAAATTTAATAAATATAATTTTATATAATAATATTATAAACAAAATTGAAAAATATAATTTTATATATGTTGACAAAGTATTTTATTTAATAAATATTTAAATTAATTAATAATAAAGAAGATATAGTAAAATAATTTTTAATATAAAAAATACAAAAAATAACTATAAACACAAAAAAAAAAAAAAAACATAGTTTAAAAAAAAATATTAAAATAAAAATTATAACTTCTAATTTGTTATATACATAAAAGAAATAGAATTCAAATACAATCAATTTAACATATTCCTCTATTTTTTAAAATTCAATTTTTTTTGTATTATTTTAAAAATATAATTAAAAAAGTTATATATTATTTTATATAAAAAATTAAATTAATATATGATAATGAAAAAAATTCTCTATAAAATAATAAGGAAATTGTAATTACCAAAAATTAATAAATATACTATATATGAGAATGATAAATAAACAATATTTTAAAAATTTAAATACTAACATTGTGATATGTTTAAATATTAAAAATGTAATTTTTAAAAAAACTTAAAATTGTTGGCTCTTTGTAACATTTTTGAATGTTGGCTCTTTGTAACATTTTTGAAATATTGGTTCTACCTAATAGAATAGTGGAAGTCTACTGGAATGTACTTGTTACTTCAAAAAAAAAAAAGCATAAAATGAGAATCTAGAAACCAAAATAGAAATTATTGGATTATTGGAATCAGTTTACGGGAATCTGGAACTCAAATTATTGGAATATTGGGAATCGGTTTATGGGAATTAGGGGAATGTTGGGACTAAAATTATTGGACTATTGGGAATCACTTGGGAATCAGGGGAATGCTTGATTATTGGGAATCATTTGGGAATCAGTTTATGGGAATCAGTGAAATTCAATTGTTTCACTTGGGAGAATCAGTTGAGACTCAGAGTATTGGATTATTTGGGAATCACTTTATTGGGAATCAGTTGAGAATCAATTTATGGGAATTATTAGGAATCAGTTCAAATTAGTTTATGGGAATCAATTTATAGGACATTGGGAATCACTTCGAATTAGTTTATGGGAATTAGTTTATAGGACAGGGAATTTAGTTGGGATAATCAGTTGGTTTATAGGACATGAAATTCAATTGGGAGAATCAGTTGGGACTTAGATTATTGGATTATTGCAAATCAGTTTATGGGAATTAGTTTATAGAAAAGGAAATTGAGTTGGGAATCGGTTTATGCAAATTAGAGAATAGGAAATTCAGTTGGGAATCAGTTTATGGGAATTAGAGAATAGGAAATTCAATCAGTTTATGGGAATTAGTTTATAGAACAAGAATTTCAGTTGGGAATCAGTTTATGGGAATTAGAGAATAGGAAATTCAATTGGGAATCAGTTTATGGGAATTAGAGAATAGGAAATTCAGTTGGGACTCAGATTATTGGATTATTGGGAATCCGTTGGGAATCAGTTTATAAAACAATGATTCAAACCCACTTTAACTGATAATTCCTATTCCATTCTTCTCTTTTAAATCTCAATAACTCTAGTACCTTGGTGATGGAAGTTGTATTAACATGAAGGTGGCATAGAATTTTGCTAAAAAAAACTATTATTTCATCATACTTTAACACACATGTGGTGAAGATGAAAATAAAACTTTCAAAATATGAATCAATCAAATTATTACAAAATATTTATTTGTTTATATATATATATAAATAAATTAAAAATATATATTCATCAAAACTCAACTAATCATTAATTATACCAAAAATCTTACTTCCATGTGAACTAAGATACTCATAATAAGTTTAAGAGGTATTTTCCGTAAGAATCTTACTTCCACGTGAACTAATATACCAATAATAAGTTTAAGAGATATTTTTCGTTAGACTGTTTGTTTGCTCTTATACCCTAAAAAAATCAGGTATTTCCTTCTTGAAGCCGAGTATTCGATGAAGTAAATCGTGAAAGGCTTATCATTTAAGATACGTCAAACATATCCATATAAAGTAGTTGAACTGATCCGCTATACTTTAGCATCACTATTGACTAATTAAGTATAGTTGAATTTGTAATAGTGAATTTTAATTGTTAAATTCATTATTTAATATTTAATTAATTAAATAATGAATACATAATTTAATGAAGTTAAAGTGCTATTTTTTAAAACAAATGAGAAAATAAAAAAAATATTAATTAATTAAATAATTAATATATAATTTAATAAAATAAATTTGGTAATTTTTGAGTAAAAATTTATAAGATATTTAATAAAGCAAAAGTCACATTTTTCAAATAAAAAATGATAGCATAAGTGGAAAAGTTGAATACTCACTAATTAAATCGATAATTAATACATAATAAGCTAAAAGTGGCACCTCTTCTTGACAATTAATACATAATGAAGTAAAAGTGGCATCTCTTCGGAATGAAAACTAAGAAGAAAAATCGGAAAAACCACTCACGAAGTAAAGTGAATTCACTATTATGAAAAAATAAAAAGAAAAGATGGAAAAACCACTCACGAAGTAAAGTGAATTCACTATTATGAAAAAATAAAAAGAAAAGATGGAAAAACCACTCACGAAGTAAATTTTCTTACTATGGTTAGAAATAGCAAACACTATATTAAATAGTTTATTTATAATTAGTAAAAAAAAATAATGAGTATATATTGAGAATATATTTTTAAATATATAAAGAAAATAAATATTTTTAAGATGATGAGAATTATTTGCAAAGTATTTTTTGAAATGATTTAAAAATAAAATATTATAATTGATATAATTTAAAAAGTTAAAAATTAATAAATTAAAAAATAAGTATTTAAGTTCATATTATATAAAAGTTAAATATGAAATATTATAACATTAATTTATGAGTTCATTATAGAAATATCATAATATTAATTTATGTGCAATATATATTAATTTATGTGCAATATATATGAGAAGTTTTATTTTCATATAAATAAGATTTTTTTAAAAATTGTAAGTAATAAAAAAGTTTACACAAAATTTGAAATTTTTGACAATTATCTAGTTTTTTTTTATAGAGATACCATTTCTTTTTTTCATCTTATTTTTTTTTCATTTTATTAGTAACAAGTTATTTGAATGAAAACCAAAATTACAACAATCCTCTCTAAAAATATTAGAAAAAACAAAATTAGATATATAAATAAAATTATGTGTATAGCTAATTTTTATTTTTTTTATAAGTTTGGTAGGACTCCTTTTTTCGAGTTTTACATGTCTATTATTCACCCCCCTACAAGGGGAGGGTAGCACAAGATTCAAACCCAAGAGGGTAGTACCAGATTCAAACCCAAGGTAGCACAACATTCAAACCCAAGATTAGAGACTTCATTCCACTTGGGATATATGTATAGCTAAAAGTAGTCACCAAATAACCTATTTGAAAATTTTATTAAAAAAATCATCAAATATATCTTATGTCTATTTTTGAAATCCAACTAACATAAAAATTACAATAATATGTTGCAAAAAAGTAAAATCTCTCATAAAAAAATATAGAAATAAAAGAAAAATACATATATATAATTGAGATTGCACATTCAAATCACACAATGGATTGATATTCACCATATAAATTAATTTATAGTAGTATGTTAAAAAAAAATGTAAACACTCTCACGAAAAATATAGAAGAGTACCATTAAAAAAAAAGTGTATATAAATAATTGAGATTACCATAAAGAAGCATGGATGTACATTCAACTCACACAATAGTTTGATAATCACCATATAAATTAATTATTGTAGTTATGATTTCAGTATTACTACATCTTACTAAGTCTGCTCATATTGAATGATTGTGTTGCTAATCATTGTATATTCATATTTAATCTTGACTACCTACTATCTAATTTGGATGGATAAAAAGATCAAATGATTTTTAAAATTGGAATTGGTAACAGATTAAACAAAAGAAAAATTTAGTGATAGGTGTACTACATACTTGTTCTCTTTCTGAGCTCTGTTTTCCATTCATACTTTGTTTCTATGGTCTTCTATTTGTTGCAAACCTAAAGGGACTTGTAAATGTTGGGAATAGAGTTCACCCTTCTTACCAACGTCTCCCTTTGACTCTACTGCAGCAGGGGCTCACAAACCATCATTGTTATCCCTTTAAACCAATAAAGCTACATCACATGAATAAAAAAAATTACTGATCGAATACTGGACAGGATGTGTTTAATATGTGTGCGACTATAAAAACTCTTCACAATTCTTCCATCACTGCAAGGTGCCTCATTGATTCTACAACACTTCGAATTAAACCATGAAGAAAAAATAATACTTAAAGCGGCTGCATGACAGACTAGGTCATAAAAGGGCATGAAACAGACCGAGAAATACATACGAGAGATGGGAATCCTTCCGAAATTGTGGAGCCTTTGGAGTTGTGCGCAATTTTAAGAAAATGCAGGAGTTGAACGCAGTTTGGTATTTCTCAAACGAACTAAATTTCGCCAATCTACTTGGACAATCGTTCATCTACTTGTTAACTTGTTTCCACTGCATGTCTATTTTCTTCCTAAGCTCCTGTGGATTTTGCTGAGAAGGCACACCACGAATAAATGTTGGGCAGTGTACGTAGCGCTGGAAGCTCTGGTAGCTAAGTAATGAGCAAGGCGTTAGAAGAGGAAGTGTGAATTTTAAGTTTTAACTCAGATCCAATTGGAAACAAAATGATTCACGATGTGGTGGAAAAAAGTACAAGGAAAATGAATTCCGGCCATGCAGCTCAACCAAAAAAATAAAAGAGCAACCGTAGCACCTCCGTAGCTGATACGACGACTGTGAACCACTGTCACAGGCGTTATAAAATACCATTGTGCAATACCTTGTCAAGCCGCATACGAGCTGAGCGAGGAAGAACTCTGATTGGGTCTCCTGGTATGGATGAATTTCATTAAGATAAACGTCAATATATACAATCTAAAGGGTAGCCCTTGGGATTCAGATTCAATGATCTTTTCCTATTCTAATTTATTTACATAAATTTACTAAATCCAAGAAAATTAGGTGTATAACCAAATTTATTTTTTTGGTTTATTTAACTAATATTATTATGATTATTATTTTAATAATCAATCTTAACTCATATTAAATTTTTAGAATTATATTCTAAAATTATTTGAAATTTAAATTTATATTATTATATTCTAAAAAGACAGCTATTTTCTTTTTCAACCTTTTTAGTCTCATACATATGACAATTCTATGCATCTATAACATTTTGGAATTTCCTAATACCATTTTTTAATATGAAGTTTGTATGAGTTTATTTTTTTTAGTAATGTTGATATTTTTTCTCAGTACTTAAAATAGAAAGAGACTTTTGATCTTCTGAATTATGGTTGATCACATTCTTATAATGTTAACTTTCTAGTATATTCTAATTTTTTATCACACCATAATTTCTCCTTAAATTTAGATGTAGTGATATTATTACTCTTATCATTATTCTACAGAGTAACATCTTCCTCATTTACCAAATGATTTAGCCAATAAATGACATCTTATGTCACCTCTGCTTGTGTCACAAGTGGTTTCACCTAGAGTTTGAAGCCAGCTTAGGAAGCCTCTTCTTGTGTCACAAGTGGTTTCACCTAGAGTTTGAAGCCAGTATAGGAAGCCTCTTTTCTACCATGTGGTTTATCATGTTCTTGTCTATGTTCCCCCAAGTTAGGACGATAAGGGAGCACATGAGTAGGGAGATGTGCAATGGAGACAAGGGGAAACACCTGAAAATTGTAGGGAAATTCAAGGGTGATGGGAGGACATTGAGGTCGCTAGAATAGAAGTCCCCATCTATGCATTATAAAAATAAGAATAGTAATGATAAAATCCCTGCAATAAAAACCCACCCCATGCAAATTCACCATTGTGCAATCTAATGAAAACACTATAATCATGTCTATCTTGAAATCATGGAAACTTTTAAGTTTGTTGGATTATGAAAAGGGATATCAAATTCTACTTTCTCCATATGATTTTTTATGAGATTGGAACCATATCTAAAGATCCTAAAATAATTAATGGTAATATTAAAATTTTGAGTAACCTTTTATATCCTTTTATTTTAAGAATCTAATATTCCCCTTAATTACCAAGGTTATATAGTCTTACAATCTCTATTTCCTATCTTTGTTCTATTTTCATGGGTTTTGGATAAAAATTATGGGATGGGGTGTCTAGGAATCCCTCTCTAGGAGAGGGTGATGCTCCAACATCCTCATTTTGGGGAAATATATTCCACACACTAAGGAAACATTCTTCCCATGTGTTTCCCCAAATTTTCCCCAAAAGGGGATGTGCTAAAAATGTTTCCTAGGTGCCCCCCCATCCTTATAGCATGGAAATGTGGGGAGTTCACCTCTTACCAAAATGGATGTCTCCCCATGGAACATTGTTTGTATTACATTAAGTACCTAGTCATAAACATACTCTCAAGGAAAAGGCTCATTTCTGTGAGGGGTTTGGAAGGTATATTACCTTTAATGTTAAAATTATAAGTTATAAAATGTTTTTGAATTTACTCTATATTTTTCCATGATTCCATAGAGATGTTGAATCTCAAACTTCATAACCACATATGATAATATGAGTAGTAGGAGTCTCAAATAAGAGCTTCTTCTTATTCTAAAGAAAAGTGTTGATTGATTTACAATTGTTTTCAAGATCATAATAAGCTTTCAACCCTCCATTTATCATGGTCTTACACTATAGTTATTGATTTTTGGATTAATATGGGCCTTATATAGGGCTTAACAATAGTTCCACTAAAACACATGATGAAGATTGATTTCGAGATATTTGTAAAAAGTCACTTCCTCCAAAAAAAAATTTCATACACAAAATTAACATAAGTAATATTTTTAGATTTGATTGTCATAACCTTTGTTTTGTTAGCGTTAATAGTAAGACGCCTACTAAACCATAAATTCGTGAAATTGTTTAGTCATTTGTGATGTCACAAAGACAACTCACTATAAGAATGATATAATCAACATAAAGAAGAATGATGATGACTATTTCGACTAAACTCTTGTTGACAAAACCTTCTTCTTCCAAATAACTATTTAACTTGTCACCATATAATGTCAAAAGAGTTAGGGAACAAGGAACAACCTTTCTTAACTCCTATATTACAATCAATTTATTATGACCAATGCTCCATCTTCCTAAACATGGCAATAATAAGTGGAAGCTGAATGTTTTACATTTTAACCATTTTACCCAAATTCAACACAATTGTTAGTGAAATTGCATTATTTAGAGCAAAGATGGGTTTAGTGTCATAAAAACCTTGTAAAATACCCTAATTATACAACTCAAAAATTCAAATATAAAATTCCAACAAATGATGACTAAACTTATTGAAAAACCTTCTAAAAAAATATGCCATAAAAAGAACCAAAACTTCAACATTTAAACTATGTTGATAATAACAAATTACAACATGAATTTTTAAAGAAAATTAACTTATGTGAATTTAATCACCGCACACCTATATTTGTTTAAGAAATTTTTTACTTATTGGATGACTTATTACTAGTGTTATATGAAATAGACAAATTTGCATGGAAAGGGATTATTTGGATAAGGCAACATTTAGAATATGTTGATAATAACAATTTATAACATGAATTTTTAATAATTAATAGTAGAAAATTAACTTATGTGAATTTAATGTGATTTTTAATTATTAATAGTAGAAAATTAACTTATGTGAATTTAATGAAAAAATATTAGTATTATTTATATTAAATCATTTGTTTAAGAAATTTGTTATTTATTGAACGACTTATTAAGAGTGTTATATGAAATAGACAAATTTGCATGGAAAGGGATTGTGCGGATAAGGTGAAAGATAATTTCTCCACCCTTTAAGTATGTTAAGTTTAGGTTGGGATATGCTTACATGGGAGAAAAATATACCTACTAATGAGATGTTATTGTTAGAAACATAGAAGAGAGCAGAGAGCAATTAAACAAAACACACATTGTTCTACTTTTATATTTTTATTGATCATAATAGTTACACATATATATAGGACATAAATCTTTGACTTCCACACATCTAGATAATGACTACAACTCATACATAGGAAACAACAACTTCTCGATTGATGCTTGGAAACTCTAAATGACAACTCATGACAACACATGGAAGCATTACTTCCAATACCCTCCCTTAATGCTTACATGGAAAACATTGAAAACACGTATTGCAACAACAAGGATAACCTATGTCTCATTGTTCTTCATGAGAACTCAGGTCCACGCTGGAATCTTGAAAACACTTGTTTCACCACCACTTCTTCAAGTTGTCACTTAGCCTCCATTTAAAACATAACCACCTTTCACCATCGTTGATGAACATTGCAAGATCAACAATATTTACACCTCGCCTCGTCAGGGCTTCTGCGATAAGAGTCATCAAGCAATGAACTACCCTATGGACCAACAACCATCTGTCGGATACACTTTTGTCTATCTATGAGTTACTAAGATGGAGGTCTGGATACTGAATGTGTTCCAAATTTGATCAAACAACTTGACCTTACTAACACAAGAATTGATGTTGCGGACACAAGAGCTTCCATTTTAAGAACCACCAACCCTTTTTATAACCCGAATTGAAAGAAACAAAAAACTACTTGACAAAGACATCTCACAACTACAAAATCAATAATCATCAAACTATCAACTGTCATCGAGGCATAGAAAGTCCACATCCCTCCTTAACACATGTCAAAATTTGTTCATCTGATTCAATCTTTATCTTCGAGTTTTCTCGTCTTCACAAAGCATTTTTTAGAGTGGTCAATTCCAACAAACTTACACTCACATATTGAGTTGACCAGACTCAATATGTTCAAAATGCAAACTCCAAAATTTGAGATCATAACAAGATTGCAACAAAAACATCTGATGAAGATATCTCTTCCCTCAAGAAGTGAAAAATTGAGATGTGCCTCCAATTTTAACACTTTTGACATATCACTAGCCACTTGTAACTCCTCCACACCAGATATCAGAGTCAAATCCGTGTAGGAGAATGTATAGTTTGTGGGCATGATTTTGCAAATTTATAATATGACAACGCACACAATTTTGTCAAAACCATCCAAGCATGAATTTGAATCCTTTGAACATTTTGAGCAGATAAGTACAAACACAAATTTATAGATAGCAAGATAACAGAAGGATCTGACGATGCTTGAATAAGTTGCAAACAACAAACATATCTACACACACAGGATCACAAACAATTTCAAACACTAAAAGTAAACACGCATACATCTATACTAATATGTACAGAAACAATAACACTGAGGATCCCTCACATATTATTGGCCCTCCCTTGAGCGATTCAAGCCTATACCAGCTCTATTACCTTGTTATAAATATAGAAGAGAGCAAAGAGAACAATTAAGAACAATACAAAACACACATCGTTATACTGTTATATCTTTAGTTACAAATATATTGGACATAAATCCCTGACTTCCACACATCTGGAACATGACTACAACTCATACACAAGAAGCAACAACTTCTAGATTTACAAATATATTGGACATAAATCCCTAACTTGCACACATCTACAACATGACTACAACTCATACATAGGAAACAACAACTTCTAAATTGACTATGAAAAGCTCTGAATAATAACTCATAAAAACACATAGAAATATTACTTTCAATAATTATCACTTAAATATGAGATATTATCCCTTAAATGATGTAAAACTTCATCCAAATTAAACCACCCTCGAAATATGTTAATTCCAAAACATAAAGTGTATCCTCACCTCTACCCATAAAATTTGTAAACATAAAATAAATTAGTTATGTGGTCTGCAGAACTGTAGAACCGTTGACCATACCCTGAAGGTAACTACAGCAGCCATGGACAACTTATTTTGCCCAATCAGCGACGGCGGTGCATTTCTACACCTAGGACCCTACCCTCAGGGTAACTACAGCAGCCATGGACAACTTATTTTGCCCAATCAGCGAGGGCGGTGCATTTCTACACCTAGGATACTCCCTCCATGCATTCCAATTTCAAACTTATCGAGGGGATATTCTTTAAAGCTTAAACATGCAAACACATATTTTATTAAAAGAGGCGGCCGGCTTTTTATTACTATACGAAAACGTCTTGTTTATGTTTTAGGTGCAAGATTATTAAAATTTTAAAATGGCTGAGACTTTACCAGTCATGACAAGTAACAAGTATTAAGCGTATTTATATGTGTGCAACTAGTATACGTTCACATGTCATACAGTACTGGGAGCATCTGAGTTCTTTGTAACATTTTAAAATCTTAGGAGGGACCTTCATATTTGCACACCACAACCGACATTTTCTTGTCGTTTACATCACCTAAGAGGTTGACGAGACTTATCTAATGGATAAATTATCATTTTAATATTATTTTGGACCTGCATTCGCATTAATTAAATACCAAGGGTAAGACTTTCTCAAGGATAGGCAACTGTCATCTTGACCCAGGGTTAACATGATTTTAACTCAGTTACCGTTGTTCACTGGAAGGTTTCACTCGGAGAACTCAAGGCCAATAAATATAGGCTTCATTGTTGTATTAAAATGTATGTTCTATTAAATAAATCTGAAGGAGTGTAGAAATTCTTTCAAAGTGTCTTTCGTCATTCAGTGTATGTGTTTTATTAAATTTGTTGTCAAGTTATTGATAACTTCAATTTTCACAGATTTATTAACCAGATATGTTTAGTGAATTTGCTAATTTGTTTTTGAATGGTTTATGATTTAATTTGATATACTTTTAAATAAAAATATATAATTAGTAAATTGAGAAAGATATCAACTGGAACATTGTTCTCACCATGACCAACAGGGTATTATTTTTTTTTCTCGATAAAACTGATCTAATTATATTACAAAAAAGCCAAAATTACAGCAAAAATTTACATTTGGGCCAAGGCCCTGTTCCTTCAGAGAGATTTTCCCCATGAGTTATCAATCCTAGCAAAACTGGCACTGAGAGAGACCAGCTTACCTTCCTTCTGACATATCCGACATTTAGAAGTAACATGGTGGACATATGGGTTGACACAGTTGATACATAATTCAACACGGTGGATACGTAATTCGACACGGTGGATACATAATTCAACACTGTGGACATGTAGATTGACACGTAGACTAACACTGTGGTGATTTGGACCGACACGATAGACATAAACCCCGTAACAAACATACAAAGTGAGCAAAATGAAATAGTCAGAGAGATGCATTCCTTGCCGCGAAGACAGAGCGTCTGCAAAGTTAGTCTTCATCCGTGGTATGAGGCTCGTCCATGGCTGGACCCTTAAGCTTCTTCGAATCTTCCGCGTCCGAGCGCGAGCTCCGCTGAACAGGTTCACTAGGGCCGGCATCATCCTTCTGAATTGGTCGTCTGAAGTCGACAGTGGGAGTTTCCATATCAACCTTCGGCACAGTCACATTTTCCAGACGCCCCCGTATGTTGCTGCAATGCTCCACGGTGACCGAAACGATGAGGGTATTGTTCGCCAATGTGCATGGGATTCGGTATCGAATGGCCGGGTGTTCCGTGTGACCACACTCCTGAATTCCCCTGCTGCCTCTTACATTGCTGCTCGGAGGCCTATTTTGCTCGGAGGTGATCTCCACTGAAGAGGAAGGCGAAATGTTAGGCCTTTGTGAGGCTGAACGACCCCTTGAACCTCCTCTGTGGCTGCTCATCCTGAGCCTTTCTCTGGTTATCCAACAATTGCCTCCCAAAACAGAATTACCCTGAGATACCTTACACCAGGCCAGAGAATGTTCTGCCTCTGCCAACACCCACTCAAATTGCTTGAAGGAATGCGGAAGAGTGGTTTGGGATTCAAACTTAATAACATCCATATTCCTCGAATGCTGCAGCGCATTGAATGGCGCCTGCACTGGACTGAACATTCCAACGACATCACCCTCCGTGAAAACCTTACCTTTCGAGCCCATTGCTTCACCTTCCGGCGAATTTAAGGGGCATGCGTACTGGTGTGGCGTGGCTCGTCCGGGCTGACAGCTGCCCATGTGACGAGCCACATGCCCCTCACGGCTCATTAACACCCGCATCCGGGAGAGGGAGATCTTTTTGCACCAGAGAGATGCAATCTTTCTTAAGTTGATCATTTTCAACCATATCTAATGAACCCGAGAAATAAGGTATCGACTGAGTCACTCCTTGATTTGCCAACCGATCTGCCACCTGGTTTGCTGTTCTTCTTACATGATGGAAGGTTAAGTTGTGGGGAATGAGGAGCTTTTCCTCCAGGGATTCCAGACGACTTAGCAACCTCCAACTTTTTGCAATCTTGACAGCTCTGGCTCCAGCTTGTATTCTTTTGGCTGTCTCTATTAGTATGAGCGAGTCCCCTTCAACTTCAAGGGGGGAGAGGTTATACTGCTCAGCTAAACAGATTCCTTTCCATAGTCCTTCCAGCTCTGCGGCGTTGTTGGTGTTGTTGCCTAATGAACCAAAATACAAGAGTATTACTTCTCCGGAATGTTGTCTAATGACCCCGCCGAAGCGACCAACAGGGTATTATTACTTTTAGTTTAATTTATTATTTTCAGTTTAACTTAATTCGATTACAGATTTGGAAAATATATTTAGGAGAAACCTGAAATAAAGATGGTCTTTCTTTTCAGTACATTTATGAAATTTTTGGCCAACGCGTTTCGAACCAACAAGTGTGGTTCATCATCAGGACCAGATGAATAGACAAACCATGGCAAAGGCTTAAATAGAAAGCGATGTAGAGAATTTCAAGTAACGGCTATATTTGAACAATTAAAAGCAAATATTATTCAATAATGGCTATATTAAACACAGCTATTTTTTGAAAACATTATTTAAATAATGATATTATTTCTTTAATTTATTAAAAATATTAATAAGTAACGGCTATATTAAACGGCTAGTTTTTGAAAAATAATATTTAAATTAATTTATTAAAGTCAAGTATTACTAGTTTTTGAAAAATAATATTTAAATAATGATATTAGTCTATTAATTTATTAAAAATATTAATATGTAACGACTATTAAATTCATTTATTAAATCCAAATATAACTAGTTTTTGAAAAGTAATATTTAAATTGTGATATTATATTTAAATAATGATATTAGTTTATTAATTTATTAAAAATATTAATATGTGACGACTATATTAAATTGCTAGTTTTTGAAAATAATATTTAAATTTATTTACTAAAACCAAATATAACTAGTTTTTGAAAAATAATATTCAAATTGTGATATTAGTTTATTACTTTACTAAAACCAAATATTAATAAGTAACCACCATATTAAACAGCTAGCTTTTGAGAAATAATATTTAAATTAATTTATTAAAAAAAAAAATCAAAGTCAAACTTTAAAGGAGGGGAGTCAAAAATTATAAAAACGAGTCAAGACCCTAATCTAGAAAAGATAATTTGATAAATAATTAATGGAAATAAAATAAACTAAATTAAAAATAATTAATGGAAAATTAAATAAAATAAAACAAAAATATATACAAGTAAAATATATATATATATATATATATATATATATATATATATATATATATATATCCAAAGAAGCATAAGGTGGCTCCAACCTTTAGGCCTTTAAATACCATCCGGAGCTCCCTTAAATTTGTAAAAGACCTATTGGACCCCAAGAATATAATGGGTGTTTACATTATCCTGTGCTCTTGTCGGACTCCCTACATTGGTGAGACTGGTCACTTGATTAATCAAAGGATTCGTGAGCATGTTTTTGACATCAAGCATGGAAGAACCCTCTCCTCTACTTTGGCGAAGCATGAAGATAAATCCAAGCATCACATCTGCATTGAGGAGGCCCAAGTCATTGCTAGGGTTAATCATTTCCATCATTGTAAATTGAGGGAGGCAATAGAAATTGGAAAAAGACAAAATAATTTGAATAGAGATGATGGTTGGAATATTAGTAGAAGTTGGGTCTGTGTCTTGTCCTCCTACTTTTTTAGGCTTCTTTTTGAGATTTATTTTGTTTCTTTGTTTATCTATGTAAGTATTGGCATTCTTTTTATGGTATTTGTTGTTGATTTATTCTTCATTAGAGTTTATTCAAGAATCGGATATTATTCAGAAGTTAAAGTCCAGATTTTAGAGGAATCTATTCATACACTATTTACGTGATACGTTCGGGTGTCTATATTGGTTATTGAAAATATCGAATGGATGTTTTATTTTTTATTTTTTAATAATATTTTTTCCATTAAATAAATTTATTATTTAATTAATAAATTATTAGAATTTGTAATTATTTATATTATTAAAATATTTTTAAAATTATTTAATTCACTTTTAAATTTAAATTCTCATCCTATCAAAATTATTTTATCTTAAACTTAAACATTTGTCATGAGTAAACTTAAAATAAAAAAACTATATTCAACATATATTATATTTAATATAAATGTATGCAATTTTTTGAATTCTTTGAAATGCAAAAAAAAATCTATTAGTTGCATTCTAAGGCTAGAGGTTGTGAATAATTACACAGCCACTCTTTTTATGGTTTGATGGCTAGATCAAGGGTTCCTCAACTCCGCCTTTGCCACTAACATTCAAAATTGTCTTTTAACTTCTTGGTGGCATCTCGGCCACATTATAATAAAGCTAATCCTTCCACGTTCCTAAAACACATGGAGGAAACCCCAAAAGTCAAGTTCTACATGCCTCATCCAAATCTCACATCCTATAACTTGCAAAAAGAGGTTAGGTTGTCCAACTTATGGAAATCTAGTTTCCCTCCCAAAAAAATTTTATTGTGGGTCGAAAAAAATTGGAAACCCTTGATTGAGGGTTCAATGACTTCAAAATTCTATGGGAAGGGGCTTTTCACATTCTTTTTTGAATTTGAGGATCGTGATTTGGTTTTCCATAGCGAACCTTATTTTATGGGATTCAAGGGGTTATGTTTGGATTGGTGGAGTCTAGATTTTAACCCTGAAAGTGATGTCCTATTCGCAGTCCTTCTGTGGGTGAAATTCACCTTCTTACCATTACACTATTAGAATGATATCATCTTCAGGAATATTCGCAATGCGTTGGGGAAATGTATCAATCATGTTGAGCCCCTGGAGGGGCGTTTGTCGTTTGCAAGGTTATGTGTGGAGGTGGATTTGTTAAGGGCCTCCCTGTAGCCATAACCCTAAATCTAGATAGTTGGTCACATATCCTGGTAGTTGATTACAATAAAATCTATTTTAAGAGCGAGGTGTACCAAGAATATGGCCACTTTTTAAGAAGTTGTAAGCTGCGAGAGGAGGAGAATCAACAAAAAGAAGGAAATGAAGGGGATCAATGGTAGTAGTAGAAAAGTAGATGAAAACCAAGAGAACAAGGCAATCCACCAAAGCAGTTGAATAGACCAGGAATAAGGAACATCCTCGTCTTCTCCGAAGAAATTCACTATGGATGGAGAAGGAGGATCAAGCAAAGGGCACATCGGAAAGGATAAAAGTTTTGAAGCCTTAAAATCAATAATAAAAGAAGGGGAAATCCTAGAAACATGGGATGAGGCACAAAATGCAAGCATAGAGAAAGACCTTGAAAATCAGGAACTCTCCCTTGTGTTGTGATTAGTTACCTAACCATTGAGCTTGGTGGATCTAAGACATGAATACTATGTCTCCACTATATGCACATCAACCATAGACTTCCACCGGCATATACATAACAAGCACTTGTATTCTCATGTGCACCACTAATAGAAGTCATACATAGTGACAAACAACATAACTTAGTGATTTAGCCATACATATTAAGTGACCATGCATTTAAGATTTTATTAGAAGTTACTAGGACCTACAACCCCTCCCAATTCATGAGAGAAATCAAGCATGAACCTCTTGATAAGAAACTAGGAATAATGCAATCCCTCCATAAGAATTACTAATTCATGCATAATTGTAACGCATAATAATAACATGAAATCATTCATAATACAATAAAATATAAGTAGATACACTTATTTGTATAAATTAATAATTGAAAACTGAGGAAGGGACTCCAACTCTCCTCCTAAATTCATTCTAGTCTTTCTTATAGTTAGCTACCCCCTGCCAAATTTAGAGTCTTTGGAGGTAATTGCTCAAGATTTCTTAATGAGTCAATAAATGGTAAGATTCAGAGTCCCTTATATCATGTGATTTCTCAATAGCCCCCAACTGCAACACTTCAGTGACTCTCAACCTAAGAAAAAACAACCACATGGGTCCAACCAAAGAATAGAGAGTCTCAGTTCAATTCTAAGTGAAAATTTGTGTAATGGGAGGTTTACTAGCTATATGCATTGTTGTAGAGAAAATGAAACCACTTATTGAGCTAGTTTATCAATGGGTGCTAACACTAGTGTTATTAGCCCCAAGGCTACACTTAATGCTTTATCAGTCCCAGTTAGTTTCTGCATGGTTCAGTCTGCTTATCAGTTTTGTCAACCCAACAAGTTTCAGAGTGGTTTATCAACACCAAAGCTAGCCAATGCTCAAGCGTTTATCAACAAGAAATAGTTATAGCCATCTTAGCTCATAAAGCACTTGAGTCTCACGACCCCATCAAAATCTCTCTAGAAAACAATACACAAGAACAAGCATAAGACTTAGCAAAACAATACACAGACACAAGCACAAGCCTCAGTGAAACATAGGGAATCCATCCCACAAGTGCAGAACACAGACTTAGGAGAAGTTGAATCTTCCAGGAAAATCCACAACACTGGTAAATTCAACTCTACATTTTCTTCTAGTCATTGTGCTCCCTCCTCATCTGTCTCCCTTATTGAATTATGGATAATGCATCATGCACACTTGAATAGCTTTCCCTCCCCCTAAACTTATTTTACCATTGTATGTTAAGCATGTTGACCACACCCATGTATCTGCAAGAATCAAGACTTGTAGGCTCATCCTCCACTCAGGAGGCCCATTCTACCAATTAAATGTCCGCACAACAATTCCCTCCAACCAATAGGGATACATGTGATGAAATAAATGCATGGCTTGGATTTACAAGCAACTTGTCCTCCTCAGTCGTGTGAATCTGTTTCTACTTCCTTAACCAGTCAATATGTTTATGTTTCCACACTATTTACATGAATTACAATTCATAACAAATTTTACAACATGGATTAGCTATAGGGGATATCACAAATTTCTACAATGTGGTCCTAATCTATGCTAATATTGTTGGACTATAGGCCTTTGCCTCAATGGTTGGCCACCCATTTTCTACATATTTTGTCTAATTGCATATGTGTTGTGATTCATATATACCTTCCAATCCAGTATTGAGAGAAAATGTTATGTTGGAATTCTCTAACAACCCTAGGAGATTTGATTTATGGGAAAGATTTTATTTAGGGGGAGACTTTAACACTACCATATCTCAGTGAGAGAGAAAGTTAATATCTCCTATTAGAGACCAATTTCAAGAGAATTTAGAGGATCTTATGCAAAAATCAAATCTGCTAGATATTAAGCATGTAGTAAATAAATTCGCTTGGAGCAACAAAGGAACTAGCCCACGTCACATTGTTATCAAGTTAGATCATTTTTTAATCTCATATTCCTTCAAGAAAATATGGTGAGTTCCCAAATTCTTCCCTGGAACAGTTTAGACTATAAGCCCATTTCCTTGTAAATCTTAGAGAAATCCAACTTTGGTCGCTTTCCTTTTCTCTACAGCTCAACTTGGGAAAAATTGCTTAGTTTCCAGGCCCTAGTTATAGATGCTTAGATGGGATGGGTGATGGGAAGTCTTGTCACAATTTGGAAATAAAAAATCAGGCATTTAAAGCTAGCCATTAAAAAATGGGCACAAGATTTGAACATGGAGCACTAAGGAAAGCTATAGAAATATGAAAAGGAAATGGATTTCTTGTATAAAACATTAGAAAATGGCCCAATCACATTTCATCTATTGCAAGAAGAAAGAATAGAACTTATAGCTTATCACAAAGTTCTCCAAGAAGCGAAAGAAATGTGGCACTTGAAATCATGAAGTATTTGGTTAAAAGGAGGGGATATGAATACCAATTTATTTCATAAACAGGAAAAAATTTGTGTCGAAAAACAATATTAAAGAAATAACGACTAGAGGTAGCATGGTTTCATACTTAAAATAGCTTAACGATGAGGCGATCCTCCACTTCAAGGATCTATACAGCAATAATGACTCTTGCAGCATTGAATTAGAAAGATCAATGTTAGAACATATCCTATAATTTATTATGCCAACAAATAATGAATCACTAACATCGACCCTTTATGAAGAAAAAAATCATCAAGATGTCTTTACATTCAATGTGATTAAGGCATCAAGCCAAGAAAGCTTCTCAGCTCATTTCTAACAATAATTTTGGGATGTCATCAAATATGAATTTTGTAGAATGGTTGGGTATACTTTTAAAAATAACTATATGGGAGGAGGAATCAATTCCTCTTTCTTGGTTCTTATTCCCAAAGAGCTCAATCCAACTAATTTCTCAAGGTTTCGACTAATTCCACTATGGAATGTCTCCAACAAAGTGATATCCAAAATATTGGCCAGCAGGCTCAAGCCACTTATGCCAAAGATCATTTCAGAAAATAATGGGAGCTTCATTCACCAGAGACAGATTTTTTGACAATATAATCCTGGTGCAAGAAGCAATAAATTCCAATATAAATCGAGAGGAAAAGGGAATGATCATAAAATTAGGCATGGAAAACTCTTTTGAATATGCAATTCATGATTTCCTCCTCAAAGTGATGGCAAAGTTTGGTTTTAATTCCACGTTCTTAAATTGTGTTGCACTATGCATAAAATCTTTGGGATTGCTCCATTAATCCATGAAAGTGTGGTTGGGTTCTTTCAAGCCTCTCAAGGACTCCATCAAGGATGCCCCCTTTCCCCACTCTTGTGTTAGAAAATTCACTTAGAAAATAACCTACATCTCATAAATTTTGAGTAAGAATTTCATCAAACACTTTGTCTACACACAAGTAACTACTCCAATAAAATTACTCATAAATATTGCATACTACTAAGTAAAACAAAGGTCTTATTTCTGTTTATTTTTATGGATCTTCTTATATATAATTACTTCATATGATTTCTTAATTTAATATTTCATTCATTCAATTTCATCATAAAGAAATTATGTAGAAGATATTCAACCATAGGCATTAGGATCATAAAGAAACAACCATATCAAGAACACAAGCATTTACCCTAGGAAAATTGACATAGGGGGAAACTCAACAACATTTTCCTTAGAGAACCCATCAAATTCAAAAGAGATACATTGGTCAAGTACAAGGTCAAAATAGACCAACAAGATAGTTAGGTCAAATCTGGGCCAAACTGCCTGCTAGACAAGTTAGGTCTAATTAAAAATTCAGTCTACTTAACCATTAATTTTGGTCTACAACTTGTCATAGCAATTCCGGTTATATACCTTGCCTTAGGAGTTTCAATCTTGTACCTAGCCTCAAAATTTCAGTGAGTCAAATTTGTCCTTGAATATACTGCTTCACTGCCTCAATTATACTTCTTAACTGCCTCAAATAGGCCAAATTACCCACCTCAGACAGATCCAAATTGCTTGCTAGGTAGGGAGGTTGAATGCCTCATATTTATAATCTTTTATTGGGTTTAATGGGTGCCTCTTATGCTGGGGCCGACTTGTTTAGGAGGAGACCAACTTGGCTTATTTTGGAGCCAAAAAATCTTTTCAAAAATTCAAAATTTCTTCTTTTCGCAAATGGCATGAGGAACATGTCATTAATAATTTTATTTTGATTATAGCATGAAGAACATGATTTACATTCATTATTATAGGTGCATTAAGACTAAATATATAAGTCATGAAGATTGACCATAGCTACAAAAATTCAACACTCCCTCTTAGCTAGGATGGTATTCATAATGACTATCCAAATGTTCGAAAGATGACATATTTCTCTAAGAAAAGGTTATCACAAATCCAAGTACCATAATTGGGTCAACAATTGTCAAACATGGTCAAATAATTTACCATAAGCTTGTCAACAATTGTGACACATGGTACAGCGATAACATCAACCATTTACCATAATTTAGATTAGCCACCTATGGTATATCTTATTGTAAATATTTGGATTAATAATCATAATAATTTGTGCATTGTTATGATTTTTTTGAAAAATAAATGTAGTAGCGTAGTTTTTGTTATTGAAATCAAGGATTATGTTTCTATAAAATTTACATACAGAAGTTAGTAGCATGATACATATAAATCATACTATGAAATATTTAAACTAATATTAATATAATATGGAGAAGATTAATATATATCTTATGTAACCAAACAAATGTCTCATTGACCATCTCATAATTTGTCTATGTTTTGAACGAGAGGTGAAGAAACAATATTTATTAATGCTTGTTTGGTTTTTCTAAAAGTTATCATACTATGTCTAATAACTTTGAAAAATAATGGAGAAGGTAGGAATTCATGTTGGGTGTGGAGCCTGATTATCTTCTTTATTTAGAGGTATCGCCGCATTGGACCCCATTTCGTAATGTGGCGGCAATGCTGCCGATCAATGTTCGCCGCCAGGGGGTCCAAGGGGGCAACGAGTAAAAATAATTGTAAAATATTCTAATTTCATAGTCAATATGGGTCATTCATTAGGCGGAAATCTGATGGTAGAAGTTATGTTTAATTTAGGGGTTTTTTCCCTAGAAGGAAACCCCTCGCTATATATAAGGGAATTGTATTGCGACTATAGAGATGTGTATTCTGAGTGAGAAAGAGAGAGGAGATTGTGTGAGAGAGGAGGGAATTACATCGGATATGTTGTAGGTTGTATCTCTTCATTTTGTTGGATAATATAAAAGGAAGGACTGGTTGTTTCTCCATGGACGTAGCCCAAATTGGGTGAACTATGTATATCTATGTCTCTCTTGTTTTATGGGTTTTCTGTGTTTATATTTTTGCAATATTTTATGTGTTCTATTGTTCTGTAATATATAATTTTCTAAAATTCAAGTACAGTGGAGAAGAACTACTTAGAAATTATATGAAAAGTTCATTGTAAAACCAAAGATTTCAATAAATGATAAAATTAAAGGAGCAGTCAAAACCAAGAGTAAAATAGAAATGAGATAAGAATGTATCATTTATTTGACTTATATATAAATTATTTAGAGAATTGAATCATAAAGAATAAAGGAAGTATACATATAAGAATTTATGCTTTGTTATTGTTAATTTACATGGATGATATTGTGTTATTAAAAATCATAAAGATACTTGTGATAATAATATCATCATTTCATATAATAGTGACACTTTCTTCTTAGCCAATATTATTGTTGTTATTAAACTGTTATATGGAAAGAGATAAACATTTTGTTTGTTATCAATCCCACATAACTTTATTTTATATATTCATAGAGCATATAATGTTTGTCCTACTCCATAATCTTATTTGTGAATATAACTGATTATAATGTCTGTGAGCACTAAAGTACTCCGATTTAAACACTCTTTTCACATAAAGTATAGATGGATTAAAATGTCTATGAGCTCTAAAATACTTTGATTTAAACACTTTTCTTTATCCTCATTATTCTCGCATACCTTTCTATAAACGAATATACAATTTTTTTCTATATACATTTCTTTTATAAATACTTTCGGCTTTCGGATGGAGTTCTTCTTATGCCAATTCTTCTTTTGTAAATAATTCTAGATTTATGATGGAATTTTTACAATAGCCTGAAAACTAATATAAGATTCTGACATTGTCTAATAATTTTCAGTAAATACAATCCAAATACAAATTAATATAATACTAATGAATTGTCTAGTACCATAAAACATATAACAAATGTAATAATGAAACATTCCTAAAGGCAACACCAGGATTTTTTTTTTGTTTATTGTAAAAAGGGGTCTAGTGAATATAGCTCAGAAATTCCAATCATTTCTTTATCTCCCATATTCAATTTGGGATTGTAAACTTTAATAAAATTGCATTACTATCATAAACATGATATTCTTGCCACCAAGTATTAATCATTCATATATATAAGGTGTGTCATGGACTTAACATAGGTACATTTCCATGGTATCACAACGTTGTTGGTAGCTTTATGAAATTTCGCATATTACATATGTCATACATTATCACTTATAACATTACAAGTCTCTCGAGACTAAAGAAAAATCTCACCTTGATGGATGAGTTGAGAAGTACAAGAAACCTATCTCTCTAAACACCGTTGATTTTCTCTAGTTCAATCAGACGGATGTAAAGTGTTAGGGTTGGTTGTGAGGTAACTAACTGACCCCAACTCTCCCCCTTTGTTGCTGATTTTCACTTTTTGGTTTGTTTTGAGGGCTCTGCAATTAACCACTTATTCCTAGGTGGTCAGTGGACTCCATTGACAAGTGATAATTTTTCCTTCACTCAATTAAATATTCAATTTCTTATTGAAATTTTATTCTATTTCGTTGCTAGGGTTTGCTCATCTCGATTTTTCCTTTTTGGTGGAATAACGCAGGTTTCCTTCCTTTACTACAACATAATAAAGAAGGACGAGGTGTTTCTAGCAATGATAGTTTTGAGTATGGGCTCGTTTCCATCTTAGACTAGGTTTCTTGTACCCTTTTTGAATTCACCAAAGTATTAATGATAGGTAATACTCTAACTTATGTCATCCACTATGATCACGGGTCTTTTCTCTCCCATTATTTGTGTTTAGAAATTTGATACGAGGGTTTACTCAAGGGATAATTTAAGTCGTCATCTGCAGAGTTCCTTCCTCACGTATTTAATGGGTTAATATCCTGGTCCCCTTCTAAAAATTCATGTGGCCTTCATAGTTTACTAACTAGGTCTCTATTTTCTTAAAATAGATATCGACTAATGGTTGCTTCTGGCCTTCCACTAACTAAGTTAGAGTGTTTCATGTTTTCCCAAGTGCTAGCTTCTCTTACAATATTTCATTCTCCCCTTTCAAGTGAAGGTTGTCTAACGTCAATTCTGATAGGATTTACTATAGGGAAAGCCTTTGCATGGCTGTCAGTAATTTCTAGAGTTGTGAATGGTTCCTCTATTGTTGGTCTTGTTGATAACAACTAGGGTTAACTTTTATCCTGCAATATTTTAAACATTATTAATGATTTAGTTCTATCAATGATACCTTAGTAAAGAAAAGAATGTGTCTGAGTTCTCTCATAATAACAATTGGCTGCTACACAAATTTTGATCAATTTTCTACCCATAACTTTTTTGTCCTAGTCTTTTTCCTTATGTTTTCTTTACTGTGCTTTTAGCTACATGGAATATGAAATATATAAACTATTTTATCCATGGGGAATTACTAGGGTTATGTTTCATCTAAAAATGTAATTCATAAATTCCCTCTTGTCTCTTTTTGTTAATCAATTTGAATGAGAATCGTGAACATAGATATAATTACTAGCTATTTGTTCCTATGTATTTTCACAACCCAACGTTTTAAGAGACTTATACTCAACTATAAAAGTTTAAATCTATGTTTAATAGTTATGTCAATTATTTGAACTTTCATAAGAATGAATGGTTCCTTTATTTAGTTATGTTTCCCAGTTTTTGTCTCTTTTTTTCTTGCCATTAAATTGATATTTTCACTTATAGAATCCTCTTAGAAGGGACTTCTGCTTTTCGTATATGTGTGTGTGTGTGTGTGCGTGTGTATTTTTTTTAAGTATATTAATAGAAATTAATTCCAGGGTAGCTGGCCCTCTATCGTGGTACTTCTTTCATTTACAAAATAATACCAAATGGCGGGCTGTTCTAGGCTAGCTAGCCTAGACGGCTCCGACCTGGAAATATCCGTAATGCATAATTCTTTGGTTTGACTAGCAAATACAATAGAACAGAATTTCCCTAGTTGTCCATAAACTTGAAAGTACTTACTTTGCATAGAGTTATATTTTACAGTTATCCACCGCATAAACATACATAAAACATATGGAAACCTAGTAGGAAATGAACAACAACTCAGAAAAATAAGTACACTTACCCGTTTTGTTCTTTTATATTAGGTTAGCTAGCCATACAATTCACATAAGTAGTTTACACCAATAGTTTCAAGAAGAAATTTAAAGAAGGATTTAATATGCAGAAATACTCTACTAGCATACACAAAACTACTTATCTATTCCATATTCGTTATATGGGCACAAGGAATCACTAGGGAAGGGAGAATGCTCCTCCCAACCATCAAGCACGGTGTTCCACTTGAGCTCCTCCTAAGCTGATTTCCTTTCAGATCAGTCTTTCTTGGACAGAGACCATAGAGGTCTACGTGGAAATTCCACAGGACCCCAACCAACTCAAGAATTTATTGCCCACAACTTTCACATACTCATAGGTCTGTATAGAAATTCCACTGGTCACAACAATTTCTCTATCACAGTGTCCTGCCTTACCTCAACAATGTCCTACGTGAGGTAATAAATTATATTCTCATCATTATTAATTGCCTTAGGTTCCCTTTCCACCCGCTTGGATCTCTTTTCCTAGCTGAGATATTTATCCCTGAGGAGAGGATTAATTGCCTAATAGGTGAACCGGCTTTTAGCATTTCCACCTTCTCGTAATTCCTTGGCTAACAATAACTAATCTTTGTAATTTAATTAAAATAAAATATTCATGTCTCACATTACATATAACATTCTATTATCCCATACTCTGCCAAGTTATTTTAGTAGAAATAATTAAAAATTTTACTATTCATTGAGGGGTATTACATCTTCGCCCCCCTCAAGCGAAACATCATCATTGGTGTTTCATGGCCTCCAAACATCCTTAAATAGACATTTCGCATAAACTTCTCATCGTACCAGGTAGCCTATTCTAGATAAAGTGTTTCTTTTGAATTTTAACATGGGTGATAATTTTCTTTTGTAATCATTATTTCTCCCCATTTAAGAGTACCTAGAAATTCATCCAGGAACTCTCCGTCTGTTTCGATCTACATTCACAATCATCAAAGTTGTCATTAGTTACCCATAAAGTGTTGTTTAAGAAGCATATACATAGGCATTTCACACTTTATTACATGCACCATCAATTATTTATGTACCCAAAAAGAATCACCAACATGCATCACCTGACAAGGGAGAGAAACTTGCACTCCACGGGAGTTAGCAACATCATTGTAAACTTATCAACAATAGGAATAAATTATTTTTAATTATTTAATGACGATGTCAATAAATAAGAATCCCACTGTGTGGTTCTACTGTAAATTCCAGACCATGGAAGTACCAATTCCAATTTAACTAATCACATAAAGATAATAATATTTCATAAACTATTTATTATTCTTGTCTCTTACAATAAATTTCAACTAGTGTTCTGTTGTACTTAGTAGCATTACTATGTTTCCATTTTAATTTCAAATGTGCATTCGTCATGCATAAGTAAGTTTAGGATAACTTCCTTTTGCATACTTTGTTCAAGCCGGCTACATTGCTATCTCTTCGTACAATTCTGGCCCTTGTCATCCTACATTACAAGTTATTAATGAAAGTTATAGGAAAATTTTCTTCCGTGAACAGTCATAAAATTTCCCCATTTTGTGCTCAAGCGTACTTTCTAACTCACACTCACTATGTTACTCTAGTATAATATTTTTTTTTATTTCTATATTGGTTCATAACATATTACTCACTTCATTCAACAACAAGTTATTTTGCTACCTTTGACATTTAAGATCTTGTCGACAACAATTTTATTCCAATATGAGGATAACTAATTATCTTATTATACCATTCACATAATAATCATACTTGTTATCATCATTTTTTTTAAATCTAAGAAATATTTCCTTATCTAGTCTCCAGGATGGCTCACCACTAATAATCTTCCCTTTAGTCACCATTATACAATCATGATATGAAATAAGTCACAACCAAACATTACCACTCACTTCAACTAACCACTTCCATGGTGGATATTATCTTTTTCCTTTAAGTGGACCTGATTTTTGTCCACATTAATTATCAATTTATTGTTTAATTGAATTGGTTTTCCTTATCTTATTATTTTCCTTCTAATCTTCCCTAGTAGGCCATCGAGGCTAGAAGCACAAGGTAATAATAAAAGGAACCATTGTGACTATTCAAACACACAACGTGGAGTAGTACAAGCATGTTTAAATCAACAAAAGATGATAGGAAATTTACATCACCAATATCACAACAATATTCTGACTCACCTTACCTGCGATTTTTCTCAACTCTCTTCTAGGGTTTCTATACCTATCTATTTTGTAAATTATTAGTTAAAGTGTCTTGAGGTTACATGGGGTGCCTCCCCTTTGCATATTTCATGCCTCTCAGCTATCTCAGCACATCATATTAGTGTGGATTATCTTGAAATAATGATTTGGTAAGCATATATTCATTCTAGTTAATTCATTAACAAGTCGTCATTTGTGTCTATAGAAGTCATTTGAAGTTCTTCAAGGTACTTATCTAGGGTACCATTGATTGGCGTCACACTGCATTTTCCATGCTAGCAGTTTATGCATCAACATGCATAACTAACACTTGTGCTAATATGCTACCAACATTCTCTTTATTATAGCTTTAAATCTTACTTAAAGTTATATGCTACATTTTCTTAGTTACCTTTCTCAACTATCTACCTGTTTCTACTCACAATTTTTTGTTTTTACCTATATCCCCATCAACTCTTCAACTTTCCTTAAAACAATTGATATTTTTTTAATGAGTATTCAATATACACATTCATTATTGTGTGCATGTTATCAGGCATATTTCCTAGGTTATCTTTTCTCCAATTTATGCTATTTCTCAAAACTTTTAAAGAGAAAGCATCAACAAACAATGACCAAGTTAGAGTTTTTCTCTTGTAGCTTATAGTTATACCATTTGGTGTTGACTTGTATATATTTTCTATAGTTATACTAGGTTGCTCATGAAATATAGCCTGCACATGTTCATATTTGTCTTGTTGTACTAGCTCAGATCAAATGTTTAGTTATCGGAAGCACAATTAACATTTATATCAATTAATCCTAACACTTTTTCCATCTATATTTCCATTAGATTTAATCTTTATGAACGGGAGGTGGTTACCAATTAGCAACTTATTCCATAATTCGGTACCATGAGTTTCTAACTCACAACAAATATTGAGCCCCTATGTTTAACATCTACATGAAATTCAAAAGCTATCTAAATTCATTTTCTATATTT
This sequence comes from Pinus tabuliformis, assembly GCA_031772625.1. Classification (NCBI taxonomy): domain Eukaryota; kingdom Viridiplantae; phylum Streptophyta; class Pinopsida; order Pinales; family Pinaceae; genus Pinus; species Pinus tabuliformis. The sequence goes on from CM062812.1 coordinate 315,078,435, forward strand.
TCGGGCATGGCATTTCCTTCTTTGTGGATTCCCATATTCTTCAAAATGGCTCTAATCTTGCTTACTTTATACTCACTTACTAAATTTAGTACAAAATTGATATCTTTCAAAGTATTAGAAATAATTATTTTGAGATGCTTCTAAGTTTATTTAGTACCTTGAGATAATCTCATATACCATTACCATATCATTTTCAACTTAAAATCTCAAATATTCTTTTCACTTCACTATTACAAAACTAATCCTCTTTCAAACACAAGTTACTTGATAATTATCATGACTTAACTTCAATTAGATGGGTTTTAAACAAGAAATTGTTCCCAATTATTTGACTTTCGCAACCTTCCATGCAAACGATTTTCATAGATTATTTTACCATCGTAACCTATTTTTGGTGACCCTCTTGATGAAAATATTTTCAGCGAAGCGGGTTCTTTATTTTACCACTTTCCTAGCACTCCTAAAATCCAAGCTTATTCGTAATGGCTTGATAATACTGGATTGGACTTGTTCATACCTAAATATATATATATATATATATATATATATATATATATATATATATATATATATATATATATATATATATATATATATATATATATATATATATATCTTATGGTACCATCTATAACATTTTAATAAGTATTAATCTCATAAATTATTCGTGGAAACATTTTTTTGTGAATTAACACAATGGTCTTGTAACGGGAAATTATCATGCAAATGACCTTAAATTTATTTTTTTTAAGGTGATTTTATATGTTATTCCTTTCCTTCTCTTTTAACATACCCATCATAGATTTTAAAATTGTTTAATAGGATGAGATTTGATTCCTTACCCATATACTTCTCTATTGTTACAGGTCATAAACTTCTTTCTTTTACTTATGATATAGAGTGGCAAAATATGGTTCACAAATTAACATGTGCTATTAAATAAATATCTCAAACAATTGTTTGTTCCTCTAAGTGCCCAACATATCATTTTTGTACGTAATAATTCCATCAATATTTTATAAATAAAGTTATACATAGATATTTATTTCAATTCACTCATCATTGATTGTTCTTAATTGGTGTTTTTTTCCCTCAATTCTATATTTTTTTAATACAACATAGTAAATATGGATTGAAGTTTTTTTCCCTTCTAACTCTACTTTACTAAGGGACACAACATATTTTATTATTATTTACCCTTAATCAAGCCACAGTTTAAACCCTTCAACTCTAATACCACCTTAAATATTACTTAAAAAACACAACACAATTATTTATTTATTTATTGTAAAAAAAGGTCTAATGAATACAGCTGAGAAATTCTAATAATTTCTTTATCTCCTGGATTCAGTTTGGGACTATAAAGTTTAATAGAACCACATTACTATCATAAGCATGATATTTTTCCGAGCAGTACAAGACACCTGTCTCTACGAAAACCGTTGATTTGCTTTAGTTCAATCAGATGGATGTAAAGCGTTAGGGTTGGTTATGGGGTAACTACCCCACACCAACTCCCCCCTCTGTTGCTCATTTATTCTCTGCGGTTTGGTTGAGGGTTCTGCAACTACCCAGTTATTCCTAAGTGGTCGGCAGACTCTTTTCACAAGTGATAATTTTTCCTTAGCTCAATTAAACATTCAATTTCCTATTAAAAGTTTCTTTTGTTGTGTTGCTAGGTTTTTCTCATCTAGATTTCTCATTTTTGGCGGAATAACACAGTTTTCCTTCCTTTAATATGACACAATAAAGCAGGACGAGGGTTTCTTTTTGGCGATGTTGGTTTTTAGTATTGGTTGGATTCCATCTTAGACTGGGCTTCCTGTACTATTTTCGACTTCACCGAAGTTATGTAATCCACTGTTATCATGGTTCTTTTCTCTCCCCATTTTTTAATGTTTAGGGATTTGATACGAGGGTTCCAGGGTGTTGCCTTGTGTTTTTTTACTGTGCTTTCAGTTACGGGGTATATGCAAAATATAAGCTATTTTTTGCATGGTGAATTATTGGGGTTATGTTTCTTTTAAAAATGTGATTCAGAAATTCTCTCTCGTGTCCTTTTGTTAATTAATTTGAACGACGATAGTGAACATAATTTTTGTCAGTGTATGTAGACAGTTACAAGCTATTTTGTTCCTATGTATTTCTGTAACCCAACATTTAAAGAGATTTTCACTCATCTATACAAGCTTGAATCTATATTTAATACTTACGTCAGTTATTTGACTTTTCACTCAGGATGGATGGTTCCCTTATTTCAGGTATGTTTCCCAGTTTTAGTTTTTGTCCCTTCTTTTCCTGTGGTTAAATTGAGATATCTAGGATTACAGAATCCTATTAGAAGGGACTTGTGCTTTTCGTATGTGTGTGTATATTTTTAAAGTAGATTAATAGAAAAATTATTCCAGGCTAGCTAGGCCAGCCAATTCTATCGTCGAAATTCTCTCATTTATAAACTAATACCAAATGGAGGATTGTTCCAGACTAGTTGGCCTGGCCGACTCCGTCGTGGTTAGTACTAACCATAATGCATAAGTCTTTGGTTTGACTAGCAGATGCAATAGTTGTTCTAGACTTGCATAACTCTTTGGTTTGACTAGCAGATACAATAGTTGTTCTGCTCTAGCTCGCCTGGCTGACTCCATCCTAGTTAGTACTAACCGTAATGCACAAGTTTTTGGTTTGACTAGCAGATACAATAGAATGGAATTTTCCCAGGTTTGATATTTTAGATTAGGTTATCTCACCATAAAATTCACATATGCAGTTTATCATAAAATTCACGTAAGTAGTTTATAGTAATAGTTTCCAGAGAAATTTCATCAAGGATTTAATCTGCAGAAAGATTTTACTAGCGTACGCAAAAATACTTATTTCTTCTACATTAGTTAGATCCTTACGGGAAATCACAGGGAAGAGACTACTCCTCCCCACCATCCTTTCTCTATCTCTTTTCTAAGGAAGAGAGAATGCTTCTACATGTCACAGGTCTACATGCCACGTGTCTACATTAATGGTCCATTAATTGCCTAATCCCTTCAGCATTTCCACCTTCAGGTAATTCTTTGGCTAACCATAACTAATATTAGTAATTTAAGTAAAAGGAAATATTTATATATATATCCTTATATGGTTTTCTATTAGCCCATAGCCTACCAAATTTTTTTTTCCCATGGAAAAAGTTGTAATTTCTATCGATATAAAGAAGAAATTACATTTTGCAGATGCCAAGTGCATATTCATATGGAGGTAGAGATGCCTGACGAGTTCATAAGCTTTTGACCAAAAAGAAAAACAATTATGTCTCTACGTAGGGAGTCTGTTGACTGCTATACTATGATTATACTAGTTTGCGGCTATAGTAAGTATGATCAAAAATCTATCAGGCTCTTCGCAGAGAGCACTAAAACTTTAAGCATCCAAAAATGAGTTTGTAACCAGTACCAAGTTGTAGAATATGTACAGTAAATACAAAGATAGTCTATAATAGGTGTGGGCCTTATAGCCCATTATCTGTAAGATCATCAAAAGGTCTGTGGTAATGCTGGTAGAAGGTCCCGTCAATCTCTTCGTGTATCAACCAGTCATTTCCTTGTCTATGCGCTGCCTCTTTGGATAGTTGATCTGCCCCTGTATTTTGTTCCCTGTAAATGTGTTGACAGACAAAGGAGTCAAAGGATGTAATCAATATTTTAGCTTCATCTAATATATGCCTCAATGAAAATGATTTGCAATGAGATGCATCATTCAATCAGTTGCAAACGATTTTAGAATCGCCGAATAGCTGCAGGTATCTGCATTGTTTTTGCAGTGCAAAGTCGATAATATGTTTTGCTGTGCATAGTTTAGCAAAGTTATTGGTTCCCCTGCCTAAATTAATTTGGATCTTGAAGCAATGATTTTCATTAAGATGAAGGATGGCCCTGCCCCCACATCCCGCCTCCTGTGCAGAGCCATCAAAGTAAGCCTAGGGCTTAGATTTGTCAATGGTTTCAAGTCTGATGGTGCGTGGAGGGGTGCTGGAATCTTCGGCTAGAAGCAGGTCAAAATCAGCGATGGTATGGAGCAAGATGGCAGGCCAATGGGGGGATCTATGGTTGAATATAGACTGGTTGTGAGCAATCCATAGTGCCCAACATACAAGAAGAGGCATATTTGTGGTTTTTCCTTTGTGATTTTGACACCATGTATTCCAGGCACCCATAAGATTGAGCCCATGCCAGTTTTTTAAGGTAGGATTGTGAGCAATGATGGAGTTCCAAAATTCCTTTGCTGTGGGGCCGTTTAGAAAAAGTTTCTCTGTGCTTTCTTCATCTCTGTGACACAAGTGGCACCAAAAACGGCCATAAAACGATCTCTTCATCAGGTTAGTCCCGGTAGGAATCTTGTCAAAAAGGATATTCCACATCAGTAAGCGAGACCAGGGGGCTGCCTTGAGCTTCCAGAGTATTTTCCAAATTGGAAGAATGTTCTGAGGCTTGTGTGGTTCCATTAGCCTTATATAACCCTGTTTCGGGGAGTATACATCGTGTTTGGCAAAGGCCTAGATTATCTCATCCGGTCCATCAGTGAGACGGATGTGTGCCTAGGTAAGGGAATCCGTATAGTCCTGCCATTCATGCTGCCACTGAACCGGAATGTCCAATTCACGAGCCAATATCCATGCCTGATGAAGAAAAGAGGAGTTGTTGTTGTCGCCAATGTGCTTGATGTGGGTGATACCCCTACTGTGTAGATACCTTATTAAGTCTACAGATAGTCTATGAGCATTGCCACAGCCTACCCACGGATCCAAACCGATTCGAACAACATTGCCCTCCTTGATACGCCATGTGATGCCTTCTCGCAGGAGGGGTAGTGTACCGATGACTGCTTTCCAGATATTGGATATGTTATTTCTCGTTCCATGCTGCTGTCTGAACCAGTCCATCAGGTTCATAGGCTAGATATACTTCACATGTGCAACTCGGGACCTTAGACTGTTGGTGGTAATAAGCTTCCAACCAAACTTAGCCACCAAGGCTCTGGAAAAAATATCAAGCCTCTTGATGACCCATCCTCCCCATCTCTTGGGTTTTGCAATAGTGTCCCATTTGACCTAGGAAAAAAGCTTGCTTGGTTGATTACCCTTCCATAAAAATCTGCAACATATACTCTATAATCTGTTTAGAATACCTTTTGGTATCCAGGACAGGGTCATCCAGTAGATTGGAGTTGCTTCAATCACCGCCTTGATGAAGATCTGTCTGCCTGCCCGAGATAGGTATTTATGGTACCATATCTGAAGTCTCTTTTCCACTTTTGCAACAAGCCATGTCCAGTCCGCTATCCTATATCCGAGAGGCTTTAATCTAAATCCCAGGTATTTTATACCCTCTACCAGATTCAGAGAGGTAAAAGGAAAGCGCTGAGATGTGTATGTGATCTCATGTTGTGAGCAGCCAACTGTAGTTATCGTGGACTTACTATCATTTATCACCATCCCTGTGGCTTGTTGAAATAGATTGAAGATGTTCTGGAGGGCCGTGGTATCCCCAATACTGCCATTTAAAAAAATGAGAGTGTCGTCAACAAAAAATAGATGAGTGAGGAAAAAATTCTCAGCTATTTTGATGCCTGACAGGTGATTTATATCACGATCAGATGTAATAGTCCTACTTAATCCTTCCATTATAAGTAAGAATAGTAAGGGTGAGAGTGGACATCCCTGTTTGAGGCCTCTCTCTGAATTGAAGAAAGTTGTAGCTTCCCCATTAAGTAGCACATTGTAAGATACATCTGTTATACAGCTCATTATCCATTTGATATATGCAAAAGGAAATCCTAGGTGGGTCAGCAGTAGTCTGATGTAGAGCCAATTTTCTCTATCAAAGGCCTTAGATAGGTCCACCTTAAGTATCATACCTTTCTGCTTTTTAATTTGCATGGTGTGGAGGAGTTCCTGCACTGTAGCGATAGCTTCATGTATCTATCTGTGGTGTAGAAAAGCAAACTATTCAGATGATATATGTCAAGAGAGGATAGGCTTCAGGCAATTAGCGATGATCTTTGCAATAATTTTATACAGACAATTACAGAGGGAAATGGGACGAAAATCATTGAATGAGGCGGGATTGTCAGATTTCGATATGAGGGCTATGAATGTGGATTTGATGGCCGGAGATATTCTGCCACTCCTACAGTTCTCCATAATCTTGAGCAGGTCATTACCAAGGATTTCAAAGAAAGCTATGTAAAAATTAATGGTCCACCCATCTGGACCAGGGCTCTTATCTTTTTTAAACCATTTTAAGGTTGTCTCCAGCTCTTCCATTGATACTTCCATCAACAGATCCTCTGTGTCTTCCTGTTGTACGAATCTGGGGAAATGTTCAGCCACCTGCATGATCTCCAAGATGTTCACAGCTCTAGGAGCTTTATACATGCTCCTGAAATTCCTTATAGCTAATCTAGCCAGATCCCTCTGAGATGATACTGAGTGTCCTTATTCATCACGCAATTCCCAAATAGTGTTGATGGCTTTGCAACCATTGGAAAATTTATGAAAGAACTTTGTGCTATCATCTCCTTCGGTGAGCCATATTGCCCTACTCCTGAGCCTCCAGCTTTCTTCCCTTTCCTTCAGAATTTGTCAGCACTTCATGATGTGGGAGGAGTAGAGTTCTTTGCTTTCTGGTGTAGGGAAGGTACCGTTAGATGTGTCCTCACACACAGCAATGTCTCTTTCTGCCTCCCTCAGAGAGTTGTCATCATTCATACGCTTTTGATGAGCCCAAATTTTAGAGATCCTCTTTAGTTCAGATAATTTCCTTATAAAGCCTTCAGTATGATCCTCTCCATCCAGGATGGGGTTGGTCTGCCAAAAGTTGGTTACCAAATGTATGTACGAAGGGTCTCTTAGCCAAGAGGCATTAAATTTAAAGGGGCTCCTGATCTTCTGATTTGCATCGGCCATTTCCATGAATATTGGTCGATGATCTAAGATGCCTCTAGTCCCAACACATTGACGAATGCGGGGGAGTCTGCTAAGAAGAGCTTCCTTGATGAGAAATCTATCAAGTCTTCTAGCCAGACTGTGATCTCCACTGCGATTATTAGTCCAAGTGAACTGAATCCTGGCCGAAGGAATGTCCACCCACTGATGTTCCTAAAGTAGGTTAGTGATAGTATCAGATAAGCAGTCTACCTGGGCCGAGTGTCCCCAAGATTCGTAGAAGCCGAGCGAAAAATTTAAGTCCCCTCCAAGAATGATGTTGTCTGCCTGTAGGAGGTTAGAGTGCAGTAAGGTTCTCCAATAGTTTGCCTTATCGGTGCAAGGACCATAAACATTCAAAATGCAGATTTCCAACTCCATAGAGTGGGCAAAAATATCCAATCCTATGAAGCCTCTACCTCCCCAAATATTCCTGATCTCCATAGCTTTGTTGCTTATCCCAATAGCAGAACCCCAAGATCTCCCAGACGCATCCAATGCATGGAAGGTCCAATTAGGCAGCCAGGAATTAAGTGTGTGTATTAGAGGTTCAACTAAACAGAGAATTTCTTGTAAGAAAATAATGTCTGATTGAGACAAGGTGAGCAGTCTTCTGAGCTTTATTTTTTTAGGCATGCTAGCAAACCCTCCACAGTTGAATGATAGAATCTTCATGTTGGGTGAAATTGCGGGCCATTCCTAGCTCTAAGGGCCCTGAAGAGCAACTTCTTCACCCGCGGTATGTCTGGCTTTTGTGAGGCGAGAAGGTCAGCCTCTTGAGTTCTTATGGGTAATAGGGGTAGCCACAGTGTCTAGACCAAATGCATCGAAGCATCTTTCCTTCGATCTAGAGTGGAGTGAGTACCAGGGAGATACGTAGGGGGAGGGGATGGAGTGGGAAGGGAGGGAGGTAGATGATAGGGATGGAACACAGGGGGATGAACCGAGAGCGGGGAGAGGGAGGGAGCAGGTAAGGGAGGATGGAGGGGCAAGGACCTGCGAACTAAGGGAACCCACAAAGGTAATGAGCGCCGATAGGGGGGAAGATGCGCAATTGATGGGATTAGATGCAATAACTTCGGATATGCAAGACACAGGAGGAATGTGTGAGGATGATGAAGGTAACATACTCGGCATCGAGGAGTCCTCCCGATCAGGAGCGATGCTTGCTGGAGGTGGAGATAGAGGGTGTGTATCTGAGGTGCCCTTTACTGCGTCCGCATTATCAGGAGTACCATGGGACTCCCCTGCATCCTTGACTCGCTCCTCCTGACTCTTTTTTGAATTTTGCCGAGAGGGATTTCCTTTGGGATGTTCAGTCTCCAAGCCCTGTGCATTATCCCTGATTTTCTGGAGGAGAGGACAATCCCTGTATAGGTGCCCCACTTTGTGGCATCTGCGACAGCGATACGGGATACCTTCATAGTCAATGATCTGTTTGCGTGATGTGTCCCTCCATTGAATAGTAATGAATTCCTGTAATCCGCCCCTGGTGTCCAGATTGATGAGAATCCGAGCATAAGCCATCATGCCTGTGTGCTGGTAGGATTTGTCATAGTCCATGTAGGAGCCTATCGCATTGCCAATCCGCCGGAAGATGTCTTCTGACCAGTATTGCAGGGGAAGTCCCGGGAGTCGAATCCAAACTGGTCCAATGCCAATCTGCTCAGTCTCGGGGTCAAAGAGGGGCGTCCATCGCTTGAGGAGCACCGGGGCGTGTTCAAAATGCCAGTAAGAGGACAATACCCAATTGGTGTGGTCGGCACGAGCGAATCTCAAGGCGAACCATCCCCTCACGAAAGTTTGCACGAAGGGGATGTCCACCAGATGGTGACCCCATACCTCCGTTGCCCAGGTCTTCAAGCGAGCGGCTGTGTAATTCCGACCTCTGATGCGTCCAACCAGTACCCTGTCAGCGAAGTCCATGGTCTCTCCCCACTGAATGTCCTCCTCTAATCTGAGAAAGATGTCGTCCACCTTGGATTTGAAACACTTGTACTTCTTCTTTGGTCCTAGAGGGGGAGGCTGGTTATGAGACCAGTTCAGAGGAGGGGCTGATACAACCGGGATGATGGTTAGGGTTAGACGAGGATGGGTAAGTGACACCCACAGTGACAGGGAGGGAACCGGCGAGCAAAGGAACTGCGGTGAAGCTGCCGGACGGGGGGGTGAAGGAGACTTGAGAGGTAAAACCGGCCAAAACAATGGGAATCGAAGGGGGGGGGCAAACAGCCGGGTGAATGCTCCAGACACCAGAAGGTCCAAACCAGGGTTTGGGTTCAAACAGCCAGAAACAAAACCAAGGGTTGTCGGGGAGTGGGGGGGTAAAAAGCGATGGCCAGGTGGGAGGGTCATTTGGGAGGACCACAGGATGTAACCACGATGGTTCCGCCAAGGAATATGACGGGTAATGCTCGGTGAGGCCAGAGTTGTACATACCTTCTGATGTGGAGAAAGAGGAGCACCAAATGGAGACCCCCTCCAGCGAGTCTTCAGAGTAATCAACGGCTTCAAGTTGCTCCATGATGCCAGTTGCTTCTTGGAATGGTGGACACCTCGGATAGCAGGAAAAACTGGATAGAAAACAGTGCCCAGGGAATGGACTGAGTGCAGTAGGTAAAGCGAACCGTTTGTGGGTTGTCAACCGGGAGATAGCGGCACAACGAAACCCCCTCAATATCCCAGCAGGTCAACCAGCTCGAAGCAAGGGTGTAAGGTGATGAACGGGCACAATAACTAATGGCGGAGGTGCAGGTTAACGGTAGCTCAGCATGGTTACTGTGACCTACAGAGAAACCTGAAACCCTAACCCAAACCCTTGCGAACTGCCTCCATTTTTTCTCTTAGAGACAAATATTCCCTCTCATGCATCCAGATTCATCTACTGCGATCACATTGACTCAAAAGGATGCTGAAGGAAATGAACAACTCATTTCTTTCATGAGTTTTGGCTTACAAGGGTCAAAACTAAACTATCATCCATAGTCTACCAAATTATCTTAGTAGAAATCACTAAAAACTTTAAGATTCTCCTAAAAATGTTACAAATAAATAAATTAAAAATAACTAACATAAATAATAAATTTATAAACAAATTTAAAAAATATAATTTTATATAATGAAATTATAAACAAACTTGAAATGAAATAATTAAAAATTTTACTATTCACCTAAAAATGTTACAAATAAATAGATTAAAAAAAACTAACATAAATAAAACATTTATAAACAAATTTAAAAAATATAATTTTATAAAATGAAATTATAAACAAATTTGAAAAATATAATTTAGTATATGTTGCAAAATTATTTTATTGGATAAATATTTAAATTAATTAATAATAAAGATGATATAGTAAAACAATTTTTCATATAAAAAAATATATACAATTTTTTGTAATGATTAATTAATTATACAAAAAATAATTATAAACACAAAACAAAAAAACATAGTTTAAAAAAAATATTAAAATAAAAATTATAACTTCTAATTTGTTATATACATAAAAAAATATAATTCAAATACAATCAATTTAACATATTCATCTAGGTTTTAAAATTCAATTTTTTGGTTATTTTAAAAATATAATTAAAAAAATTATATATGATTTTATATAAAAAATTAAATTAATATAAAATAAGGGAAAAAATTCTCTATAAAATAATAAGGAATTTGTAATCACTGAAAATTTATAAATATACTATATATATGAGAATGATAAATAAATAATATTTTTAAAAATTTAAATACTAACATTGCAATATATTAAAAATGTAATTTTTAAAAAAACTTAAAATTGTCAAAGGAATTAGTTCTACCGATATGGTTCATGATTTGTGTTCCAAGTAGCATGGGTTCAAGTCTCTAGAGACATGTTGGCTCTTTGTAACATTTTTGAAATATTGGCTCTACCTAATGGAATAGTGGAAGTCTACTCGAATGTACTTGTTACTTAAAAAAAACATAAAATGAGAATCTAAAACCAAAATAACGATTATTGGGAATGAGTTGGGAGAATCACTTGGGACTCAAAGGAGAACCAATTGTTGGGAGAATCGGTTGGGACTCAAATTATTGGATTATTGGGAATTAATTCGGAGAATGGGAAATTATTGGATTATTGGATTATTGGGAATTAATTGGGAGAATGAGAGAATCAGTTGGGACTCAAATTATTGGATTATTGGAATCAATTTATGGGAATATGGGACTCAAATTATTGGAATATTGGGAATCAATTTATGGGAATTAGGGGAATGTTGGGACTAAAATTATTGGATTATTGTATTATTGGGAATCAGTTGGGAATCAATTTATGGGAATCAGTTTATGGGAATCAATGAAATTCACTTGGGACAGTTGGGAATCAGTTTATCAGTGAAATTCACTTGTTTCACTTGGGAGAATCAATTAGGACTCAGAGTATTGGATTATTTGGGAATCATTTTATTGGGAATGAAATTCACTTGGGACAGTTGGGAATCAGTTTATGGGAATCAGTGAAATTCACTTGTTTCAATTGGGAGAATCAATTAGGACTCAGAGTATTGGATTATTTGGGAATCAGTTTATTGGGAATCAGTTGCGAATCAATTTATGGGAATTAGTTTATAGAACATGAAATTCAGTTGGGAGGATCACTTGGGACTCAAATTATTGGATTATATTAGGAATCAGTTGCGAGAATCAATTGGGGGAGAATCAATTGGGACTCAGATTATTGGATTATTGGGACTTGGATTATTGGATTATTAGGAATCAATTGGAATCAATTTATGGGAATCAGTTTATAGGACAGGGAATTTAGTTGGTTTATAGGACAGAAAATTCAATTGGGAGAATCAGTTGGGACTCAAATTATTGGATTATTTGGAATCAGTTGGGAAACAGGAAATTCAGTTGGCAATTAGTTTATGGGAATTAGAGAATAGGAAATTCAGTTGGGAATCAGTTTATGGGAATTAGAGAATAGGAAATTCAGTTGGGAATCAGTTTATGGGAATTATTTTATAGAACAAGAAATTGAGTTGGGAATCAGTTTATGGGAATTAGAGAATAGGAAATTTAGTTGGGAGTATCACTTATTGGATTATTGGGAATTGGTTGGGAATCAGTTTATGAAACAGAGAATTCATTCAAACCTTTAGAGGAGCTTATTATTATTTATGCACCCACTTCAATTAATGATTCCTATTCCATTCTTCTCTTTCAAGTCTCAATAACTAATCATTCAAACCTTGATAGAGGAGCTTATTATTATTTCAGCACCCACTTTAATTGATAATTCCTATTCCATTCTTCTCTTTTAAGTCTCAATAACTCCAATACCTTGGTGATGGAAGTTGTATTAACATAAGAGTGACATAAAATTTTGCTAAAAAAAAACTATTATTTCATTATACTTTAACATACATGTGGTGAAGATAAAAGTAAAACTTCCAAAATATGAATCAATGAAATTATTACAAATTGTTTCTATATATATATATATATATAAAATATATTAATCAAAACTCAACTAATAATTAATAATTAATTATACCAAGAATCTTACTTCCATGTGAACTATACTAATAATAAGTTTAAGAGATTCTTACTTCCACGTGTGAGCTAATATACCAATAATAAGTTTAAGAGATATTTTTCGTTAGACTGTTTGTTTGCTTTTACCTATACCTTAAAAAAATCAGGTATTTCCTTCTTTAGCCGAGTATTCAATGTAGTAAATCGTGAAAGGCTTATCATTTAAGATACGCCTACCGTGTCAAACATATCCGTATAAAGTAGTTGAACGAATCCGCTATACTTTAGCATCACTATTAACTAATTAATTATCGTTGAATTTGTAATAGTGAATTTTAATGGTTAAATTCATTATTTAATATTTAAATTTTTTTAGTAAATTAAATAATGAATACATAATTTAATGAAGTTAAAGTGCTATTTTTTAAAACAAGTGAGAAATTGGAAAAAATATTAATTAAATAAATAATTAATATATAATTTAATAAAATAAATTTGGTGATTTTTGAGTAAAAATTTATAGTATATTTAATAAAGTAAGAGTCACATTTTTCAAATAAGAAATGATAGTATAAGTGGAAAAGTTGAATAATTACTAATTAAATCGATAATTAATACATAATGAGCTAAAAGTGGCACCTGTTTTTAACAATTAATACATAATGAAGTAAAAGTGGCACTTCTTCGGAATGAAATTAAGAAGAAAAATCGGAAAAACCACTCACGAAGTAAAGATTTTCTTACTGTGGTTAGAAATAGTAAATACTATATTAAATAGTTTATTTATAATTAGTAAAAAAAAATAATGAGTATATATTGAGAATGTATTTTTAAATATATAAAGAAAATAAATATTTTTAAGATGATGAGAATTATTTGGAAAGTATTTTTTGAAATGATTTAAAAATAAAATATTATAATTGATATAGTTTAAAAAATTAAAAATTAAAAAATTAAAAAATAAATATTTAAGTTCATATTATATAAAAGTTAAATATGAAATATCATAACATTAATTTATGAGTTCATTATAGAAATATCATAATGTTAATTTATGTGCAATATATAGGAGAAGTTTTATTTTCATATAAATAAGATTTTTTCAAAAATTATAAGTAATAAAAAAGTTTACACAAAATTTGAAATTTTTGACAATTATCTAGTTTCTTTTATAGGGAGATACATTTTTTTTTTTCAGTTTATTAGTAACAAGTTATTTGAATGAAAACCAAAACTACAACAATCATGTGTAAAAATATTAGAAAAAACAAAATTAGATATATAACTAAAATTATGTGTATGGCTAGTTTTTATTTTTTTTGTAAGTTTGGTAGGACTCCTATTTTCGAGTTTCACATCTCTATTATTCACCTCCCTACAAGGGGAGGGTAGCACAAGATTCAAACCCAAGAGGGTAGTACAAGATTCAAACCCAAGGCAGCACAACATTCAAACTCAAGATCGGAGACTTCATTCCACTTGGGATATATGTATAGCTAAAAGTAATATCCAAATAACCTATTTGAAAATTTGATTAAAAAATCATCAAATATATCTTACGTCTATTCTTTAAATCCAACTAACATAAACAATACAATAATATGTTTCAAAAAAGTTAAATCTCTCATAAAAAAATATAGAAATAAAAGAAAAATACATATATATAATTGAGATTGCACATTCAAATCACACAATGGATTGATATTTACCATATAAATTAATTTATAGTAATATGTTAAAAAAAATGTAAAAACTCCCGCGAAAAATATAGAAGAGTACTATAAAAGAAAAGTGTATATAAATAATTGAAATTACCCATAAAGAAGCATGGATGTACATTCAAGTCACACAATGGATTGATAGTCACCATATAAATTAATTATTGTAGTTATGATTTCAGTATTACTGTATCTTACTAAGTCTACTCATATTAAATGATTGTGTTGCTAATCAGTGTATATTCATATTTAATCTTGACTACCTACTGTCTAATTGAGATGGATAAAAAAATCAAATAATTTTTAAAATTGGTAACAGCTTAAACAAAAGAAAAATTTAACGATAGGTGTACTACATACTTGCTGTCTTTCTGAGCTCTGTTTTCCATTCATACTTTGTTTCTATGGTCTTTTATTTGTTACAAACCTAAAGGGACTTATAAATGTTGGGAATTGAGTTCACCCTTCTTACCAACGTCTCCTGTTGACTCTACTGCAGCAGGGGCTCACAAACCATCATGGTTATCCCTTTAAAGCAATAAAGCTACATCACATGAATAAAAAAATTACTGATCGAATACTGGACAGGATGTGTTTAATATGTGTGCGACTATAAAAACTCTTCACAATTCTTCCATCACTGCAAGGTGCCTCATTGATTCTACAACACTTCGAATTAAACCATGAAGAAAAATTAATACTTAAAGCAGCTTCATGACAGACTAGGTCATAAAAGGGCATGAAACAGACCGAGAAATACATACGAGAGATGGGAATCCTTCCGAAATTGTGGAGCCTTCGGAGGTGTGCGCGATTTTAAGAAAATGCAGGAGGTGAACGCAGTTTGGTATTTCTCAAACGTACTAAATTTCGCCAATCTACTTCGACAATCGTTCATCTACTTGTTAACTTGTTTCCACTGCATGTCTATTTTCTTCCTAACCTCCTGTGGATTTTGCTGAGAAGGCACACCACGGATAAATGTTGGGCAGTGTACGTAGCGCTGGAAGCTCTGGTAGCTAAGTAATGAGCAAGGTGTTAGATTTGATTGTCATAACTTTTGTTTTGTTAGTGTTAATAGTAAGACACTTACTAAAGCATAAATTCGTGAAATTGTTTAGTCATTTGTGATGTCATAAAGACAACTCACTATAAGAATGATATAATCAACATAAAGAACAATGATGATGACTATTTCTACTAAACTCTTGTGGACAAAACCTTCTTCTTCCAAATAACTATTTAACTTGTCACCATATAATGTTAAAAGAGTTAGGGAACAAGGAACAACCTTGCTTAACTCCTATATTACAATCAATTTATTATGACCAACACTCCATCTTCCTAAACATGGAAATAATAAGTGGAAGCTAAATGTTTTACATTTTAACCATTTTACCCAAATTCAACACAATTGTTAGTGAAATGGCATTATTTAGAGCAAAGATAGGTCTCTTTTAGTGTCATAAAAACCTTGTAAAATACCCTAATTATATAACTCAAAAATTCAAATATAAAATTCCAACAAATGATGACTAAACTTATATAGAAAAACTTTCTAAAAAAATATGCGATAAAAAGAACCAAAACTTCAACATTTAAACTATGTTGATAATAACAAATTACATCATGAATTTTTAAAGAAAATTAACTTATGTGAATTTAATCACCGCACACCTATATTTGTTTAAGAATTTTTTTACTTATTGGATGACTTATTACTAGTGCTATATGAAATAGACTAATTTTCATGGAAAGGGATTATTGGGATAAGGCAACATTTAGAATAGGTTGATAATAACAATTTATAACATGAATTTTTAATAATTAATAATAGAAAATTAACTTATGCCAATTTAATGTGATTTTTAATGATTAATAGTAGAAAATTAACTTATGTGAATTTAATGAAAAAATATTAGTATTATTTATATTAAATCATTTGTTTAAGAAATTTGTTATTTATTGAATGACTTATTATGAGTGTTATATGAAATAGACAAATTTGCATGGAAAGGGATTGTGCGGATAAGGTGAAAGATAATTTCTCCACCCTTTAAGTAGGTTAAGTTTAGGTTGGGATATGCTTACATGTGAAAAAAATCTACCTACTAATGAGATGTTATTGTTAGAAACGTAGAAGAGAGCAGAGAGCAATTAAACAAAACACACATTGTTATACTTCTATATTTTTATTGATCACAATAGTTACACATATATATAGGACATAAACCTTTGACTTCCACACATCTAGATAATGACTACAACTCATACATAGGAAACAACAACTTCTCGATTGATGCTAGGAAACTCTAAATGACAACTCATGACAACACATAGAAGCATTACTTCCAATACCCTCCCTTAATGCTTACATGAAAAACATTGAAAACACTTATTACAACAACAAGGATAACCTATGTCTCATTGTTCTTCATCAGAACTCATGTCCACTCTGGAATCTCACAAACACTTGTTTCACCACCACTTCTTCGAGTTGTCACTTGGCCTCCATTTAAAACATAACCACCTTTGACCATCGTTGATGAACATTGCAAGATCAACAATATTTACAGCTCGCTTCATCAAGGCTTCTGCGATAAGAGTCATCAAGTAATGAACCACCCTATGGACCAACAACCATCCGTCGGATACACTTTTGTCTATTTGTGAGTTACTAGGATGGAGGTCTGGAAACTGAATGTGTTCAAAATTTGATTAAACAACTTGACCTTACTAACACAAGGATTGATGTTGCGGACAAAAGAGCTTCCATTTTAAGAACCACCAACCCTTTTTATAACGAGAATTGAAAGAAACAAAAAACTAGTTGACAAAGACATCTCACAACTACAAAATCAATAATCATCAAACTATCAACTGTCATCGAGGAATAGAAAAGTCACCGCGTCCCTCCTTAGCACATGTCAAAATTTGTTCATTTGGTTCAATCTTTATCTTCGAGTTTTGTCATCTTCACAAAGCATTTTTTAGATTGGTCAACTCTAATAAGCTTACACTCACATATTGAGTTGACCAAACTCAATATGTTCAAAATTCAAACTCCAAAATTTGAGATCATAACAAGATTGCAATAGAAACATTTGATGCAGAGATCTCTTCCCTCAAGAAGCGAAAAATTGAGATGTGCCTCCAATTTTAACACTTTTGACATATATCACTAGCCACTTGAAACTCCTCCGCACTAGATATTAGAGTCAGATCCGTGTAGGAGAATGTATAGTTCATGGGCACTATTTTGCAAATTTATAATATGACAATGCACACAATTTTGACAAAACCATCCAAGCATGAATTTGAATCCTTTGAACATTTCGAGCAAATAAGCACAAACAAAAATTTATAGATAGCAAGATAACAGAAGGATCTGACGATGCTTGCATAAGTTGCAAACAACAAACATATCTACACACACAGGATCACAAATAATTTCAAACACTAAAAATAAACACGCACACATCTATACTAATATGTACAGAAACAATAACACTGAGGATCCCTCACATATTATTGGCCTTCCCTTTAGGGATTCAAGCCTATACCAGCTCTGTTACCATGTTAGAAATATAGAAGAGAGTAGAGAGAACAATTAAACACAATACAAAACACACATCGTTATACTGTTATATCTTTAGTTACAAATATATTGGACATAAATCCCTGACTTCCACACATCTAGAACATGACTACAACTCATACACAAGAAACAACAACTTCTAGATTTACAAATATATTGGACATAAATCCCTAACTTCCACACATCTAAAACATGACTACAACTTATACATAGGAAACAACAACTTCTAAATTGACTATGAAAAACTCTAAATAATAACTCATAACATCACAGAAATATTACTTTCAATAATTATCACTTAAATATTAGATATTATCACTTAAATGATGTAAAACTTCATCCAAATTAAACCACCCTTGAAATATATTAATTCCCAAACATAAAGTGTATCCTCACCTCTACCCATAAAATTTGTAACATAAAATAATTAGTTATGTGGTCTGCAGAACTGTAGAACCGTTGACCCTACCCTCAAGGTAACTACAGCAGCCATGGACAACTTATTTTGCCCAATCAGCGAGGGCGGTGCATTTCTACACCTAGGATACTCCCTCCATGCATTCCAATTTCAAACTTATCGAGGAGATATTCTTTAAAGTTTAAACATGCAAACACATATTTTATTAAAAGAGGCGGCCGGCTTTTTATTACTATACGAAAACGTCTTGTTTATGTTTTAGGTGCAAGATTATTAAAATTTTAAAATGGCCGAGACTTTACAAGTCATGACAAGTAACAAGTAATAAGCGTATTTATATGTGTGCAACTACTATACGTTCACATGTCATACAGTACTGGGAGCATTAAAATATCTCTAGGTATATTAATATTGTTTTAAAAAATATTATAAACCTTATATTGATACAGGCTAATGGGGAAGATCTGATTTCTTCGTAACATTTTAAAATCTTACAAGGCACCTTCATATTTGCACACCACAACCGACATTTTCTTGTCGGTTACATCACCTAAGAGGTTGACTAGACTTATCTAATGGATAAATTATCATTTTTATATTATTTTGGACAGCATTCGCATTAATTAAATCCCAAGGGTAAGACTTTCTCAAGGATAGGCAACTGTCATCTTGACCCAGGGTTAACATGATTTTAACTCAGTTACCGTTGTTCACTGGAAGGTCTCACTCGGAGAACTCAAGGCCAATAAATATAGGCTTCATTGTTGTATTAAAATGTATGTTCTATTAAATAAATCTGAAAGGAGTGCAGAAATTCTTTCAAAGTGTCTTTCGTCGTTCAGTGTATGTGTTTTATTAAATTTGTTGTCAAGTTATTGATAACTTAAAATTTCACAGATTTATTAACCAGATATGTTTAGTGAATTTGCTAATTTGTTTTTGAATGGTTTATGATTTAATTTGATATACTTTTAAATAAAAATATATAATTAGTAAATTGAGAAAGATATCAATTGGAACATTCTTCTCACCATGCCCAACAGGGTATTATTACTTTCAGTTTAACTTATTATTTTCAGTTTAACTTAATTCAATTATAGATTTGGAAAATATATTTAGCAGAAATTTTAAATAAAGAAGGCACATTTATTATTTTTTATTGATTTTGATTTTAAGCAAAATTTTTGGGTAGAAATCACATAAGAGAAATTTTTGGCCTACGCATTTCGAACCAACAAGTATGGTTCATCATCAAGACCAGATGAAGAGGCAGGCCATTGCAAAGGCTTAAATAGAGAGCAATGTAGAGACATAATTTCAAGTAACTGCTATATTTGAACAATAATATTTAAATTATAATATTGATTTATTAATATATTAAAAACAAATATAATTTCAAGTAACTGCTATATTTGAACAATAATATTTAAATTATAATATTGATTTATTAATATATTAAAAACAAATATTATTCAGTAACGACTATATCAAACAGTTAGTTTTGAAAAAAAAAATTGATATTATTTCTTTAAGTTATTAAAAATATTAATAGGTAATGGCTATATTAAACCGCTAGTTTTTGAAAAATAATATTTAAATTAATTTATTAAAGCCAAATATTACTAATTTTCGAAAAAAAAGTTTATTATTTTATTAAAAATATTAATATGTACTATATTAAATTGCTAGTTTTTGAAAAATAATATTTAAATTGTGATATTATATTTTAATAATGATATTAGTTTAATAATTTATTAAAAATATTAATATGTAACAACTATATTAAAATGCTAGTTTTGAAAAATAATATTTAAATTCATTTATTAAAACCAAATATTACTAGTTTTTGAAAAGTAATATTTTAATTGTGATATTAGTTTATTACTTTATTAAGACCAAATATTAATAAGTAACCATTATATTAAATTACTAGTTTTGAGAAATAATATTTAAATTAATTTATTAAAAAAATAAAATCAAAGTCAAACTTTAAAAGAAGGGAGTGAAAAATTATAAAAACCAGTCAAAACCCTAATCTAGACATGATTATTTGATAAATAATTAATGGAAATAAAATAAAATAAATTAAAAATAATTAATGGAAAAATAAATAAAATAAAGCAAATATATATATATATATATATATATATATATATATATATATATATATATATATATACACTAAAAATTAAAAATAAATTATATATATATATCTCGGTCTCAGTGATATAAACTCTCGCATGTTATATATACAGGCTCAGGTCTCGGTGATATAAACTCTCGCAACTCTCACATGTTATATAAACCCTCGGTTCCGGTTCTTGGCATTATGAACACAATCTCGGTCTCGGTGATATAAACTCTCGCATGTTATATATACAGGCTCAGGCTCAGGTCTCGGTGATATAAACTCTCGCAACTCTCGCATGTTATATAAACCCTCGGTTCCGGTTCTTGGCATTATGAACACAGTCTCGGTCTCGGTGATATAAACTCTCGCATGTTATATATACAGGCTCAGGTCTCGGTGATATAAACTCTCGCAACTATCGCTGCTTCGGTGATATATGAACACAGTCTCGCTGTATATGAACACAGTCTCGGTGATATATGAACACAGTCTCGGTGATCGCGTGATATATAAACACAGTCTCGCTGTATATATCGCTGCTTCGGTGATATATGAACAGTCATATATATAAACACAGTCTCGCGTGATATAAAGACTGGGATCTCGCATGATTATTATTACAATCTCGAAGGGCTCTCTCTCATGATATAAACACAGTCATATATATAAACAGATCTCGGTCATATAGCCTCGCTGTCTCGCTGTCCGGATTTTAAAGCTCGCTGCTTCGGTGATATATGAACAATCATATATATAAACAGTTTTGGTGATATATGAACAGTCTCGGTGATATATAAGCCGTCTCGGAAGATATATAATCAGTCTCGTCTCGGGGATATATAAAGCAGTCTCTTGGTTTTAAAGCTCGCAATCCAAAGCTTGGAGATCTTGGCTCTCACATCAGGTTCAGATATCAGGTGCACACATTCCTTATCTTTTTCTTTTTAATACATATTTGCTCATATAATGTCAAGTATGAATACTTCACCACAGTTACCAAAGATTACCAAGGGCAGACCTAGCACAGTTACTCTACAAGGCCTCTATGAGTATATAGAGTCTTTAGAGAAACGCAGAGAAGAAAGAGAAGCCAAGTTACAAAAAGAGTTAGAAACCGTGCTGGAAAACAAATTTGCATCTCTTGAAAACACTATCCAGAAACAAATAGAAAATAAAATAGAACTACTGGAGAATAAAATGGAGGCAATGGAGACTAGATTGCATGTTATAGAAAAACAAAACCAAGATACTAACCAACCATCCCAGCAAGGAGACGCTGATACCTTAGAGGGTCTTAAAATGAAAGACATGATTAAAGAATTACAAGAAAAAGTTAATAGCCGCCTCACCGTAAATAGTGTAGTAGATAAGTTAGATATTAAACCAATTAAAGACGAAATGAAAAAATTAATAGAATTAGACCACGAACGTAACAAAAGGACCTTAAACCTTATAATCTTCGGTTTAAAAGAGGAAGAAGATGAGGATACTTTAGCCTTAGTCCAGACAGAATTACATAATAGATTACAAATTGAAACAGCGTGTCTCACAGAAGCAACAAGGTTGGGGAAATTAACCGAGAATAAAGGAAGATTAATCCGCATAAAGGTGAGCTCTACTGATCATAAGCACAACATACTTAGTAAAACCTCAAGTCTAAAAGGAATGGGAATATTCATAAATGAAGATCTCATTCCATAAGATCAAGCAGAATTAAGAAAGGAGGTTCAAAAGGTAAAAGAAGCTAGAAAGGAAGGAAAATGGGCAATAATCAGAAATAGAAAAGCCTTTATTCGGGACAAAAACCAAAAAGATAGTAATCAATAGCAATTAAACATGCTCCGGATCCTTTCTTGGAACTGTCGGGGCTTCCCATGGAACAAAGGCCCCAAGCTAAGTTGGATCTCAAATGATGTTGATATTATTTTGCTTGTTGAAACTTGGGAGCACGAAGAATCTAAGGTCCCTAACATAGATGGCTTTACGCTATGGTCTACATGGAACAAGCGATCCTCCCGTAGAGGCATTGGGGGAATAGCTTGTTACATTAAGAAGAACATCTCCCCCTATGTTAGGCTTTATAAAAACGACCTTTACAACCAATTTAGTTGGATAGAGATCAGAGACATTAATAATAAAAAGTCCTACATAGCAATATGTTATTTCCCCCCCATTAATTCTAACTTCTATAAGAAGAAGAATCTAGATAAAACTAACCCTTACAATAGTTTAGAGAACAATATTTCTAGCCTAAGGAATGATGGTAATATCCTTTTAATAGGTGACTTCAATGCCCGAACTTCAAGTAACCAAGCTATTGTTTTAAGCAATCGTTCCAACCCTAATCCTCTTTGGTTAGACGAAGACCCTACCCTGGCTAGTAGGTACAAAAGGAGCTCTGAAGACCTCGGGGAAAATTTGTTTGGGTCAGAGCTTGTCAAGCTCTGTAGTGCTCAGGATCTCATAATTTGCAACGGTCTAAAAAAGTGGCCCAATTCCAGCAAGATGACCTGCATCCATGGACTTGGTAGCAGCGTAGTAGACTACGTTATTTCTGATCTTCCTTTATACAACGAAATGATAAACTTTGACATCTTAAACGACCACGAGCCTGACTCCGATCATAGGCCTTTACTTATAACCCTCAATTTTGTCATGCATAGAGTTCCCATAGAAAATAATACTTACAACCAAAAGAACTTAATATTTGATAAAAATAAAAAGGACCTCTTTCTAAATGAATTAAAAACTAACTTGCCTCCTTTATCTATTATAGATAACATAGAAGACATATATCATAATTTTACTACAACCCTCTCATATTCTATTAAAAAGTTCTCAATTGAAGTCTCAAATAATAAAAGAAATAGCAAAACCAATCCTTGGTATGACAAAGATTGTAAGAATGCGAGGAGAGCAATTAAGGAAGCTGTTGATGATTCTCTTAAAATGGACAAGATAAGAATATACAAAGCCCTAATTAAAAGGAAAAAGAGACAGTACATTCGTCAAAGACAGGAGAATCTCTTACACCTCTCTAAGGTAGCTCCTAAAAAATTTTGGAGGCAGATTCTGACTAGGAAGACTAAGGATAATAATAAAATTTCTCTTCACGGTTGGAATTCTTATCTTAAAAAGCTTTATGAATCTCCTAATGTCACGGATAATTTGGAAACCCTGCTCACAACGAAAGAAGTCTTCTCTTTAGAAGACATTAAGTTTGGGGTTAAACGCCTCGCGAATGGGAAAGCTAAGGACATTGAAGGTTACCAGGCAGAAATCTTAAAAATTGGAGGCCCTGTCCTCATCCCCCACATCCACAAGCTTTTCAATCAAGCTGTTAAGCAAGGGTTCCCTAAACCTTGGACTGAGAGCCTCATTATCCCTATTTTTAAAAGTGGAGATACAAATAACCCCTCTAATTATCGAACAATTATGATCAGCCCTCTCTTAGCCAAATTATATGGTAGTATTCTGGAAAAAAAGTTAAGCATATGGCTTGAAAGTGAAGATAAGCGGGCTAAAGGCCAAGCAGGTTTCAGAAGGCATCACTCAACAACATACCACCTTGTTACGCTAAGGATCATTGCGGAGGAATGTCGTAATGATAAATCCAATTTATTTTGCTGCTTTGTAGACTTTAGAAAGGCTTTCGATACGGCTCCTAGATACAACCTTTGGAATAGGTTAGAAGAGCTAAAGGTTCCTCTTGAGTTAAGAGCTGCTGCTATAAGGCTATACGAGAATGTAATTGCCAAGCTAAAGAACAATGAGGGGTGGTCAAAAGATATTAAGTGTAACATCGGAGTTAAACAAGGTTGCCCCCTCTCCCCTACTCTATTTGGCATTTACATCGATAAGCTCGAAGGTTATTTAGAAGAAGCAGGATGTGGTGGCACAATCTTAGCTGGGATAGTCATTATCCTTCTTCTCTATGCTGACGATATTGTTCTTCTGGCAAGGTGCCCTTCTGATCTTGATAAGCAACTCAAGCTTCTTAAGGATTTCTGCTCTACCATGGGTATGACTATTAACACAAACAAAACAAAAGTTATGATTATCAAATATAAAAAGGACACTTGCGCTAATTTTACGTATGACAATAATAACTTGGAGGAAGTGTATTCTTACAAGTACCTAGGAATTGATATCCATCACAAGCTCAACTGGAACCATAGCATTGAGAAAAGGATCAATGGGGGATGGAAAGCTTATTTTGGTCTTGAAAATAATTGTAAAACAGCAAACCTCGTAATGTGGGATAAAAAGAAGTTCCTCTTTGAAACCTTAGTCACTCCTGTTATCTTATATGGCTGTGAAGTTTGGGGCTGCAGCATCTCCAGAGAATCATGGAGGAAGATTGAGCAAATCCAGAAACGTTTTATAACTTATAACCTGAAAATTAAAAGTAATACACCCTATCCTATTCTCCTTATAGAAGCAGGTCTTTCTTCTATTGAGAGCCTAGCTATGCTCAGGTTTCTGATGTACAAGCACAAGCTCAATAACATAGACAATCATAGACTTCCTAAGCTAGCTTTAACTTCCAGCCAAAATCACCTAAGGCTTAACCGAAGATGGCATAAGGACACAAGGGCCTGGTTAAACTATTGGGAGATCAATGAGAATGATACTTTGCAAAACATAAATAACATTAAAGATATTGTTACTTCTAAGTTCAAAGAAAAATTGTGGTGTGAGAAAGATTTAGCGTCTAAAAGAAAATTAAGTTATTATAAGAAGGTTATCAACCCCACCCTTGAAGATCAAAAGTATCTCTCTATTCTAACTAGCTCAAAAAAGAAAATTAATATAACAAAGATTAGAACGAATTCTCATGAGCTCCATAGTGAGACTGGCCGCTGGGTAGTTCCTAAAACGCCATGGATGGAAAGGATCTGCCATATTTGTGAGAATAAGAGCATCGAGGATGAAAACCACTTCCTCTTAGAGTGCCCTGCATACAACCACATTAGATCTCAATTTCACAACCTTTGTTACAATACTAACATTTCTAGCCTTTTACAATGCCAAAATTATAGTGAACTCGGGAGGCTTCTCTCCAAGCTTTTTGAGCATCGGAATAAAATCTTAAATCAAAATAAATAATTTGTCTTTTTAGGTCCGATAGATCATTATTTGGTCTCAGTGGACGTTAACAACCATCATCATCATCATCATATATATATCTCGTGGCTTCAACCTTTAGGCCTTTAAATACCATCTGGAGCTCTCTTAGATCTGTAAAACACCCGTTGGACCCCAAAAATATGATGGGTGGTTTACATTATCCCATGCTTTTGTGGGACTCCCTACATTGGTGAGACTGGTCGCTCAATTAATCAAAAGATTCGTGAGCATGTTACTGACATCAAGCATGGAAGGACCCGTTCCTCTGCTTTGGCAAAGCATGTAGATAAATCTAAGCATCACATCTGCATTGAGGAAGCCGAAGTCATTGCTAGGGTTAATCATTTCCATCATCGTAAATTGAGGGAGGCCATAAAAATTGAAAAAAGACCCAATAATTTGAATAGAGATGATGGTTGGAATATTAGTAGAAGTTGTGTCCCTATCTTGTCCACCTAGTTTTAGGCTTCTTTTTTAGATTTATTTTGTTTGTTTGTTTATCTATGTAGGTATTGGTGTCCTTTTTATAGTATTTCTTGTTGATTTATTCTTTATTAGAGTTTATTTTCTTGATCCTTCGTGTTTTTTTATGTATTTTATCATCATATTCGTTTTTAACTCCTCTTAGTATTTTTGTTATTTGTTTAATGGGCCTGAGCCACATATTTTATTTTGTTTGGGTTAAAACCTTTGATGATGGGAATGTTACCTTCTTGGTGAATGGGCACAAACTCAAGTTATATCAGAAACCCCAATCTAAGGAGGAATTTGTGGAAGAAATTGTGAAGAAAAGAGAGCTGGAAATGGTGAGAGAAGGGATCATTCCTTCCACTATCTCTTCTTGATTTCCTACTGACACAATGAGCTCACTTTGTTCCTCCTCGTTCTCCGTAAAACATGAGAGGAATGTCTATTGGGTATAAGTTTATTCCTTTCTTTCGGGCCCAATGGATTAATTATAGAAAACGAACCCCTTGGAGTCTTCTTTTCCAAGTATTTTAGGCTCTCTAAAAATGAAATATGGTGAGCATGGAATGCCCTGGGCTCATTAAAATTACAGGGCAGTAGGTTCTCTCAATGAAATTTGTTTTCAGTTAAATCTGGATTGCTCGTGTTGGACTGATGTGGGATTTCTTAAGGCCCTCCTTCCAACAATCTTGGCCCATCGACATCAGCAAGTTATGTGGGTGCAAGATCAGAGCCTTATGATTCCTTGAAGCTTGTATGCCCGAATGGCAGGCTATCTCGCCAACAGCAATGGGGAATCACTATGGCTCCTTGACTGCTGGATCCTACAGGGGGGTTCAACATCAGCACATTAATTAACACCCGATAGGATGCATCAGGGTACCTTGGTCCTTGCTCTCATTAAAGGTTATGGGCCTTGCATTGGTTAACAACTAACCTCAATGGTTGGTAATCCAATGAGCTCATTGCACACTCGACATCAACACGTTTTATTCATGTGCATTGCACTGTACATAAGCAAGGGAAAAGTGTTAGTCATGGGTCGATTTCTTGCAGAAGCTTCACAAGTCATGGTCTGATTTCCAGCAGAATCTCCCCAAGTCATGGTTCAAATTCCTATAGAAGTTTCGAAAGTTGTGGTTCGATTTTATGGAAAATTCAGCAGTGTGGTTCCATTTCCTACAGAAAAATTTCAGCAGTCCTGGTTCCATTTCTTGCAATAACACCCTGATTTTCTGAAAAACAAAACAAAACGCATAGACAGAGCATTAATTTAAATTTATTTAAAAGTACTGACAAATTTTTAATACTAGTCGAGGTCATGAATTGTAAAATCATATATCTAATTTAATTATTAGGTGGGTTATCATCTCAAGGACATGCACGCGTCATCTAAAGTACTAGACCGTTGGAAGGTATAAGGTAATGTACAGCCGACGATGAGACACATGAGGTAAAGGGTAATTAACGCTTTTGTTCTTAATTATTGGTATGAATTTTCGGCTATGCTCACCCTTGTGGCAAAACACAATCGTAATCTGATATATTATTACTCCAACTCCTCGCCTGATCGCCATGATTCTGAAACGACCATTATACATACTCCCCATATCTTCCTGTAGGTCAGATCATGATGAAAATCATGATCATGACCCGTCTCTCGAAAATCCTGTGATTTGCAATCACTTTCTGTTGGCTTATTGGGGCTTAACCCAGGTTCGGAGTTAAGTTAGCCAAACAAATCCTGGTACTATTGGCCCTTCCAAAAATAGTCTGCAGAGCGCAGACTGAGGTCTCACCCGAAGTAGTATGGGATGGTGCTAGAATCAGGCTTCTGCACCGTGGAGAGGTCGGATGAGTTCAAATGGTCCGCGGTGTCGCCCTACGCGCAGGTTGCTTCACGCATTTTCCCGTACCTTGTAGCCTAATATACTGTTTTCGCGCAGCCCTGCCCAGGGGCTGAACGTCGCGCTCTGCGTTATTACCCAAGACCTTACTGGTATTTAAGGTTAGTTGATTATATTAGCCTACTTGCATGCTTTAAGTTATACTTAACAACATAAACCATTCATACAGGTGCGTGCAGTAAATAAACATTATGTTTGCAAACTATATCAAACATGCAATAACCCAAGAACAGATACACAAAATTATCATAAAACTTCTTTTTATTAATTCCTTCCTAGGTTACAGACTCAACTTCGCTCTATGCACTCAACTGCAGGGGTCTGCGCACTCAGCTGCGGACTATTGGGCCTCTGCACACACAGCTGTAGAGCCTTCTCCTACTCTACGAACCAAAGACACACTTTACACTTTGACTCAGTCACTTATACTTTTCTACTTCTCTTCCTTTCTATTCTCTATCTCTACTTAGAGCCTCCCTCTATTTATAAAATCCCATGGTCCGTGGTCGATGGGTAGGTCTATCTAGTCGACCTTACATTACAAAACTAGGGTAGACAACCCTGTAACTCTATCATACTTTCGCGCCTCGCACCCGTAATTCACGGATCTTTACAACAAGATTTGGTCAAAACTTGGGCTTTGAGCCCCAAAACATGCCTTGGGGGGATTCTATGCCCAATAAGCTACCAACACAAACATCGTGACTCATCATCGAGTCACTCTGTCAGCACAGCGATCTTTGCACGGAGTCCCTCCAACTGTTCTCAAACTGCACGGAGGTCAGCAACGCATTAAGCTGTTGCTCGCTGGATCTACTGCATACACTGTTCCGAGACCTTCTCTGCATCAATGTGTGCATCCCCTGTATATGTGTGAGCTTGCCTTCGATATCTGTCATGATGGTGAAGGCCTCGTCGATCGAAGGCTGGATGCACACTTTTAGGATTGTTTCCTTATTTCGTGTCGCGTCCACCTACTCCTTCAATTCTTTGGCCTGTTGTATCCACGCAAGCCTCTGGGTGAGGACCACTATCTCTACAGTTCCTTGGACACTGTCATACTATTGTTGGAGTTCTCGCGCCTCTATCTCTAAGCGCTGGATGTTGGGTTCCTCCTACAGAGTTGTGAGGACCTCAAGTGATTCTGCCAACATGTTGGTGCAGTCTCGCACTACACCTCTGATTTCCTCCAATCCTGTTGTGATAGTGCTAGCATGCTGTTCTCGGATTTCTGGGGTAGTGGATGGTTGTGCCTTTAACTGCAGTTCGGTGATCTGAAGGTTCAGCTCCAACTGAACCTTTGTCATTTCCTCCCTGCCCTCGTGGACCCCTACAGCTAACCTGTGGATCTGCACCTCTTCTAGTATATCTACTGGGATGGGCAGCTCCGGGATGCTTTGGCAAGCGTCATCTATCACCTACACTAGTTGTTGATTTTGCGACACCAATTCGTCACAGTGCAAGCTTAGTTGTTCCATATTTATCTTCTGCTCACTCAGGACTTGGAACGCGTGGCTCTCCCTAGCTCACAACTCTGTAGCTATCCCATCGTGCAACACATATAATGTCTCGCACGAAAGGGCTACTAGATTAACACGAAGACCTTTCAACGTGCTAACCGAAGGCCTGTCGGCCTCATTTGATGTCACTAGTGCCCCTTCCAGTAGCACTATTGTGTTCTTCATCTGCACACACAACATCTACTCTACTGCCATGGATCCAACTGCAAGGTTGGTCGAAAGGGTACCAAAACGAGGGGGGCACACCTGTAATTCTTGCAACTATGCTCTAAGGGCCCCCAACACAATCTGGTCCTCCTGCATGAAATCTTGGAGAGCCTCATTGGTCACATCATGCATTGTCTCGCCAATGTCATGCAGATCACCCTCGGTTAGGGTGATCGGGTCAATGGTCAATTTCGAGGCCTTGACCTTCTTCCGTGACCCTGCCCGCTCTGTTGGGTGTTGGCACTTCAACTATGTTGGCACGGTTCATGGGTTCGTACCTCCTTCTTCTATTTCTAAGTCCTCTACTTCCCACCCCTACAAAGGCGTTGTTTGGCCCTCGCCCTCCTTTGTAGCTGTTGCCTGTGTTGTTGCTACTGCTATGGCCTTTTCTTGCTCGGTTGCTTTTTGTGCCGCGTCCCACGTTGCCCGAACTTCTATTGCTACTGTTTCCTTCTTTTGTTTTTCGGTCAACTGTGCGATGCACAGCTTGGCCTCGTCTTTCTTCTTATGCGCTGTTGACTTCTCGATTTCTGCAATGTTTGGGGCACGCCACTCCGGCGGCAATGCCTCCAAGCCATTGAAAATGGCATCATCGGTGGCTACAAAGGGTAGCTTTGTCGACTGCTTCATCGGGTCCTTGTGCGCCCTGATATATATGTTATGCATGTCTACCTTAAATTCTACAAAACTCTGCAGACTATTGTAAACCGTGGGTGACAACCGCAGCTTATGGTTCATCCACATTCAGATGTTCATCTCCATGAGAACCCAGAAGATCTTGTTGTCGTGTATCCATTGAGCATCCTTCATGGCCTAGAGTGAATCGTACTTGGCGGCGTCCGGTAAACTCTATCAATTATGGGGAATTGACTATACTCGGGCAATTCCCCAGCTACGAGAACTATGGACAACAACAACCATGCATAATGGAACATCTTGCCCTATTCCTAGGCTTCGCGACAATTCTCTAAAAATTCTGTGTAGAGGAATTCGGACCAGTTAAACAAGACCCCCTCCACACACTGTTCATCAAGTGCGACCACCAGCGTAGGTACCTCGTCTGCGCAACACTTGCGCATAACTTTTCCTGCGAGGATTTGGGTTGCTATGCGTACTGCTTTGTCCTTGATGTTGGAGATGGTGTAGCCCCTCTTCTTCTTTTCCAACTTGTACTTCTTCTTCATGGCCTCCGCGATGGCCAAATCACTACCCTTCCCTTCCAATATGGTCGCGAGGTCCTCTCTTTTGTATGGAAGCTAGGAGACATAATGAATTGAGTCTGTTGTGATGGGGATGGGCTCCTCCGGCCATAAGCACCCACCATGCACCAGGCAGAGCAGCTACCTAATGACAAAAATGGTTATTGGGGAATGGTGGAAATGCGGCACCCAGAGTAGGTTCAGCAGCTCGACCTTTTCCACTTCGCGCAACCAATTTTGCGGCTCTAATACTATCACCGCCCCCATGGTGTTCTGTTTCATGAGGTTTCCGGTCTCAAGGTGAGGGAACTTCTCGTGGTCAGCGAGGTCCCAATCTTCGAATTTCATGCTCGGCACTCGGCCCAGGTGCGTGCCTTTAAACATAATGTCGTCTGGGAGGAGCGAGGTCCGGAGTGAGCTCTTGGTCTCGTCCAAGTCCTTGGCCACTTTGGCCTTCCCTTTTCGCAGGGGGACATAGGTGAGTAGTTTTGTCGCAGGGTGCGTAGGCTAAGTATCCACCTCCATGGCTTCATATTCTTCTTCTATGATGATAAGCTTCTTCTTCTTCATCTGTTTCTATAGTGACAACTTTCCTCTTCTCCTCCATCGATAGTTTGCTGCTCAGTGGGTTTCACGGGGACACACGTATGGGAGCCATTGCTTGTTTGTCCTTCTTGGGTCTTGGCGTGTGCGCTGATTTCAGGATTTCTGCAACAATCCCGGCACCTTCTGTAACACCCCCCACAGTTAGGACCTATGCGGCCTCCTCAGCGGTCATTTATGTTATGTCCATAACATCCTGAGTAGTTGCCATCATACTCGTCTGAAAATCTAGCACTCGCGAACTCAGGGGCTCAATCAACGCTCGGCTCATAACACTCAGGGTTCTGCTCAATCACTCAATTTTCAAATGACCAAGTGTTGTTTGCTGGGCAGCCCTTTTTATTTTATAGTGCTCTTTGAATTCGAATTTCACCATTCCCCCTAATTCTGGTTCATTAATGCTTTCTTGGCGGCAGATTTTCCCAAATCTTGCCCATAAATCATCTCTTAAATGCCCGCCGCCCAGTCCATTTGGCCTCAAGTCGAGCATCCCATCATGAATAGTGACTTCAACGGTCACCTTCTGGCCAACCCGCGCGACAGCGCAGCCCCCGGTGCACGGTCATAGACCTTATGACTTTTTGCTTCTGTGCGCATCTCCAATATCATACAGCTCCCGAGCAGAATAGTTTATAGTCCCGCGTTCACTTCCAACTGCCTAGAGCTCTAAGACTATCCTTCCCTCGGATAGTCAAGTGGCCGTACCACCCGTGTAGAGTTCCATCATGTCCTCCGTCATGGTTCCTGGAGAATCCCCACCTTTTACTATTACGGTCGGCCTCACGCACTTCACCATTTGCAACGTGCTACCCTGGTCATCATGCTTAGCAATATACGGTCCCAGCCAAGGCATTAGACTAATCAATTCATGGCAATAGTTTGGAAACTTGTCAGCATGATCGTACGCACCTTGCCTTACCATCCTAGTTTTTTCGGCGAGAAAATATTCCTTTATCGTGTCCTCCAGCTTCCTAACTTCCGCATTCACCAGAGCGCTTTTATTTATTAACCGTACCCTTTCTTCTTCAAGTTCTTGGAGTCTAAGGTTTCCCTTTTGGATTTCGACTTCCAAGGTTCCGTGAACTGCCGTCCCTACTAGTGCCGGATTAAGCATTTCAAGTACTAGAGGGCTTACAACATTCGTCCCACATTCCAGCCTTGGTGGTGCCTACGCGGTCAGGTTCTTACACGTGGTCCTATACACCCATAGAACCACTCGTACGCACAGGTCCCAGTCAATCTGTTTCACATTTTGGACCCTGTTCAGTACTTCACACACTTTGTCCAAAGCTTCCACGCGGATAATCTTCTGCGCGCTTGGTCTTATAATACCTTTGTGTCCTAAACGGAGGGGTTGTTCATGCCATTGTCTTGCCCACTCATGCTTGTCGATCATGTTTCCTACCATGTGGATGGTGTGCCTTCATGCAGGTTACGCACCATATGCCTATATCCATCTGGAAAGGTGGGCGCATGGGCTGTTTTGTTCGACATACTTGGCTTTTATTCGCATCTGAGCCTTCACAAATTGTAGGTGCATCATCCTTTTGCATTCACGCTAGTTGTCAAAATTCTGCTGGTGCGTACCCCACCACCTTGCACGCATAGCTCGCAGTACCCATTTCAGAGCATTGAACCGCTGTTGTTCAGACACTTCTTTTTCAAATTTACTCAAGAACTCCTCTACCTCGCTTAACCCGTCATACATAGGCAGGTCTCGTGTTTCCATTGCTACGCAACGCAATGACCTTATAATCATGTTATAGCTGAGTGTGGTTACCTCGTGTAACCGGTTCTACCATCATTCTATTTCCTCGTCTGAATCTGAGGTGCAAGAGCTTTTGCGCTCCCACGAGAGTCTGTCGTCCACTCTTGGATTCACCTAGTCCTGCTCCCACGTTGTTATCTTGTAGATACATTCTAGACCATCGTCGCTATCATAGTCGCACACTAGCTCTGTGTAGCGCGATCCTTCTGCAGGGTCCAAAGGTACCACTACATGTAGTGACTTTTTCTCAAAAATCATCTTGTGCTTCTTTAGATTTATCACTCCATTCAGGTTAGTGGCCCAATCTATTCCCAATAGCATAGGATAGGTATTTTTGTCATCACTAATCTCTATCACTTCAAAATCTGCAAGCGTGCTCGCACATTTGATATCTACCATTATTCCCTGCAATCTTCCCATAGGTAGGATCTTTTGTTGGTTCTCCATTCGCAATTGAATAGGAGACCATTACAGCATAGGCCTGCCCATGCACTCCCATGTCTGCTTTGGCAAGGCGTTCATGTTCGATTCTAGATCCAAAATCACTTTATCCATCTCGTATTCCCCGATCTACGCGGTCAATCTCATCTCTCGTCTTGTTCATGTTGTGTGCTTCCTGAGCTTCCGGACTACGCGTAGTTCTCCTGTCACGGCCCCAATACATCTAGTTATGAGTTCTTGCAGTCCCTTCACATCTTTTTTATTGCGCAACAGCTTCATGCATGTCTCTAAGAATGTAGTGAGCATTGATGGGTCCATTTCTTGTTCCAGTTTGTCTTTACTTCCTGAACTAGAGGCATCCACAAAGCTCTTCTTGGCCTCCATGAATGTCTCCTTTTAGCGCTCTAAATCAAAATATGGTTCCTTTGTTGGAGCCTTGCGAACCCAGGCACTCTCTTCAGGCTGCTTGCCCTTGTCATTCCCCATCGTAATACCACTTCGAAGAACGATATTAACATTCGGGTCTTCCTCGCGTGGCTCAGACCTCATCATTTGCAGGTTCTGAGTCGGGGGAGGTTGGAGCACTCCTTTATAATGCAACCTCGCTATCAGCGTGGGATAGTCCTCTGTCTCATGATCAAACTAGGTACAATATAAGCATGATGGTCTTGTCGGATTTGTACAATCACGGGCATAATTCCCCGGTCCTCCACAATTGTAACATATCAGTTGTTCCTAACCTCTTCCTGGTTCCATTCCACCTCGACCTCGTCCGCGCCCCTGAAATCCAGTGCATGGCATCCTTGCATTTTGATTGAGGGCCCGTGTTTCGGTCTGAACTTTGTAGGTAGGAGTCTGATCCATCATCAGTTCATAACTTCTATAGGTACGCTCATCGTGGCCTACTGACCTGTAGAAATTACAAAACAACTGCTGGGAATTCTGCGTATATTTCTGTAATAGATAGCAGTTATCTGTAGCATGCTTCCCTCCTATCTGACAAATCACACACCATAATGTAGGCGTCGCGATCAGTCTTGCTTGTGCCTCCGGTCTCAATGGCATTGGTCCTCCTCCCACCAGGTAGTTTGCGAAGACTGGACAATGGTCCTTGTCATGTCCCTGGCCCTTGCACTTTATGCACCATACCTCCTTGCGCACTTCTGGGCGAGTTGTCCTGTCTTGTTTCAAACTCTACATTGCAAGGCACAATTTTTTCAACTGCACGTGGATCTGTTGAACCCCCAGGTTAGGATCTTGTATTGGGGTCTCGTGTAGTCTCATTGTGATCTCCAAGGCCTCAGCCTAAGTGGTTAGCTTCTGCTGTGACAACATGTACCTTAGATGTTGCGTTAGTGATGCTACAAACCATGCGCGGTGTTGCCCATCCATCAAGGTCATATTGGCTTCACGAATTGTGCACTTCAGTCTCTGATCCAGCTCCCAGGGGGTCTTGCCTCGAAGCATCGTGATTTCCTTAAATCCAATGATCGACTGTGTCTCTGATTTCGTCTTGCTAAATTCCTTGTTTAGCGCAGCTTGGATATCCGCGATCCCTACATTCAGATTGTCATTGGAATGCTTAATGTACCATGTCAGTGCGCAATCCTGGAAAGCGCTGACCAGCATTGCTTTCTTCATATTATCATCCATGACTCCCTGTGCCTCCCATACAGCCTTTACCACGAGCCAAAACTAGTCTAGGTCTTCACTCCCTACTCCTTTGAACACCGGCAACTTTATCGTGCTTGCCATATTGAACTGTGATGGTGGCAGAGGTGGTGTTGGCAAAGAAGGGGGTGAAGATGGTGAAACTAGTGGTGGTGTAGGTGGGGTTGGTATGCACGGAATTCGTTGCTTTATCAAACTGATCACACTTCTTGGTGAAACCTTAGCGAGCTCTTCCTTGCTTTCTCGTGGAGGTGAAATCAAAGGGCTATATTCTAGTTCTGTGCTACCTTCGTTTTTGTAGATCCTCCCACTTTGCGTAGCCCCAAAGATCAATTTATTCGCATAACCCGCTTTTCACACAGTAGCATTTTAATCCAAGTGTTCAAAGATTTAACGTACTTACCTTGCGGTCCTTTGAGGAAGCGCCGTTCTGCCTCGCTATAGCTGACTGAAGTATCTACCATGAACTCGATGATAAATCCTCCTATAATTTGATCAAGCCAATGATCCACAATGTGCGTGACCTTATCTTCCGATGCTTCCAGTCTACGCACCAACTCTGGAGTCCACACAATAGGTTTGTCGAGCCTACACCTTCCTTGACTGTCTGCTAGCTTCGCGATCCACTCGTACAACTCAGAGGGGAAGGATGCAAAGAAAATTTCGTGGATTTCTATATATAAGTAGCAATCTAACCACTCTTCCTTTGATAATCGCAGATTCTTGTTTTCCTGCGCCGCGAACTTGTGAATCTTTCTATCCAACCACTCTTCAATTCCTTTCTTTGTTGGATTCTAGTGATACGACATCAGATATCTCTATGCAGATCCCGGTCCTGATAACAGAACCATTTGTTAGCTTATTAGGGCCTGACCCAGGTTCGGAGTTAAGTTAGCCAAACAAATCCCGGTACTGCTGGCCCTTTCGGCAACAGTTCACAGAGCGTGGACTGAGGTCTCACCTGAAGTAGTATGGGAGGGTGCTAGAACCAGTTTTCTGCACCCTAGAGATGTATGATGAGTTCAAGTGGTCCGCGGTGTGTCCCTGCAAGCAAGTTGGTTTGCGCACTTTCCCTTACCTCGTAGCGTGATATACTGTTTTCACGCCGCCCTACCCAGGGGTTGAATGTCGCGCTCTGCGTTATTACCCAATACCTTACTGGTATTCAAGGTTAGTTGATTATCTTAGCCTACTTTCATGCTTTAAGTT
The DNA here is from genome assembly GCA_031772625.1 of Pinus tabuliformis. Lineage (NCBI taxonomy): Eukaryota > Viridiplantae > Streptophyta > Pinopsida > Pinales > Pinaceae > Pinus > Pinus tabuliformis. Next base: position 315,114,920 of record CM062812.1, read on the forward strand.
ATACTTAACAACATAAACCATTCATACAGGTGCGTGCAGTAAATAAATAGTATATTTGAAAACTATATCAAACATGCATTAACCCAAGAACAGATACACATAATTATGATAAAACTTCTCTTTATTAATTCCTTCCTTGGTTACAGACTCAACTTCGCCCTGCGCACTCAACTGCGAACTACTAGGCCTTTACGCACTCAGCTGCAGAGCCTTCTCGTACTTTACGACCTAAAGACACACCTTAGACTTTGACTCAGTCACTTAGAATTTTCTACATTTCTTCCTTTCTATTCTCTATCTCTACTTAGAGCCTCACTCTATTTATACAATCCCATGGTCTACAGACCATGGGTAGGTCTATCCAGCTGACCTTACATTAAAAAACTAGGACGGACAACCCTATGACTCTATCATACTTTCGCACCTCGGGCCCATAATTCGCGGAGCTTTACAACAAGATTCGGTCAAAGCTTGGGCTTTGAGCCCCAAAACATGCCTTGGGGGGATTCTATGCCCAACACTTTCTATAATAAGCCCTCCCTTGTCGCGTGAGTCTCTTACAAAGCTTAAGCCGATATTTCCAAGAATTGCATACGCCCTATCTTCCAGTCTTTCACCATGTCGAAACTACGTGCCCCCATACGCTTTAATCTGTAAGGGCCTGAGTTGCTAGAGGTCGACCCTCGCAGCAAGAAAAGATTGGAAAGAGCAGGGTGGCTTCCATTTTTCTAGCGATTCAGTGGCCACAACTCCAAGGTGACAAAATATTTTGCCCTAAACCTGAACGGCGATAAGGCTCAAGTCGGGGATGTTCAATTCAGGTTGACCGAGGGTTTGGTAGTGCGAGCATGTGGGATTTCACACTTGGGAGAATGTTGGTTGAAGAACCAGCGTTTCAACAAGAGTAAGTACCAGAACTTGTTATTTTTCCTACAACATCACGTGTGAGGGTCGTTTCAGGCTTGAATTCCTGTTTCATATTCGGCTCCTCGCCCCTTTCCATGACAAGCCAATAAATTTTCCTTGTTACTTGAGGATGTCACTGATGAAGATGCCGATGACTGCTAAGGAAAGGGGGGTCAATTTAGAGGAAAACCTCTACCACCATGGGTCGGTGAAAATGATCTTGGTGGAAGTCTTGAAAGAGAAAAAGCAGACATGAGAGGAGTTCTTGGCCGAAAACTATTTTGAAAAGAATGAGTATTCTGATTCCTCAAATTCTATGGAGGAAGCACCGGCAGATAAATCGAGGAAAAAGCCCCAGACGCATCGGCTACAAATAAAAGGGAAAGAAGAGGAGAAAACTCTGACCCTTTAAAGTCTACATCAGAAAAACCAGTGGAAAAAGCAAAGAAAAAGTTACAGAATCAAAAGCCACTGGTAAAGAAGGAAAAGAGGGATGGCCTCGGCTCTTCGAAGCCCACTGAGAAGAAACCAAGAAAAACCAAAGAAGAAGAAGAAGCCTCCGACCCTCGGGCTACAAACGAAGGAAGAAGAAAAAGATGAGGAGGTGGTAGTGACAGGGGAGATTGTGGGCCAAAAGCCCAAGTCGAAGAATGGTACTACCACCTTGGCAAAAAGATTTACAAGAAGCCAGGTTGTTTAGCTGGCAATGAAAGATACTGCAGATGCAGAAGTACTGCCTGAGACACCGGATAAGAAGAAGGAGAAACACCACGGCCCACCCAAAGGTAAAGAGAAGATTGATTCAGTTGAGTTTATTGGTGAGGTAGCAATGTCTATTCAGGACTCCCTGCTGCATGGAAGCGGGAATAACACAGCAGAGGAACAACAAGAAAAATAGGACCTCGGGTCCTCTAAATCTCTCCAAGGACATCAAGGAGGGGAAGTAACCCCTCAAAACAGATGGTCTCTGCAGGAATTGGAAGAGATCATTATCGAGCTCACCATTTTGGAGAGAGTTTTGAAAAATAAAAATGAGACCTTGAAGGAGAAAAACTTGCGTATCCAAAAGGAGAATGTACAGTGGGTCCAGAAAATAGCCCGAATTATGAAAAATAAGTAGGCTAAGATAGATCATTTGAAAAAGAAGAACGAATTGTACAAGGGTCAAATTCCTGCAGAACCCAGCGGTAACCAGTTGAACCAGTTGGCAGAGGTAGAAGATCAGTTGGCTGTAGTAGATGCAACTCAGGATAAGGAATGATTTCCTTTTTCTTTTTGGAGAGATGAAACAATTTTTCTTGCATAAGGGGCATGCAAGGACTTAGGTGTGGGCGAGATGTTGGGGCTTGGTTTTGCCCAATTTTGATACCTTTTTCTATACTTTCCCTCTCCCATGTTGATTATTTTTAACCCCTACTATGCCTATCTCAATTGGAATACTTGTGTTTTTGCCAAAAGGATGCCTTAGGCTAAAGGTATGCAAATTAATACTAAAAAGTGTCATTTACCCTAACTTTGAGTATTCCTCAGCTAGTTGTTCGTTATTTTATTACCATGCCAACTAATCTCAATTTCCTGTGTAGATTTTCTTTCATTTGAAGACAGGCCCATAATTCCTGTAAACATTTATGCGATCTTATTTCTTCCAATTACTCTGGATTTCCTGCAGTCATGGATTTCCTGCAGCAACATCAGTGGTTAGCCATGTTCCATGAATATCTAAGTCCAACGGGAACATGGGTTTTCGGGGAAATATATCACATATGATTGCTATCATATTGGCCTTCTCAGATCTACCAACAACACTGCCCAGATTCAGAAGCTTTCTCTCACTCGCTGTTTGGAGGAACAACTACGGCCATGTAATGAGATTTCGTTTAATCCATGCTTTCAATCATGGATTAGACCCAGTATGACTAAAACGGTATATTGTAACAAATCTATTAACCAATGGCTTAGATTAGCAGTTTCCTTTTTCTTACCATCTATAGGCTCTGTACATGTATAAATTATGTCCTAGTTTCAATGATAGGGTGCTCTTAGAGTGCTGGGCTGGTTTCAGCACTAACTTTGTGTCAAATTCTACTCGGTTGTATTTTCAGATTAATATAAAGATATATGTTTTGTCCATTGTAGTGAGCAAGCTCCTCTAATTTGAAGGGGTTGTGAGTAAGGGAGGGCCCCCTTTGCTCACAATTCCCATAGTGTAGTTTTCATGTATTTTATTTCTGTCATGCAGCAGTAATTCATTTTTACAGCTAATGTACTCTTTCGAATATGTATCAGTAGCAATGGATTTATTGAATTAATTTTTTGTTCATGTGTGGGATTCAGTTAAAGAAGATTTGATTCCTTGTGTTGATTGAATTTTTGAATCTGTTGTAAGTTGATTTTTATATCTTTTCTTAATCATCATCGACAATATTAAGAGCTGTAGAGGGAAGTTTGATCCACTATATAGTCTTTGCTGCTAAGTGATTGACGCAGGAAAGAGTCATTGGTTTTGTATGATTGGTTAATTAGATTAATCGCCACTTACAGTATTAGGCCTGCATATATTTTGCATGCATCTCACAAGCTTACCTTCCCGAGTTGATGGTTTATGTTTAATCAAATTATAATGCTATAATTTGACTCAACAAGGTGGCGCCAAGCGAGGATATGTCTAAGAACTCCATCTCATCCTAGATTTACTTATGTAGATAGTCATGGTACTTGAGTACCAAATGGTGATCAGAATCCTTGATACTTAGCTTTGTACAAAGGGTATAGAAAACATTTGTGAATTCCGACAAATCTTGGTCCCTTCCTTGCTGCAACGTGGTCCACTTTATGTATTTATCTTCATAGCTCCCGATAGGGTAATATTATTCCTTCATGGAATCTTAGAAATAATTCCAAGTGGGTGTGGCTGAAAACAGTGAGGATTCCCTCTCATCCTTTTGTTCACAGTAGGTTTCCCACCAGTCCTTAACATGTGGGACCACTTTGAGGAGTGTAAAAGTAATATTTTCCTTATTGGAAAAGTCATGAACTGAAAAATATCCTTCCAGCAGATTTAACCATCTATTTATGGCATGTGCATCTATCAAGCTTTCAAATATGGGAATTTCAAAGTTAACTTGTACCTTAAAAGGAGTGGTGCCTCTATAGTGGTTGTTGGATGAAGATGCATCGCATGTGGGTAGTCGTCAAAGGATCTGGGAAAAATTATCCATCGTGGCATTCCTTTGTCACTTGAGGGCTTCCTCGAGAAATATTTTGAAAGGATATCCTGCCCCCTTGTCTTTCTTATATTTTTCCATGGGAGGCCATTGTGGTCTGTAAGGATGGTCTTGCAAAGGTTCAACTAGTTCAAGCGCTTACTTCTTATACCCTGACCTCATTGGGGACATGCAAATAAAAACAGAGAAAGAGCAGACTACTATAATACCACTAATTTGGACTTACGCAAGAATGCAAAAAAATATAGAAATACACATAAACACAAAGATGCAGCAGAAATAAAATTTTATTTCGTTAAATATCAAAGAACTGAAATATTATTACATACAAAAACGGAAATAAACTAACTTGGGTGATGGTAGCTTATCTCTAAGAAGAGATGTGGCAACTACATGCCTCTAAACTATTTTAAAATTAGGCTCAAGGGCCTTTTTATTATTGAACAATAAGGGAAAACTTTAAACAACAAAAATCCTAACCCTAAGAATGGAACGCCAAGAGTTTTAGGGCCCCGTTAGGGTTAGTTGGGCAACCAACTTCCCGAGGTCACAACTTGGTCATATTATCTTTGTTTGGTGTGTACGATACCTCATTTCTCAAAACCCCTTCCTATATGTATTGTGTTAATCAGAGAATAGATATGAAATGCATATGCTTTCTTAAGCATGAGCACACCCTGCAAGTGTATAGTCTATCCCTCTTCCCAACTGACTCACTCTGGCGAACACTTAGCAAGTTTTTAAGCCCTCCAAGCTCCTATTTTGTTGCATTGTTCCTCCATGAAATTAGCCCCTTCTATTTACGAATTTCCCACTATTGAATTACGCAATTCCTATAGGTCCTTCCTTTGACTGCATGCACCACCTGTACACATGGGAATATGCTACAATTGATAGTACACTCCATTGGAATATCCATCTCAATTGGGAAACTGGAATCTCTACATGAAACAATTATTTTGGGTTGATTGATCAGTTAACTAATTGATCACTGAGTGTGGTTGAGTTCCACTTCCATAACTTAACCTGCACTAGTTCTTTTGACAGTTAGAACTAGTTTAACTGATAATAATTCAAATTAACTGAAACAGATTGCTACAAATTAGCAATCAATCATACTAAACTAATCTCAAGCTTCCCCACCTTGAATTAATTGATTTAATTGAGTGACAAGTGCCATGTCACCTCAGTTAACTACCTCCAAGATTTCTGCTGAAATAGAAATTCAAATTTTGTCTAGTTTGACAAAGGCAAAGTCAAACTGAGATTTTCCTGGTTCATTTTCAATAATATTTGTAGAAGCAATTGGTGTTTGAATTCACTTATAAATTCTTCCACCTCGTTAAAATATTTGTCTATCATGGAAGCCAAATTGTTGTACTTACTTTCTATAACCATTGTAGGTCGTATGGCTCAAGTGATTTTAGTCACACTGTAGGTTCAACATGTTGTAGTTATGAATGCTTTCCTTATAATGCAGAAGAGGCATCGTTTATCTTTAATACATAAATACATATTGGACGAATGCAGAGGAAGCTCATTGTGTGGAGCTCCACACAATGAACTTAGATCATTATGAAGAGCTCCATAGTCCCATACGATGAACTTCCTCCGCACTCTTCAATTTCCAAAAATATATATAAACCACGTGTATAGATTTCCCATAACATAAGGAAAAACCATTATTATTTTTTGGATAGGAGCTACGAAGGATTTCCAGAGAAATCTCATTGTGCAGGAGCGTGGAGCTCTGCACAATGAGTTATGACCACATTTTCTATTACAAAATTCCACCACCATGTGACATGAATCAATGGATTTTCACCAGATGTGCTACACATTGAATAATAGGAGTCATTGGAACTATTTTTTGGCTTTAAATGTTCCCTGCAATTTTTTTCTTTTGAATATGTGGATATCAATGTTAATAATCATGAAACACACGTATACTAATTGGATGCTTGCGTGCATAATCCGGAATCCTGCAATTTTCAATTCACCTCTTCTTGCATTATCATTCTCAATTTCATGTGTTGTGATCTAGACAATTTCACAATTAAAATAAGGCATGTGTAGACTGCAATATAACATTTGACAATTGGGTTAGAAAGTTTAAAGCTAGGTGGCAATAGTTTTAAAACTATATTTAACATCAATAAAGTCAAAAGAAAAAATCAATACGATACGATTATAGCGAGAGTAGTAAGCTATTTTATGTCAAAGTTTAACATAGATGTTGTTACACGTGGGTTTGTTTCCTAATTTTATTGTCCAAACCTAAAAATTTTGGGTGGCACAATTTCAAATATTGTAGGTGGATACTAACTTTTGAATTAAATCTAATACTACATGATTATACAAAGTGATGTAAGATCTGTTGGTTTGTTTGTCCTTCTAGAGTGTAGAGGAAGCTCATTATACAAGTGTGTGGAGTTCTGCATTTCTACATAAGAGCTCTGCACTACCACTCAATGAGCTTCCTTCGCACATCATTTACATCATTTTAATATTATTTTTATGACATCATGGAAAATTTTCGCATTTTCATCTTATTAGTAGAAATAATTTGCATGAAAAACAAAGTTGCAATCATCCTTTGTCAAAATATTGGCAAGACAAAATTATATATGCTGCTAAAGTCAATTGGCAACTAACATATTTGATAAATTCTACAAGAAAATCAATATTTGTCATGCCTATAATTGAATTGGAACTAGCATAAGAAATGCAATAACATCTTGCAAAAATAGTAAAATATCAAATGCCAATGATAGAAGAGTACCATAAAAATGAGTGTATATAGATGAGTGAAGTTGATGAGAAGGAATCATTGATGCACAAATTATCATATAAAAAGTTGAGTTCCTTAAGAAAAGGAATTCAAGCTAAGGGTTCATAGAGACCTTATTATTGTAGTGGATATTTCAATATTAGTACATCTTACTAAGTCGACTCATAAATTATAACAATAATAATTTAATTTTGAGATCATGCAATCACCAAATTGGTGTATGAGATCGCTTTGTTTGTAGGATAAGGAACCAATATCTACTCAGCAATTTGGCTGCTAAAGTATATAGAGGTATACATTCTCTACTAAAATCTTTCAAATGGTTAACCCTAGATTAGATAGTGTCAAATTTAATTAAAAAACTCTTATATTAGTATATGTACATAAGAATTTATCCTCCCCTTTTATATTTTATGATGATGATAGTTATTAATATTTACTAAAATTAATTTTAGCTTATTTAGCATTATAAAAGGTAAAAAGTCACATATTTTTTTCTATATTATTGTTACCTTTTTTAAACAATCAATCTTAAATTATATTAGATTTTTTGAGTTAAAGATTTAAGATAGTTAATATTGTAAAAAATATTGAAATTGAAATTTAATGTGGATGTCTAAATGATACTATAAGAGAAAGGGATTGTCCTTTTCAACCCTCTTACTGTCACACATATGACAATTCTATCGATCAATGACATTTAGAAATTTCCAAATGCCATTTTTCACTATGAGGTTTGTAAGAATTTATTGTTTTAGCAATGTTAGTTTTTTCTCTGGTAGTTAAAATAGAGAGAGAATTTTCTTATATTCTAATTCTTTATCACACCACAATTTCTACTTAAATTTAAATGTAATGATATTTTTAATATTATCATTATTCTATACAATACACTCTTCCTTAATTGTCAAATGATTTAGCCAAGAAACGACATATTATGCCACCTTTACTTGTGTCATAAGTGGTTTTATCTAGATTTTGAAGCCATCTTAGGAAGCCTCTTTTCTCCCTTGTTGTTTATTATATTCCCCCAAGTTACGAGGATAAGGGAGCACAAGAGTACGGAAATGTGCAATGGGGACATGTGGGAACACCCACTAATTTTAGGGAAATTCAAGGGGGATTAGGGGATGTTGAGGTCCCTAGAATAGAGGTCATCATATATGCATTATAAAAATAAGAATATTAATGATAAGATCCCTGCAATAACTACCCATCCCATGCAAATTCAACATTGTGCAATCCAATGGAAACATTGTAATCATATCTATCTTGAAATCTTGGAAATTATTAAGTTTGTTGAATTATGAATGGGGATCTCAAATTGTACTTTGTCCATGTGAAGTTTTATGAGATTGGAACCACTTCAAACATCCTAAGATAATGGTAATGTTAAACATTTTAGTAACCCTTTATATCCTTTTATTTTAAGAATTTAATATTCCCATTAATTACCAAGGTTATATGCTTCTCAAAGCTCTATTGCATATCTTTTTTCTATCTTCATGGGTTTTTACATAAAAACATATGGGATGAGGTGTACAGGATTCCTTCTTCTAGGGGAAGGGGATGCCCAAATGTCTCCATTTTGGGGAAATACATCCCACACACTAAGGAAACACTTCCCCATGTGTTTCCCCAGGTTTCCCACAAAAGGAGATGTGGGAAAAATGTTTCCCTAGTTGTCACCCAATCCTTAGAGCATGGGAAATATGGGGAGTGCACCTATGACCCAAAGGGATGTCTCCCTATGCAACACCAGTTCTTATACATTAACCATCTAGCCATAAACTAGTTCTTATTACCTTTAACGTTAAAGTTACAAGTCATAAAATGCTTTTTGAATTTACTCTATCTTTCTCCATGATTCTATAGATATGTTGAACCTCAACTCGTAACCACATACGATAATATGAGTAGCAAGAATCTCAAAGTTTTGGGTCTGGAGCCCAATTATCTTCTGTATTTAGAGGTATCGCCACATTGGACCCCAGTTCGCAATGTGGCGGCAACGCCTGTAAAATTTATGTTGTAAGGGGGTTCCAGGGGGAGCGGCTGCAATCGTTGGGAACCCCCCCCCCCAAGAGATCAGGGGCAGTGCCCCCAAAGCTAAAAATAGATGTAAAATTGCCTTGTAAAATGTTGTAATTTCATAGTCAATCTAGATCATTCATTAGATGGAGATCTGACGGTAGAAGTTATGTTTAATTTAGGGGTTTTTTGCCCTATAAGGCAACCCCTCGCTATATATGAGGGAATTGTATTGCGTCTATGTAGATCTGTATTCTGAGCGAGAAAGAGAGAGGAGATTGTGTGAGAGCAAAGAAGGAATTACAGTGTATCTGCTGTAGGTTGTATCTCTTTAGTTTCCTGGGTAATATAAAAGGAAGGACTGATTGTTTCTCTGTCGATGTAGCCCAAATTGGGTGAACCACGTATATCTGTGTCTCTCTTCTTTTATGTGTTTTCTATTTTTATATTTCTGCAATATATTTTATGTGTTCCATTGCTCTGTAATATATAATTTTCTAACACAAAGAAGAGATTTTTCTTATCCCAAAGAAAAAGGTCCATTGGTTTGTGATTGTTTTCAAGATCATAATAAGCTTTCAACTTTCCATTTATCATATTCTTATGCTATAATTGTTGATTTTTAGGTTAATATGGGGCTTTTATAGGGCTTAACAATAGTTCCACTAGAGCTCATGATGAAGATTAATTTTGAGATATTTGTATAAAGTCACTTCCTCCAAAATGTTTTTTTCATAGAAAAAATTAACATAATTAATCTTTTTAGATTTGATTGTCATAACCTTTATTTTGTTAGTGTTAACAATTATACCTACCAAAGCTGGAATACTTGAGAATTTTTAGTCATTTATTGATGTAATAAGGACACTTCATTATTTGAATAATATCATCATCATGAATAAGAATGATCATGACTATTTAGACTAAACTCTTGTCGACACAACCTTCTTCCAAACATCTATTTAACTTGTCAACATATAATGACAAAAGAGTTAGGGGACAAGGGACAACCTTGTTTAACTCCTATATTACAATTAATTTATTATGACCAACACTCCATCTTCCTAAACATGGCAATAATAAGTGGAGTTTAAATGTTCTACATTTTAACCATTTTACCCAAATTCCATGATACAATTGTGGGTGAAATTACAATTTTTGCTTGTTTAAATTACATTGTTTAGGGAAAACGTGGATTTAGTGTAACAAAAACCTTGTAAGATACCTTGATTGTATAACTCAATCAATCAAACATGAAATTCCAAACGTGGAGAAAAAATTACTAGAAAATATGCCAAAAAAACGGAAACTACATTGATAAGAACAACTTACAACATGAACTTTTAATCATTAAAAATTAAGAAGGCACATCTATTATTTTTTTAAATTATTAGTATTTTTATATTAAATTATTGGTTTAAGAAAATTTTTACTTATTAAATGACTTATTACTACTAATGTCATATGACATAGGAAAACTTGCATGAAAGGGGTACTATGTGTATAAGGTGAAAGATAATCTCCCCACCATTCAAATAGGTAAAACTCAATAAATCAAACATGAAATTCAAAAGTTGGAGAAAAACTTCCTAGAAAATATGCCCAAAAAAACAGAATGCTTAAACTACATTGATAATAACAACTTACAACGTTAAGTTTTAATCGTTAACAAATTAAGAAGGCACATCTATTATTTCCTTAAAATTATTAGTATTTTTATATTAAATTATTTGTTTAAGAAAAACTTTACTTATTAAATGACTTATTACTACTAATGTCATATGACATAAGCAAACTTGCATGGAAGGGGTAGTATGTGTATAAGGTGAAAGATAATCTCCCCACCATTAAGTGGGTAAGTCTAGGTTGGGGTATGCTTGGATGTTAGATGGAAAAGCAATCCATTCACTAATAAGATGTTATTACTAGTATTGTACAAAGTTTAATCTCGCTTGAAGATCCCTTGAAATATATTAATTCCCTAAAATAATGTGCATCCTCACTTTTACTCAAAAATTTTGTTTGTTTGTCAAGTTGTGAGTGTCCTAGAGAGATGACTACAAGCTTAACGCTCTAGCTTGAGAAACCACAACCTAGTGGCATCTACGCGGTCAAAATCACCAAGAGATCACACCTGCCTTGGACCACACACGCTCTTAACATAATAGTTTTTTTCCCACTAAATTTTGAACCACTGACCTTACATCATAGAATAACTTAACAATACACCCATCACTATGTATTCTAAGCCCATTCCCACCTCCGCCCATAAAATTTGAAAAATCTTCGCCATGGGCAACTTATTTTGCCCAATTAGCCACGTCGGTGCATTTCTACACAGGATATTTTTTCCGTGCATTCCATTTTCAAACTTATCGAGGAGATATGATTTAAATATGCAAACACGTTTTTTACTAAAAAGGAGGCGATCTGCTTTTTATTATTATAAAAACACGTCTTCGAAGTGCAAGATTATTTTAATTTTAAGATGGCGAGAGGCATTCATAATATTTTACAAGTTACGACAACTAATAAGCGTGCAACTAGTACTATAAGCTTGTTTATATATGTGCAACTAGTGTAAGTTGACCTGTCATATAGGATTGAGAGCATTAAGATATTTCTAGGTGCATTCATATTGTTTAAAGATTATTTATAAATCTTAGGTTCATTAAGGCCAAGGGGGAAGATCTGATTTCTTCGTAACATTTTAAAATCTTACAAGGACCTTCATATTTACAGGCCACAGTCCATATTTTTCTTGTCGTTTAGATGATGTAAGAGGGTGACGAGACTTATCTAATGGATTAATGATAATTTTATTATTGTTTTGTACCTGCATTCGCATTAATTAAAAACAAAAGAGGAAGGAAACTGTCATTCGCTTTCGCTTCCCCAAGGATAGGGGACTGTCATCTTGACCCACGGTTAACATTATTTTAACTAAGGTTACTGTCATTGGAAAGTTTCAATCGCAGGACTCTAGGCCAATAAATAGAGACTCCATTGTTGTATTAAAATTTATGTTCTGATGAATAAATCTGAAAGGAGTGCCGGAATTCTTTCAAAGTGCCTTCCGTCGTGCATAGTATGTCTTTTATTAAATTAGTTTTCAAATTATTGATAGCTTAAATTTTCACAGATTTATTAACCAGACATGTTTAGTGAATTTGCTAATTTGTTTTTGAATGGTTTATTATTTAATTTGATTATTTTAAATAAAAATATATAATCAGTAAATTGAGAAAGATATGAACTGTGATTACATTATCTGTGATTTTGTTTTGTAGTTGCGTCCTCGGGTGCATCCAGGCGTTACGTGTCCCTCGGCCACGGTAGTTTCAATTTCGACTTGCCATGATGATCATTTTTGTGAAGTACACCCTCCTTCCACCTTCACCGTTTGGAAGAGCTCTCTCTTCCTTAATGGAAAAGGATTCACAGCATTTGATTCATCTGGAAATCTGGTCTTCAGAGTTGATGATTACTCAACTCAGGCCAAACACCATCTCTCTCTCATGGATGCTGCGGGAAACATTCTTCTCACCCTGTCCCATAAGGTATTATTATTTTAAGTTGACCTAAATTGGATTTCAAATTTGGAAAATATTTTGAAATTTAATAGATACGAGAAAAGTTAATTGTTTAAACTCTTTTATTATTTTCTTAGCAAAATTAATTGTTCTAACTCTTTTACTACTTCGGCAGAAACCTGAAATATTTCCTCAAATAAAATAGCCTACCCTTTTCAACACATTTTAATGATTTTACTTATGTTGATTGATTTTGATTGTGGGTTTAATGGAGGTTGGGTTTTAACCAGCGATGGGATGCATTCAGAGGAGATGGCGATGGCTGTGAGAAGCCAGCGTTTACAGTTATAACGTCGGTGTTGAAACTTTTCTCAAGCAAAACCCTCCGCCAAAGTTGTCATAAATCCGATAAAAGGTCATAATTCGGAGACTTGCCATTATCAAATGAAGGGATATCTGTGCAAGCCAACCTCCTCCTTCACATTATTCCGTGGCTCTGGTGAAATTGTGGCTCAGGTTCGTTGTCATGTTATTGAATACTACGGATTCACTGTTCAGTTTATTAAAGGGAAGAAGGTGAGCGTAGTGGGTAATTTCATGGATTCATTCATTGAATGGAACAGGCAAGACGGAAGCAAGCGACATCGGAGGTCATGTTAGGAGACGACGTACTTAGCCTTGTTGTGCAGCATGGGATCGATCAAACCTTAGTCATGGCTCTTCTTATTATTCAATCAGATATTCAGAAGTGAAAGTCAAGATTTTAGAGGCGGTCCAGATTTTAGAGGCGCTAAATTCGCCGTCTTATCTCATTGAGAAAAAAACTATTTATACTTTTCTTATTATTCGACTGACCTATAAATATTGTGTTTAAATTTTAATACCTAAATTCACCGTCTTATCTCATTGAGGAAAAAAACTATTTATACTCTTCTTATTATTTGACTGACTTATAAATATTGTGTTTAAATTTTAATAAAGGATTATTATTTAAAGAAAGGAAAGGTTGTGGTTAAATTATTGGGTTCTTTGGTTTTTATAAAATGAGGATTTGTTATTATTTATATTATTAAAATATTTTTTAAGTTATTAAATTTATTTTTAATTTTAAAATTCAAATTCTTTTAAATTTATATAAATATTTAATCAAGTTATCCAATTTTAAACATATTCATATTTATTTACTATTTAATTTCATTAAACTAAAGAAAAAATAAACAATCTCAATATACATTAAACTTATTGAATTTAATAAAAAACTTATTTAATGTTTTGAATTTTTTGAAATATAATAGATGTGGAACATAATAATTTGTACATTGTAAATAGTAAATAAACAATCTCAATATACATTAAATTTATTGAATTTAATATAAGATTATGTAATGTTTTGAATTTTTTGAAATATAATAATGTGTATACTATGAACAGTAATGTTTTATTGTAAATATTTGGATTAATCATCATTAGAATCATAATAATTTGAATATTGTTTTGATTCTTTTGAAAAACAAATGTACTAGCGTAGTCGTTGTTATTGAAATTAAAGATTATGTTGTTATAAAATTTGCATGTAGCATGATACATATAAATTATATTATGAAATATTTAAACTAATATTAATATAATATGGAAAAGATTAATATATATCTTCCATTTATGTAACCAAACAAATGTCTCATTGACCATCTCATAATTTGTCTATGTTTTGAACGAGAGGTGAAGAAACAATTATTATTAATGCTTGTTTGGTTTTTCTAAAAATTATCATACTATGTCTAATAACTTTGAAAAATAATGGAGAAGGTAAGAATTCATGTTGGGTGTGGAGCTTGATTATCTTCTTTATTTAGAGGTATCGTGGCATTGGACTCCATTTCGTTGCCGCCTGTCAATATTTTCCACTAGGGGGTCCAAGGGGGAAATAACTAAAAATAGCTGTAAAATTGCCTTGTAAAATGTTCTATTTTCATAGTCAATCTGGGCCGTTCATTAGGCGGAAATATGATGGTAGAAGTTATGTTTAATTTAGGGATTTTTGCCCTAGAAGGCAACCCCTCACTATATATAAGGGAATTGTATTGCGGCTATAGAGATGTGTATTTTGAGTGAGAAAGAGAGAGGAGATTGTGGGATTTCATAGTTGGGAGAACGTTGGTTCAAAAACCAGCGTTTCAACAAGAGTTTATGCACACCCTTCCTCCACAAAGAGCATTCAGACCCCCACTGGACTAAGGGAATCTCGCAAGATTTCTTGAAGAGTAAGTACCAGAACTTGTTATTTTTCCTGCAGAAATACATCACGTGTGAGGGTCGCTTCGGGCTTGCATTCCTGTTTCATATTCGTCTCCTCGCCCATTTCCATGACAAGCCATTAAATTTTCCCTATTACTTGAGGATGTCGCTGATGAAGATGTCGACGACTACTAAGGAAGGGGAGGTCAATTTAGAGGAAAACATCTACCACCATGGGTTGGTGAAAATGATCTTGGTCGAGGTCTTAAAAGAGAAAAAGTGGACATTGGAGGAGTTCTTGGCCGAAAAATATTTTGCAGAGAATGAGGATTCTGATTCCTCAGATTCTATGGAGGAAGCACCGACAGATAAATGAGGAAAAAGCCATGGATGCATGGGCTACAAATAAAAGGGAAAGAAGAGGAGAAAAACTCTGACCCTTCAGAGTCTAAAGTATAAAAACCAGTGGAAAAAGCAAAGAAAAAGTTACAAACCAAAAATCCACTGGTAAAGAAGGAAAAGAGGGACGGCCTCGGCTCTCCGAAGCCCACTGAGAAGAACCCAAGAAAAACCAAAGAAGAAGAAGAAGCCTCCGACCCTCGAACTCCAGATGAATGAAGCAAAAAAAGATGAGGAGGTGGTGGTGATAGGGGAGATTGTGGGCCAAAAGCCCAAGTCAAAGAATGGTACTGCCACCTCGGCAAAAAAATTTACCAGAAGCCATGTTGTTCAGCTAGTAATAAAAGATACTGCAGATGTAGAAGTACTGCCTGAGACACCGGATAATAAGAAGGAGAAACACCACGGCCCACCCAAAGGTAAAGAGAAGATTGAGTTAGCTAAGCTTACTGGTGAGATAGCGATGTCTGTTCAGGACTCCCTGCTGCATGGAAGCGGGAATAACACAATAGAGCAACAACAAGCAAAATAGGACCTCGGGTCCTCTAAATCTCTCCAAAGACATCAGGGAGGGGGAGTAACTCCTCAGAAGAGACAGTCTCTACAGGAATTGGAAGAAATCATTACCGAGCTCACCATTTCGGAGAGAATTTTGAAAAGGAAAAACGAGACCCTGACGGAGAAAAGCCTGTGTATCCAGAAGGAGCATGTAGAGTGGGTCCAGAAAACAACCCGAATTATGAAAAATAAGTAGGCTAAGATCGATCATTTGAAAAAGAAGAACGAACTGTACAAGGGTCAAATTCCTGCAAAACCCAGCGGTAACCAGTTGAACCAGTTGGCAGAGGTAGAAGATCAGTTGGTTGCAGTAGATGCAGCTTAGGATAAGGAATGATTTCCTTTTTCTTTTTGGGGAGATGCAACAATTTTTCTTGCATAAGGGGCATGCAAGGACTGAGGTGTGGGGGAGATGTTGGGGCTTGGTTTTGCCCAATTTTGATACCTTTTTCTATATTTTCCCTCTCCCATGTTGACTATTTTTAACCCCTACTATGCCTATCTCGGTTTTCATACTTGTGTTTTTTCCAAAGGGCTTCCATAGGCTGAAGGTATGCAAATTAATACTAAAAAGCATCATTTACCTTAACTTTGAGAATTCCTTAGTTGTTCGTTATTTTTTTTACCATGCCAACTAATCTTGAGTTCCTGTGCAGATTTACTTTGATTCGAAGACAGGCCCATAATTCCTGTAGACATTTATGCAATCTTATTTCTTGCAATTACTCTGGATTTCCTGCAGTCGCGTATTTCTCGTAACCATGCGGATTTCTTGTAGCAACATCAGTGGTTAGCCATGTTCCATGAATATCTAAGTCCAACGGGAACATGGGTTTTGCGGGGAATATATCACATATGATTGCTATCCTATTGGCCTTCTGAGATCTACCAACAACACTGCCTAGATTCAGAAGCTTTCTCTAGCTGGCCGTTTGGAGGAACAACTACAACCATGTAACGCGTTTTCATTTAATCCATGCTTTCAGCCATGGATTAAACCCAGTATGGATAAAACGATATATTGTAACATATCTATTAGCCTATGGCTTAGATTAGCAATCTCCTTTTTTCTTGCCATCTATAGGCTTTGTACATGTATAAATTATGTCCTAGTTTCAATGATAGGGTGCTCTTAGAGTGTTGGGTTGGTTTCAGCACTAACTTTGTATTAGATTGTACTCAACTGTATTTTCATATTAATATAAAGATATATGTTCTGTCCATTGCAGTGAGAAATCTCCTCTAATTTGAAGGGGTTGTGAGTAAGGGAGGGCCCCCTTTGCTCACAACTCCCATAGTGTAGTTTTCATGTATTTTATTTCTGTTATGTAGCAGTAATTCATTTTTACAGCTAATGTACTCTTTCGAATATATATCAGCAGCACTAGATTAATTGAATTAATTTTCTGTTCATGTGTGGGATTCAGTTAATGAAGATTTGATTCCTTATGTTGATTGAATTTCTGAATTTGTTGTAAGTTGATTTTTATATCTTTTCTTAATCATCATCAGCAATCTTAAGAGTTGTAGAGGGAAGTTTGATCCACTCTATAGTCTTTGTTGCTAAGTGATTGATGCAGGAAAGAGTCATTGGTTTTGTATGATTGGTTAATTAGATTAATCACCACTTACAGTATTAGGCCTGCATATATTTTGCATGCATCTCACAAGCTTACCTTCCCGAGATGATGATTTATGTTTAATCAAATTATAATGCTATAATTTGACTCAACCAGGCGGCACCAAGCGAGGATATGTCTAGGAACTCCATCTCGTCCTAGATTTACTTATGTAGACAGTCATGGTACTTGAGTACCAAATGGTGCTCAGAACCCTTGATACCTAGATTTGTACGAATGGTATAGAAATTTTTTTTGAATTCCGACACATCTTGGTCCCTTCTGTGCCGTAGCGTGGTCCACTTTATGTATTTATCTTCATACCTCCCGATAGGGTAATATTATTCCTTCATGGCATCTCAGAAATAATTCCAAGTGGGTGTCCCTCTCGTCCTCTTGTTCACAGTAGGTTTCCCACTAGTCCTTAACATGTGGGACCACTTTGAGGAGTGTAAAAGTAATCTTTTCCTTATTGGAAAAGTCATGAACTGAAAAATATACTTCCAATAGATTTAACAATCTATTTATGGTGTGTGCATCTATCGAGCTTTCAAATATGGGAATTTCAAAGTTAACTTGTACCTTAAAAGGAGTGGCACCTCCGTAATGGTTGTTGGGGGAAGATGCATCGCCTATGGGTAGTCATCGAAGGATCTGGGAAAAATTATCCATCGTGGCATTCCTTTGTCGCTCGAGGGCTTCCTCGAGAAATATTTTGGAAGGTTATCCTGCCCCCTTGTCTTTCTTATATTTCGAGGATGGTCTTGCAAAGGTTCAACCAGTTCAAGCCCTAACTCCTTATACCTTGACATCATTGGGGACATGAAAAGAAAAATAGAGAAAGAGTAGACCGCTATGATACCACTCATTCGGGCATACGTAGGAATGCAAAAAAATAGAGAAATACACATAAACACAAAGATGTAGCAGAAATAAAATTTTATTTCAATAAATATCAAAGAACTAAAATATTATTACATACAGAAATTGAAATAAACTAACTTGGGTGATGGTAGCTTATCTTTGAGAAGAGATGTGGCAACTACATGCCTCTGAATTGTTTTAAAATCACGCTCAAGAGCCTTTTTCTTATTGAACAACAAGGGAAAATTTTAAACAACCAAAACCCTAACCCCAGGAGATGGAATGCCAACAGTTTGAGGGCCTCGTTAGGGTTAGTTGGGCAACCAACTTCCTGAGGTCATAACTTGTTCATATTATCTTTGTTTGTTGTGTATGATACCTCATTTCTCAAAACCCTTTCCTATATGTATTGTGTTAATCAGAGAATAGAGATGAAATACATATGCTTTCTTAAGCATGAGCACACCCTACAAGTGTATAGTCTATCCCTCTTCCTGACTGACTCACTCTAGCCAATACTTAGCCAATTTTTAAGCCCTACAAGCTCCTATTTCCTTGTGTTGTTCCTCCATGAAATTAGCCCCTATTATTTAGGAATGTCCCTCTATTGAATTACGCAATTCCTATAGGTCCTTCCTTTGACTTTATGCACCACCTGTACACATGGGAATATGCTATAACTGATAATACACTCCGTTGGAATATCCATCTCAACTAGATAACTTGAACCTCTACATGCAACAATTATTTTGGGTTGATTGATCAGTTAACTAGTTGATCACTGAGTGTGGTTGAGTTCCACTTCCATAACTTGACCTCCACTAGTTCTTTTGACAGTTAGAACTAGTTTAACTGATAATAATTCAAACTAACTGAAATAGATTGCTACAAATTAGCAGTCAATCATAATAAACTGAACTCAAGCTTCCCCAACTCGAATTAATTGATTTAATTGAGTGACAAGTGCCATGCCACCTCAGTTAACTACCTCCAAGATTTCTGTTGAAATAGAAATTCAAATTTTGACTAGTTTGACCAAAGCAAAGTCAAACTGAGATTTTCCTGGTTCATTTTCAATAATATTTGTAGAAGCAATTGGTGGTTGAATTCACTTATAAATTCTTCCACCTCCTTGTTAATATCATTGTCTATCATGGAAGCCAAATTGTTGTACTTACTTTCCATAACCATTGTAGGTCATATGGCTCAAGTGATTTTAGTCACACTATAGGTTGAACATGTTGTAGTTACGAAGGCTTTCTTTATAATGTTGAAGAGTCATCATTTATCGTTAATACATAAATACATATTGGACAAATGCAGAGGAAGCTCATTGTGTGGAGCTCCACACAATGAATTTAGCTCATTATGAAGAGCTCCACACTCCCACACAATGAACTTCCTCCTCACTATTCAATTTCCAAAAATATATATAAACCACATGTAAAGATTTCCCATAACGTAAGGAAACACCATTATTATTTTTGGGATAGGAGCTACGAAGGATTTCCAAAGAAATCTCATTGTGCAGGAGTGCGGAGCTCTGCACAATGAGTTACGACCACATTTTCTATTACAAAATTCCACCACCATGTGACATGAATCAATGGATTTTCACCAGATGTGCTACACATTGAATAATATGAGTTATTGGAATTATTTTTTGGCTTTAAATGTTCCGTGCAATTTTTTTCTTTTCAATATGTGGATATCAATGTTAATAATCATGGAACACATGTATACTGATTGGATACTTGGGTGCATGATCCAGAATCCTACAATTTTCAATTCACCTCTTCTTGCATTATCATTCTCAATTTCATGTGTTGTGATCTAGACAATTTCACAATTAAAATAAGGCATGTGTAGACTGCAATATAACATTTGACAATTGGGTGAGAAAGTTTAAAGTTAGGTGGCAATAATTTTAAAACTATATTTAACATCAATAAGATCAAAAGAAAAAAGTCAATACGATACAATTATAGTGAGAGTAGCAAGCTGTTTTATGTCAAAGTATAACATAGATGTTGTTACACGTGGGTGTGTTTCCTGATTTTATTTTCCAAACCTAAAAATTATGGGTGGCGCAATTTCAAAGATTGTAGGTGGATACTAACTTTTGAATTAAATCTAATACATGATTATACAAAGTGATGTAAAATTTGTTGGTTTGTTTGTCCTTCTAGAGTGTAGAGGAAGCTCATTATACAAGTGTGTGGAGTTCTGAATTTTCGCATAAGAGCTCTGCACTCCCACTCAATGAGCTTCCTTCACACATTATTTACATCATTTTAATATTATTTTTATGACATTATGGAAAATTTTTGCATTATACTTAGATACTTCCAGAATTCTCAAGATGCAATGCTGTCATAGTCGCATTTATTTTGACCACATACTTGGGGTCACCAAGTAATTATGTCATGTCACTAAAATCAATTTTGAGCAAGGAATGCAATACAAAATTTTAAGTAGCATTTTTTCATTTCGATAAAATCCACTTATACCTTCCAGATCGATAGCTTGTTGCAGGGTCTTAATCATAGTAAATAGAGCACACCTTTGGGTTTAAAGTAGCGGGGAAAAATGCAGTCTTGCTTCAAAGACCCTCTTTTTATTTTACCGGAAAAAATTTGGTGGGGGGTTTGTTTTCTTTTGTTTCCCAACGATTCAACTAACCACTAAACAATGAAATGAACACTAAACAAATCAATTTTATATTGAATAAAAACTTGTTACTATACAACCCAGCTTGGCTATCCCACTCAAATATGCTTGCTTTCATCCAGTTTCATGTAGCTCCATAAATTTCTATTGCTTTGGACTATTTTCTCTCTTTGTCTATTAAACTTTGCTTCTAGTTCAACCATGTTCATCTACCATTCAAATCAGAATTGGAATTTATTACTTTCGACACTCGCAAATTCTCAATGTCTTGGAGTAGAAGTGCTATGATCGAGGATTCAACTAAGAAATGGATGTGAAGTGAGGGGCTTACTATAGAGATTTCACTGTGCAGATGAAGTTTCCTCCACACAGTGAAAGCTTCGCACAAGGAAAGCTCTACACAAGGAATCTCAACACAATGAAACATAACAATATTAATTGGATAATTGTTCAACATCATCCCATCTCTCCCCACTGACGTAAAGGACCTTCAACCGCATTAGTTTTTGCATCATTGTGCAGAAAAGTAACATAATAATGTTATTGTCAGTGTTAGAGAACTCACCAATGGAATGATCACTCACGAAAAATAGTTTTTTTCTTTTTTTTTTAATTGTGAGGCAATGACATGTACCGAAAATAAAATTACCTCCACCAGGGGAATTATGTCCCATCAGAGCTCGCTTAGTCAATTGAAAATTAGAAATAAGATTTTTAGAAAATTAGGAAATCATTTTTGAATTTACGGGAAAATAGAAATATTCGACATTTTATCGAAACATGTTTTTCTTCTTTTCATCTTATTAGTAGAAATAATTTGTATGAAAATCAAAGTTGCAATCATCCTTTGTCAAAATATTGGCAAGACGAAATTATATATGTTGCTAAAGTCAATTGGCAAGTAACATATTTTATAAATTCAACAAGAAAATCAATATTTGTCATGCCTATAATTGAATTGCAACTAGCATCAGAAATTCAATAACATCTTGAAAAAATAGTAAAATCTCAAATGCCAATGATAGAAGAGTACTATAAAAATGAGTGCATATGGATGAGTGAAGTTGATGAGAAGGAATCATT
This sequence comes from Pinus tabuliformis, assembly GCA_031772625.1. Taxonomy (NCBI): domain Eukaryota; kingdom Viridiplantae; phylum Streptophyta; class Pinopsida; order Pinales; family Pinaceae; genus Pinus; species Pinus tabuliformis. The sequence continues at coordinate 315,136,833 of CM062812.1, forward strand.
GATGCACAAATTATCATATAAAAAGTTGAGTTCCTTAAGAAGAGGAATTCAAGCTAACGGTTCATAGAGACCTTATTATTGTAGTGGATATTTCAATATGTAAATCTTACTAAGTCGACTCATAAATTATAACAATAATAATTTAATTTTGAGATCATGGCCATGCCAAACACCAAATTGGTGTATGAGATCGCTTTGTTTGTAGGATAAGGAACCAGTATCTACTCAGAAATTTGGCTACTAAATTATATAGAGGTATACATTCTCTACTAAAATCTTTCAGATGTTAACCCTAGATTAGATAGTGTCAAATTTAATTAAAAAAAACTCTTATATTAGTATATGTATGTAAGAATTTATCCTCTCCTTTTATATTTTAGGATGATGATAGTTATTAATATTTACTAAATTAATTTTAGCTTATTTAACATTATAAAAGGTAAAAAATCACATATTTTTTCTATATTATTCTTACCTTTTTTAAACAATCGATCTTAAATTATATTATATTTTCTGAGTTAAAGATTTAAGAGAGTTAATATTGTAAAAAATATTGAAATTGAAATTTATTGTGGATGTCTACATGATACTATAAGAGAAAGGGACTGTCTCTTTCAACCCTTTTACTGTCACACATATGACAATTCTATCGATCAATGACATTTAGAAATTTCCAAATGCCATTTTTCAATATGAGGTTTGTAAGAATTTATTGTTTTAGCAATGTTAGTCTTTTCTCTGGTAGTTAAAATAGAGAGAGAAGTTTCTTATATTCTAATTCTTTATCACACCACAATTTCTCCTTAAATTTAAAAGTAATGATATTTTTAATATTATCATTATTGTATACAATACCCTCTTCCTTAATTCTCAAATGATTTAGCCAAGAAACGACATATTATGCCACTGTTGCTTGTGTCATAAGTGGTTTTATCTAGATTTTGAAGCCATCTCAGGAAGCCTCTTTTCTCCCTTATTTTTTATTATATTCCCCCAAGTTACGAGGATAAGGGAGCACAAGAGTATGGAAATGTGCAATGGGGACATGTTGTAACACCCCGGAATTTTAGGGAAATTCAAGGGGGATTAGGGGATGTTGAGGTCCCTAGAATAGAGGTCATCATATATGCATTACAAAAATAAGAATACTAATGATAAGATCCCTGCAATAACTACCCATCCCATACAAATTCAACATTGTGCAATCCAATGGAAACATTGTAATCATATCTATCTTGAAATCTTGAAAATTATTAAGTTTGTTGAATTATGAATGGGGATCTCAAATTCTACTTTGTCCATCTGAAGTTTTATGAGATTTGAACCACTTCAAACATCTTAAGATAATGGTAATGTTAAGCATTTTAGTAACCTTTTATATCCATTTATTTTAAGAATTTAATATTCCCTTTAATTACCAAGGTTATCTGCTTCTCAAAGCTCTATTGCATATCTTTTTTCTATCTTCATGGGTTTTTACATAAAAACATATGGGACGGGGTGTCTAGGAATCCTACTTCTAGGGGAAGGGGATGCCCAAATGTCTCCATTTTGGGGAAATATATCCCACACACTAAGGAAACACTTCCCTATGTGTTTCCCCAAGTTTCCTGCAAACGGAGATGCGGGAAAAATGTTTCCCCATTTGTCACCCAATCCTTAGAGCATGGGAAATATGCGGAGTGCAACTATCACCCAAAGGGATGTCTACCCATGCAACACCAGTTCTTATACATTAACCATCTAGCCATAAACCTACTCTCAATGGGGAAAATACTCATTTCTATGAGAGGGGTAGGAAGGTGTATTACCTTTAACATTAAAGTTACAAGTCATAAAATGCTTTTTGAATTTACTTTATCTTTCTCCATGATTCTATAGATATGTTGAACCTCAACTCATAACCACATATGATAATATGAGTAGCAAGAATCTCAAAGTGTTGGTTGTGGAGCCCAATTATCTTCTTGATTTAGAGGTATCGCCACATTGGACCCCAGTTCGCAATGTGGTGGCAACGCTGCCCGTAAAATGTATGTTGTAATGGGGGTCTAGGGGTAGCGGCTGTAATCTTTGGGATCCCCCCCCCTTGCGGGGGATCGAGGGTAGCACCCCCGAAGCTAAATATAGATGTAAAATTGCCTTGTAAAATGTTGTAATTTTGTTGTCAATCTGGGTCATTGATTAGACAGAGATATGACAGTAGAAGTTATGTTTAATTTAGGGTTTTTTGCCCTATAAGGCAACCCCTCACTATATATGAGGTAATTGCATTGTGTCTATGTAGATTTGTATTCTGAGCGAGAAAGAGAGAGGAGATTGTGTGAGGGCGAAGAGAGAATTACAGCGGATCTGTTGTAGGTTGTATCTCTTCAGTTTGTTGGATAATACAGGCGAAGGACTGGCTGTTTCTCTGTGGACGTAGCCCAAATTGGGTGAACCACGTATATCTGTGTCTCTCTTGTTTTATGTGTTTTTTGTGTTTATATTTCTGCAATATATTTTAGGTGTTCCATTGCTCTGTAATATATAATTTTCTAACACAAAGAAGAGATTCTTCTTATCCCAAAGAAAAAGGTATATTGATTTGTCACTGTTTTCAAGATCATAATAAGCTTTCAAATTTCCATTTATCATATTCTTATGCTATAATTGTTGTTTTTTAGGTTAATATGGGCCTTATATAGGGCTTAACAATAGTTCCACTAGAGCTCATGATGAAGATTAATTTTGAGATATTTGTATAAAGTCACTTCCTTCAAAATGTTGTTTTCATAGATAAAATTAACATAATTAATCTTTTTAGATTTGATTGTCATAACCTTTGTTTTGTTAGTGTGAACAATTATACCTACCAAAGTTGGAATAGTTGAGAATTTTTGTCATTTATTGATGTAATAGGGACATTTTGTTATTTTAGTAATATCATCATCATGAAGAAGAATGATGATGACTATTTAGACTAAACTCTTGTCGACACAACCTTCTTCCAAACATCTATTTAACTTGTCAACATATAATGACAAAAGAGTTAGGGGACAAGGGACAACCTTGCTTAACTCCTATATTACAATCAATTTATTATGACCAACACTCCATCTTCCTAAACATGGCAATAATAAGTGGAGTCTAAATGTTCTACACTTTAACCATTTTACCCAAATTCCATGATACAATTGTTGGTGAAATTACAATTTTCCCTTGTTTAAATTACATTGTTTAGGGAAAACATGGATTTAGTGTAACAAAAACCTTGTAAGATACCTTGATTGTATAACTCAATAAATCAAACATGAAATTCCAAATGTGGAGAAAAACTTACTAGAAAAAACGCAAAAAAGAAAAAAGAAAAAAAGAAACTACATTGATAATAACAACTTACAACATGAACTTTTGATCATTAAAAATTTAAGAAGGCACATCTATTATCATTAAAAATTTAAGAAGGCACATCTATTATTTCTGTAAAATTATTAGTATTTTTATATTAAATTATTTGTTAAAAAAAAAAAAAAACTTATTACTACTAATGTCCGTGCATTCCAATTTCAAACTTATCGAGGAGATATGATTTAGATGTGCAAACACGTTTTTTGCTTTTTTTAATAAAAAAAAAAGGAGGCGGCCTGCTTTTTATTATTATAAAAACACGTCTTCGAAGTGCAAGATTAATAATGAAGTGCAAGATTATTTTAATTTTAAGATGGGGAGAGGCATTCATAATATTTTACAAGTTACGACAACTAATAAGCGTGCAACTAGTATAAGCTTGTTTATATATGTGCAACTAGTATAACTTGACCTGTATATAGATATTTCTAGGTGCATTCATATTGTTTAAAGATTTTTTATAATTCTTAGGTTCATTAAGGCCAAGGGGGAAGATCTGATTTCATCGTAACATTTTAAAATCTTACAAGGGAGCTTCATATTTACAGGCCACAGTCTATATTTTTCTTGTCGTTTAGATGATGTAAGAGGGTGACGAGACTTATCTAATGGATAAATGATAATTTTATTGCTGTGTTGGACCTGCATTCGCATTAATTAAATACAAAAGAATAAGCAAACTGTCATTCGCTTTGGCCTACCCAAGGATAGGGGACTGTCATCTTGACCCAGGGTTAACATTATTTTAACTAAGGTTACTGTTATTGGAAAGTTTCAATCGCAGGACTGTAGGCCAATAAATAGAGCCTTCATTGTTGTATTAAAATTTATGTTCTGATGAATAAATCTGAAAGGAGTGCCGGAATTCTTTCAAAGTTCCTTTCGTCGTGCATAGTATGTGTTTTATTAAATTAGGTTTCAAATTACTGATAGCTTAAATTTTCACAGATTTATTAACTAGACATGTTTAGTGAATTTGCTAATTTGTTTTGAATGGTTTATTATTTAATTTGAGTATTTTAAATAAAAATATATAATCAGTAAATTGAGAAAGATATCACTGTGATTACATTATCTGGGATTTTGTTTTGTTGGTGCGTCCTCGGGTGCATCCAGGCGTTACGTGTCCCTCGGCCACGGTAGTTTCAGTTTCGACTTGCCATGATGATCATTTTTGTGAAGTACACCCTCCTTCCACCTTCACCGTTTGGAAGAGCTCTCTCTTCCTTGATGGAAAAGGATTCACAGTATTTGATTCATCTGGAAATCTGGTCTTCAGAGTTGATGATTACTCAACTCAGGCCAAACACCTCTCTCTCATGGATGCTGCAGGAAACATTCTTCTCACCCTGTCCCATAAGGTATTATTATTTTCAGTTGAGGTAAATTGGATTTCAAATTTAGAAAATATTTTGAAATTTAATAGATACGAGCAAAGTTAATTGTTTAAACTCTTTTATTATTTTCTTAGCAAAATTAATTGTTCTAACTCTTTTACTACTTCGGCACTACTTCGGCAGAAACCTGAAATATTTCCTGAAATAAAAATAACCTACCCTTTTCAACACGTTTTATTGATTTTACTTATGTTGATTAATTTTGATTTTGACTTTGATTGTGCGTTTAAAGGAGGTTGAGTTTTAACCAGCGATGGGATGCATTCAGAGGAGATGGCGATGTCTGTGAGAAGCCAGCGTTTACAGTTAGACTCCTTTGACAAGTGATAATTTTTCCTTCACTCAATTAGATATTCAATTTCTTATTGAAATTTTATTCTATTTCGTTGCTAGGGTTTGCTCATCTCGATTTTTCCTTTTTCGTGGAATAACGCAGGTTTCCTTCCTTTAATACAACACAATAAAGAAGGACGAGGCGTTTCTAGCAATGCTAGTTTTGAGTATGGGCTCCATTCCATCTTAGACTAGGTTTCTTGTACCCTTTTTGAATTCACGAAAGTGTTAATGTTAGGTACTACTCTAAGTTATGTCATCCACTGTGATCACGGGTCTTTTCTCTCCCATTTTTTGTGTTTAGAAATTTGATACAGGGGTTTACTCAAGGGATCGTTTTGGTCGTCATCTGCAGAGTTCCTTCTTCACGTATTTAACGGGTCCCCTTCTAAAAATTCATGTGGCCTTCATAGTTTACTAACTTGGTTTCTATTTTCTTGAAATAGATATCGACTGATGGTTGCTTCTGGCCTTCCACTTACTGAGTTAGAGGGTTTCATGTTTTCCCAAGTGCTAGCTTCTCTTACAAGATTTCATTCTCCCCTTTCAGGTGCAGGTTGTCTAACCTCATTTCTGATAGGATTTACTATAGGGAAAGCCCTTGCATGGTTGTCCTTAATTTCTAGAGTTGTGAATGGTTCCTCGGTTGTTGGTTTTGTTGATAACAACTAGGGTTAACTTTTATCATGTAATATTTTAAACAGTATTAACGGTTTAGTTCTGTCAATGATACTTTAGTAAAGAAAAATACCTTAGTAAAGAAAAGAACGTGTCTCGGTTTTCTCATAATTACAATTGGCTCCTACACAAATTTAGATCAATTTTCTACCCATAACTTTATTGTCCTAGTGTTTTTCCTTATGTTTTGTCACTGTGCTTTTAGCTACATGGTATATGAAATATATAAACTATTTTATGCATGGGGATATGTTTCGTCTAAAAATGTAATTCATAAATTCCCTCTTGTCTCTTTTTGGTAATTAATTTGAATGAAGATCATGAACATAGATACAGTTATTAGCTATTTGTTCCTATGTATTTTCACAACCCAACGTTTTAAGAGACTTATACTCAACTATAAAAGTTTTTAAGAGGAGTATACTCGACTATAAAACTTTAAATCTATGTTTATTACTTATGTCAATTATTACCCGGATGCGGGTGAATTCTCAGAAAATTAGTGGTGAGGCGATGGATTGATAGCACTCGGCCTAGCTAGATGGTGGCCAGCGCACCATCCCAGGCTCAGTTATGGCACCTGCAAACTCACTTCAGGCGAGAGCAGGCCACCTTGCAGGAAATCTTTAATGCTCGCTCCGGCTGAGAAATGAAGGATGTTCGATTTAACATGGAGCCCATCAACCCATCTGTTTGCCCTCTGTCCTTCAACATTTGCCCGCTTCAAGCAGGAAACCCTTGCAGCAGAACTGTTACAGGAAAACGTTGTTGGCTTCTCTACTATCTGACCTTTGGCAATGGGTTCCATTATTCCCATTCCAAGCACTGCCCTTTGAACCCAATCCAGGAGCCCTCTGTGCATTCTATGTTTTCCTTCCAAACCCCCAATTCTCCTGAGCTTCTCTCCCGCCGCAGCGCGATGGTTCGTCACTGCATGCGAAGTCACAGAGGAGGTGACCGAGGTGGTAGCGCTCGCTCTCAGGCTGTGCATAATGATGCTCTGCCACCACCACCTGTTTCTCTGCCCTCTTCTCAGCCCAGCTCTCCCCCTCCTAGTCCACCCCGTAGACAATATCCTCACTCTGCCTTCCATTCTAATCATTTCAGGTTCCAGAGTGACCTGAACCGGCCCATAATTTCAGCTAATGTCACTATCATCTTCACTGAAGAAGAACAACAACACAGTGCTCCTCAGGACATTTGCGGAATGGAAGTTCATCTGGGCTCTGAGCAGCTCCCGTCGGATGAAGGCAGGGCAGCCAAGCGTGGCGGTCAGAATGTTGAAGGTGATATCGCAGGCGACACTCGGCATCCAGGTGGCAGCACTCATGGAGCCACAGTTTCGATGGCTTTTGTTGGCAGCTTGAGTGACATTTCTCAGGCAACGGAAACTCCACGTGGCAGTACGCATGGTGCCACAACTCCAATGGCCATTGCTGGCAGCTCGAGCGGTATCCCTCAGGCAATGGATCTTCTAGGTGGCAGGGTGAATAGCGACGTGGCGAAGGAAGGCGAGATTTGGTAGGGGAACGCGTGTCCAGTTGTCGAGGAGGCTCCTAACCAAAACATCCCAATGTAATGCCATGTGGCCTCCCAAGTGCCACCTCAGTGTTTTGTTGCTGACTGGTCAGGTCCTGTTGTCTGTGGTTTTGTTTCTCACTCTCTGGTTAGGTAATTCTGTCTTGTTTCTCAACTGTTTTAGATGGTGACATCTCAAGACTTCATTCTAGTTTTGTTGCCGCTCTCCCGGTCTTTTGTATGGTTTTTTGTAAGTTTAAACTAGTTTCCCCAAATATGGGGCAGTTATGATTCCCAGAAAGAACTTAGTTGTTCTCGGCTGAGACTGCAGCCTCATTGTAATTTTATTTTTCCTTCCTTTTAATAGAATTAGCTTTTACAGAGAAAAAAAAATACTTATGTCAATTATTTGAATTTTCATAAGAATGAATGGTTCTTTTATTTAGTTATGTTTCCTAGTTTTTGTCTTTTTTTTCCTTGCCATTAAATTGATATTTTCACTTATAGAATCCTCTTAGAAGGGATTTGTGCTTTTCGTATATATGTCTGTGTGCGTTTGTGTCTGTGTGTTTGTGTCTGTGTGTATTTTTTTAAAGTATATTAATAGAAAATTAATTCCAAGCTGGCTAGCCCTCTATAATGGTACTTCTCTCATTTACAAAATAATACCAAATAGCGAGTTGTTCTAAGCTAGCTACCTCTCTCATTTACAAAATAATACCAAATGGCGTTACAAAATAATACCAAGTAGCGGATTGTTCTAGGCTAGCTACTTCTCTCATTTAGAAAATAATACCAAATGGTGGGTTGTTCTAGGCTAGCTAGCCTAGACGGCTCTGACCTGGAACTAACTGTAATGCATAATTCTTTGGTTTGACTAGCAAATACAATAGTACTTACTTTGCACAGAGTTATATTTTACAGTTATCCACTGCATAAACATACATAAAACATATGGAAACCTAGCAGGAAATGAACAACAACTTAGAGAAATAAGTACACTTACCAATTTTGATCTTTTATATTAGGTTAGCCAGCCATACAATTCACATAAGTAGTTTACAGTAATAGTTTCAAGAAGAAATTTTAAGAATGATTTAATATGCAAAAATACTCTACTAGCCTACACAAAACTAATTATCTATTCCATATTAGTTATATGGGAACAAGGAATCACTAGGTAAGGGAGAATGCTCCTCCCAACCATCGAGCACAATGTTCCACTTGAGCTCCTCCTAAGCCGATTTCCTTTTAGATCAGTCTCTCTTGGACAGAGACCATAGAGGTCTACATGGAAATTCCATAGGCCCCCAACCAACTCAAGAATTTATTGCCCAGAACTTTCACATACTCATAGGTCTATAGAGAAATTCCATTGGTCACAACTAGCTCAAACATTTCTCCTGCCTTACCTCAACAATGTCCTGCGTGAGGTAATAAATTCTCAGCTCAAACATTTCTCCTACCTTACCTCAACAATGTCCCGCTTGAGGTAATAAATTCTCTTCTCATCATTATTAATTGCCTTAGGTTCGCTTTCCACCCACTTGGATCTCTTTTCCCAACTGAGATATTTATCCCTGAGGAGAGGATTAATTGCCTAATAGGTGAACCCACTTTTAGCATTTCCACCTTCCCGTAGTTCCTTGGCTAACAATAACTAATCTTTGTAATTTAATGAAAATGAAATATTCATGTCTCACATTACATATAGCAATCTATTATCCCATCCTCTACCAAGTTATTTTAGTAGAAGTAATTAAAATTTTTACTATTCACTGAGGGGTATTACATCTTCGCCCCCCTCAAGCAAAACATCGTCATTGGTGTTTCATGGCCTCCAAACATCCTTAAATAGACTTTGCACATAAACTTCTCATCCTCCTAGGTAGCCTATTCTAGATAAAGTGTTTCTTCAGAATTTTAACATGGGTGATAATTTTGTTTTGTAATCATTATTTCTCTCGATTTGAGAGTACTTAGAATTTCGTCCAGGAACTCTTTGTCTGTTTCGATCTACATTCACAATCATCAAAGTTGTCATTAGTTACCCATAAAGCGTTGTTTAAGAAGCATATACATAGGCATTTACACTTTATTACATGCACCATCAATTATTTGTGTACCCAACAAGAATCACCAACATGCATCACAACTTGACAAGGGAGAGCAATGTGCACTCCACGGGAGTTAGCAACATCATTGTAAACTTATCAACAATAGGAATAAATTATTTTTAATTATTTAATGACAATGTCAATAAATAAGAATCCCACCGTGTGGTTCTACTGTATATTCCAGACCATGGAAGTACCAATTCCAATTTAACTAATCACATAAAGATAATAATATTTCATAAACCATTTATTATTCTTGTCTCCTATAATAAATTGCAACTAGTGTTTTGTTCTACTTAGTAGCATTATTATGTTTCCATTTTAATTTCAAATGTGCATTTTTCATGCATAAATAAGTTTAGGATAACTTCCTTTTGCCTACATTGTTTAAGCCTGCGACATTGCTATCTATTCGTACAATTCTGGCCCTTGTCATCCTACATTACAAGTTATTAATGAAAGTTATATGAAATTTTTCTTCCGTGAACAGTCATAAAATTTCCCCCTTTTGTGCTCAAGCGTACTTACTGACTCACACTCACTATGTTACTCTAGTATAATATTTTTTTATTTCTATATTGGTTCATAACATATTACTCACTTCATTCAACAAGTTATTTTTCTACCTTTGACATTTAAGATCTTGTGGATAACAATTTTATTCCAATATGAGGATAACTAATTATCTTATTATACCATTCACACAATAATCATACTCGTTATCATCATTTTTTTCAAATCTAAGAAATATTTCCTTGTCTAGTCTCCAGGATGGCTCACCACTAATAATCTTCCCTTTAGGCACCATTATACGATCATCATATGAAATAAGTCGCAACCAAACATTACCACTCACTTCAACTCACCACTCCCATGGTGGATATTATCTTTTTCCTTTAAGTGGACCTAATTTTTGTCCATATTAATTATCAGTTTATTGTTTAATTCAATTGGATTTCCTTATCTTATTGTTTTCCTTCTAATCTTCCCTAGTAGGCCATCGACGCTAGAAGCACAAGGTAATATTAAAACAAACCGTTGTGACTATTCAAAGGCACAACGTGGAGTAGTACAAGCATACTTAAATCATTTATATCACAACAATATTCTGACTCACCTTACCTGCGAGTTTTCTCAACTCTCTTCTAAGGTTTACATACCTATCTATTTTGTAAATTATTAGTTAAAGTGTCTCGAGGTTACATGGGGTGCCTTCCACTTTGCATCTTTCATGCCTGTCAGCTATCTCAGCACATCATATTAGTGTGGATTATCTTGAAATAATGATTTGGTAAGCATATATTCATTCTAGTTAATTCATTAACAAGTCGTCATTTGTGTCTATAGAAGTCATTTGAAGTTCTTCAAGGTACTTATCTAGGGTACCATTGATTGGCATCACATTGCTTTTTCCATGTTAGTTCACACATCAACATGCATAACTAACACTTGTGGTAATATGCTACCAACATTCTCTTTATTATAGCTTTAAATCTTACTTAAAGTTATATGCTACATTTTCTTAGTTACCTTACTCAACTATCTACCTGTTTCAACTCACAATTTTTTGTTTTTACCTATATCCCCATCAACTCTTCAACTTTCCTTAAAATAACTGATATTTTTTTTAATGAGTATTCAATGTACACATTCATTATTGTGTGTATGTTATAAGGCATATTTCCTAGGTTGTCTTTCCTCCAATTTATGCTATTTCTCAAAACTTTTAAAGAGAATGCATCAACCAACAAGGACCAAGTTAGAATTTTTCTCTTGCACCTTACAGTTGTACCTTTTGGTGTTAACTTATATATATATATTCTACAGTTATACTAGGTTGCTCATGAAATCTAACCTACACATGTTGCTATTTGTCTTGTTGTACTAGCTCAGATCAAATGTTTAGTTATTGGAAGCACAATTAACAATTAATCTTGACTCTTTTTCCATCTATATTTCCATTAGATTTAATCTTTATGATCGGAAGGCAGTTGCCAATTAGCAAATTATTCCATAATTCGGTACCACGAGTTTGTAACTCACAACAAATATTGAGCCCCTATGTCTAACAACTACATGAAATTCAAAAGCTATCTGAATTCATTTTCTATATTTGGGGGCATGGCATTTCCTTCTTAGTGGATTCCCATATTCTTCAAAATGGCTCTAATCTTGCTTACTTTATACTCACTTACTAAATTTAATGCAAAATTGATATCTTTCTAAATATTAGAAGTAATTATTTGAGATGCTTCTAAGTTTATTTAGTACCTTGAGATAATCTCATATACTATTACCATATCATTTTCAACTTAAAATCTCAAATATTCTTTTCACTTCACTATTACAAAACTAATCCTCTTTCCATCACAAGTTACTCTGATAATTATCATGACTTACCTTCATTTAAATGGGTTTTAAACAAGAAATTGTTCCCAATTATTTGACTTTCTTAACCTTCCATGCAAATGATTTTCACCGATTATTTTACTGCGGTAACCTATTTTCAGTGACCCTCTTGATGAAAAGATTTTCGGGGAAGCGGGTTCTTTATTTTACCACTTTCCCAACACTCCTGAAATCCAAGCTTATTCGTAATGACTTATTTTACCGCTTTCCTAGCACTCTTGAAATTCAAGCTTATTCGTAATGGCTTGATAATACTGGATTAGACTTGTTCATACCTAAATTAAAAATTAATTATTATATATATATATATATATATATATATATATATATATATATATCTTATGGTACCGTCTATAACATTTGAATAATTATTAATCTCATAAATTATTTCTGGAAACAATTTTTTTTTGTGAATTAACACAATGGTCTTGTAACAAGAAATTATCATGCAAATGACCTTAAATTTATTTTTTTGGGGTGATTTTATATGTTATTCCTTTCCTTCTCTTCTAACATACCAATCTTAGATTTTAAAATTGTTTAATAGGATGAGATTTGATTCCTTACCCATATACTTCTCTATTGCTATAGGTCATAAACTTCTTTCTTTACTTATGATTTAGAGTGGCAAAATATGGTTCACAAATTAACATGTGCTATTAAATAAATATCTCACCTTCACCAATGAGCCGAGCAGTACAGGACACCCATCTCTACGAACACTGTCGATTTGCTTTAGTTCAATCAGATGGATGTAAAGCGTTAGGGTTGGTTATGGGGGTAACTACTCCACACCCACTCCCCCCTCTGTTGCTCATTTATGCTTTGCGGTTTGGTTAAGGGTTCTGCAACTACCCAGTTATTCCTAACTGGTCGGCAGACTCTTTTCACAAGCGATAATATTTCCTTAGCTCAATTAAACATTCAATTCCCTATTAAAAGTTTCTTTTGTTGCGCTGCTAGGTTTTTCTCATCTAGATTTCTCCATTTTGGTGGAATAACGCAGTTTTCCTTCCTTTACTATGACACAATAAAGCAGGACGAGGGTTTTTCTGGCAATGTTGGTTTTTAGTATTGGTTGGATTCCATCTTAGACTGGGCTTCCTGTACCCTTTTCGACTTCACCGGAGCGTTAATGATAGGTACTACTCTAAGTTATGTAATCCATTGTTATCATGGTTCTTTTCTCTCCCCATTTTTTAATGTTTCGGAATTTGATACGAGGGTTTACTCCAGGGATGGTTTCGGTCGTTGCCTGCGGAGTTCCTTCCTTAGCTATTTAACGGGTCAATATATCGGTCGCATTTTAAAAATTATTGTTGCCTTCATAGTTTACTACATGGGTCTCTATTTTCGTAAAATAGGTATCCACTGATGGCTACTTCTAGCCTTCCGCTTCCTAAGTTAGAGGGTTTCATGTTTTACCAAGTGCTAGCTTCTCTTACAAGACTTCATTCTCCCTTTTCAGGTGCAGGTGGTCTAACCTCGTCTGATAGGATTTTCTATTGGGAAAGCTGTCGGTAATATCTAGAGCTATGAATGGTTCCCTGCTGTTGGTCTTGCTGCCGAAAACTAGAGTTAACTTTTATCTTGTAATATTGTAAATATTCTCAAGGGATTAGTTCTGTCAATGAGACCCTATTCAAGAATAGAACGTGTCTGAGTTCTCCACCATTACAATTATCTCCTACATGAACGATCAATTTTTTGCCCAAAACTCTGTTGTTCTAGGGTGTTGCCTTGTGTTTTTTTTTTTTTCACTGTGCTTTCACTTACGGGGTATATGCAAAATATAAGCTATTTTATGCATGGGGAATTATTGGGGTTATGTTTCTTCTAAAAATGTGATTCATAAATTCCCTTTTGTGTCCTTTTGTTAATTAATTTGAATGAGAATTGTGGACATAATCTTTGTCAGTGTATGTAGACAGTTACAAGTTATTTTGTTCCTATGTATTTATTTTAAGAGACTTTCACTCATCTATACAAGTTTAAATCTATATTTAATACTTCTGTTAGTTATTTGACTTTTCACTCAGGATGAATGGTTCCCTTATTCAGGTATGTTTCCCAGTTTTAGTTTTTGTCCCTTCTTTTCCTGTGGTTAAATTGAGATATCTAGGATTACAGAATCCTCTTAGAAGGGACCTGTACTTTTCAGATGTGTGTGTGTATTATTAAAGTAGATTAATAGAAAAATTATTCCAGGCTAGCTAGCCCAGCCAATTCTATCGTGGAAATTCTCTCATTTATAAACTAATACCAAATGGAGGATTGTTCCAGACTAGCTGGCCTGGCCGACTCTGTCGTGGTTAGTACTAACCGTAATGCATAAGTCTTTGGTTTGACTACTAGATACAATAGTTGTTCGGCTCTAGCTGGCCTAGCCGACTCCATCCTGGTTAGTACTAACCCTAAAGTCTTTGGTTTGACTAGCAGATACAATAGAATGGAATTTTACTAGCGTACACAAAAATACTTATTTGTTCTCCATTAGTTAGATCCCTACATGAAATCACTAGGGAAGAGACTGCTCCTCCAAACCATCCTTTCTCTTTCTCTTCTCTAGGGAAGAGATAATGCTTCTACATGCCACAAGTCTACATGCCACATGTCTACATTAATGGTCCATTAATTGTGTAATCCCTTTAGCATTTCCGCCTTCAGGTATTTCTTTGGCTAACCATAACTAATATTAGTAATTTAAGTAAAAAGAAATATTTATATATATAGCATTACATGGTTTTCTGTTAGCCCATAGTCTGCCAAATTATTTTAGTAGAAATAATTAAAATTTTTACTATCCACCTAAAAATGTTACAAATAAATAGATTAAAAATAACTAACATAAATAATAAATTTAAAAAAATATAATTTTATATAATGAAACTATAAACAAATTTGAAATGAAATAATTAAAAATTTTACTATTGACCTAAAAAAGTTACAAATAGATAGATTAAAAATTACTAATATAAATAATAAATTTATAAACAAATTTAAAAAATATAATTTATATAATAATATTATAAACAAACTTGAAAAATATAATTTTATATATGTTGCAAAAGTATTTTATTTGATAAATATTTAAATTAATTAATAATAAAGATGATATAGTAAAATAATTTTTAATATAAAAAAAATATATACAATTTTTTCTAATGATTAATTAATTATAAAAAAGTAATTATAAAAAAATAATTATAAACACAAAAAAAACATAGTTTAAAAAAATATTAAAATAAAAATTATAACTTCTAATTTGTTATATATATAAAAAAAAAATAGAATTCAAATACAATCAATTTAACATATTCATCTATTTTTTAAAATTCAATTTTTTGTATTATTTTAAAAATATAATTTAAAAAATTATATATTATTTTATGTAAAAAATTAAATTAATTTATAATAATGAAAAAAATTCTCTATAAAATAACAAGGAATTTGTAATTATCAAAAATTGATAAATATACTATATATATGAGAACAATAAATAAACAATATTTTTAAAAATTTAAATACTAACATTGTGATATATTTAAATATTAAAAATGTAATTTTAAAAAAAACTTAAAATTGTTAAAGGAATTAGTTCTAGTGATATGGTTCATGATTTCTGTTCCAAGTAGCATGGGTTCAAGTCTCTAGAGACATGTTGGTTCTTTGTAACATTTTTGAAATATTGGTTCTACCTAATGGAATAGTGGAAGTCTACTGGAATGTACTTGTTACTTAAAAAAAAAAAAAAAAAAAAAAATGATGAGAATCTAGAAACCAAAATAGTGATTATTGCGAAACAGTTGGGAGAATAGGAGAATGGGAGAATCAGTTGGGACTCAAATTATTGGATTACAATTTATGGGAATCTGGGACTCAAATTATTGGAATATTGGGAATCAGTCTATGGGAATCAGGGGAATGTTGGGACTAAAATTATTGGATTATTGGGAATCACTTGGGAATGAGGGAAATGTTGGATTATTGGGAATCAGTTGGGAATCAGTTTATGGGAATCAGTGAAATTCAATTGTTTCACTTGGGAGAATCAGTTGGGACTCAGAGTATTGGATTATTCTCAGAGTATTAGATTATTTGGGAATTAGTTTCTTGGGAATCAGTTGAGAATCAATTTATGGGAATTAGTTTATAGAACATGAAATTCAGTTGGGAGGATCACTTGGGACTCAGATTATTGGATTATATTGGGAATCCGTTGGGAGAATCAAGTGGGGGGAGAATCAGTTGGGACTCAGATTATTGGATTTCGAATCAGTATATGGGAATCAGTTTATATGACAGGGAATTCAGTTGGGAGAATCAGTTGGTTTATAGGACAGGAAATTCAATTGGGAGAATCAGTTGGAACTCAGAGTATTGGATTATTGGGAATCAATTTATGGGAATTAGAGAATAGGAAATTCAGTTGGGAGAATCAGTTGGGAATCAGTTTATGGGAATTAGTTTATAGAACATGAAATTCAGTTGGGAATCAGTTTATGGGAATTAGAGAATAGGAAATTCAATTGGGAATCAATTTATGGGAATTAGAGAATAGGAAATCCAGTTGGGAGAATCAGTTGGGACTCAGATTATTGGATTATTGGGAATCGGTTGGGAATCAGTTTATAAAACAATGAATTCATTCAAACCTTTAAAGGAGCTTATTATTATTTAAGCACCCACTTCAATTAATGATTCCTTTCCCATTCTTCTCTTTCAAGTCTCAATAACTAATCATTCAAACCTTCATAGAGGAGCTTATTATTATTTTAGCACCCACTTTAACTGATAATTCCTATTCCATTCTTCTCTTTTAAGTTTGAATAACTCCAATACCGTGATGGAAGTTGTATTAACATAAGAGTGGCATAGAATTTTGCTAAAAAAAAAACTATTATTTCATTATACTTTAACACACATGTGGTGAAGTTGAAAATAAAACTTTCAAAATATGAATCAATAAAATTATTACAAATTGTTTATTTATATATATATATATATGAAAATTAAAAAATATATTGATCAAAACTCAACTAATAATTAATTATACCAAAATTTTTACTTCCATGTGAAGTAACATACTAATAATAAGTTTAAGAGGTATTTTCGTAAGAATCTTACTTCCACGTGAACTAATATACCAATAATAAGTTTAAGAGATATTTTTCGTTAGACTGTTTGTTTGCTCTTATACGGTAAAAAAATCAGGTATTTCCTTCTTGAAGCCGAGTATTCGATGAAGTAAATCATGAAAGGCTTATCATTTAAGATACGCCTACCATGTCAAACATATCCATATAAAGTAGTTGAACTGATCCGCTATACTTTAGCATCACTATTAACTAATTAAGTATCGTTGAATTTGTAATAGTGAATTTTAATGGTTAAAGTCATTATTTAATATTTAAATTTTTTAATTAATTAAATAATGAATACATAATTTAATGAAGTTAAAGTGCTATTTTTTAAAACAACTGAGAAAAAAAAAAAAATATTACTTAATTAAATAATTAATATATAATTTAATAAAATAAATTTGGTAATTTTTGAGTAAAAATTTATAGTATATTTAATAAAGCAAAAGTCACATTTTTCAAATAAAAAATGATAGCATAAGTGGAAAAGTTGAATAATCACTAATTAAATCCATATTTAATACATAATGAGCTAAAAGTGGGACCTCTTCTTGACAATTAATACATAAAAGTAAAAGTGGCACCTCTTTGGAATGAAAACGAAGAAGCAAAATCGGAAAAACCACTCACGAAGTAAAGTGAATTTCCTACTATGAAAAAATAAAAAGAAAAGATGGAAAAACCACTCACGAAGCAGAGATTTTCTTACTATGGTTAGAAATAGCAAACACTATATTAAATAGTTTATTTATAATTAGTAAAAAAAAATAATGAGTATATATTGAGAATGTATTTTTAAATATATAAAGAAAATAAATATTTTTAAGATGATGAGAATTATTTGGAAAGTATTTTTTGAAATGATTTAAAAATAAAATATTATAATTGATATAGTTTAAAAAATCAAAAATTAAAAAATTAATATTTAAGTTCTGTTAAATATGAAATATCATAACATTAATTTATGAGTTTATTATAGAAATATCATAATATTAATTTATGTGCAATATATATGAGAAGTTTTATTTTCATATAAATAAGATTTTTTCAAAAATTAAAAGTAATAAAAAAGTTTAAACAAAATTTGAAATTTTTTACAATTATCTAGTTTTTTTATAGAGAGATACATTTTTTTTTTCATTTTATTAGTAACAAGTTATTTGAATGAAAACCAAAATTACAACAATCCTCTCTAAAAATATTAGAAAAAACAAAATTAGATATATAAATAAAATTATGTGTATAGCTAATTTTTATTTTTTTTGTAAGTTTGGTAGGACTTCTATTTTTGAGTTTTACATGTCTATTATTCACCGCCCTACAAGGGGAGGGTAGCACAAGATTCAAACCCAAGAGGGTAGTACAAGATTCAAACCCAAGGTAGCACAACATTCAAATCCAAGATCGGAGACTTCATTCCACTTGGGATATATGTATAGCTAAAAGTAATCACCAAATAACCTATTTGAAAATTTGATAAAAAAATCATCAAATATATCTTATGTCTATTTTTGAAATCCAACTAACATAAACATTATAATAATATGTTGCAAAAAAGTAAAATCTCTCATAAAAAATATAGAAATAAAAGAAAAATACATATACATAATTGAGATTGCACATTCAAATCACACAATGGATTGATATTCACCATATAAATTAATTTATAGTAATATGTAAAAAAAAAGTAAAAACCCTCGCAAAAAATATAGAAGAGCAATATAAAAGAAAAGTGTATATAAATAATTGATATTACCCATAAAGAAGCATGGATGTACATTCAAGTCACACAATGGGTTGATAGTCACCATATAAATTAATTATTGTAGTTATGATTTCAGTATTACTGCATCTTACTAAGTCTACTCATATTAAATGATTGTGTTGCTAATCATTGTATATTCATATTTAATCTTGACCACCTACTATCTAATTTAGATGGATTAAAAGATCAAATGATTTTTAAAATTGGTAACAGCTTAAACAAAAGAAAAATTTAGTGATAGGTGTACTACATACTTGTTATCTTTCTGAGCTCTGTTTTCCATTCATACTTTGTTTCTATGGTCTTCTATTTGTTGCAAACCTAAAGGGACTTATAAATGTTGGGAATAGAGTTCACCCTTCTCACCAACGTCTCCCTTTGACTCTACTGCAGCAGGGGCTCACAAACCATCATTGTTATCCCTTTAAAGCAATAAAGCTGCATCACATGAATAAAAAAAATTACTGATCGAATACTGGACAGGATGTGTTTAATATGTGTGCGACTATAAAAACTCTTCACAATTCTTCCATCACTGCAAGGTGCCTCATTGATTCTACAACACTTCGAATTAGACCATGAAGAAAAAATAATACTTAAAGCGGCTTCATGACAGACTAGGTCATAAAAGGGCATGAAACAGACCGAGAAATACATACGAGAGATGGGAATCCTTCCGAAATTGTGGAGCCTTTGGAGTTGTGCGCAATTTTAAGAAAATGCAGGAGTTGAACGCAGTTTGGTATTTCTCAAACGTACTAAATTTCGCCAATCTACTTCGACAATCCTTCATCTACTTGTTAACTTGTTTCCACTGCATGTCTATTTTCTTCCTAAGCTCCTGTGGATTTTGCTGAGAAGGCACACCATGGATAAATGTTGGGCAGTGTACGTAGCGCTGGAAGCTCTGGTAGCTAAGCAATGAGCAAGGCGTTAGAAGAAGAAGTGTGAATTTTAAGTTTTAACTCAGATCCAATTGGAAACAAAATGATTCACGATGTGGTGGAAAAAGATACAAGGAAAATGAATTCCGGCCATGCAGCTCAACCAAAAAAGTAAAAGAGCAACCGTAGCACCTCCGTAGCTGATACCACGACTGTGAACCACTGTCACAGGCGTTATAAAATACCATTGTGCAATACCTTGTCAAGCCGCATACGAGCTGAGCGAGGAAGAACTCTGGTTGGGTTTCCTGGCAGAGAGAATCTTCACGTAGAAACGTTAGTCTGCATTGCCTGGAAGAGAGAAGGACAACATTATTTCTCTACACTCGAATGGACCAGTCTGACCAGGGAAGAAAATTTGCAGAGGAGTTATGCCTAAGTTTGGGACATGTGCTCTAGTACCATGTTAAGCGAGGTATCTAATACCATGTTAGGCGAGGTATGGATGAATTTCATTAAGATAAAGGTCAACATATATAATCTGAAGGGTAGCCCTTGGGATTCAGATTCAATCATCTTTTCCTATTCTAATTTATTTACATATTTATATAAATTTACTAAATCCAAGAAAATTAGGTGTATAACCATATTTATTTTTTGGTTTATTTAACCAATATTATTATGATTATTATTTTAATAATCAATCTTAACTTATATTAAATTTGTTGAATTATATTCTAAAATTATTTGAAATTTAAATTTATATTATTATATTCTAAAAAGACAGCTATTTTCTTTTTCAACTTTTTTAGTCTCATACATATGACAATTCTATGCATCCATAACATTTTGGAATTTCCCAATACCATTTTTCAATATGAAGTTTGTAAGAGTTTATTTTTTTTAGTAATGTTGATTTTTTTTCTCTGGTACTTAAAATAGAAAGAGACTTTTGATCTTCTGAATTATGGTTGATCACATTCTTATAATGTTAACTTTCTAGTATATTCTAATTTTTTATCACACCATAATTTCTCCTTAAATTTAGATGTAATGATATTTTTACTGTTATCATTATTCTACAGAGTAACATCTTCCTCATTTACCAAATGATCTAGCCAATAAATGACATCTTATGTCACCTCTGCTTATGTCACAAGTGGTTTCACCTAGAGTTTGAAGCGAGCTTAGGAAGCCTCTTCTTGTGTCACAAGTGGTTTCACCTAGAGTTTCAAGCCAACGTAAGAAGCTTCTTTTCTCGCATGTGGTTTATCATGTTCTTGTCTATGTTCCCCCAAGTTAGGAGGATAAGGGAGCACATGAGTAGGGAGATGTGCAATGGGAACATGGGGAAACACCTAAAAATTGTAGGGAAATTCAAGGGGGATGGGAGGATGTTGAGGTCGCTAGAATAGAGGTCCCCATCTATGCATTATAAAAACAAGAATAGTAATGATAAAAACCCTGCAATAAAAACCCACCGCATGCAAATTCACCATTGTGCAATCTAATCAAAACACTATAATCATGTCTATCTTGAAATCATGGAAACTTTTAAGTTTGTTGGATTATGAATAGGGACATCAAATTCTACTTTCTCCATATGAATTTTTATGAGATTGGAACCATATCTAAAGATCCTAAAATAATTAATGGTAATATTAAAATTTTGAGTAACCTTTTATATCCTTTTATTTTAAGAATTTAATATTCCCATTAATTACCAAGGTTATATACTCTTACAATCTCTATTTCCTATCTTTGTTCTATTTTCATGGGTTTTGGATAAAAATTATGGGATGGGGTGTCTAGGAATCCATCTCTAGGAGAGGGGGATGCTCAAACATCCTCATTTTTGGGAAATATATTCCACACACTAAGGAAACATTTTCCCATGTGTCTCCCCAAATTTTCCCAAAAAGGGGATGTGCTAAAAATGTTTCCTAGGTGTCCCCCCATCCTTATAGCATGGAAATGTGGGGAGTTCACCTCTTACCAAAATGGATGTCTCCCCATGGAACATTGTTTGTATTACATTAAGCACCTAGTCATAGACATACTCTCAATGGGGAAAAGGCTCGTTTCTGTGAGGGGGATAGGAAGGTATATTACCTTTAATGTTAAAATTATAAGTTATAAAATGTTTTTGAATTTACTCTCTCTTTTTCCATGATTCCATAGAGATGTTGAATCTCAAGCTTCATAATCACATATGATAATATGAGTAGTAGGAGTCTCAAATAAGAGCTTCTTCTTATTCTAAAGAAAAAAGTTGATTGATTTACAATTGTTTTCAAGATCATAATAAGCTTTCAACCCTCCATTTATCATGGTCTTAGACTATAGTTATCGATTTTTGGATTAATATGGGCCTTATATAGGGCTTAACAATAGTTCCACTAAAACACATGATGAATATTGATTTCGAGATATTTGTAAAAAGTCACTTCCTCCAAACTTTTTTTTCATACACAAAATTAACATAAGTAATATTTTTAGATTTGATTGTCATAACCTTTGTTTTGTTAGCGTTAATAGTAAGACACCTACTAAAGCATAAATTTGTGAAATTGTTTAGTCATTTGTGATGTCATAAAGACAACTCACTATAAGAATGATATAATCAACATAAAGAAGAATGATGATGACTATTTCAACTAAACTCTTGTCGACAAAACCTTCTTCTTCCAAATAACTATTTAACTTGTCACTAGATAATGTCAAAAGAGTTAGGGAACAAGGAACAACCTTGCTTAACTCCTATATTACAATCAATTTATTATGACCAACGCTCCATATTCCTAAACATGGCAATAATAAGTGGAAGCTAAATGTTTTACATTTTAACCATTTTACCCAAATTCAACACAATTGTTAGTGAAATTGCATTATTTAGAGCAAAGATGGGTTGAGTGTCATAAAAACCTTGTAAAATACTCTAATTATATAACTCAAAAATTCAAATATAAAATTCCAACAAATGATGACTAAACTTATAGAAAAACTTTCAAAAAAATATGCCATAAAAAGAACCAAAACTTCAACATTTAAACTATGTTGATAATAACAAATTACAACATGAATTTTTAAAGAAAAATAACTTATGTGAATTTAATCACCGCACACCTATATTTTTTTAAGAAATTTTTTACTTATTGGATGACTTATTACTAGTGTTATATGAAATAGACAAATTTGCATGGAAAGGGATTATTTCGATAAGGCAATATTTAGAATATGTTGATAATAACAATTTATAACATGAATTTTTAATAATTAATAGTAGAAAATTAACTTATGCGAATTTAATGTGATTTTTAATTATTAATAGTAGGAAATTAACTTATGTGAATTTCATGAAAAAATATTAGTATTATTTATATTAAATCATTTGTTTAAGAAATTTGTTATCTATTGAATGACTTATTACGAGTGTTATATGAAATAGACAAATCTGCATGGAAAGGGATTGTGCGGATAAGGTGAAAGATAATTTCTCCACCCTTCAAGTAGGTTATGTTTGTGTTAGGATATGCTTACATGGGAAAAAAATCTACCTACTAATGAGATGTTATTGTTAGAAATGTAGAAGAAAGCAGAAAGAAATTAAACAAAACACACATTGTTATACTTTTATATTTTTATTGATCACAATAGTTACACATATATAGGACATAAATCTTTGACTTCCACACATCTAGATAATGACTACAACTCATACATAGGAACCAACAACTTCTCGATTGATGCTTGGAAACTCTAAATGACAACACATGGAAGCATTATTTCCAGTACCCTCCCTTAATGCTTACATGGAAAACATTGAAAACACGTATTACAACAACAAGGATAACCTATGTCTCATTGTTCTTCATCAGAACTCACGTCCACTCTGGAATCTCGCAAACACTTGTTTCACCACCACTTCTTCGAGTTGTCACTTGGCCTCCATTTAAAACATAACCACCTTTGACCATCGTCGATGAACATTGCAAGATCAACAATATTTACACCTCGCCTCGTCAAGGCTTCTGCGATAAGAGTCGTCAAGTAATGAACCACCCTATGGACCAACAACCATCCGTCAGATACACTTTTGTCTATCTGTGAGTTACTAGGATGGAGGTTTGGATACTGAATGTGTTCAAAATTTGATCAAACAACTTGACCTTACTAACACAAGAATTGATGTTGCAGACACAAGAGCTTCCATTTTAAGAACCATCAACCCTTTTTATAACCGGAATTGAAAGAAACAAAAAACTACTTGACAAAGACATCTGACAACTACAAAGTCAATAATCATCAAACTATCAACTGTCATCGAGGCATAGAAAATTCACCACATCCCTCCTTAGCACATGCCGAAATTTGTTCATCTCGCTCAATCTTGATCTTCAAGTTTTCTCGTCTTCACAAAGAATTTTTTAGAGTGGTCAATTCCAACAAACTTACACTCACATATTGAGTTGACCAAACTCAATATGTTCATAATGCAAACTCCAAAATTTGAGATCATAACAAGATTGCAACAGAAACATCTGATGCAAAGATCTCTTCCCTCAAGAAGTGAAAAATTGAGATGTGCCTCCAATTTTAACACTTTTGACATATATCACTAGCCACCTAAAACTCCTCCGCACCAGATATCAGAGTCAGATCCGTGTAGGAGAATGTATAGTTCGTGGGCATGATTTTGCAAATTTATAATATGACAATGCACACAATTTTGACAAAACCATCCAAGCATGAATTTGAATCCTTTGAACATTTCAAGCAGATAAGCACAAACAAAAATTTATAGATAGCAAGATAACAGAAGGATCTGACGATGCTTGAATAAGTTGCAAATAGAAAACATATCTACACATACAGGATCACAAACAATTTCAAACACTAAAAATAAACACGCATACATCTATACTAATATATACAGAAACAATAACACTAAGGATCGCTCACATATTATTGGCCCTCCCTTGAGGGATTCAACCTTGTACCAGCTCTGTTACCATGTTAGAAATATAGAAGAGAGCAGAGAGAACAATTAAACACAATACAAAACACACATCGTTATACTATTATATCTTTAGTCACAAATATATTGGACATAAATCTCTGACTTCCACACATCTAGAACATGACTACAACTCATACACAAGAAACAACAACTTCTAGATTTACAAATATATTGGACATAAATCCCTAACTTCCACACATCTAAAACATGACTACAACTCATACATAGGAAACAACAACTTCTAAATTGACTATGAAAAACTCTGAATAATAATTCATAACAACACATAGAAATATTATTTTCAATAATTATAAGATATTATCACTTAAATGGTATAAAACTTCATCCAAATTAAACCACCCTTGAAATATATTAATTCCCAAAAATAAAGTGTATCCTCACCTCTACCCATAAAATTTGTAAACATAAAATAAATTAGTTATGTGGTCTGCAGAACTGTAGAACCGTTGACCCTACCCTCAAGGTAACTACAGCAGCCATGGACAACTTATTTTGCCCAATCAGCGAGGGCGGTGCATTTCTACACCTAGGACCCTACCCTCAAGGTAACTACAGCAGCCATGGACAACTTATTTTGCCCAATCAGCGAGGGCGGTGGATTTCTACAAGTAGTATACGTTCACATGTCATATAGCACTCGGAGCATTAAAATATCTCTAGGTACATTAATGTTGTTTAAAAAAAATTTATTAAGCTTATGTTGATACAGGCTAATGGGGAAGATCAGATTTCTTCGTAACATTTTAAAATCTTACAAGGGACCTTCATATTTGCACACCACAACCGACATTTTCTTGTTGGTTACATAACCTACATTTTCTTTGTCGTTGACATCACCTAAGAGGTTGACGAGACTTATCTAATGATAAATTATCATTTTAATATTATTTTGGACCTGCATTCGCATTAATTAAATACCAAGGGTAAGACTTTCTCAAGGATAGGCAACTGTCATCTTGACCCAGGGTTAACATGATTTTAACTCAGTTACCGTTGTTCACTGGAAGGTTTCACTCGGAGAACTCAAGGCCAATAAATATAGGCTTCATTGTTGTATTGAAATGTATGTTCTATTAAATAAATCTGAAGCAGTGCAGAAATTCTTTCAAAGTGTCTTTCGTCATTCAGTGTATGTGTTTTATTAAATTTGTTGTCAAGTTATTGATAACTTAAATTTTCACAGATTTATTAACCAGATATGTTTAGTGAATTTGCTAATTTGTTTTTGAATGGTTTATGATTTAATTGGATATGCTTTTAAATAAAAATATATAATTAGTAAATTGAGAAAGATATCAACTCGAACATTGTTCTCACCATGACCAACAGGGTATTATTACTTTTAGTTTAACTTATTATTTTCAGTTTAACTTAATTCGATTACAGATTTGGTAAATATATTCAGGAGAAACCTGAAATAAAGATGGTCTATCTTTTCAGTACATTTATTGATTTTTATTGATTTTGATTTTAAGCAAAGTCTTACAGTAGAAATCACATAAGAAAAAATTTTGGCCAACGCGTTTTGAACCAACAAGTGTGGTTCATCATCAGGACCAGATGAATAGACAGACCATGGCAAAGGGTTAAATAGAGAGCGATGTAGAGACATAATTTCAAGTAACAGCTATATTTGAACAATAATATTTAAATTATGATATTAATTTATTAATATATTAAGAACAAATATTATTCAATAACGGCTATATTAAACATAGCTAGTTTTTGAAAAAATTATTTAAATAATGATATTATTTCTTTAATTTATTAAAAATATTAATAGGTAACAGCTATATTAAATGGCTAGTTTTTGAAAAATAATATTTAAATTAATTTATTAAAGCCAAATATTACTAGTTTTTGAAAATTAATATTTAAATAACGATATTAGTTTATTAATTTATTAAAAATATTAATATGTAACGACTATATTAAATTGCTAGTTTTTTAAAAATAATATTTAAATTCATTTATTATATCCAAATATTGCTAGTTTTTGAACAATAATATTTAAATTGTGATATTATATTTAAATAATGATATTGGTTTATTAATATATTAAAAATATCAATATGTAACGACTATATTAAATTGCTAGTTTTTGAAAAATAATATTTAAATTTTGATATTACTTTATTACTTTATTAAAACCAAATATTAATAAGTAACCGCCATATTAAACAACTAGCTTTTGAGAAATAATATTTAAATTAATTTGTTAAAAAAAAATCAAAGTCAAATTTTAAAGGAGGGGAGTCAAAAATTATAAAAACCAGTCAAGACCCTAATCTAGTAAAGATCATTTGATAAATAATTAATGGAAATAAAATAAACTAAATTAAAAAAAATTAATGGAAAATTAAATAAAACAAAACAAAAATATATACAAGTCAAAAAAAAATAATATATATATATATATATATATATATAAAGAAGCATAAGGTGGCTTCAACCTTTAGGCCTTTAAATACCATCCGGAGTTCCCTTAGATTTGTAAAAGACCTGTTGGACCCCAAGAATATGATGGGTGTTTACATTATCCCGTGCTCTTGTGGGATTCCCTACATTGGTGAGACTGGTTGCTCGATTAATCAAAGGATTCGTGAGCATGTTGCTAACATCAAGCATGGAAGGACCCTCTCCTCTGCTTTGGCGGAGCATGCAGATAAATCTAAGCATCACATCTGCATTGAGGAGGCCCAAGTCATTGCTAGGGTTAATCATTTCCATCATCGTAAATTGAGGGAGGCCATAGAAATTGAAAAAGGACCCAACAATTTGAATAGAGATGATGGTTGGAATATTAGTAGAAGTTGGGTACCTGTCTTGTCCTCCTACTTTTTTAGGCTTCTTTTTGAGATTTATTTTGTTTATCTATGTAAGTATTGACGTTCTTTTTATGGAATTTGTTGTTGATTTATTCTTCATTACAATTTATCTTCTTAATCCTTCGTTTTTTTTTTTATGTATTTTATCATCATATTCGTTTTTAACTCTTTTTAGTAATTTTCGTTATTTGTTTAATGGGCCTGAGCCACATATTTTATTATTGACCTCGTTTTATTTATTGATTACTTTTCTTTGGATATATATATATATATATATATATATTGAATGGTGTATATTTTTGTTTTATTTTATTTATTTTTCCATTAATTATTTTTAATTTAGTTTATTTTATTTCCATTAATTATTTTTCAAATGATCTTGTCTGGATTAGGGTCTTGACTCGTTCTTATAATTTTTTACTCCCCTCTTTTAAAGTTTGATTTTTTTTTTAATAAATTAATTTAAATATTATTTCTCGAAAACTAGTTGTTTAATATAGCAATTACTTATTAATATTTGGTTTTAATAAATGAATTTAAATATTATTTTTCAAAAACTAGCCGTTTAATATAGCCATTACATATTAATATTTTTAATAAATTAATAAACTAATAGCATTATTTAAATATTATTTTCGAAAACTATAAATTAATTTAAATATTATTTTTAAAAAACTCGTTGTTTAATATAGCTCTTACCTATTAATATTTTTAATAAATTAATGAAATAATATCATTATTTAAATATAATTTTTTTCAAAAACTAGCCGTTTAATATAGGCGTTACTGAATAATATTTGTTTTTAATATATTAATAAATTAATATCATAATTTAAATATTATTGTTCAAATATAGCAGTTACTTGAAATTATGTCTTTACATTGTTCTCTATTTAAGCTTTTGTCATGGTCTACCTCTTCATCTGGTCCTGATGATGAACCACACTTGTTGGTTCGAAACACGTCGGCCAAAAATTTATCTTATGTGATTTCTACCGAAAAGCTTTGCTTAATTCATCATGGATCACAAAAATTTGAATACAGAGATTTTGATTTTGTATGTGAGTTTAGCTGAGGTTGAGTTTCAACCAACGATGAGATGCATTCAAAGATGACCATGGTTGTGGGAAGCCAACGTTTATAGTTATAATGTCGGGGTTGACACTTTTGTCAAGCAAACCCTCCGCCAAAGTTGTCTTAAATCCGGTAAAAGGTCATAATACGAAGGCTTGCCATTATCAAATGAAGTGATATATGTGCAAGCCAGCCGCCCCCTTCACATTATTCTATAACTCTGGTTTGTTGTTATGATATCAAATATGAATTCATTGTTCTAATTATTAAAGGAAAGAGGGTGAATGTGATGGATAATTTAATGGATTCATTGTTTGAATGGCATAGGCAAGATGGAATCAAGCAACATTGGAGGTCATGTTAGCCTTGTTTTGCAGCATGGAATCGATCCAACCTTCATCATGGGACTTCTTATTAGTCCCTGCCATCTAGCAATGGCATGGGACTATAGTAATCGATTTGTAGAGTTTTAGCATTTATTTAACTTGATTATCATGATGAATAACCACTTCATATCGCGAATATCCAAACTTTTTGAACAGTATTCCATTTCATGGTCTTATTTGGCCTCTTCTCGAGGCAGGAGAGGCGGAAAGCATAAGTTATATCATATTTTCGCTTCACATTTCCAAATTTAGCTTCAAACTAATGCCAACATTAAATCTCAAGCATTTTATGTTAATCAAAATATATTTAGTCTAATGGAAAACCATGGTATAATAGAGAAACACCACCGCTACATGTAGGCCTTTCACCACCGCTTCCTGCCACGACTCTTAGGTGTCATACAATACTATGTTCTTCTGTTTACATGACACCTCTTCTGTTCTTATGTTTATAATTGCTATCAGGTTGTAGTTGTTCTAATGTTGTGGGCTGTGGGTGATCTCTGATCTTTGCTGAACTCACGCTTGAAAATGAATAACGATACACTGCTCAGCCTCAGTTTTCGGCCTGAGTTCATACACTACTCAGTATCAGTTCTCAGCCTGAGTTCAAATCTCTTGTCCTTCAACAAGAATGCAACAATAGGCACGCCCACATATTTTTGGAAACTATGTTGAAACATCCGATCTCTTCAAGGATATTCAAGGAGTTCTGTCAGGTATTTTGCATTTGCTCTGCAATTCTCCATAATCAGTTTGTATCCCTCTAGCATCCACAACAATTTTTCAAAAACTAGCCATTTAATATAGCCATTATCTGTTAATATTTTTAATAAATTAATGAAATAATATCATTATTTAAATATTTTTTTCAAAAACTAGTCATTTAATGTAGCCATTACTGAATAATATTTGTTTTTAATATATTAATAAATTAATATCATAATTTAAATATTATTATTCAAATATGGGCGTTACTTGAAATTATGTCTCTATATTGTTCTCTATTTAAGCCCTTGTCATGGTCTGTCTCTTCATCTGGTCATGATGATGAACCACACTTGTTGGTTCGAAATGTGTCGGCCAAAAAATTATCTTATGTGATTTCTACAAAAAACTTTGGTTAATTCATTATGTATCACAAAAGCTTGAATACAGAGATTTTGATTTTGTTTGTGAGTTTAGGCGAGGTTGAATTTCAACCAACGATGGGATGCATTTAGAGATGGCCATGGTTGTGGGAAGCGAGCGTTTACAGTTATAATTTATAATGTCGGGATTGACACTTTTGTAAAGTAAACCCTCCGCCAAAGTTGTCTTAAATCCGGTAAAAGGTCATAATACGAAGGCTTTCCATTATCAAATGAAGTGATATATGTGCAAGCCAGCCGCCCCCTTCACATTATTCCATAACTCTAGTTTGTTGTTATGATATCGAATATGAATTCATTGTTCTGATTATTAAAGGAAATAGGGTGAATGCAGTGGGTAATTTAATGGATTCATTGTTTGAATGACGCGACGACGGAGGTCATGTTAGCCTTGTTCTGCAGCATGGAATCGATCCAACCTTCATCATGGGACTTTTTATTATTCAAGAATCAGATATTATTCAGAAGTTAGAGTCCAGATTTTAGAGGAATCTATTCATACACTATTTACGTGATAGGTCCGGGTGTCTATATTGGTTATTGCAAATATCGAATGGATGTTTTATTTTTATTTTTTTAATAATATTTTTTCCATTAAATAAAATTTATTATTTAATTAATTAATTATTAGAATTCATAATTATTTATATTATTAAAATGTTTTTAAAATTATTTAATTTACTTTTAAATTTAAATTCTCATCCTACCAAAATTATTTTATCTTAAACTTAAACATTCGTCATGACTAAACTTAAAATAAAAAAACTATATTCAACATATATTACATTTAATACAAACATATGCAATTTTTTGAATTCTTTGAAATGCAAAAAAAAATCTATTAGTTGCATTCTAAGGCTAGAGGTTGTGAAGAATTACAGAGCCACTCTTTTTACGGTTCGATGGCTAGATCAAGGGTTCCTCAACTCCACCTTTGCCACTAACATTCGAAATTGTCTTTTAACTCCTTGGTGGCAGCTGGGCTGCATTATAATAAAGCTAATCCTTCCAAGTTCGTAAAACACATGGAGGAAACCCCAAAAGTCAAGTTCTACATGCCTAGTCCAAATCCCACACCCTACAACTTGCAAAAAGAGGTTAGGTTGTCCAACTTATGGAAATATAGTTTCCCTCCCAAAAAAAATTATTGTGGGTCGAAAAAAATTGGAAACCCTTAATCGAGGGTTCAGTGACTTCAAAGTTCTATGGGAAGGGGCTTTTCACCTTCTTTTTTGAATTTGAGGATCGTGATTTGGTTTTCCATAGCGAACCTTATTTTATGGGATTCAAGGGGTTATGTTTGGATTGGTGGAGTCTAGATTTTAACCCTGAAAGTGATGTCCTATTTGCAGTCCATCTGTGGGTGAAATTCACCTTCTTACCATTAGATTATTAGAATGATATCATCTTCAGGAATATTCGCAGTGCGTTGGGGAGATGTATCAATCATGTTCAGCCCCTGGAGGGGATTTTGTCGTGTGCAAGGTTATGTGTGGAGGTGGATTTGTTAAGGGTCTCCCTGTAGCCATAACCCTAAATCTAGATAGTTGGTCACACATCCTCGTAGTTGATTACAATAAAATTTATTTTAAGAGTGAGGTGTACCAAGAATATGGCCAATTTGTAAGAAGTTGTAAGCTACGAGAGGAGGAGAATCAACAAAAACAAGGAAATGAAGGAGATTAATGGTAGTAGTAGAAAGGCAGAGGAAAACCAAGACAACAAGGCAATCCACCAAAGCAGTTGAATAGACCAGGAATAAGGAAAATCCTCGTCTTCTCCCAAGAAATTCGCTATGGATGGAGAAGGAGGATCAAGCAAAGGGCACATCGGAAAGGAGAAAAGTTTTGAAGCCTTAAAATCAATAATAAAAGAAGGGGAAATCCTAGAAACATGGGATGAGGCACAAAATGCAAGCACGGAGAAAGACCTTGAAAATCAGGAATTCTCCCTTGTGTTGTGGTTAGTTACCTAACCATTGAGCTTGGTGGATCTAAGGCATGGAGACTATGTCTCCACTATATGCACATCAACCATAAACTTCCACCAGCATATACATAACAAGCACTTGTATTCTCATGTGCACCACTAATAGAAGTCACACATAGTGACAAACAACTTATCTTAGTGATTTATCCATACATATCAAGTGACCATGCATTTAATATTTTATTAGAAGTTACCAGGACCTACAACCCCTCCCAATTCATGAGAGAAATCAAGCATGAACCTCTTGATAAGAAACTAGGAATAATGCAATCCCTCCATAAGAATTACTAATTCATGCATAATTGTAACGCATAATAACAACATGAAATCATTCATAATACAATAAAATATAAGTAGATACACTTATTTGTATAAATTAATAATTGGAAACTAAGGAAGGGACTCCAACTCTCCTCCTAAATGCATTTTAGTCATTCTTACAGTTAGCTACCCCCCTGCCAAATTTAGAGTCTTAGGAGGTAATTACTCAGGATTTCTTAACGAGTCAATAAATGGTAAGAGTCAGAGTCCCTTTTCTCATGTGATTTCTCAATAGCCCCCAACTGCAACACTTCAGTGACTCTCAACCTAGGAAAAAACAATCACATGGGTCCAACCAAAGAATAGAGAGTCTCAATTCAATTCTAAGTGAAAATTTGTGTAATGGGAGGTTTACTAGCTATATGCGTTGTTGCAGAGAAAATGAAACCATTTATTGAGCTAGTTTATCAATGGGTGCTAACACTAGTGTTATTAGCCCCAAGGCTACACTTAATGCTTTATCTATCCCAATTAGTTTCTGCATGGCTCAGTCCACTTAGTAGTTTTGTCAACCCAAGGGGTGAGGCGGGGGGGTGGAGGGGAGTGAGGAGGAGGGGTAGG
This sequence comes from Pinus tabuliformis, assembly GCA_031772625.1. NCBI lineage: Eukaryota > Viridiplantae > Streptophyta > Pinopsida > Pinales > Pinaceae > Pinus > Pinus tabuliformis. The sequence goes on from CM062812.1 coordinate 315,169,816, forward strand.
AAGAGGGGGAATGAGGGGTGAGGTGAGAGGAAGGGAGGAAGGGGAGGATGAGGGGTGCATTCGAGGGGGCTGAGGTAGGGGGGCCAGGTAGGGGGGGTTAAGGGGTAGAGGGAAGGGGGGGTAAGGGTGGGTTGGGGTGGCCATCTGATTGCGGGGAGGGGTGGTTCAGTTCGGGGCGAGGGGAGTAGGGAAAATAGGTGGAAGGTGGGTAAGGGTGGGCTGGGGTGGCCGTCCAATTGCAGGGTGGGGTGGCTCAGTTGGGGGTGAAGGGGATATGCTGTTGGGGGTTGGGGATAGGGGGAAGCGGGTGAAGTTGCATGGGGGTTGTGGGCCGGTAGGGGGGCCAGGGCATGGAGGGGAAGTGGTTGGGGGGTGGGGTGGCATGGGGGTAGGGGGGAGGTGTGGAAGGGGGGTAATGGTGCGGTTGGATGGCCATCCAATTGCGGGGTGGGCTGGCGTGGGTCAGTTGAGGGGGAAGAGGGCGTGCGGGGTAAGGGGTGGGGAAATCGCCCACCACTCCATGTATGGACAGGGTGGTGTCAGAGGGCTTCTACCAGTTCTTGGTGTTAATATTTTTTTAATTTCAATTATCTGATTATACAAATTAAAAATTTAGGATATATTTTCATTGTGGATTTAAGTTTTTATGTTTTCGTTGTTTACTAATTTATGTGTTTCTATTTTTCAGGAAAATGGCATCAAAGAAGATTTCTGTGAATTTGTCTAGACTAAAGACACTTAAAGGTGCATCCTCAAAAAACATTGGTGAACGAACTCCACTTGAGCTCATGGCTACAAATCTTTCAAGTGCCTCAAATGATAAGAAGATGATTTCAGACTGGAAGAATTCAAAAGAGGTGAAATTCCCATCAAGAATCTGGTATGTGAAAGAAAGAGAAAGCCAAAGTGTGAACATATATCTATATATTGATATACCGAATGAAAATGGAATTTTTGAGCTGATGGAAAGAGTCATAGATATGTGTTCGGTACCAGACACTGAAGTTGTTTACATACTTACAAAAGCTCCCAAGTCACATGAAAGGATAAAATATCAACTAACATATTCATTGTATGACACGAGAGAGGTATCTACAAAGTTGTGTAAACAAATCATAAATGAGATGAAACAAAACATCGTAAGTATTGTTATTTATATTTGTATTTCATTTTCTTGAAAGTGTCTCACTATATTTTTTTAATTTTGTTTTTATTGACATATGATATTTTGTTTGGCAGAATTTTGTTGAAAGTTGTTCAATTAGGTTGGGAGGCATTCATTTCATAGAGCATGATATCATGAAAGTTGTCAGCAGTTTTTACTCAGTGTTAGAAGAATATATGGAAAACAAGAAAAATGTAGTAATTGATGATGCTACAAAACTACATCCAAAGGATCAGAAAAAAAGGCCTCTAGTGGATAAATCTAGCAAGGGTAAACAAGTTACTTTTGAGGGCAATGAAGTTGAAACTGACAGTGAAGCATATGTTGCCGTTACTGAAGATGACATTGGAACTGAGAAGAGCTGTAAAAGACCAAAAGTAACAATGCCCAAAAATAAATCTATTGAGAATGTTATGACGAAGAAAAGTAAAGTTGAAGATTTTGAAGTAGTCATTACCAGCAGTCAAGAACCTAGTGAAACTTCAAAAGAAAGCAGAGAAATCATTACACCAGGAGCTGATTTAGAGGATGGCATTATCAAAACAAAACAAAATGCCATTCGACAGAATTTGACAAAGAAAAACTTAATTGATGGTGGTCGTACATTTCAGCTTAATGTCAGACAAACCTATAAGGCAAGTGAAGGACAATGTCAATATCAAGTTAGAAAGCTACACCATCTACATGTTCACAACTTGAAGAGATTGATGAGGTATAATCCATATGCTCATGTGGTTAATTATGTGCTTCTTGTTGATCTAGTCCAAGTTCCCGACAAAGAAGCATTTGATAAGTCAAAATGTTTTGAATACAATTATTATGTGCTTGGGGGGAACCATTCTGTAGAAGCTCAAAGACAATTGATGGAGAAATATCCCAATAACCCATGTTTTGAAACAATGAAATGTATCATTTATGCTGGTTTATCAGATACAGAAGCAAAGTTAGTGGCATGGGATCATAATTCAGATAATGAATATAGGATGTTTATGAATTTCATCCAAAGGGATAGATTTATTCACTGTGAATTTCAAGAAAAATGTGGTGGGGATAGGATAAATGTTACTGCAGATTTCCGAAGGGAATGTTGTATGGAAATAGGCTATCAAATTGAAGAGAAACCCAATTCAAAAGGTGGAAAACGCAACCTTCCTAGAGATATATTCAGAGGTGTTGATAACATTTTCCAATTGGCATTTAGAACTGGAGATGTTTGGAACTTGATTGATGAGATTTTTAGCATGTGGGAAAACATTGGCATTAAAAACCAGAAGGTTAAAAAGTCTAAGCCATTGATATGTGGCGACAGTAAATTAGGTCCTGACTTGCAGCAGCTTCCAGAAGATATGACTATCACACCTTGGAGAGCAATGCAAGGAGTGAAAGATGAAAAATTATCAAAACAATATTATCTCGTGTGAAGTCAGGTGAATTATCATTGGAGGAAATGTCTGAGGAATTTCAAAAGTAAGTTTGTTGAATTATTTTTATTTATTTCTAGATTATAATTTTTTTTAAATAAAACATGTTGTTCTTGGTAGTATTTGTTATACATATCATTATATTGACTTTTTGTTACTTTATCTATGTAGTCACAAAGTTTACATGAAAATTCAAGAACAAATGGTTAGATTGTTGAATGAAGATAGTTGGGATGATGTCGTACGCAACTATCCAGATTCAAGTTCTACATCAACATTAAAATATTTTTATCTTGCATTTAAAAAGGTATCTTGATTTACACATTCGTTTTTATTCATCTGTGTACTATTTTTAATTTATAACTTACACATATATTTGTTTATTTTATAAAATATGAAGAAGGATGATAATGGAGCGCCAACTAGCTTCAGAACCTTTATTGAAAAAATAAAGACTGAAAGACTGAGGAAGCAATGTGTTAAGAATGTTGAACTTGATCCAACTCTTACTCATTTCATTTGGAATGGGCTAGACACTGTTCAATATCAAGTAATACAAGGCGACTGTGAAGACATTGCTAAACTCATACCTAAAAGGGAGTATGCCCTAGTTATTGCAGATATTCCCCATGGTTTCAATATTCCAAATATTGACTATGATAGTGACCCTTATACTTATCAAGCTTTTAGTAAACTGGTTGCGGGATTTGTAGAAGTCACATCATCACCATTATGGAGATTTGTGACATTTCATTCAGACACACAATTGGCAATGATATTGTCAAGCTTCAAAGGGAAAACAAATTCAAGGATGCAGCTTACATGGTAAGACGTTTAAAATGTATATTTGATTAATGTTGAAAAATTCATTTATGTACAAGTTGATTGAACTTTTACTATTTCATGTTACAGGAAAAAGTCAAATCTTCTTAACCGTGACGATCAAGTATTTATAAATCATTGTGAGTTCATTCATATTGATAGTTGGGCAAAAGATGATAGTTGTATGTCTATGATTTTTAATCGGGTGGACGGAATGAGTCATAGCCAAATACTGAGTTATGATGCCGTTGTGAGAAAACTAACATATGAAGACAAAGAAGCAAAAGGAGAGATAGTTAACATTTATCAAAAACTACAATTATTGATTAACTCTCTTATAGACATATGTTCAAATGAAGGAGATTGGGTTCTGGATTTATTTTCTGGCTCAGGTAAGTTTTATTATATAGAATTGAATTTCAATATGTTATTTTTTTAATTAATATGTCATTGTACTAATTTACTTCATTATTTCTTTTGTGCTTGATAAATAGGCACAACACTAGCATGCTGCCTTCAAAAAGGAAGAAATTACATTGCAATTGAAAAAGATCCATTACAATGCAATTTCATTCAGCAAAGAATTAATGCTCTTCAATTTCTTCCAGATGCAATGCAAGAAATTGAGTTGAAGAAAGGGGACTTTTGTGAATCACGTGTGGCAAAAAAGGCAAAGGAACTCAACCACCATTACATGGGATGTTTGGAAAGACATACATTGGGAGATTGGCAGACATGAAAGATCCATTAGAAGACGAAAATGAGCAAAAGGAAGCAGAAAATATTGAGGAAGAAATCAATGATGAAACTCTAGAGGACGAAGAGTTTGGATTGCATGACATTGTTGATTTAATTTAAGTTATGCTTGGAAATCAAGCTCATTTTTTGTAACTATTAAGTAGTTATACTTGCAATGTTTTGACTTTGACATTTTATGAGAAGAATATACACTCAATTAAGGTTGTTATGTTCAATATTTGTAATATGTGATTTTCGCATTAAGTTTTAAGTTAACCATTATTTTTTGAAAAAAAAAAAAGTGATTATTATTTTTTTTTTACATGAAATTCATAAAAAAAACTATTATTTAACTATTTTTAGTTAAAATTTTCGTATAAAAATTGTGATTTTTGCATAAAAAATTATCAAAACGTGTGGTTTTTTAATTATATTTATGTTAAAAATGGCTATTTTTATGTCAATTGTTAAAAATATTGTTTTTTAGAAACAATTATTTCTTGTGGATTGAAAATTTAATTAACAATGTATAAATATGTAGAATATCAGAAATTCAAAATATCAACCTTCTTCTTTAAATATGCAAAACAATAAAAACCTCACTACAAGAAAAATAAAATTAAAATAAAAACAAGAAAATATGAAGAAAAAGACCACTTCAAAAATTATTAAGTTTTCAAAATAATTATTTACATTTCATACATTAGAAAATTAAAAAACTTAAAAAAAAAAACATTTTAAAAAAAGGGTTTGGTGTAGAATTACCACATTTTTAAAAAAGCATAAAAAACACTACCATTATAAAACACAATGTACATAAAAAAATTTATAGTGCCAAAAACTAAGCTTTAAAAAACACATGTGTGTTCTGCATAACCCCTTTTCGAAATCGAGTCACTTTTTTGCTATCTCTACAAAACGGGTAATAGTATGGGTTCCCGTTTCAAAGTTTACATTGTTGACAAGTGCCATGCCACCTCAGTTAACTACCTCCAAGATTTCTGCTAAAATAGAAATTCAAATTTTGACTAGTTTGACCAAGGCAAAGTCAAACTGAGATTTTCCTTGTTCATTTTCAATAATATTTGTAGAAGCAATTGGTGGTTGAATTCACTTATAAATTCTTCCACCTCCTTGTTAAAATCTTTGTCTATCATGGAAGCCAAATTGTTGTACTTACTTTCTATAACCGTTGTAGGTCATATGGCTCAAGTGATTTTAGTCACACTGCAGGTTCAACATGTTGTAGTTATGAAGGCTTTCTTTATAATGCAAAAGAGTCATCATTTATCTTTAATACATAAATACATATTGGACGAATGCAGAGGAAGCTCATTGTCTGGAGCTCCACACAATGGATTTAGCTCATTATGAAGAGCTCCACACTCCCACATGATGAACTTCCTCCTCACTCTTCAATTTCCAAAAATATATATAAACCACGTGTACAGATTTCCCATAACATAAGGAAACACCATTATTATTTTTGGGATAGAAGCTACAAGGGATTTCTAGAGAAATCTCATTGTGCGAGAGTGTCAAGCTCTGCACAATGAGTTATGACCACATTTTCTATTACAAAATTCCACCACCGTGTGACATGAATCAATGGATTTTCACCAGATGTGCTACACATTGAATAATATGAGTCATTGGAATTATTTTTTAGCTTTAAATGTTCCCTGAAATTTTTTTCTTTTGAATATGTGGATATCAATGTTAATAATCATGGAGCACATGTATACTGATTGGATACTTGGGTGCATAATCCAGAATCCTACAATTTTCAATTCACCTCTTCTTGCGTTATCATTCTCAATTTCATGTGTTGTGATCTAGACAATTTCACAATTAAAATAAGGCATGTGTAGACTGCAATATAACATTTGACAATTGGGTGAGAAAGTTTAAAGTCAGGTGGCAATAATTTTAAAACTATCTCTAACATCAATAAAGTCAAAAGAAAAAATTCAATACGATACGATTATAGCGAGACTAGCAAGCTATTTTATGTCAAAGTATAACATAGATGTTGTTACATGTGGGTTTGTTTCCTGATTTTATTTTCCAAACCTAAAATTTTTGGGTGGTGCAATTTCAAAGATTGTAGGTGGATACTAACTTTTGAATTAAATCTAATACATGATTATACAAAGTGATGTAAGATTTGTTGGTTTGTTTGTCCTTCTAGAGTGTAGAGGAAGCTCATTATACAAGTGTGTGGATTTCTGCATTTCCGTATAAGAGCTCTGCACTCCCACTCAATGAGCTTCCTTCGCACATTATTTACATCATTTTAATATTATTTTTATGACATCATGGAAAACTTTCGCATTATACTTAGATACTTCAAAAATTCTCAGGATGCAATGCTATCATAGTCACATTTATTTTGACCACATACTTGGGGTCACCAAGTAATTATGTCATGTCACTAAAATCATTTTTTAGCAAGGAATTCAATACAAAATTTTAAGTAGCATTTTTTCATTTCGATAAAATCCACTTATACCTTCTAGATCGATAGCTTGTTGCAGAGTCTTAACCATAGGAAATAGAGCACACCTTTGGGTTTAAAGTAGCGAGGAAAAATGCAGTCTTGCTTCAAAGACCCTCTTTTTATTTTACCGAAAAAAAATTTGGTGGGGGGTTTGTTTCCTTTTGTTTCCCAGCGATTCAACTGACCACTAAACAGTGAAATGAACACTAAACAAATCAATTTTATATCAAATAAAAACTTGTTACTATCCAACCCAGCTTGATTATCCCACTCAAATATGCTTGCTTTCATCCAGTTTCATGCAGCTCCATAAATTTCTATTGCTTTGGACTATTTTCTCTCTTTGCCTATTAAACCTTGCTTCTAGTTCAACCATGTTCATCTACCATTCGAATCAGAATTGGAATTTATTACTTTTGACAGTCACAAATGCTCATTGTCTTGGAGTAGAAGTGCTATGATCCAGGATTCAACTAAGAAATGGATGTGAAGTGAGGGGCTTACTATAGGGATTTCACTGTGCAGATGAAGTTTCCTCCACACAGTGAAAGCTCCGCACAAGGAAAGCTCTACACAAGGAATCTCAACACAATGAAACATAACAATATTAATTGGATAATTGTTCAACATCATCCCATCTCTCCCCGCTGATGTAAAGGACCTTCAACCGCATTAGTTTTGGCATCATTGTGCAGAAAAGTAACATAATAGTGTTACTATCAGTGTCAGAGAACTCACCAATGGAATGATCACTCACAAAAATAGTTTTTTTTTTTTTTAATTGTGAGGCAATCACATGTACCGAAAATAAAATTACCTCCACCAGGGGAATTATGTCCCATTAGAGCTTGCTTAGCCAATTGAAAATTAAAAATAAGATTTCTAGAAAATTAGGAAATCATTTTTGAATTTACAGGAAAATAGAAATATTCGACATTTTATCGAAACATGTTTTTCTTCTTTTCATCTTATTAGTAGAAATAATTTGCATGAAAATCAAATTTGCAATCATCCTTGTCAAAATATTGGCAAGACGAAATTATATATTTTGCTAAAGTCAACTCGCAAGTAACATATTTTATCAATTCAACAAGAAAATCAATATTTGTCATGCCTATAATAGAATTGCAACTAGCATAAGAAATGCAATAACATTTTGAAAATATAGTAAAATCTCAAATGCCAATGATAGAAGAGTACCATAAAAATGAGTGCATATAGATGAGTGAAGTTGATGAGAAGGAATCATTGATGCACAAATTATCATATAAAAAGTTGAGTTCCTTAAGAAGAGGAATTCAAGCTAACGGTTCATAGAGACCTTATTATTGTAGTGGATGTTTCAATATGTAAATCTTACTAAGTCGACTCATAAATTATAACAATAATAATTTAATTTTGAGATCATGGCCATGCGAAACACCAAATTGGTGAATGAGATCACTTTGTTTGTAGGATAAGGAACCCGTATCTACTCAGCAAATTGGCTACTAAAGTATATAGAGGTATACATTCTCTACTAAAATCTTTCAAATGGTTAACCCTAGATTAGATAGTGTCAAATTTAATTAAAAAAACTCTTATATTAGTATATGTATGTAAGAATTTATCCTCTCCTTTTATATTTTATTATGATGATAGTTATTAATATTTACTAAATTAATTTTAGCTTATTTAACATTATAAAAGGTAAAAAATCACATATTTTTTCTATATTATTCTTACCTTTTTTAAACAATCGATCTTAAATTATATTAGATTTTTTGAGTTAAAGATTTAAGATAGTTAATATTGTAAAAAATATTGAAATTGAAATTTAATGTGGATGTCTACATGATACTATAAGAGAAAGGGATTGTCTTTTTCAACCCTTTTACTATCACACATATGACAATTCTATCAATCAATGACATTTAGAAATTTCCAAATGCCATTTTTCACTATGAGGTTTGTAAGAACTTATTGTTTTAGCAATGTTAGTTTTTTCTCTGGTAGTTAAAATACAGAGAGAATTTTCTTATATTCTAATTCTTTATCACACCACAATTTCTCCTTAAATTTAAACGTAATGATATTTTTAATATTATCATTATTCTATACAATACCCTCTTCCTTAATTCTCAAATGATTTAGCCAAGAAATGACATATTATGCCACTGTTGCTTGTTTCATAAGTGGTTTTATATAGATTTTGAAGCCATCTTAGGAAGCCTCTTTTCTCCCTTGTTGTTTATTATATTCCCCCAAGTTACGAGGATAAGGGAGCACAAGAGTACAGAAATGTGCAATGGGGACATGTGGAACACCCCAGAATTTTAGGGAAATTCAAGGGGGATTGGGGGATGTTGAGGTCCTTAGAATACAGGTCATCATATATGCATTACAAAAATAAGAATATTAATGATAAGATCCTTGCAATAACTACCCATCCCATACAAATTCAACATTGCGCAATCCAATGGAAACATTGTAATCATATCTATCTTGAAATCTTGGAAATTATTAAGTTTGTTGAATTATGAATGGGGATCTCAAATTCTCCTTTGCCCATGTGAAGTTTTATGAGATTCGAACCACTTCAAACATCCTAAGATAATGGTAATGTTAAACATTTTAGTAACCTTTTATATCCGTTAATTTAAGAATTTAATATTCCCATTAATTACCAAGGTTATCTGCTTCTCAAAGCTCTATTGCATATCTTTTTTCTATCTTCATGGGTTTTTACATAAAAACATATGGGATGGGGTGTCCAGGAATCCCACTTCTAGGGGAAGGGGATGCCCAAATGTCTCCATTTTGGGGAAATATATCCCACACACCAAGGAAACACTTCCCCATGTGTTTCCCAAAGTTTCCCGCAAAAGGAGATGTAGGAAAAATGTTTCTCCATTTGTCACCCAATCCTTAGAGCATGGGAAATATGGGGAGTGCACCTATCACCCAAAGGGATGTCTCCCCATGCAACACCAATTCTTATACATTAACCATCTAGCCATAAACCTACTCTAAATGGGGAAAATTTTCATTTCTGTGAGGGGGGTAGGAAGGTGTATTACCTTTAACGTTAAAGATACAAGTTATAAAATGCTTTTTGAATTTACTTTATCTTTCTCAATGATTCTATAGATATGTTGAACCTCAACTCGTAACCACATACGATAATATGAGTAGCAAGAATCTCAAAGTGTTGGTTGTGGAGCCGAATTATCTTCTTGATTTAGAGGTATCGCCACATTGGACCCCAGTTCGCAATGTGGCAGCAGCGTCGCCTGTAAAATGTATGTAGTAAGGGGGGTCGAGGGGGAGCAGTTGTAATATTTGGGATCCCCCCCCCCTGGCGGGGGATTGGGGATAGCGCCCCCGAAGCTAAATATAGATGTAAAATTGCCTTGTAAAATGTTGTAATTTTGTTGTCAATCTGGGTCATTGATTAGACAGAGATATGATGGTAGAAGTTATGTTTAATTTAGGGTTTTTTGCCCTATAAGGTAACCCCTCACTATATATGAGGGAACTGTATTGTGTCTATGTAGACCTGTATTCTGAGCGAGAAAGAGAGAAGAGATTGTGTGAGGGCAAAGAGGGAATTACAGTGGATCTGTTGTAGGTTGTATCTCTTTAGTTTGGGGGATAATATAAAGGAAGGACTAGCTATTTCTCTATGGACATAGCCCAAATTGGGTCAATCACGTATATCTGTGTCTCTCTTGTTTTATGTGTTTTTTGTGTTTATATTTCTGCAATATATTTTAGGTGTTCCATTGCTCTGTAATATATAATTTTCTAACACAAAGAAGAGATTCTTCTTATCCCAAAGAAAAAGGTCTATTGATTTGTGATTGTTTTCAAGATCATAATAAGCTTTCAAATTTCCATTTATCATATTGTTATGCTATAATTGTTGTTTTTTAGGTTAATATGGGCCTTATATAGGGCTTAACAATAGTTCCACTAGAGCTCATGATGAAGATTAATTTTGAGATATTTGTATAAAGTCACTTCCTTCAAAATGTTGTTTTCATAGACAAAATTAACATAAATAATCTTTTTAGATTTGATTGTCATAACCTTTGTTTTGTTAGTGTTAACAATTATACCTACCAAAGTTGGAATCCTTGAGAATTTTTGTCATTTATTGATGTAATAGGGACACTTTGTTATTTTAGTAATATCATCATCATGAAGAAGAATGATGATGACTATTTAGACTAAACTCTTGTCGACACAACCTTCTTCCAAACATCTATTTAACTTGTCCACATATAATGACAAAAGAGTTACGGGACAAGGGACAACCTTGCTTAACTCCTATATTACAATCAATATATTATGACCAACACTCCATCTTCCTAAACATGGCAATAATAAGTGGAGTCTAAATGTTCTACATTTTAACGATTTTACCCAAATTCCATGATACAATTGTTGGTGAAATTACAATTTTCGTTTCTTTAAATTACATTGTTTAAAGAAAACATGGATTTAATGTAACAAAAACCTTGTAAGGTACCTTGATTGTATAACTCAATAAATCAAACATGATATTCCAAACATGGAGAAAAACTTACTAGAAAATACGCCAAAAAATCGGAAACTACATTGATAATAACAACTTACAACATGAACTTTTCATTATCAAAAATTTAAGAAGGCACATCAAACATGAAATTCCAAACGTGGAGAAAAACTTAATAGAAAATACGCCAGAAAAACGGAAACTACATCGATAATAACAACTTACAACATGAACTTTTGATCATTAAAAATTTAAGAAAGCACATCTATTATTTCTTTAAAATTATTAGTATTTTTATATTAAATTATTTGTTTTAAAAAAAAAATTCTTATTAAATGACTTATTACTACTAATGTCCGTGCATTCCAATTTCAAACTTATCGAGGACATATGATTTAGATGTGCAAACACCTTTTTGGCTAAAAAAAAACTTATCGAGGACATATGATTTAGATGTGCAAACACCTTTTTGGCTTAAAAAAAAAAGTAGGCGGCCTGCTTTTTATTAGTATAAAAACACGTCTTCGAAGTGCCAGAATAATAATGAAGTGCAAGATTATTTTAATTTTAAGATGGGGAGAGGCATTCATAATATTTTACAAGTTACGACAACTAATAAGCGTGCAACTAGTATAAGCTTGTTTATATATGTGCAACTTGTATAACTTGACCTGTATATAGGTATGTGTAGGTGCAGTAAGATATTTCTTTGTAGGTGCATTAAGATATTTCTAGGTGCATTCATATTGTTTAAAGATTTTTTATAAATCTTAGGTTCATTAAGGCCAAGGGAGAAGATCTGATTTCTTCGTAACATTTTAAAATCTTACAAGGGAGCTTCATATTTTCCTTGTCGTTTAGATGATGTAAGAGGGTGACGAGACTTATCTAATGGATAAATGATAATTTTATTGCTGTTTTGGACCTGCATTCGCATTAATTAAATACAAAAGAGCAAGCAAACTGTGATTCGCTTTCGCTTCCCCAAGGATAGGGGACTGTCATCTTGACCCAGGGTTAACATTATTTTAACTAAGGTTACTGTTATTGGAAAGTTTCGATCGCAGGACTCTAGGCCAATAAATAGAGCCTTCGTTGTTGTATTAAAATTTATGTTCTGATGAATAAATCTGAAAGGAGTGCCGGAATTTTTTCAAAGTGCCTTTCGTGGTGCATAGTATGTGTTTTATTAAATTAGTTTTCAAATTATTGATAGCTTCAATTTTCACAGATTTAGTGAATTTGATAATTTGTTTTGAATGGTTTATTATTTAATTTGATTATTTTAAATAAAAATATATAATCAGTAAATTGAGAAAGATATCACTGTGATTACATTATCTGTGATTTTGTTTTGTTGTGCGTCCTCAGGTGCATCCAGGCGTTACGTGTCCCTCGGCCACGGTAGTTTCAGTTTTGACTTGCAATGATGATCATTTTTGTGAAGTACACCCTCCTTCCACCTTCACCGTTTGGAAGAGCTCTCTCTTCCTTGATGGAAAAGGATTCACAGTATTTGATTCATCTGGAAATCTGGTCTTCAGAGTTGATGATTACTCAACTCAGGCCAAACACCTCTCTCTCATGGATGCTGCAGGAAACATTCTTCTCACCCTGTCCCATAAGGTATTATTATTTTCAGTTGAACTAAATTGGATTTCAAATTTAGAAAATATTTTGAAATTTAATAGATGCGAGCAAAGTTAATTGTTTAAACTCTTTTATTATTTTCTTAGCAAAATTAATTGTTCTAACTCTTTTACTACTTCGGCACTACTTCGGCAGAAACCTGAAATATTTCCTGAAATAAAAATAGCCTACCCTTTTCAACACATTTTATTGATTTTACTTATGTTGATTAATTTTGATTTTGATTTTGATTGTGCGTTTAGCGGAGGTTGAGTTTTAGACAGCGATGGGATGCATTCAGAGGAGATGGCGATGGCTGTGAGAAGCCAGCGTTTACAGTTATAACGTCGGTGTTGAAACTTTTCTCAAGCAAACCCTCCGCCAAAGTTGTCATAAATCCGATAAAAGGCCATAATACGGAGACTTGCCATTATCAAATGAAGGGATATCTGTGCAAGCCAACCTCCTCCTTCACATTATTCCGTGGCTCTGGTGAAATTGTCGCTCAGGTTCGTTGTCATGTTATTGAATACTACGAATTCACTGTTCAGTTTATTAAAGGGAAGAAGGTGAGCGTAGTGGGTAATTTCATGGATTCATTCATTGAATGGAACAGGCAAGACGGAAGCAAGCGACATCGGAGGTCATGTTTGGAGACGACGTACTCAGCCTTGTTGTGCAGCATGGAATCGATCAAACATTAGTCATGGCTCTTCTTATTATTCACTCAGATATTCAGAAGTGAAAGTCCAGATTTTAGAGGCGCTAAATTCGCCATGCTTTTTGGAAAACTAAATTCGCCCGTCTTATCTCATTGAGAAAAAAACTATTTATAATCTTCTTATTATTTGACCGACTTATAAATATCGTGTTTAAATTTTAATACCTAAATTCACCGTCTTATCTCTCATTGAGAAAGAAAACTATTTATACTCTTCTTATTATTTGACGGACTTATAAATATTGTGTTTAAATTTTAATAAAGGATTATTATTTAAAGAAAGGAAAGGTTGTGGTTAAATTATTGGGTTATTTGGTTTTTATAAAATGAGGATTTGTTATTATTTATATTATTAAAATATTCTTAATAATTCTAGCTTTATGATGGAATTTTTGCAATAGCCTGAAAACTAATATAAGATTCTGACATTGTCTGATAATTTGCAGTAAATATGTCGAGGTACCATAAAACATATAACAAATGTAATAATGAAACATTCCTAAAGGCAACATAATAAAATTGCATTACTATCATAAACATGATATTCTTGCCACCAAGTGATAAGGTGCGTCATGGACTTAACATAGGTACATTTCCATGGTATCGCAATGTTGTTGGTAGCTTTATGAAATTCCGCATATTACATATGTCATACATTATCACTTATTGCATTACAAGTCTCTCGAGACTAAAGCAAAATCTCACCTTGAACGATGAGTCGAGCGGTACAAGAAACCTATCTCTCTAAACACCGTTGATTTTCTTTAGTTCAATCAGACGGATGTAAAGCGTTAGGGTTGGTTATGGGGTAACCAACCGACCCCAACTCTCCCCCTTTGTTGCTGATTTTTGTTGTGAGGGTTCTGCAATTACCCAATTATTCCTGGGTGGTCGGTAGACTCTTTTGACAAGTGATAATTTTTCCTTCACTCAATTAAATATTCAATTTCTTATTGAAATTTTATTCTATTTCGTTGCTAGGGTTTTCTCATCTCGATTTTTCCCTTTTCGTGCAATAACGCAGGTTTCCTTCCTTTAATACAAGACAATAAAGAAGGACGAGGCGTTTCTAACAATGCTAGTTTTGAGTATGGGCTCGATTCCATCTTAGACTAGTTTTCTTGTACCCTTTTTGAATTCACCAAAGTGTTAATGATAGGTACTACTCTAAGTTATGTCATCCACTGTGATCACGGGTCTTTTCTCTCCCATTTTTTGTGTCTGGAAATTTGATACGAGGGTTTACTCAAGGGATCGTTTTGGTCGTCATCTGCAGAGTTCCTTCTTCACGTATTTAACGGGTCCCCTTCTAAAAATTCATGTGGCCTTCATAGTTTACTAACGTGGTCTCTATTTTCTTGAAATAGATATCGACTGATGGTTGCTTCTGGCCTTCCACTTACTGAGTTAGAGGGCTTCATGTTTTCCCAAGTGCTAGCTTCTCTTATAAGATTTCATTATCCCCTTTCAGGTGCAGGTTGTCTAACCTCATTTCTGATAGGATTTACTATATGGAAAGCCCTTGCATGGCTGTCGTTAATTTCTAGAGTTGTGAATGGTTCCTCTGTTGTTGGTCTTGTTGATAACAACTAGGGTTAACTTTTATCATGTAATATTTTAAAGAGTATTAACGGTTTAGTTCTGTCAATGATACCTTAGTAAAGATAAGAACGTGTTTGGGTTTTCTCATAATTACAATTGGCTCCTATCAATTTTCTACCCATAACTTTATTGTCCTAGTGTTTTTCCTTATGTTTTTTTTACTGTGCTTTTAGCTACATGGTATATGAAATATATAAACTATTTTATGCATGGGGTTATGTTTCGTCTAAAAATGTAATTCATAAATTCCCTCTTGTTTCTTTTTGTTAATTAATTTGAATAAGGATCGTGAACATAGATACAATTACTAGCTATTTGTTCCTATGTATTTTCACAACCCAATGTTTTAAGAGACTTATACTCAACTATAAAAGTTTTTAAGAGAGTTATACTCAACTATAAAAGTTTAAATCTATGTTTAATACTTATGTCAATTATTACCCGGATGCGGGTGAATTTCCAAAAAATTAATGGTGAGACGATGGATTGACGCTCGGCCCAGCTAGATGGTGGCCAACGCACCATCCCAGGCTCAGTTATGGCACCTGCAGACTCACTTCAGGCGAGAGCAGGCCAGCTTGCAAGAAATCTTTAATGCTTGCTCCGGCCGAGAAATGAAGGATGTTTGATTTAACATGGCGCCCATCAGCCCATCTGTTTGCCCTCTATCCTTCAGCATTTGCCCGCTCCAAGCAGGAAACCCCTGCAGCAGAACTGTTACAGGAAAATGTTGTTGGCTTCTCTACTATCTTACCTTTGGCAATGGGTTCCATTATTACCATTCCAAGCACTGCCCTTTGAACCCAATCCAGGAGCCCTCTGCGCATTCTCTATTTTCCTTGCAGACCCCCAATTCTCCTGAGCTTCTCTCCCACCGTAGCACGATGGTTCGTCACCGCATGCGAAGTCGTAGAGGAGGTGACCGAGGTGGTAGCGCTCGCTCTCAGGCTGCGCATAGTGATGCTCTGCCACCACCCCCTGTTTCTCCGCCCTCTTCTCAGGACAGCTCTCCCCCTCCTAGTCCACCCCGCAGACAATATCCTCACTCTGCCTTCCATTCAAATCATTTTAGGTTCCAGAGCAACCTGAATCGGCCCATAATTTCGGCTTATGTCACTATCATCTTCACTGAAGAAGAAGAACAGCACAGTGCTCCTTAGGACATTCGCAGAATGGAAGTTCATCTGGGCTCTGAGCAGCTCCCGTCGGATGAAGGCAGGGCAGCCAGGCATGGTGGTCAGAATGTTGAAGGTGATATCGTATGTGACACTCGGCATCCAGGTGGCAGCGCTCATGGAGCCACAGTTTCGATGGCTTTTGTTGGCAACTCGAGCGGCATTCCTCAGGCGACGGAAACTCTAGGTGGCAGCGCTCATGGTGCCACAACTTCGATGGCCATTGCTAGCAGCTCGAGCAGTATCCCTCAGGCGATGGATCTTCCAGATTGTAGGGCGGATAGCGACATGGCGAAGGAAGGTGAGATTTGGTATGGGAACGCATGTCCAGTTGTTGAGGAGGCTCTTGACCAGAACATCCCAATGTAATGCCATGTGGCCTCCCAAGTGCCACCTTAGAGTTTTGCTGCTGACTGGTCAGGTCTTGTTGTCTGTGGTTTTGTTTCTCATTCTTTGGTTAGGCAATTCTGTCTTGTTTCTCAACTGTTTCAGATGGTGACATCTCAAGACTTCATTCTGGTTTTGTCGTCGCTCTCCCAGTCTTTTGTATGGTTTTTTGTAAGTTTAAACTGGTTTCCCCAAATATGGGGTAGTTATGATTCTCAGAAGGAACTTAGTTGTTCTTGGCTGAGACTGCAGCCTCATTGTAATTTTATTTTTCCTTCCTTTTAATAGAATTAGCTTTTACAGAGAAAAAAAAATACTTATGTCAATTATTTGAATTTTCATAAGAATGAATGGTTCTTTTATTTAGTTATGTTTCCTAGTTTTTGTCTTTTTTTTTCTTGCCATTAAATTGATATTTTCACTTATAGAATCCTCATAGAAGGGATTTGTGCTTTTCGTATATATGTGTGTGTGCGTTTGTGTGTGTGTGTATTTTTTTAAAGTATATTAATAGAAAATTAATTCTAGGCTGGGTGGCCCTCTGTCGTGGTACTTCTCTCATTTACAAAATAATACCAAATAGCGGGTTTTTCTAAGCTAGCTACTTATCTCATTTACAAAATAATACCAAATGGCGTTACAAAATAATACCAAATAGTGGATTGTTCTAGGCTAGCTACATTTACAAAATAATACCAAATGGTGGGTTGTTCTAGGCTAGCTAGCCTAGATCGCTCCGACCTAGAACTAACCATAATGCATAATTCTTTGGTTTGACTAGAAAATACAATAGTACTTACTTTGCACAGAGTTATATTTTACAGTTATCCACCGCATAAACATACATAAAACATATGGAAACCTAGCAGGAAATGAACAACAACTTAGAAAAATAAGTACACTTACCAATTTTGATCTTTTATATTAGGTTAGCCAGCCATACAATTCACATTAGTAGTTTACAGTAATAGTTTCAGGAAGAAATTTTAAGAATGATTTAATATACAGAAATACTCTACTAGCCTACATAAAACTACTTATCTATTCCATATTAGCTATATGGGCATGAGGAATCACTAGGTAAAGGAGAATGCTCCTCCCAACCATCGAGCACGATGTTCCACTTGAGCTCCTCCTAAGCCGATTTCCTTTCAGATCAATCTTTCTTGGACAGAGACCATAGAGGTCTACATGGAAATTCCACAGGTGTTGTGGGGAAAAATGCCTATGCAGGACGATCCTATCCACCTAAGGTGTGACAGTGCCTTAGCAACAAACAGAGACAGCTACTCTAGTATTCTTCCTTTATGAATTAGAATGAAGAGAGATGGATGGACTAACCAGTGTCTTCCGTTTGTCCCTCGATCCAGTTTCTCTCCTCTTGGAGAGTTCCCAGCTACTTGCCTTCTCGCTCGCCTAGCTTCAACAGGTTTTTGCAAGATCACAAGAGAAGAACACTACACAAGACATAGATTCATATTCATAACTAGTTCAGGATTAGAAGTAAACTAAACATACTAATGCAATCATACATCAAAGATACACCAGTATATAGGAGAAACCAAGATAGCTTTATTGATGAATAACAAGGTTCAGGAAGAGATACAACCCAGAGGGCTCCATCCAGCATCTCCTTCCCAACAAAATGGAATTCCTATCTTCACCTCCCTTCAAAGCATTAAGCACCCAATGGTTCTGATCTCAAACCAACAACAATTCTTTGCAATAACAAAATTCCAGCCCCCGGATCTCATGGAGGAGAGATCCATATATAGATGTTTGGAGAGAGGATGAGTCAGCTTGAGATCTGACTAGTGTCCTCTCCCTCTGTCAGTTCTTGATTCCACTTGGAGGTTCTTGCTTCCACTTGGAGATTTGGAACCTCTTACTCATCACCAGTCGAATTCCCTGAGGCAAGTGTCATTTTGGAAGCTTCCTAGGTTTTGACACCTTGAAAAATGAACTTGCCACATGTCCACACTCGCTCAGTGCAGGTAGCCAGTGTTCCCTTTAACATTCAGTGCGGGTAGCCAGTGTTGGCTTTGACATTCAGCGCAAAAAGCTAGTGTAGCCACTAAAATGATCCTGAATTGACTTTTTTTTGAGCAGTTTCTGGTGGAGAACTTCTGTGAATTGCTGTGGTTTGTTAGCCTTGTTCCTCTAGGGCTAGGAACAACATGTTTAGGGACTTTGGATCCCTTAGATTATGGAAATTTCATGCTCAATGCTGTAAGGCACAAAAATGTCTATAACAGTTGCCCCCTAAAGTATGAGGCCGTTTATCGGGTGAAATGCTTTATCCAGGAGGGTCCGAAGTTCATCCAATGCTGGGAGGAGACCTGTAATAAGATACAATACAATACATTATTTTTCATATTGCTTTCATGATCTAGATGAGGTGGGCATTCCCATGCTCATCTTTATAAATTCATTTTTCCGTACATAGAACAGACAATCGTCTGATGGTAGACTGATAATTTTGATGAAATTATCATCCTTTGAGTAGGATGATTATCTGCTGCAATGATGTACATGTCAATGTCTTTATCTTTCCTGAATATATATCGCAGCCCAGATGGATGAAACTAGATCCGGGGTCTTCAAACTCGTTCGATCTTCACTCTAAGTACAAGTCGATCCATGTGAGAAATGTTCTGAAGTTGAACATGGAAAGACATCGCTTGATTACCGGTCAATGAGGTAAACCGTTAACAAGCGCGAGAGGAATCACCGATAATGATAATGACCCTCAAGGTACTCCAGTACAATTCACGTGGTGTGAATAAAGGACTTGGCGTCGAACACCACGTAAAATCTTTCGGTCGAAGGTCATTGATGTATACCTGTCGCCGAAAGTGAGAAACTTGCCATTGAGGCATGCAAGCTTCAAAGTACTGAAGGGGGTGTTCCTAGATCAACTTCCTGGATAATGAGCTGATGTCGACAAGAAGCGATCCGTCAAAGGAGGGCCTTAATGAATCCCACATCAGTGACACGGAATGGAGCTAATGATTTTGATGGAGGTGAAAACGATCTGTGACATATGATTCAGGGTGGCGGTCATGAAAGGATGAAGGATAATGTATGGCAGTGGATGGGACACGGTTGACTTTTCTGAACGACTTCTCTTGAACATGTGGCGACACTGATGTGATGGATTGGTAGCATTACCCCAAATATGGATGGTATGGCGAGACCATGGATGTGACCGGTGAATGAAACAACCCAACCCGATTGTGGTACGGAGGAAAAGTGTCATGTTCAAGAGCGACTTGCTACCATCAAAGTTTTCTTTAGTTTCTCCCAATTTTTCCCCAGTCATTGCTGACCAGTACCTCTTTATTTTTGTCAAGCTTGAGGAGGATAACATATGCTTGTTCTATAACCTGCCCTTCGGGCAAGCCCATCGCTATGTTTTAACGAGCCTAGCGATAGTGAAACTCATTCTTGTCTAAAGACAAGTTTGTCGCTATTTAATGATTTTAACGAGTCTAACGACAAAGACAACTTGGTCCCTTTTCATTTTTAGAGAGTCTGAAAAGGTACGTAAAGATAACTCCAAAGTTCCTTTTTCGTCATCTAATCCCTTAGGTCCGAAAAAGTATAAAACAATACAGAAGGGATGAGTTTTCGATAGTTTTAACGAGCCGAACAAAACAAGCGCTCGATCTTTTTGTGCAATAATCCCTCAGGTCCAAAAAGATTAAAATCTAGAGGAGGGATAACACTTCCCGTCGCTTTAACGAGCTGGAAGGCCAAAACTCGACAATCTTTTCATATTTTACGAGTCAGATGAAAAGAGCTTAAAGAAGACTCGTCTTTTGAGGAACGAGTGATAAAGCAGGTTAGCAGTTGATTCCAGGTACAGGTTGGAATTTTCCAATCACGGCAGTGTCACAAGGATGGCTAGGTGAAATCACTCTTCGCAGCTGTTCCTCAAAATGGGTAAACAATCATATGGAGGTGAACGATCGGCCAAATGAAAAGTGGAGGTGATGGTGCAAACACGACCAAGGCTTTAATGGCTGATAATGTTACATTCACAGTGGTTATTTACCGGGTAGTTCATTTTTTAACGAGCTTAAACGCGGATTGAAACACTTGCTCGATCTTATGTTTATTTTTTAACGAGCATGAACTATGCGCTAAAACTGCTCGGATCTTGCGTTTATTTTTTAACGAGCATGAACTGTGTGCTAAAACTGCTCGAAATATACCAGTCATATGATAAGAGTGTCTCATTGAAGATGTTATTTTTTAGGGAGCTTAGATCTTACGTAAGCTTTGCTCCGGATCCTTTCGTTATGCAAGTTCAGAAACGACTAATCCTACGAGTTTAGAGGGTTAGAGGTCCTAAAAATTTAAAAAATAAATAGCCGCCCCTTGCTAGCACTCCAAAAGGTTTGCATGCCCCCAGGCATAAAGTATGATTTCAAGGTTACCTCTACTTCATTTCCATCAAAACATTCGTTTCACCGAGAGAGGCCTACCTCTTTCAGGTCACCCAAAGATTGTCTCGTTCGTGGGCACGAATGAAACACTTCTTTGGCGATGTCTACCGAGATAAACAAAGGTGAGCGACGTAGCCCGCCAACTCACATAACTTTGACAAAAGAATCTTATTCTAGAATAACCCTCTTCCTAGACGGACGGGGTACAGACTAGTCATATTCTCCCGCGGAAACCTACTCTATACCCGAAGTTTTCCTGCTGAAGCAGACCAGGATGCATGCCCCCTGGGTTCCAGTCATATCCTCCTGGATTACTCGCGCTCGTCAGGAGGACGGACCGTGGGTTGAGACACTTCTTGCGTGAATAGACCATTTAGGGATGGTACATGACTATTTGCGATGCGTGACCCGGGGAATGAAAGTTGGTCCACGAGCTTGACCATTCTTCCTTCATGCGGAAAACACATTACTCTAAAGAGTGATGAGACGATGGCTCCCATGGAATATATATAGTCTCGTCCAAGGAGTAGGTTATAATCCAAGGGTACTTGAATGACCATCACGTTCATTTGAACGGTCTTCCCTTTCAATGTTATGGGCACATTGGGGAGGATCCCTAAAGGTCGACTGGTTCCTTTATCAAAGCCTGATAGATTTCTCATTTCAGGCAAAAGCGCTAGCGAACCAAGCGCTTTCCAAGCAATAGAGGAAAGGATACTCACAGATGCCCCCTCATCAATAATAGTGCCAGCCATTACCATTCTGTATATTTGAATGATAATTCTGAATGGTATACTGGCTGGTAACTAGGGTCTGCCTAGTTGGTTCCAGTCGAACGAGACAACTAGGTTGCTTGGTGGTGGGACCGAATAGACGGCCGGGTATGACCTTGACGAAGTTCCTTCCTGCGATAAAGGAATGGGAAAATTGCCCCCTTGTTCGTCAGAGTCTGTGTTGATGAAAAGAACTTGGACGGTGTCGTCTTTATTCTCCTCTGTGATGGTATCATTCGAAGATAGAGCCTCTGAAGGCAAAACCGGGTCAACTGCCGCCTCAACCTTTTGACTTTCGTCAGGTATGGATTCAGACGGTTCATCTTCAATGATAGGTGCTTCGGCTGACCACCTGAGCGGGCCAGCCGGGTTCTCAACTAGTGAAGGACTTGGCAGGAGTTTTTGATATCCAGGAGGAAGTTGCACTGGTAAAACCGGGCGATCTTCCAAAACTCTTTTAGCCTCGTCTAAGAAGGGACAACAGTGGATGGCGTGATCGCCTTCACACAGCTTGCAGGGAAATCTAGCTTTCCCTCTCTGTCCTGGGGCTTCACTTTCACTAGTTGACGGTGGGCTGTCAACATGGCTATCAGAGGTTGACGCTACCGAATTGTGCAAACGGGGAGACCAGTCCCTTAGTATCCGAGGGATGCAGGGACAATCTCTGTGGAAGTGGTCTCCCTTGCATATGACACATGGTGATTTAGGCCTTGCTAGTGTTGTGTGTGGATTTTTGTCAGACGACACTTGTTTGCCCCCAGTCGCTTTTGGCTCCTTCTTCTTCTTCTCTTTCTTCTTCTTTTCCTTCTTCTCCTTAGGAACTTGGTTTTTTGTTTTACCAGTTCCGTTAAGCGAAGAGGAAGGAGGAGAGGAAGAATTAGATGAAGTCGAAGGCTGGTGGGCAACTCTGGTCTGGTCTAACTGTTGACTCGACTGTTAAGGAATAGTGGTGTTCTGAACGACATTGGTTGAAAAAAGCCAAACTGGCAGGCCAATTGTCAATCCTGGAAGTGACAAAGTGGCCATGTGGGGCGCACCAACATCTCCCCAAGAGGAGAAGGGACTAGGATTTCCACCAAGGGGAATTCCTTGGTTGGTGGGCTCCATCTTTTCAACCTAAAGATCAACGCAGGAATAAAGGGTGATTGTTCCGTTTAAAATAAATTGTTAACGACGCTTAGACACAACTTGCTTTTTCAATTTTAAAGAGTCGAGAAAAAGCTAAAGATGACTCTAGTCTCCTTCGATGCTTTAATGAGCCCGAAGTGACAAATGCTCGGATGGACTTTTTCTATTATAGAGTCTGAAAAAGGCCAAAAGAAACTGCTATGGAGTTCTAGGCAGAGGGTGTGCCAAACTTTTTGCAAAACCGCAGAATACTTTTTAAGGTACGGGTGATCGATCTTCCTGAATGTTGTGTTCAGTGCATTGCGATCAGTAGGGCGGCCGACATGGCTTCCTAAGGATAAAGGTTTTATGCCTATAGGGGTCTCCCAATATATACGCGACAGTACGTGGGAGCACAATCCGTATTGGCGCTATCGTCCCTCAGGAGGAATCACCCACCTTCAACAAGATCGACAGTCACCAGGCTTTACAATGCCAAAACACGTCTCTAGCCTAGACCTCTATGTTGTGTGTTATGTTGCAAAGCGTTATTAAGTTCATTCAGTTTATTTTAAGTTGATCTTTTTAGAAGTTTGCCTTTCTGGATCACCACGAGATATGTTATCACCCTAAAATCTTTGTCTCTAAGCTTTGGTAAGTTTCCTTGTTTCTAGTCATAGTCTTATAATTTTTGAGTCATCTCATCACAATTAGTGTCATTCTCATTTACAAACCCTTCTTCTAGTCATGGTGTTAAAGGGTCTCTAGGTCATTTCATGCTTTAAGAGTTAGGTCATAAGGTTAGAAGTCTTTTAAGATCATATCTCTTTTCCAAATAATGTTTGACAGCCTAATTCCATGTTTTAGAAGTCTTACGAGGTGTTTATAAGTCATATCTCACATCATTTTGGAGAAATTTTGAAAGTAGCTACGAAATCACTGAACTAGGAGTTTTCGTAGCGCGCTATGAAACCCCTGTAGCAGCCTGTTTTAGCAGAAAAATTGTTTTTACTAGTTAACTTTCAAAAGCTTTCCTGAGCAGCCGAGAACTTAATTTTGCAAAATGAAAGAGGCTTTTCTTCCTAACATGCTGCACTACATAAAACTCTTTCAGTTTCTTTAATTCCATTCTGAGGTGGGAGAAATTTATGGTTAAACTTGTGCTACGAAACTGCTGAAAGTCAAGCTTTGTCTTCTGGTTTTAGCAGTTTTTTTAAAAATCCGTTTCTGGTTACAAGAAGATGTATTTTGGAATTCTGAGGGAGGTTTATCTTCAAAAACTCTCCCGATACAATAACCTATCTCACTTTATTCATAAGTATTTTCAGTTGGGAGATACTAAGCTTTCATTGAGACACTACTTTCAGAAAACGGATTTTTCCTGTTTGCCACGTGTTTTTCAAGGACAGTTTCGGGACAGCTGGAGAAATGTTTTAAAAAACCAGGAGAGGTATTTGTTCTGGACAACATGGGCTACAAAAACCTCCTTCAGTTTCATAAAATGTGTCATGGAGGAAGAGATAAAAGCTCTGTCCCATGTGCCAATTTTCAAGGATCTAAACCTAAAAACAGGGAAACATGTTCCCTAATTTCTAGGGTTTGTCATCAGCAGTTGGGTGACCACGTGGGAGGCTTCATCAAATTTGAATTATTGAGGTTGCAAGTTGTCAAATAATGCTTTAAATGCTTAGATAAGGTTGTTGAATCATGATAAGGAGTTACACTCCTAGTTGCATTAGGTCTCTAGGACTGCTAGTTAGGTGTCATTTGCATTTAATAATCAGTTTTATGTATCAATAGGTGTCATAGTAGGATGAATTTGAATTCCCCTCATGCTGGAGGAGGAATCTCGGTTATGTAAAGATCTCTATATATAGAAGAAGATCTGATGTAATCAGGGTTGGAAATTTTTATGAAAAAGCTTGTATTTGGCATATGTAAGACTCATTTTCAATAATGCATGCTTGACTTTACTTCTCAGGATTCATGAAGGGTTTTTTATGTTCAGAATATGTGATGTTGTCCTTTTCTTAATTCTTACAGTGGTATGGATGTATAATCACTCAGAATTCACTGAATGTGCTCTGACTTCCTGTATACATGCATAAACTGTGTGGTCCCATATGAGTTTATGTTCTGAATGTTTAAACGCTAAATGCCCTGACTTCCATGTAAGGTTGAGTTCATTGTTATATTGAGGTGTTGTTGACTCCATAAGCCCAATGGATAGTTTTGTTTAATGTGTTTCCAGCATTCATATTTTTCACAGTTGTTCTATAAGAGTTAGCCATCTTATCTTTAATCAAAATCATTAATCCATCAAGAGAGAGCCCTCTCAGGTTGAGGAGGCTAGGCCTCAGCCTAAAGTAGGTTTGAAATAGTTACTTAGAGTCAACCTGACCAGCAGCCTATCAGGGTCTGATTTTGAGATAAAAAGATGTATGGTACAATTCCTAAATGCAGTCTAAAGATGATAAGCAAGCTTTATATCTTTTCAACTTTGAAAATCCTAGCTACAAAGGGAAAAGAAAGACACCATCTTTTCTCAAAGAGCAATCAGCACACTCTAATGCACTTTTCCTAAATCAAGCATGCAAACTATCAAGATGCAAATGCACAATGCAGGTGTTTGTTTTCCTCTTTCTTAGTATTGATGCCTACAAAGAAAGCTTTTTGTACAACTTTGAATTTGCTTTTAAATGACAAATACAACAAGTTTACTTTTTTCGAAATCAGAAAGGGTAGAAGAGAATACAACACTTTACGACTTTCGAAATGAACACTTGTTTCGACACTTAAAAGAGACAAACTGAAACCAATAAGCAAAAGTAAATGTATAATCAACTGTAAACAACTAATGAACTCTCTCCTAAGATCACAATCGACAGATCTGAATCAAGGGCTACAGGATGATTATTTCACTCATGTAAAGGAAAACTGTAAATGATGCCACAAACACATAAAAACACTCACAGTGTTTTTGTACAAAAGGAGGCGGAATTTAAGCAGAGAAAAGGAGTTATCAGACTGGTACCTATGCTGGTTACAGGCTACAAAAATCAGAGATCAAAACAGGGTAAAAGAGAGCAGAGAACCCCAGCTGCACAAGGCCAAACTGGTTCAGCGCAACCTCAGCACTGGGGTTTTGACATTCAACGCAGGTAGCCTTCACGAGACCTGCATTGAAATGCAGAACCTCTTCACAGGGGTCGCGCTGAAGGAGAAACGAGAGTTTCTCACTGGGTTCTAGGTCACAGATTGCTAATTAATCTACTATTTCAGGCCAAATAAAAGCAAAAAGAAAGGTACAATCAAAGGGTTGCTTTGAGGGAGTATTAAGATCTATCACAAAGGATCATCAAATCATTTGTGAGTCCATTGTTCAGATCATAGACAAATCCAGTGATTGGATCAAGGAAGCAACTGTCTACTTTGCATCTGAGAAGAGCAAATGCAGTTTGATTGTTGCTGTTGAGCCTATGAAACAAACAATGATAGAGACACAAATAAAATGACTAAACAGATCTGCCCAGTGGAGTCGCCAATTTGTTGTGGGGAAAAATGCCTATGCAGGACGATCCTATCCACCTAAGGTGTGACAGTGCCTTAGCAACAAATAGAGACAGCTATTCTAGTATTCTTCCTTTATGAATTAGAATGAAGAGAGATGGATGGACTAACCGGTGTCTTCCGTTTGTCCCTCAATCCAGTTTCTCTCCTCTTGGAGAGTTCCCAGCTACTTGCCTTCTCGCTCGCCCAGCTTCAATAGGTTTCTGCAAGATCACAAGAGAAGAACACTACACAAGACATAGATTCATATTCATAACTAGTTCAGGATTAGAAGTAAACTAAACATACTAATGCAATCATACATCAAAGATACACCAGTATATAGGAGAAACCAAGATAGCTTTATTGATGAATAACAAGGTTCAGGAAGAGATACAACCCAGAGGGCTCCAATCCAGCATCTCCTTCCCAGCAAAATGGAATTCCTATCTTCACCTCCCTTCAAAGCATTAAGCACCCAATGATTTTGATCTCAAACCAACAACAATTCTTTGCAATAACAAAATTCCAGCCCCCGGATCTCATGGAGGAGAGATCCATATATAGATGTTTGGAGAGAGGATGAGTCAGATTGAGATCTGACTAGTGTCCTCTCCCTCTGTCAGTTCTTGATTCCACTTGGAGGTTCTTGCTTCCACTTGGAGATTTGGAACCTCTTACTCATCACCAGTCGAATTCCCTGAGGCAAGTGTCATTTTGGAAGCTTCCTGGGTTTTGACACCTTGAGAAATGAACTTTCCACATGTCCACTCTCGCTCAGCGCAGGTAACCAGTGTTCCCTTTGACATTCAGCGCAGGTAGCCATTGTTGGCTTTGACATTCAGCGCAAACAACTAGTGTAGCCACTGAAATGATCCTGAATTGACTTGTTTTTGAGCAGTTTCTGGTGGAGAACTTCTGTGAATTGCTGTGGTTTGTTAGCCTTGTTCCTCTAGTGGTAGGAACAACATGTTTAGGGACTTTGGATCCCTTAGATTATGGACATTTCATGCTCAATGTTGTAAGGCACAAAAATGTCTATAACAACAGGCCCCCAACCAAGTCAAGAATTTATTGCCCAGAACTTTCACATACTCATAGGTCTATAGAGAAATTCCATTGGTCACAACCAACTCAAACATTTCTCCTGCCTTACCTCAAAAATGTCCTGCGTGAGGTAACAAATTCTCAGCTCAAACATTTCTCCTACCTTACCTCAACAATGTCCTTCCTGAGTTAATAAATTCTCTTCTCATCATTATTAATTGCCTTAGGTTCCCTTTCCACCCACTTAGATCTCTTTTCCCGACTGAGATATTTATCCCTGAGGAGAGGATTAATTGCCTAATAGGTGAACCCACTTTTAGCATTTCCACCTTCCTGTAATTCCTTGGCTAACAATAACTAATCTTTGTAATTTGATTAAAATGAAATATTCATGTCTCACATTACATATAACATTCTATTATCCCATCCTTTGCCCAGTTATTTTAGTAGAAGTAATTAAAATTTCTAATATTTACTGGGGGTATTACATCTTCACCTCCCTCAAGCGAAACATCGTCATTGGTGTTTCATGGCCTCCAAACATCCTTAAATAGACTTTTCGCATAAACTTCTCATTATTTCTCCCCATTTGAGAGTACTTAGAATTTCGTCTAGGAACTCTCTGTCTGTTTCGATCTGCATTCACAATCATCAAAGTTGTCATTAGTTACCCATAAATCGTTGTTTAAGAAGCATATACATAGGCATTTCACACTTTATTACATGCACCATAAATTATTTATGTACCCAACAAGAATCACCAACATGCATCACAACCTGACAAGGGAGAGCAACGTGCACTCCACGGGAGTTAGCAACATCATTGTAAACTTATCAACAATAGGAATAAATAATTTTTAATTATTTAATGACAATGTCAATAAATAAGAATCCCACGGTGTGGTTCCACTGTAAATTCCAAACCATGGAAGTACCAATTCCAATTTAACTAATCACATAAAGGTAATAATATTTCATAAACTATTTATTATTCTTGTCTCCTATAATAAATTGAAACTAGTGTTCTGTTCTACCTAGTAGCATTATTATGTTTCCATTCTAATTTCAAATGTGCATTCGTCATGCATAAATAAGTTTAGGATAACTTCCTTTTGCCTACTTTGTTTAAGCCGACTACATTGCTATCTATTCGTACAATTCTCACCCTTGTCATCCTACATTACAAGTTATTAATGAAAGTTATATGGAATTTTTCTTCCATGAACAGTCATAAAATTTCCCCCTTTTGTGCTCAAGCGTACTTACTGACTCACACTCACTATGTTACTCTAGTATAATATTTTTTTTTTTATTTCTATATTGGTTCATAACATATTACTCACTTAATTCAACAAGTTATTTTTCTACCTTTGACATTTAAGATCTTGTGGATAACAATTTTATTCCAATATGAGGATAACTAATTATCTTATTATACCATTCACGCAATAATCATACTTGTTATCATCATTTTTTTTAAATCTAAGAAATATTTCCTTGTCTAGTCTCCAGGATGGCTCACCACTAATAAGCTTCCCTTTAGGCACATTATATAATAAGTCGCAACCAAACATTACCACTCACTTCAACTCACCACTTCCATGGTGGATATTATCTTTTTCCTTTAAGTGGACCTGATTTTTGTCCACATTAATTATCAATTTATTGTTTAATTCAATTGGTTTTCCTTATCTTATTATTTTCCTTCTAATCTTCCTTAGTAGGCCATCGAGGCTAGAAGCACAACGTAATATTAAAAGAAACCATTGTGACTATTCAAAGGCACAATGTGTAGTAGTATAAGCATATTTAAATCTTTTACATCACCAATATCACAACAATATTCTGTCTCACCTTACATTTGAGTTTTCTCAACTCTCATCTAGGGTTTACATACCTATCTATTTTGTAAATTATTAGTTAAAGTGTCTCGAGGTTACATGGGGTGCCTTCCCCTTTGCATCTTTCATGCCTGTCAGCCATCTCAGCACATCATATTAGTGTGGATTATCTTGAAATAATGATTTGGTAAGCATATATTCATTCTAGTTAATTCATTAACAAGTCATCATTTGTGTCTATAGAAGTCATTTGAAGTTCTTCAAGGTACTTATCTAGGGTACCATTGATTGGCGTCACACTGCATTTTCCATGTCAGTTCAGACATCAATATGCATAATGAACACTTGTGGCAATATGCTACCAACATTCTCTTTATTATAGCTTTAAATCTTACTTAAAGTTATATGCTACATTTTCTTAGTTACCTTACTCGACTATCTACCTGTTTCTACTCACAATTTTTTGTTTTTACCTATATCCCCATCAACTCTTCAACTTTACTTAAAATAACTGATATTTTTTTTAACGAGTATTGAATGTACACATTCATTATTGTGTGTATGTTATAAGGCATATTTCCTAGGTTGTCTTTCCTCCAATTTATGCTATTTCTCAAAACTTTTAAAGAGAAAGCATCAACCAACAATGACCAAGTTAGAATTTTTCTCTTGCACCTTACAGTTGTACCATTTGGTGTTAACTTATATATATTTTCTACAGTTATACTAGGTTGCTCATGAAATCTAGCCTGCACATGTTCCTATTTGTCTTGTTGTACTAGCTCAGATCAAATGTTTAGTTATCGAAAGCACAATTAACATTTATATCAATTAATCCTGACTCTTTTTCCATCTATATTTCCATTAGATTTAATCTTTATGATCAGGAGGCGGTTACCAATTAGCAAATTATTCCATGATTTGGTACCACGAGTTTGTAACTCACAACAAATATTGAGCCCCTATTTCTAACAACTACATGAAATTCAAAAGCTATCTGAATTCATTTTCTGTATTTGGGGGCATGGAATTTCCTTCTTAGTGGATTCCCATATTCTTCAAAATGGCTCTAATCTTCCTTACTTTATACTCACTTACTAAATTTAATGCAAAATTGATATCTTTCTAGATATTAGAAGTAATTATTTGAGATGCTTCTAAGTTTATTTAGTACCTTGAGATAATCTCATATACTATTACCATATCATTTTCAACTTAAAATCTCAAATATTCTTTTCACTTCACTATTATGAAACTAATCATCTTTCCATCACAAGTTACTGTGATAATTATCATGACTTACCTTCATTTAGATGGGTTTTAAACAAGAAATTGTTCCCAATTATTTGACTTTCTTAACCTTCCATGCAAATGATTTTCACGGATTATTTTACTGCGGTAACCTATTTTCGGTGACCCTCTTGATGAAAATATTTTCGGGAAGCGGGTTCTTTATTTTACCACTTTCCTAGCACTCCTGAAATCCAAGCTTATTCGTAATGACTTATTACGCCGTAAGGCGTTTCCCTATGAAAAGAACTCCCTCCAATGCCACCTGTCTTTTTGTATGCCTTTGATTTAAATGTTAGACGATAGAAATTGCCTGTACCATCCGATTAAAATCTGGTATGATTCAGTTACGGAGATTTTCTTATGGCATCAATTCTGCAGGTTCTTTTGAGCTAGGCGTTACGGGTACTCCAACCGTTTGACAAAAATAGCCTTCATGGGAGCCCGGAAAAGGCTCTCTTGCAGCGGTCTTGATTCATTCTCTTCTGCAGATGGGGGTTTGGTTTTCTGCTTCCTCGCCCACATTCCACCCCGAAAGCAGGGAAAAGTTCTGCCCAGGAAGCAAGGAAAATTTCAAATAGTGCGGCACCTTTTGAAGCAGACGAAGAGCCACGACACCTTCTGAAGCAGAGGGGGAGCCATTGCCTGAAGTCTGGAGTGGTGATACCAATCCTCGACCTCTCCCTTGGCTTACAAGAGCGAAACCTTGCTCACCTACTATCTTGGCAATGCTCCTCCATGTCATCATTTGGCAAGTAATTAGCTCCACGAGGACTCTTCATCATCATCTTCCTCTTGCGGTTGCTCTCCTGACTTCATGCCTCTTATGAAAGTCATTCTTCTCCGCTTTCTGCTACAAGTTATCAACTCTTATGAGACCCATCTTGTTTTCTTGTTTGCAGGTGAGTGAACAGTTCTCAATCCAAGTTTGAAGGTGGTTTGAAATTGTCTTCCCGTAAATAACCAAGTGCTCCCTTTCTTTTTCGGGTTGACAAATTTTCCACCAAGCCTGCATCTTATGTATTTTTTTGTTATTAATGTATGGACCTTGTTTAACTTCTACCCAAGAGTTTCTCGAGGAGGGTTTTAGATTTAACTTTGGCCACTTCAATGATGTTTAGGTAGTTTTAATTGCTTATTGTTCTATGTAAAATTGATGTACTGTTATTGTTGTTATTCTACACTATATTTAGCCATGTAATCACACTTAGGTTAGTGGGTTTTAACAAATCAGGACCAACGGTTAGTCATTTGTTAGGTTGGAGTATATTTACATGGAGATGATGATTGCATTCACCTAGATCAGAGTTCAATAGAGAAGTAATCCACGCGATCTATGCAAAATCCTCCATATTTGTGTAAGAAGGAATTGTTCTCTGTTTTCCACATGCAAGTTCATTTTTTTTCCAGACTGTAATTGTTTCACCAATCAACCCATGAATTTGCTTTTATGGATCTGGAAAAGTAATTTTCTATGTAGGATTGCATCTGCAGATTTATATAATTGACTGGGCCTAAGACTATTTTTTTGCTTTTATGCAAGTTTTTAATAAATCTAGAATAAGCTAGATTTTAATTAAGTAAATTTGTAGGTAGTTTCTTCTTCCCAGGCTATTAGGTTTATGTTAAACACAGTTTATGAAAAAATTCTATTCAAATTAACAATTATGACCATAACTTGCTTTTAGGATCATGGGGTAATGATTTTATTCCAGTTATTGTAATCAAATCTTAATTTTTGGAGCCTATTTACTATCTACTGAAATTGCATCGGTGAAGGGAGATAATTATCTATGCTTGAAATTAATTTTGCTTTAACTCTAACTTGACTGAAGGTTCTATTAGAATAAGCCTTAGTCTAATTAAAGTAACATATGGCTTGTCTCTGACCTTATTGAAATTTTCAGTGATTATATTCCATAGTTTTGTTTTCCCTTATAATTAGTGAGAATCCACACTCCACAACAGCTTCATGCAAGCCATGCGTTGAAATGAATGAAAAGTTTTCACATAAGCTACCTGCTTTAATTCTCATGAGAAGAGGTTTTGTAACTTTTGCCAATGTGTAAAATTATTTATTGGTATATTGTTTGGAGGTCAATATCACATGAGGGTAATTAATGACTAGCCTTGAAAGTTAAAAATTTCACAGTATAATCTTTCTGCAAAAACAACTATATATATAGGACCTTTAAATCAATGTATATTTATAACTTCCACTTCCTATTTGCCACTCTATTTTAGTGTCCTAAATGCCAATGAGTCCATATTCTTTTGACTATTCATGGGTTTCGTCATTCCTCCTAGTGGCATGTCCATCATTAGGAGCAAGTTTGATTCATGTTACTTGACAGAAATTATGTTGGGCAGAGCCAAGTACTCTGCTCCCATGGCCTTCAAAGTGGTTCTGGTGGATTATGTTCATGATAATTCTTTCGAAACCCTAGAAGCCACCATTGATGCAGCGATTAAGATGGTTTAGAAAAAATGCAATAAAGAGGTTTACCTACAACTCAGGCTTTGTCTTTTCTCCAAACCTATGGAGAAACTCTGACTGGTTGCCAAAGAGGATTCTCCACTACTTTCAGGCCTCTGATTTCTGTATATTTAAACATTTTTTTTTAACTTTGTGAACCCCATCCGTCAATTGTTTGAGTACTCAAATATATGAAAATTATGCATAATATTTGGATTCACAAAAGCTAGTGCATTCTTCTTGTAGCCCCATTTTCATACACTGCCATCTATAAATTTTGATTCTACAGAGTTCGTGTAGCCCCATATTTATACACTCCCATCTGGAAATTTTGATTCTCTGCCAAACTAATCAGTGCACAATATTACAATTCTAGAGCGTAGTTCGAAAATTGTGAAATAGACTTAAGCTCATGTTTTTCATCAAGATTTCAAGTGTATATTATGCGGAATCCATGTTCAATCTACAACACCCACCAAGTTATTATAAGAATTATTAAATTCGAACAGAAAACCAAACAAAATTTAGAACACTTTGTGGAATTGTCGATGTGTTTCAGGATGATGTGAGTGCTAATGAAATTTGTAACGCACTCCTTTTGTCATAACTAGAATGATCCGTGCAGTGAAATGGTTTGGTGGGCATAACTCGCACCAAATTTTCTGTTTTGTGGAGTATACATGGATGGTGGATATATAAATTTCTAGGTTTGAACCATTCCAGGATTACAAATTATTGCATAATTTGACCATGATGCATTAACTTGTGTTCCGATATTTGCCACTTAACTTGCATAAAATTTAATGATCGTATTTCACCTCACACGTGCATTAATAGAACAAATCATATATGGGGAAATGTATGCATCATTGTATCTATTGTGTATGGCTTCTCAAGAGAATATAATATAAAGTAGAACAAATCATATTAAGCCATTCATTTAATTTGTTGAAATATTCATCAATATTTGATATATGGTGGGTTACTTTTGACACATTTTTTTTTACACATTTTTGTGGAGCAAAACCATGTTGCAGATTTGCTATTCAAAAGAGGTGTGACAAGAACTTCAGGGGTTATCTCATATACTTCATACATTCATGAAAATAGGATTGACTTCAACAATTTTAATATCTTCTAATCTTACTAATTTGGGTTTTGAACTTAATATGTTTTTTGAAAGGACTATTCATGCCTTTAGAATACTATAATTCTCTTAAAAGTCTATTTTCACAGATTGTAAGTAATAAATATTACATGAGAAAAACAAGACTTCATTAGATGAAAAACTATATATATGAATTCTCTTTTTATATATAAAAGACAACATATTGTTTCTTCTGAAAAATAAACATTGTGTTTTGTTTCCAATTGTTCAAATTAATCTTGGAACAAGATTTGTTGTGACTGCTTAATATTGAGTTCAACAATAATTTGTATTATATTAGTTTTTGCTTGGTTTATTGCTTGTAAAATGCCCTAGAGTTGAAAAAGATCATGCTTATGTGGAAGAAGAAATGGGATTGGAACAAGAAAAATAATTCAATGTTGGATGACACCTCCAGCCTTCAGGCACCATATAAAATTGGTAAGGAATTTGGTTCAAATGGTTTTGTTGGATATCTTAGAGTGCATAACTAAATATTATTTGAGAATTTAATTTCAACAACCTATTAACTGTCCATCCAAGTATCATCCCAAGTATCTTAATTCATTTTTCACTTTGTCCAATTTAATTCAATCACTTCAATCATTAATTTATTGTTTATGTCTCCAATATAATCATTGTGCTCAATGCACCCACTAAAACATCGTTGAAACATCACTGAGGTCAGCATATCATAGTTGAAAACTCATTTGGAGCACTAAGTCGGCACACAGTCAGTTTGCATAAAAAGGTAAAGGCGCAATTATTAGTAAGGAAAACACCCTTTTTTAACAAATTTGTTTTAAAGGCTTTCTTAAAATAATTGTGATTTAGGTGCGGTTTATTAGTACTGCAAACACCTTTGTTTTAACAAATTTGTCTCAAAGGATTTCTAAAAGAAAGGTGATTCATTTTTGTTTAAAAAGAATCTTATGTTATGTTATGAAAAAGGGAATTTAAAAAAAGTGTTTTTGTATTTTTTTTAGAAAAGCTCCAAAAGTATTAAAAGGCGCTTCCCTTTGAAAACAACTCTCCTCGCTGCCATGGTGTACTTGTTTGCAGACCCTGATATTATGTTAGACAATTAAAGAATCCTCTACCATTAGATTGAAACAATTATTGAACAGTTATAACGAGCTTCCTCTGTTGGAGAAAATGATAAGCGACACATTTTCATTGCACAACATCGAAAGCTCACAACAAAGAGGATCGAAGCTCGCAATAGAGAGGATCAATTTGAGATCCTCTACCTCAAATTCATGCAGCTCGTTAGAATCCCTCATGGAATTGAAGTTACCGTCAATTGTCGCCGTCTGTGGGCATGCTTCTACATGGGGATTTAATTTCGTGTTAGCCCATGACTACAGATTCATGAGAAAGGACAGAGAGTTTCTCTATATGAGCGACATAGATATGGGTTTTGTCATTCCTCCTAGTGGCATGTCGATCATTAGGAGAAAGGTTGATTCATGTTACTTGACAAAAATTATGTTGGGAAGACCCAAGTACTCTACTCCCATGGCCTTCAAAGTAGTTCTGGTGGATTATGTTCACGATAATTCTATCGAAACCATAGAAACTGACATTGATGCAGTTGTTAAGATGGGTCAGAAAAAATGTAATAAAAAGGTTTACCTACAACTCAGGCTTTGTCTATTCTCCAAACCTATGGAGAAACTCTGACTGGTTGCCAAAGAGGGTTCTCCACTACTTTCCCACCCCTGATTTTTGTATATTTAAACATTTTTTTTATCTTTGTGAACCCCGTCCGTCAATTGTTTGAGTACTCAAATATATGAAAATTATGCATAATATTTGCATTCACAAAGCTAGTGCATTCTACAGAGTTATTGTAGCCCCATTTTTATACATTTCCATCAGTAAATTTTGATTCTAAAGAGTTCTTGTAGCCCCATTTTTATACACTCCCATTTGTAAATTTTGATTCTTTGCCAAACTAATCAGTGCACAATATTACAATTCTAGAGTGTAGTTCGAAAATTGTGAAATAGACTTAAGCTCATGCTTTTCTAGAGGCTTGAATGAACACTAAAGAAAATTAAAAATCACAAGGTTAATAATGTGACAATTGTATATGACATCCATGTTAAGCTAGTGCTGCACAGTAATTTTTTTCAGATTGAAGAAACTTTATGGCATTAGTATAAATTAATGTATGCACTAAATTTATACGTGGTTGGACGAGGGATTTGTTCTTGAAGATTCCACTCGCTTCACAAGGTTACTAATGTGAAAATTGTATATGACATCCATGATAAGCCTGCACAGTAATTTTTTCTCAGATTCAAGAAACTTTATGGCATTAATATAAATTAATGTATGCACTAAATTTATAAGCGGTTGGACCAGGGACTTGTGCTTGAAGATGCCACTGGCTTCTCTGTAAATGGTGACATTGATGTGCATACAGTTGTTGTTGCTTCCTTTCTTGCCTCACATCCAAGATTTTCACGTCAAAGACTTCTAGACATGTCAGAAAAAATGGAGAGCTCCACCTTTGCTAGAAGGCCCCGTGGATCTTTTCATTGGGATACTCTCTGCAGGAAACCACTTTGGAGGTTGGATGGCTATCAGAAAAATATGGATGCAATCTAAACTTGTTAGATCATCAAATGTTGTGGTCCATTTTTTTGTTGCCTTGGTAAGTTATTGTACATTTATTTCTACTAGATTGTTTTTGAAAAGAGTTAATAGAGTGATGGAATGATGAAATTAATTGTCATTTAATTGTCTCTATTGAAATTCACTGCGTATCAATATTATTAAGAGGAAATAATGTGACAAAGGGGCATATCATTTATCATCAAAGAAGATACTTATCTTAAGATGGAAAACTCCTGAGCAAATCCTTTCAAAAATCTCAAGAAGTGGCCCTGAACACTCTGTTCATGAAGAAGCAGAGGGACAGATAGCTAACAAAGCTTTGTTGTACCATTCAAGTTGGGTTCAAATCATCAAGCTATAAGCTACCCCAAATATGTCCTGTACAAAGCAAGTAAACATCAGAGCAATCGATTTTGGCAATATTAACTACAAGAAGTCTTCAAAAACGACATTGGAAAAGGGGTGGTAACTGGAGAGAGATGAGGAACTATGTAAACTTTATGCTTTTGAATTCGTTGGGCTCCTTTGAGTTAGGGTGGTTGTTTGTAGCATAGTGGGCAAAGGAGCCCATAATTCCTAGTCTAGACTGTTGTCTTATTTCCAACGGTGCCTCTCCAGCCTCGATTGTTTTAATTTTTGGTGTCCCCATTTCTCAGATTTTCTTCCCAGATTAACTTTTGACATCCCCATTTCTCAGATTTTCTTCCCATATGTCTTTGTTCGTCGATACTAAAGTGGCTGAAAATCCTCATCCTCCTTAGTTGAGGCAGTTTTGGGGGGGTTTCTTGAGATTCACCACTTGGTTTGTCTACTTTGGACAAGCCTCTATAAGGTAGCCAAATAAATGGCAGTTTTGACATTGGAATGTTGTGTTTTTCTAAATCCAATGGCTGCAACCACTGTGTTGCTTGTAGGTTGAGCATTATTAGAGTTTGGCGAGTTTTTGCTTATATTTATCTTCATGAAAATTTTGGCATAGGTGGACAAGGCTTCTTCAACCCTTGTGCCATAACATTTTCATGTTCTTTCAAAAGGCTTCTACCTAGAAATGAATGAGGGTTTTGATGATCTTTACCCACACTGAATTGGATGAGATTGGAACTGTGGCCAAATTAAATTTTGGAAACCAATATTTTATGTTAGAACCACATTCATTGTAGAAAATTTTTTTATGTTAGAACCACATTCATTCTGGGAACATTGTTTTATGCTAGAATTGCATTCATTATGGAAACATTATTTTATGTTAGAACCACATGCATTTTGGAAACATTGTTTTATGATAGACCTACATTCATTTTGGAAACTACTGTTTTATAATCGACTTTCATTTGCAGACAACCACGACATATTGTCTTGGGTCCAATTTCTCTTTTCATTTGTTGTAAAAGACACATGAGTAAACATCAGAGCAATCGATTTTGGCATTTTTAACTACAAGAAGTCCTTAAAAAAGATATCAGAAAAGGGGTGGTGACTTGGAGAGAAATGAGGAACTATGTAAGCTTTAGGTTTCTGAATTCCTTGGGCTCCTTTGAGTAAGGGTGGTTGTTTGTAGCATAATGGGCCAAGGAGCCCATAATTCCTGGTCTAGACTATTGTCCTATTTCCAGTGGCGCCTCTCTAGCCTTGATTGTTTTAACTTTTGGCGTCCACATTTTTTAGATTTTGTTCCCAGATGTCTTTGTTCTTCAATACTAAGTGGCCAAAAATCCTCATCCTCCTCTGTTGAGGGAGTTGTGGGGCGTTTCTTGAGATTCAACAATTGGTTTGTCTACTTTGGACAAGCCTCTATAAGGTAGCCAAAAAAATGACAGTGTTGACACTGGAATGCCATGTTTTTCTAAATCCAATGTTTGTAGCCACCGTGTTTCTTGTAGGTTGAGCATTATTAGATTTTGGTGAGTTTTTGCTTATATGTATCTTCATGAAAATTTTGGCATAGGTAGACAAGGCTTCTTCAACCCTTGTGCCATAACATTTTCATGCAGCTATTTAACTGAAGTCTTTGGTTCCCCTATTTTTGCATGGCTTATAAGAACTATTTTGATCACACATTGTTCTCTCAACATGGTATTCTAAAGTTAAAAAGATACACTTATTGATCATTGGATGATGTTTTCTGTTTTTTAATCAGAATTTCCTTTTTATTTGATCAACTTAACATGTCTTGAGTGAACGCTGAAGTGGGATGAGGTAGCGAGAGAGAATTGTCAAGGTGTTGATTTGGCTTTACACCTAATATGATCATCCGTACATTTCCAAGACAATATTTGTCTTCATTTCATGTTACAGATGGTCTTGATCTGAAGGCATTTTTCACCCTGTAATTCATCTTGCCAGGAATTTTCACACACATATTTGCATGTTTATATGCTCAACATAAGTATACAACAAGATTAGTTTAGTGGGATTTGGTATGTTTCCATCATTGAGTTATATAGGATGTGAGACCACAAGGTTTACATGTCTATTTATGCAACTGGGCTTATCCTTTGCTTAGATATGCAACAATAAAAGTGTACATGGTTTTGATATGGATCCATTTCGGGTTTATACAGAATTTGAGGTCACTGGGTTTTGCATATTGGTGACCAAAGGAGTTCTTGCATGTGCAATAATTATGGAAGGATATAATATGAAAAATTTCATGACACACAAAAGTGCAATAATTATGGAAGAATATAATATGAGAAATTTCATGACACACAAATCAATGTAAAGTCATACGTATGATAAAAACAAACACTAGTAAAGAAACAAAATTGCATAAAATTTTGACTTCTTTCTTCTATGCTATTCTTTCTTATGCCATTGCCTTATGGCGTTTCCTTGAAAACATGTGGTGCAAATGCTAGTTTTACCACTTTCCTAGCATTCATGAAATTCAAGCTTATTCGTAATGGCTTGATAATACTGGATTAGACTTGTTCATACCTAAATTATATATATATATCTTATGGTACCGTCTATAACAATTTAATAATTAGTAATCTCATAAATTATTTGTGGAAACAATTTTTTTTTTGTGAATTAACACAATAGTCTTGTAACAGGAAATTATCATGCAAATGACCTTAAAATTATTTTTTAGGGTCATTTTATATGTTATTCCTTTCCTTCTCTTCTAACATACCAATCTTAGATTTTAAAATTGTTTAATAGGATGAGATTTGATTCCTTACCCATATACTTCTCTATTGTTATAGTTCATAAACTTCTTTCTTTACTTATGATTCAGAGTGGCAAAATATGGTTCACAAATTAACATGTGCTATTAAATAAATATCTCACCTTCACCAATGAGCCGAGCAGTACAAGACACCTGTCTCTACGAGCACCGTTGATTTGCTTTAGTTCAATCAGATGGATGTAGAGCGTTAGGGTTGGTTATGGGGTAACTACCCCACACCCACTCCCCCCTCTGTTGCTCATTTATGCTCTGCAGTTTCGTTGAGGGTTCTGCAACTACCCAGTTATTCCTAAGAGGTCGGCACCCTCTTTTCACAAGCGATAATTTTTCCTTAGCTCAATTAAACATTCAATTTCCTATTAAAAGTTTCTTTTGTTGCATTGCTAGGTTTTTCTCATCTAGATTTCTCCATTTTGGTGGAATAACGCAGTTTTCCTTCCTTTACTATCACACAATAAAGCAGGACGAGGGTTTTTCTGGCGATGTTGGTTTTTAGTATTGGTTGGATTCCATCATAGACTTGGCTTCCTGTACCCTTTTCGAATTCACCGGAGCGTTAATGATATGTACTACTCTAAGTTATGTAATCCACTGTTATCACGGTTCTTTTCTCTCCCCATTTTTTAATGTTTCGAAATTTGATACGAGGGTTTACTCCAGGGATGGTTTCATTCGTTGCTTGCGGAGTTTCTTCCTCAGGTATTTAACGGGTCAATATATCGGTCGCGTTTTAAAAATTATTGTTGCCTTCATAGTTTACTAAATGGGTCTCTATTTTCGTAAAATAGGTATCCAGTGATGGCTACTTCTAGCCTTACGCTTCCTAAGTTAGAGGGTTTCATGTTTTACCAAGTGCTAGCTTCTCTTACAAGATTTCATTCTCCCTTTTCAGGCGCAAGTGGTCTAACCTCGTCTTAAAGGATTTGCTATTGGGAAAGCTATGGGTAATATCT
Organism: Pinus tabuliformis; assembly: GCA_031772625.1. Lineage (NCBI taxonomy): Eukaryota > Viridiplantae > Streptophyta > Pinopsida > Pinales > Pinaceae > Pinus > Pinus tabuliformis. The sequence goes on from CM062812.1 coordinate 315,210,947, forward strand.
AGAGCTATGAATGGTTCCCCTGCTGTTGGTCTTGCTGCCGAAAACTAGAGTTAACTTTTATCTTGTAATATTGTAAATATTCTTAAGGGATTAGTTCTGTCAATGAGACCCTATTCAAGAATAGAACGTGTCTGAGTTCTCCAGCATTACAATTATCTCCTACATGAACGATCAATTTTTTGCCCAAAACTCTGTTGTTCTAGGGTGTTGCCTTCTATTTTTTTTATTTTATTTTTATTGTGCTTTCAATTACGGGGTATATGAAAAATATAAGCTATTTTCTACATGGTGAATTATTCAGGTTATGTTTCTTCTAAAAATGTGATTCATAAATTCCCTCTTGTGTCCTTTTGTTAATTAATTTGAATGAGAATCGTGGACATAATCTTTGTCAGTGTATGTAGACAGTGACAACTTATTTTGTTCCTATGTATTTCTGTAACCCAACGTTTTAAGAGACTTTCACTCATATATACAAGTTTAAATCTATATTTAATACTTATGTCAGTTATTTGACTTTTCACTCAGGATGAATGGTTCCCTTATTCAGGTACGTTTCCAGTTTTAGTTTTCGTCCCTTCTTTTCCTATGGTTAAATTGAGATATCTGGGATTACAGAATCCCTCTTAGAAGGGACCTGTACTTTTCAGATGTGTGTGTATTATTAAAGTAGATTAATAGAGAATTTATGTGTGTGTGTATTATTAAAGTAGATTAATAGAGAATTTATTCCAGGCTAGCTGGGCCAACCAATTCTATCGTGGAAATTCTCTCATTTATAAACTAATACCAAGTGGAGGATTGTTCCAGACTAACTGTAATGCATAGTACTAACTGTAATGCATAGTACTAACTGTAATGCATAAGTCTCCATCCTGGTTAGTACTAACCGTAAGTCTTTGGTTTGTACTAGCAGATACAATAGAATGGAATTTTCACCTAAGTAGTTTATCATAAAATTCACATAAGTTTTATAATAATAGTTTCCAGAAAAATTTCATCAAGGATTTAATCTGGAGAAATATTTTACTAGCGTACACAAAAATACTTATTTGTTCTCCATTAGTTAGATCCCTACAGGGAAGAGACTAGGGAAGAGACTGCTCCTCCCAACCATCCTTTCTCTTTCTCTTCTCTAGGGAAGAGAGAATGCTTCTACGTGTCACAAGTCTACATGCCATATGTCTACATTAATGGTCCATTAATTGCGTAATCCCTTTAGCATTTCCGCCTTCCGGTATTTCTTTGGCTAACCATAACTAATATTAGTAATTTAAGTAAAAAGAAATATTTATATATATAGCGTTACATGGTTTTCTATTAGCCCATAGTCTGCCAAATTATTTTAGTAGAAATAATTAAAATTTTTACTTTCCACCTAAAAATGTTACAAATAAATAGATTAAAAATAACTAACATAAATAATAAATCTAAAAAAATATAATTTTATATAATTAAACTATAAACAAATTTGAAATGAAATTATTAAAAATTTTACTATTCACCTAAAAATGTTACAAATAAATAGATTAAAAATAACTAATATAAATAATAAAATTATAAACAAATTTAAAAAATATAATTTTATATAATAATATTATAAACAAATTTGAAAAATATAATTTTATATATGTTGCAAAAGTATTTTATTTGATAAATATTTAAATTAATTAATAATAAAGATGATATAGTAAAATAATTTTTAATATAAAAAAAATATACAATTTTTTCTAATGATTAATTAATTATACGAAAAATAATTATAAACACAAAAATAACATAGTTTAAGAAAAATATTAAAATAAAAATTATAACTTCTAATTGGTATACATTTAAAAAAAAAATTCAAATACAATCAATTTAACATATTCATCTATTTTTTAAAATTCAATTTTTTTGTATTATTTTAAAAATATAATTAAAAAAATTATATATTATTTTATATAAAAAATTAAATTAATTTATAATAATGAAAAAAATTCTCTATAAAATAATAAGGAATTTGTAATTACCAAAATTTGGTAAATATACTATATATATGAGAACGATAAATAAACAATATTTTTAAAAATTTAAATACTAACATTGTGATATATTTAAATATTAAAAATGTAATTTTTAAAAAAACTTAAAATTGTTAAAGGAATTAGTTCTAGTGATATGGTTCATGATTTTTGTTCCAAGTAGCATGGGTTCAAGTCTCTAGAGACATGTTGTCTCTTTGTAACATTTTGAAATATTGGTTCTACCTAATGGAATAGTGGAAGTCTACTGGAATGTACTTGTTACTTAAAAAAAAAAAAAAAAACATTAAATGAGAATCTAGAAACCAAAATAGCGATTATTGGGAATCAGTTGGGAGAATAGGAGAATGGGAGAATTAGTTGGGACTCAAATTTAGGATTATTGGATTATTGGAATCAATTTATGGGAATCTGGGACTCAAATTATTGGAATATTGGGAATCAGGGGAATGTTGGGACTAAAATTATCGGATTATTGGGAATCACTTGGGAATGAGGGAAATCTTGGATTATTGGGAATCAGTTGGGAATTAGTTTATGGGAATCAGTGAAATTCAATTGTTTCACTTGGGAGAATCAGTTGGGACTCAGAGTATTGGATTATTTGGGAATTAGTTTCTTGGGAATCAGTTGAGAATCAATTTATGGGAATTAGTTTATAGAACATGAAATTCAGTTGGGAGGATCACTTGGGACTCAGATTATTGGATTATATTGGGAATCAGTTAGGAGAATCAATTAGGGGAGAATCAGTTGGGACTCAGATTATTGGATTATTGGGAATCAGTTTGAATCAGTTTATGGTAATCAGTTTATAGGACAGGGAATTCAGTTGGGAGAATCACTGGTTTATAGGACAGAAATTCAATTGGGAGAATCAGTGGGACTCAGATTATTGGATTATATTGGGAATCAGTTAGGAGAATCAATTAGGGGAGAATCAGTTGGGACTCAGATTATTGGATTATTGGGAATCAGTTTGAATCAGTTTATGGTAATCAGTTTGTAGGACAGGGAATTCAGTTGGGAGAATCAGTTGGTTTATAGGACAGGAAATTCAATTGGGAGAATCAGTTGGGACTCAGATTATTGGATTATTGGGAATCAGTTTATGGGAATTAGTTTATAGAACAGAAATTCAGTTGGGAATCAGTTTATGTGAATTAGAGAATAGGAAATTCAGTTGGGAATCAGTATATGGGAATTAGAGAATAGGAAATTCAGTTGGAAGAATCAGTTGGGAATTAGTTTATAGAACAGGAAATTCAGTTGGGAATCAGTTTATGGGAATTAGAGAATAAGAAATTCAATTCAGTTGGGAATCAGTTTATGGGAATTAGAGAATAAGAAATTCAATTGGGAATCAGCTTATGGGAATTAGAGAATAGGAAATTCGGTTGGGAGAATCAGTTGGGACTCAGATTATTGGATTATTGGGAATCGATTGGGAATCAGTTTAACAATGAATTCATTCAAACCTTTAGAGGAGCTTATTATTATTTAAGTACCCACTTCAATTAATGATTGCTATCCCATTCTTCTCTTTCAAGTCTCAATAATTAATTATTCAAACCTTGATAGAGGAGCTTATTATTATTTTAGCACCCACTTTAACTGATAATTCCTATTCCATTCTTCTCTTATAAGTCTCAATAACTCTAGTACCCTGATAGAAGTTGTATTAACATAAGAGTGGCATAGAATTTTGCTAAAAAAAACTATTATTTCATTATACTTTAACACACATGTGATAAAGATGAAAATAAAACTTTCAAAATATGAATCAAAATTATTACAAATTGTTTATTTATTTATATATATATATATATATATATATATATTAAAATTTAAAATATATCGATCAAAACTCAACTCATAATTAATTATACCAAAAATCTTACTTCCATGTAAAGTAACATACTAATAATAAGTTTAAGAGGTATTTTTCGTAAGAATCTTACTTCCACGTGAACTAATATACCAATAATAAGTTTAAGAGATATTTTTCGTTAGACTGTTTGTTTGCTCTTATACCGTAAAAAAATCAGGTATTTCCTTCTTGAAGCCGAGTATTCGATGAAGTAAATCGTGAAAGGCTTATCATTTAAGATACGCCTACCATGTCAAACATATCCATATAAAGTAGTTGAACTGATCCGCTATACTTTAGCATCACTATTAACTAATTAAGTATCGTTGAATTTGTAATAGTGAATTTTAATGGTTAAAGTCATTATTTAATATTAAATTTTTTAATTAATTAAATAATGAATACATAATTTAATGAAGTTAAAGTGCTATTTTTTAAAACAAATGAGAAAATTAAAAAAATTATTAATTAATTAAATAATTAATATATAATTTAATAAAATAAATTTGGTCATTTTTGAGTAAAAATTTATAGTATATTTAATAAAGCAAAAGTCACATTTTTCAAATAAAAACTGATAGCATAAGTGGAAAAGTTGAATAATAACTAATTAAATCAATAATTAATACATAATGAGCTAAAAGTGGCACCTCTTCTTGACAATTAATACATAATGAAGTAAAAGTGGCACCTCTTTGGAATGAAAACGAAGAAGAAAAATCGGAAAAACCACTCACGAAGTAAAGTGAATTTCCTACTATGAAAAAATAGAAAGAAAAGATGGAAAAACCACTCACGAAGTAAAGATTTTCTTACTATGGTTAGAAATAGCAAACACTATATTAAATAGTTTATTTATAATTAGTAAAAAAAATAATGAGTATATATTGAGAATGTATTTTTAAATATTTAAAGAAAATAAATATTTTAAGATGATGAGAATTATTTGGAAAGTATTTTTTGAAATGATTTAAAAATAAAATATTATAATTGATATAGTTTAAAAAATTAAAAATTAAAAAATAAATATTTAAGCTCATATTATATGAAAGTTAAATATGAAATATCATAACATTAATTTATGAGTTCATTATAGAAATATCATAATATTAATTTATGTGCAATATATATGAGAAGTTTTATTTTCATATAAATAAGATTTTTTCAAAAATTATAAGTAATAAAAAAGTTTACACAAAATTTCAAATTTTTGACAATTATCTAGTTTTTCTTATAGAGAGATAAAAAAAAAATTTCATCTTATTTTTTTTTCATTTTATTAGTAACAAGTTATTTGAATGAAAACCAAAATTACAACAATCCTCTCTGAAAATATTAGAAAAAACAAAATTAGATATATAAATAAAATTATGTGTATAGCTAATTTTTTTTTTTTGTAAGTTTGGTAGGATTCCTATTTTCGAGTTTTACATGTCTATTATTCACCTCCCTACAAGGGGAGGGTAGCACAACATTCAAACCCAAGATCAGAGACTTCATTCCACTTGGGATATATGTGTAGCTAAAAGTAATCACCAAAATAACCTATTTGAAAATTTGATAAAAAAATCATCAAATATATCTTATGTCTATTTTTGAAATCCAACTAACATAAACATTACAATAATATGTTGCAAAAAAGTAAAATCTCTCATAAAAAATATAGAAATAAAAGAAAAATACATATACATAATTGAGATTGCACATTCAAATCACACAATGGATTGATATTCACCATATAAATTAATTTATAGTAATATGTTAAAAAAAATGTAAAAACTCTCGCCAAAAATATAGAAGAGTACTATAAAAGAAAAATGTATATAAATAATTGAGATTACCCATAAAAAAGCATGGATGTACATTCAAGTCACACAATGGGTTGATAGTCACCATATAAATTAATTATTAATTATTGTAGTTATGATTTCAGTATTACTGCATCTTACTAAGTCTACTCATATTAAATGATTGTGTTGCTATATCATTGTATATTCATATTTAATCATCTAATTTAGATGGATTAAAAGATCCAATGATTTTTAAAATTCGTAACAGCTTAAACGAAAGAAAAATTTAGTGATAAGTGTACTACATACTTGTTGTCTTTCTGAGCTCTGTTTTCCGTTCATACTTTGTTTCTATGGTCTTCTATTTGTTGCAAACCTAAAGGGACTTATAAATGCTGGGAATAGAGTTCACCCTTCTTACCAACGTCTCCCTTTGACTCTACTGCAGCAGGGGCTCACAAACCATCATTGTTATCCCTTTAAAGCAATAAAGCTGCATCACATGAATAAAAAAAATTACTGATCGAATACTGGACAGGATGTGTTTAATATGTGTGCGACTATAAAAACTCTTCACAATTCTTCCATCACTGCAAGGTGCCTCATTGATTCTACAACACTTCGAATTAAACCATGAAGAAAAAATAATACTTAAAGCGGCTTCATGACAGACTAGGTCATAAAAGGGCATGAAACAGACCGAGAAATACATACGAGAGATGGCTTCCGAAATTGTGGAGCCTTTGGAGTTGTGCGCAATTTTAAGAAAATGCAGGAGTTGAACGGAGTTTGGTATTTCTCAAACGTACTAAATTTCGCCAATCTACTTCGACAATCCTTCTACACCTAATTTTCTTCCTAAGCTCCTGTGGATTTTGCTAAGAAGGCACACCACGGATAAATGTTGGGCAGTGTACGTAGCGCTGGAAGCTCTGGTAGCTAAGTAATGAGCAAGGCGTTAGAAGAGGAAGTGTGAATTTTAAGTTTTAACTCAGATCCAATTGGAAACAAAATGATTCACGATGTGGTGGAAAAAGATACAAGGAAAATGAATTCCGGCCGTGCAGCTCAACCAAAAAAATAAAAGAGCAACCGTAGCACCTCCGTAGCTGATACCACGACTATGAACCACTGTCACAGGCGTTATAAAATACCATTGTGCAATACCTTGTCAAGCCGCATACGAGCTGAGCGAGGAAGAACTCTGATTGGGTTTCCTGGCAGAGAGAATCTTCACGTAGAAACGTTAGTCTACATTGCCGGGAAGAGAGAAGGACAACATTATTTCTCTACGCTCGAATGGACCAGTCTGACCAGGGGAAGAAAATTTGCAGAGGAGTTATGCCTAAGTTTGGGACATGTGCTCTAATACCATGTTAAGGGAGGTATCTAATACCATGTTAGGCGAGGTAGGGATGAATTTCATTAAGATAAAGGTCAATATATACAATCTAAAGGTAGCCCTTGGGATTCAGATTCAATCATCTTTTCCTATTCTAATTTATTTGCATATTTATATAAATTTACTAAATCCAACAAAATTAGATGTATAACCATATTTATTTTTTGTTTATTTAACCAATATTATTATGATTATTATTTTAACAATCAATCTTAACTCATATTAAATTTGTTGAATTATATTCTAAAATTATTTGAAATTTAAATTTATATTATTATATTCTAAAAAATACAGCTATTTTTTTTTTCAACCTTTTTAGTCTCATACATATGACAATTCTATGCATCCATAACATTTTGGAATTTCCCAATACCATTTTTCAATATGAAGTTTGTAAGAGTTTATTTTTTTTAGTAATGTTTATTTTTTTTCTCTTGTACTTAAAATAGAAAGAGACTTTTGATCTTCTGAATTATGGTTGATTACATTCTTATAATGTTAACTTCTAGTATATTCTAATTTTTTATCACACCATAATTTCTCCTTAAATTTAGATGTAATGATATTTTTACTGTTATCATTATTCTACAGAGTAACATCTTCCTCATTTACCAAATGATCTAGCCAATAAATGACATCTTATGTCACCTCTGCTTGTGTCATAAGTGGTTTCACCTAGAGTTTGAAGCCAGCTTTGGAAGCCTCTTCTTGTGTCACAAGTGGTTTCACCTAGAGTTTGAAGCCAACATAGGAAGCCTCTTTTCTCCCATGTGGTTTATCATGTTCTTGTCTATGTTCCCCCAAGTTAGGAGGATAAGGGAGCACATGAGTAGGGAGATATGCAATGGGGACATGGGGAAACACCTGAAAATTGTAGGGAAATTCAAGGGGGATGGGAGGACGTTGAGGTCACTAGAATAGAGGTCCCCATCTATGCATTATAAAAATAAGAATAGTAATGATAAAATCCCTGCAATAAAAACCCACCGCATGCAAATTCACCATTGTGCAATGTAATGAAAACACTATAATCATGTCTATCTTGAAATCATGGAAACTTTTAAGTTTGTTGGATTATGAATAGGGATATCAAATTCTACTTTCTCCATATGAATTTTTATGAGATTGGAACCATATCTAAAGATCCTAAAATAATTAATGGTAATATTAAAATTTTGAGTAACCTTTTATATCCTTTTATTTTAAGAATTTAATATTCCCATTAATTACCAAGGTTATATACTCTTACAATTTGTATTTCCTATCTTTGTTCTATTTTCATGGGTTTTGGATAAAAATTATGGGATGGGGTGTCTAGGAATCCCTCTCTAGGAGAGGGGGATGCTCAAACATCCTCATTTTTGGGAAATATATTCCACACACTAAGGAAACATTTTCCCATGTGTTTCCCCAAATTTTCCCCAAAAGGGGATGTGCTAAAAATGTTTCCTAGGTGTCCCCCCATCCTTATAGCATGGAAATGTGGGGAGTTCACCTCTTACCAAAATGGATGTCTCCCCATGGAACATTGTTTGTATTACATTAAGCACTTAGTCATAGACATACTCTCAATGGGGAAAAGGCTCGTTTCTATGAGGGGGATAGAAAGGTATATTACCTTTAATGTTAAAATTATAAGTTATAAAATGTTTTTGAATTTACTCTCTCTTTTTCCATGATTCCATAGAGATGTTGAATCTCAAGCTTCATAATCACATATGATAATATGAGTAGTAGGAGTCTCAAATAAGAGCTTTTTCTTATTCTAAATAAAAATGTTGATTGATTTACAATTGTTTTCAAGATCATAATAAGCTTTCAACCCTCCATTTATCATGGTATTACACTATAGTTATCGATTTTTGGATTAATATGGGCCTTATATAGGGCTTAACAATAGTTCCACTAAAACACGTGATGAAGATTGATTTTGAGATATTTGTAAAAAGTCACTTCCTCCAAACTTTTTTTTCATACACAAAATTAACATAAGTAATATTTTTAGATTTGATTGTCACAACCTTTCTTTTGTTAGCGTTAATAGTAAGACAACTCACTATAAGAATGATATAATCAACATAAAGAAGAATGGTGATGACTATTTCAACTAAACTCTTGTCGACAAATCTTCTTCTTCCAAATAATTATTTAACTTGTCACTAGATAATGTCAAAAGAGTTAGGGAACAAGGAACAACCTTGCTTAACTCCTATATTACAATCAATTTATTATGACCAACGTTCCATATTCCTAAACATGGCAATAATAAGTGGAAGCTAAATGTTTTACATTTTAACCATTTTACCCAAATTCAACACAATTGTTAGTGAAATTGCATTATTTAGAGCAAAGATGGGTTTAGTGTCATAAAAACCTTGTAAAATACCCTGATTATATAACTCAAAAATTCAAATATAAAATTCCAACAAATGATGACTAAACTTATAGAAAAACTTTCTAAAAAAATATGCCATAAAAAGAACCAAAACTTCAACATTTAAACTATGTTGATAATAACAAATTACAACATGAATTTTTAAAGAAAATTAACTTATGTGAATTTAATCACCGCACACCTATATTTGTTTAAGAAATATTTTACTTATTGGATGACTTATTACTAGTGTTATATGAAATAGACAAATTTGCATGGAAAGGGATTATTTGGATAAGGAAATATTTAGAATATGTTGATAATAACAATTTATAACATGAATTTTTAATAATTAATAGTAGAAAATTAACTTATGCGAATTTAATGTGAATTTTAATTATTAATAGTAGGAAATTAACTTATGTGAATTTAATGAAAAAATATTAGTATTACTTATATTAAATCATTTGTTTAAGAAATTTGTTATCTATTGAATGACTTATTACGAGTGTTATATGACATAGACAAATTTGCATGGAAAGGGATTGTGCGGATAAGGTGAAAGATAATTTCTCCACCCTTCAAGTAGGTTAAGTTTAGGTTGGGATATGCTTACATGGGAAAAAAATGTACCTACTAATGAGAAGTTATTGTTAGAGACATAGAAGAGAGCAGAAAGAAATTAAACAAAACACACTTTGTTATACTTTTATATTTTTATTGATCACAATAGTTACACATATATAGGACATAAATCTTTGACTTCCACACATCTAAATAATGACTACAACTCATACATAGGAAACAAAAACTTCTCGATTGATGCTTGGAAACTCTAAACGACAACACATGGAAGCATTATTTCCAATACCCTCCCTTAATTCTCACATGGAAAACATTGAAAACACGTATTACAACAACAAGGATAACCTATGTCTCGTTGTTCTTCATCAGGACTCACGTCCACTCTGGAATCTCACAAACACTTGTTTCACCACCACTTCTTCGAGTTGTCACTTGGCCTCCATTTAAAACATAACCACCTTTGACCATCGTTGATGAACATTGCAAGATCAACGATATTTACACCTCGCCTCGTCAGGGCTTCTGCGATAAGAGTCGTCAAGTAATGAACCACCCTATGGACCAACAACCATCCGTCGGATACGCTTTTGTCTATCTGTGAGTTACTAGGATGGAGGTTTGGATACTGAATGTGTTCAAAATTTGATCAAACAACTTGACCTTACTAACACAAGAATTGATGTTGTGGACACAAGAGCTTCCATTTTAAGAACCACCAACCCTTTTTATAACCGGAATTGAAAGAAACAAAAAACTACTTGACAAAGACATCTGACAACTACAAAGTCAATAATCATCAAAATATCAATTGTCATCGAGGCATAGAAAAGTCACCACATCCCTCCTTAGCACATGTCAAAATTTGTTCATCTGGTTCAATCTTTATCTTCAAGTTTTCTCGTCTTCACGAAGCATTTTTTAGAGTGGTAAATTCCAACAAACTTACACTCACATATTGAGTTGACCAAACTCAATACGTTCAAAATGCAAACTCCAAAATTTGAGATCATAACAATATTGCAACAGAAACATCTGATGCAAAGATCTCTTCCCTCAAGAAGTGAAAAAATGAGATGTGCCTCCAATTTTAACACTTTTGACATATATCACTAGCCACTTGAAACTCCTCCACACCAAATATCAGAGTCAGATCCATGTAGGAGAACGTATAGTTCGTGGGCATGATTTTGCAAATTTATAATATGACAATGCACACAATTTTGACAAAACCATCCAAGCATGAATTTAAATTCTTTGAACATTTCGAGCAGATAAGCACAAACAAAAATTTATAGATAGCAAGATAACAGAAGGATCTGTCGATGCTTGAATAAGTTGCAAACAGCAAACATATCTACACATAAAGGATCACAAACAATAAAAACAATAAAAATAAACATGCATACATCTATACTAATATGTACAAAAACAATAACACTAAGGATCCCTCACATATTATTGGCCCTCCCTTGAGGGATTCAACCCCGTACCAGCTCTGTTACCATGTTAGAAATATAGAAGAGAGCAGAGAGAACAATTAAACACAATACAAAACACACATCGTTATACAGTTATATCTTTAGTTACAAATATATTGGACATAAATTCCTGACTTCCACACATCTAGAACATGACTACAACTCATACACAAGAAACAACAACTTCTAGATTTACAAATATATTGGACACAAATCCCTAACTTCCACACATCTAAAACATGACTACAACTCATACATAGGAAACAACTTCTAAATTAACTATGAAAAACTCTAAATAATAACTCATAACAACACATAAAAATATTATTTTCAATAATTATCACTTAAATATTAGATATTATCACTTAAATGGTGTAAAACTTCATCCAAGTTAAACCACCCTTGAAATATATCAATTCCCAAACATAAAGTGTATCCTCACCTCTACCCATAAAATTTGTAAACATAAAATAAATTAGTTATGTGGTCTGGAGAACTGTAGAACCGTTGACCCTACCCTCAAGGTAATTACAGCAGCCATGGACAACTTATTTTGCCCTATCAGCGAGGGCGGTGCATTTCTACACCTATGACCCTACCCTCAAGGTAACTACAGCAGCCATGGACAACTTATTTTGCCCAATCAGCGAGGGCGGTGCATTTCTACAACTAGTATACGTTCACATGTCATATAGCACTGGGAGCATTAAAATATCTCTAGGTACATTAATGTTGTTTAAAAAAAATTATAAAGCTTATGTTGGTACAGGCTAATGGGGAAGATCTGATTTCTTCGTAACATTTTAAAATCTTACAAGGGACCTTCATATTTGCACACCACAACCGACATTTTCTTGTTGGTTACATAACCTACATTTTCTTGTCGTTTACATCACCTAAGAGGTTGACGAGACTTATCTAATGATAAATTATCATTTTAATATTATTTTGGACCTGCATTCGCATTAATTAAATACCAAGGGTAAGACTTTCTCAAGGATAGGCAACTGTCATCTTGACCCAGTGTTAACATGATTTTAACTCAGTTACCTTTGTTCACTGGAAGGTTTCACTCGGAGAACTCAAGGCCAATAAATATAGGCTTCATTGTTGTATCGAAATGTATGTTCTATTAAATAAATCTGAAGGAGTGCAGAAATTCTTTCAAAGTGTCTTTCGTCATTCAGTGTATGTGTTTTATTAAATTTGTTGTCAAGTTATTGATAACTTAAATTTTCACAGATTTATTAACCAGATATGTTTAGTGAATTTGCTAATTTGTTTTTGAATGGTTTATGATTTAATTTGATATGCTTTTAAATAAAAATATATAATTAGTAAATTGAGAAAGATATCAACTGGAACATTGTTCTCACCATGACCAAAAGGGTATTACTACTTTTAGTTTAACTTATTATTTTCAGTTTAACTTAATTCGATTACAGATTTGGTAAATATATTCAGGAGAAACCTGAAATAAAGATGGTCTATATTTTCAGTACATTTATTGATTTTTATTGATTTTGATTTTAAGCAAAGTTTTACGGTAGAAATCACATAAGAGAAATTTTTGGCCAACGCTTTTCGAACCAACAAGTAGTTAAGAATAATCAATATTATTTTGATATTAATGGAGAAAATAGTTACATTGTTGTAACTTTCTCCCTAGTTTAGGATTAGTTCCTATAGTTATGGGATTTGGGTGCAACTTCCTATTTCCTAGTATTGTATTTAATGATGTACTCTTTGATTGATTGGGGAGTAGAGTGGACGAGAGCGATCTCTCAAGTTTTGTGAGTGTAGTCCCCAGGTGCAGGCCACACCTGAGAGCTACATCTCTTTCTTTTCAATTCTGTTCACATTTTATCTTGGTATCAGAGCTCAGCTTGAGTGAACCTAATCTTTTGTCACCTGTGTGGCAGAAGTGCCTGTGTGGCTGGAATAGCCTATGTGGCTTGAAGTGCCTTTGTGGCTGTGTGTACACGAGAGCTCTGTGCTCAATTGAGTAGGTGGACTACAGAACACCTGGCTCGGACTCAGAAAATTTAGCGCAGATTTTTTTTTTCTGAGTGGAAAGGCCGATTAGCACGGATTTTGCGCTGATAGTCACGCCAGAAGCTTGATTAGCGCGGATTTTAAGGGATAAATCACACTAAAGCGCCAGAAAGCCCGATTAGCGCGGGATTTTACCGGGAAAATCGCGCCAATTAAAATACTCGCACCGATTTTTAATTAGTGCGGATTTTTCGCTCGGGGTAGCGCCAAGGGGATCTGTGATAGTGTGAACTTCGTTTGGCAGTTTGCAAATGGTGCAGATCGACGGAGTTACAGATCCGTCCGGGAGAAACAGATCGGGAAAGCGCCAGCGGAGATCTGCGGGAAACCTCGACTTCGCTTGGCGATCTGCAGGAGAGCAAGATCGGCGAAGTGGCAGATCAATCCGGGAGAGGTGGATCGGATCAATTGTGATCAGATCATTGTTTCGGCTGTGTTGAAAACACCGAATTTGCTCATTGGAGCGGGAGTGCCAAACACTGTAGATCGGTGACAGAGGTGACAAATCCATCTGACAAGTATTGTTTTTTGTTATTGTTAAGTAGATTCACAATGAGTAATATGATGGAATCTTACCTTAACGAATCTGGTAAACTCAACGGATCTAACTTCACAAATTGGAAGTTTAAGATCCAGACCCTGCTCGAAGGTGCGAATGCTTGGACTATAGTGACAGGCGATGAGCAGAAGCCGACTGCAACCACACAGAAGGAAAACTGGGAAAAACGAGAAAACAAAGCCAAAGTCCTGTTGAAGATGTCTGTGAAAGACAATGTCATTGCACACATCAGAGACTGTAAAACGTCCACAGAGATTTGGACAAAAATCAAAAGTCTGTATGAGACCCAGAATGCAAACAGAGTTTTGGCTCTGAAAGGCAAGCTATTTTCAATGAGGATGGATAAAAGGGAGTCTGCTACTGCATTTGTCGCGCGAATTAAGGATGTTAAAGACGGATTGGGGACCATTGGAGTGGCGGTGGTTGATGAAGATCTTGTTGCAATTACAATGAATGGGATGCGTGATGATTTCCAAACCTTCATCACTGGAGTCTCGGCAAGGGAGAAAACACCCACATTTGATGATCTCACTCCAATCTTGCAGCAAGAGGAAGAGCGACGGCAGAACCTGAATCTGAACCCCCAAAGTGACGATCTTGCGCTGGTGGCAAAATGACGACTATCTAAAGGGAAGCAGTCACAGCAACAATCAATCCAGAAAGGAGGAACAACACATAAACATCACTGTCATAAAGGTATGCTTGCAAATCATTTTGAAAAGAAATGCTTTTATTGTGGAAAGAAGGGTCATATACAGAGAGATTTTTATTATAAGAAGCAGGCTGATGAGGCAAGGAGAAGACAGGTAAATCCAAAACACAGAGGATATTTTGTTGAAGAAGAAGAATTCAGTCATGAATTTCGACTGTTCACAATCGACTGTGCCCTTTCAGCATCGAATGAAGATGACATCTAGTATGTCGATTCCGGAGCATCCTCTCACATGACAGGTAATAAGGAATTTTTTGATAGTCTTGAAGAAATTATAAATGGATCAAAAATATATCTAAGGGATGATAATGGATATCAGATTAAAGGTCATGGGGTGATTTCAGTTAAGTTACCAAATGGAAAGATTAGTCATCTTTCAAATGTTTTATATGTACCTGGAATAAAGAAAAACCTGATATCTGTATCCATGATGGCTGATCAAGATATGCATGTCGAATTCTTCAAGACTCACTGTGTGATAAAGGATTGCAGGAATGAAATTGTTGCAACAGGCATGCGAGTTGGAAGCCTATACAGACTGGATGCAAAAAGTATATCAAAGCAAACCATGGTTGCATGAGAGTCGACAACTGAACAACTCTAGCATCAGAGGTTTGGTCATCTAAATCTGCAAGATCTCATGTTGTTACAAAAGAAAGGTATGGTCGAAGGTCTCCCCATCTTTCGTAACATTCAGTTAAACTGTGATGGTTGTGCCTTAGGAAAGATGCACAAAGAACAGTTCCTTGTGCATGATAGGAGGAGGCAAACAGAAATCTTAGAGCTAGTGCACACTGATGTATGTGGTCCCATGCAGACAAGGTCGCTAGGAGGATCATACTATTTTTTGTTATTTACTGATGACTGCACTAGGTATTCATGGGTTTATTTTTTAAACAAGAAAAGTCAGACTTTCCAATGTTTTATAGATTTCAAAACCCTGGTGGAGGAACAGTTTGGAAAAAGTATTAAAATTCTCCGATCTGATCAAGGAGGAGAATACAAATTAAAGGAATTCATGAAATACTGCAAATCTCACGGGATTGTTCAGCAGTATACAGTACCGTGCACACCACATCAAAACGGAGTTGCAGAGCGTAAAAACAAAACCTTGGTAGAGTGCGCAAGGAGCATGCTGCAAGGTAAAGGTCTATCTAATATTTTTTGGGCAGAAGCGATAAATACTGCTTTATATTTGAAAAATAGAAGTCCTACTAGGTTTCTTGGCTTAAAAACCCCTTTTGAAGCCTTATATGGATTTAAACCAGCAGTAAACCATTTAAGAGTCTTTGGGTCAAAGGCATTTGCACATGTACCCAAAGCTGATAGAAAGAAACTAGACCCTAAGGCAGTGAAATGCATCCTTGTTGGTTATGGTACAGAGTTTAAAGCATACAAACTGTTCAATCCTGAGTCTCGTAAGACATTTGCAAGTAGAGATGTAGTCTTTCATGAACAGGTACAAGAAAGGAAAGCTGATGTTGGAGATGATTGGCACATTCCATTGCTGTTGGAGGAAAGCAGCGAGGATGAAAGGGAGAAGGAACAGGAGCAGAAAGAAGAGAATGAAAAAGAACAGAAGCAAGCCACTTCTATCAAAAGTGACAACCAGAGCACCGTCAAATTAGCATACAATCCAGTGTTTCACAAAAACACCAAACATATAGACACTCAGTTCCATTTTGTTAGAGAGAAAATATAGTCACAAGAAATTGTTGTTGAATATTGTAAAACTTGTGACAATGTCGCTGATATTTTTACAAAGCCTCTTGCACAAGTGAAATTTGAATTGTTTAGAAAGATGCTAGGAGTCCAGGAGAACCCTTTCTCCATTAAGGGGGGGAGTTGAGAATAATTAATATTATTTTGATATTAATGGAGAAAATAGTTACATTGTTGTAACTTTCTCCCTAGTTTAGGATTAGTTCCTATAGTTATGGGATTTGGGTGCAACTTCCTATTTCCTAGTATTGTATTTAATGATGTACTCTTTGATTGATTGGGGAGTAGAGTGGACGAGAGTGATCTCTCAAGTTTTGTGAGTGTAGTCCCCAGGTGCAGGCCACACCTGAGAGCTACATCTCTTTCTTTTCAATTATGTTCACATTTGATCTCAAGTGTGGTTCATCATCAGGACCAGATGAATAGACAGACCATGGCAAAGGCTTAAATAGAGAGCGATGTAGAGACATACTTTCAAGTAACGGCTATATTTGAACAATAATATTTAAATTATGACATTAATTTATTAATATATTAAAAACAAATATTATTCAATAACGGCTATATTAAACACAGCTAGTTTTTGAAAAAATTATTTAAATAATGATATTATTTCTTTAATTTATTAAAAATATTAATAGGTAACGGCTATATTAAATGACTAGCTTTTCAAAAATAATATTTAAATTAATTTATTAAAGCCAAATATTACTAGTTTTTGAAAATTAATATTTAAATAACGATATTAGTTTATTAATTTATTAAAAATATTAATATGTAACGAATATATTAAATTGCTAGTTTTTTAAAAGGAATATTTAAATTCATTTATTAAATCCAAATATTACTAGTTTTTGAAAAATAATATTTAAATTGTGATATTATATTTAAATAATGATATTGGTTTATTAATTTATTAAAAATATAAATATGTAACGACTATATTAAATTGCTAGTTTTTGAATAATAATATTTAAATTTATTTATTAAAACCAAATATTACTAGTTTTTGAAAAATAGTATTTAAATTGTGATATTATTTTATTACTTTATTAAAACCAATTATTAATAAGTAACCACAATACTAAACAACTAGCTTTTGAGAAATAATATTTAAATTAATTTATTAAAAAAAAAATCCAAGTCAAACTTTAAAGGAGGGGAGTCAAAAATTATAAAAATGAGTCAAGACCTTAATCTAGAAAAAATCATTTGATAAATAATTATTGGAAATAAAATAAACTAAATTAAAAATAATTAATGGAAAATTAAATAAAATAAAACAAAAATATATACAAGTAAAAAAAAAATTAATATATATATATATCCAAAGAAGCATAAGGTGGCTTCAAACTTTAGGCCTTTAAATACCATCCTGAGCTCCCTTAGATTTGTAAAAGACCTGTTGGACCCCAAGAATATGATGGGTGTTTACATTATCCCGTGCTCTTGTGGGACTCCCTACATTGCTAAGACTGGTTGCTCGATTAATCAAAGGATTCGTGAGCATGTTGCTGACATCAAGCATGGAAGGACCCTTTCCTCTGCTTTGGCGGAGCATGCAGATAAATCTAAGCATCACATCTGCATTGAGGAGGCCCAAGTCATTGCTAAGATTAATCATTTCCATCATCGTAAATTGAGGGACGTCATAGAAATTGAAAATGGACCCAATAATTTGAATAGAGATGATGGTTGGAATATTAGTAGAAGTTGGGTCCCTGTCTTGTCCTCCTACTTTTTTAGGCTTCTTTTTTAGATTTATTTTGTTTATCTATGTAAGTATTGACATTCTTTTTATGGTGTTTGTTGTTGATTTATTCTTCATTACAATTTATTTTCTTGATCCTTCGTGTTTTTTTATGTATTTTATCATCATATTCGTTTTTAACTCCTTTTAGTATTTTCGTTATTTGTTTAATGGGCCTGAGCCACATATTTTATTATTGACTTCGTTTTATTTATTGATTACTTTTCTTTGGATATATATATATATATATATATATATATATATATATATATATATATATATATATATATATATATATATATATATATTGAATGGTGTATATTTTTGTTTTATTTTATTTATTTTTGCATTAATTATTTTTAATTTAGTTTATTTTATTTCCATTAATTATTTTTCAAATGATCTTGTCTGGATTAGGGTCTTGACTCGTTCTTATAATTTTTTACTCCGCCCTTTTAAAGTTTGATTTTGATTTTTTTTTTGATTTTGATTTTTTTTTAATAAATTAATTTAAATATTATTTTCGAAAACTATAAATTAATTTAAATATTATTTTTTAAAAACTCGTTGTTTAGTATAGGCGTTACTAAATAATATTTGTTTTTAATATATTAATAAATTAATATCATAATTTAAATATTATTGTTCAAATATAGACATTACTTGAAATTATGTCTCTACATTGTTCTCTATTTAAGCTTTTGTCATGGTTTGCCTCTTCATCTGGTCCTGATGATGAACCACACTTGTTGGTTCGAAACACGTCGGCCAAAATTTATCTTATGTGATTTCTACCAAAAAACTTTGCATAATTCATTATGGATCACAAAAATTTGAATACAGAGATTTTGATTTTGTATGTGAGTTTAGCTGAGGTTGAGTTTCAACCAACGATGAGATGCATTCAAATATGGCCATGGTTGTGGGAAGCCAACGTTCATAGTTATAATGTCGGGGTTGACACTTTTGTCAAGCAAACCCTCCGCCAAATTTGTCTTAAATCCGGTAAAAGCTCATAATACGAAGGCTTTCCATTATCAAATGAAGTGATATATGTGCAAGCCAGCCGCCCCCTTCACATTATTCCGTAACTCTAGTTTGTTGTTATGATATCAAATATGAATTCATTGTTCTAATTATTAAAGGAAAGAGGGTGAATGTAATGGTTAATTTAATGGATTCATTGTTTGAATGGCACAGGCAAGACAGAATCAAGCGACATTGGAGGTCATGTTAGCCTTTTTTTGCAGCATGGAATCGATCCAACCTTCATCATGGGACTTCTTATTAGTCCCTGCCATCTAGCAATGGCATGGGAATATAGTAATCGATTTGTAGAGTTTTAGAATTTATTTAACCTGATTATCATGATGAATAACCACTTCATATCGCGAATATCCAAACTTTTTGAATAGTATTCCATTTCATGGTCTTATTTGAACTCTTCTCGAGGCAGGTGAGGCAGAAAGCATAAGTTATATCATATTTTCGCTTCACATTTGCAAATTTAGCTTCAAACTAATGCCAACATTAAATCTCAAACATTTTTTGTTAATCAAAATATATTTAGAATAATGGAAAACCATGGTATAATAGAGAACCACCACCATTGCATGTAGGCCTTCCACCACCGCTTCTTGCCATGACTCTTAGGTGTCATACAATATTATGTTCTTCTGTTTACATGACACCTCTTCTATTCTTATGTTTATAATTGCTATCAGGTTGTAGTTGTTCTAATGTTGTGGGCTGTGGGTGATCTCTGATCTTTGTTGAACTGACGCTAAAAAATGAATAACGATACACTGCTTAGCCTCAGTTCTCGGCCTGAGTTCATACACTACTCAGTATCAGTTCTCGGCCTGAGTTCAAAGTGCTTGTACTTCAACGAGAATGCAACAATAGGCATGCCCACATCTTTTTGGAAACTATGCTGAAACATCCAATCACTTCACGGATCTTCAAGGAGTTCTGTCAGGTATTTTGCATTTGCTCTGTAATTTTCCATAATCAATTTGTATCCCTCTAGCATCCACAACAATTTTTCAAAAACTAGCCACTTAATATAGTTGTTATCTATTAATATTTTTAATACATTAATGAAATAATATCATTATTTAAATATTTTTTTCAAAAACTAGTCATTTAATATAGCCGTTACTAAATAATATTTGTTTTTAATATATTAATAAATTAATATCATAATTTAAATATTATTATTAAAATATGGCCGTTATTTGAAATTATGTCTCTATATTGTTCTCTATTTAAGCCCTTGTCATGGTCTGCCTCTTCATCTAGTCATGATGATGAACCACACTTGTTGGTTCGAAACGTGTTGGCCAAAAATTTATCTTATGTGATTTCTATAAAAAAACTTTGGTTAATTCATTATGTATCACAAAAGCTTGAATACAGAGATTTTGATTTTGTTTGTGAGTTTAGGTGAGGTTGAATTTCAATCAACGATGGGATGCATTTAGAGATGGCCATGGTTGTGGGAAGTGAGCGTTTACAGTTACAGTTATAATTTATAATGTCGGGATTGACACTTTTGTCAAGTAAACCCTCCACCAAAGTTGTCTTAAATCTGGTAAAAGGTCATAATATAAAGGCTTGCCATTATCAAATGAAGTGATATATGTGCAAGCCAGCCGGCCCCTTAACATTATTTCGTAACTCTAGTTTGTTGTTATGATATCAAATATGAATTCATTGTTCTGATTATTAAAGGAAAGAGGGTGAATGTAGTGGGTAATTTAATCGATTCATTGTTTGAATGGCGTGACGACGGAGGTCATGTTAGCCTTGTTCTGCAGCATGGAATCGATCCAACCTTCGTCATGGGACTTCTTATTATTCAAGAATCAGATATTATTCAGAAGTTAAAGTCCATATTTTAGAGGAATCTATTCATACACTATTTACGTGATAGGTTTGGGTGTCTATATTGCTTATTGCAAATATCGAATGGATTTTTTATTTTTATTTTTTTAATAACATTTTTTCCATTAAATAAAATTTATTATTTAAATAATTAATTATTAGAATTCGTAATTATTTATATTATTAATATGTTTTTAAAATTATTTAATTCACTTTTAAATTTAAATTCTCATCCTACCAAAATTATTTTATCTTAAACTTAAACATTCGTCATGACTAAACTTAAAATAAAAAACTATATTCAACATATATTACATTTAATATAAACATATGCAATTTTTTGAATTCTTTGAAATGCAAAAAAAAATCTATTAGTTGCATTCTAAGGCTAGAGGTTGTGAAGAATTGTAGAGCCACTCTTTTTATGGTTCGATGGCTAGATCAAGGGTTCCTCAACTCCACCTTTGCCACTAACATTCGAAATTGTCTTTTAACTCCTTGGTGGCAGCTGGGCCGCATTATAATAAAGCTAATCCTTTCAAGTTCGTAAAACACATGGAGGAAACCCTAAAAGTCAAGTTCTACATGCCTGGTCCAAATCTCACACCCTACAACTTGCAAAAAGAGGTTAGGTTGTCCAACTTATGGAAATCTAGTTTCCCTCCCAAAAACAAATTATTGTGGGTCGAAAAAAATTGGAAACCCTTAATCGAGGGTTCAGTGACTTCAAAATTCTATGGGAAGGGGCTTCTCACCTTCTTTTTTGAATTTGAGGATCATGATTTGGTTTTCCATAGCGAACCTTATTTTATGGGATTCAAGGGGTTATGTTTGGATTGGTAGAGTCTACATTTTAACCATGAAAGTGATGTCATATTCGCAGTCCATCTGTGGGTGAAATTCACCTTCTTACCATTACACTATTAGAATGATATCATCTTCAGGAATATTCGCAATGTGTTGGGGAAATGTATCAATCATGTTGAGCCCCTGGAGGGGCTTTTGTCATGTGCAAGGTTATGTGTGGAGGTGGATTTGTTAAGGGCCTCCTTGTAGCCATAACCCTAAATCTAGATAGTTGGTCACACATCCTGGTAGTTGATTACAATAAAATTTATTTTAAGAGCGAGGCATACCAAGAATATGGCCACTTTGTAAGACATTGTAAGCTGCGAGAGGAGGAGAATCAACAAAAACAAGGAAATGAAGGGGATCAATGGTAGTAGTAGAAAAGCAAAGGAAAACCAAGACAACAAGGCAATCCACCAAAGCAGTTGAATAGACCAGGAATAAGGAAAATCCCCGTCTTCTCCCAAGAAATTCACTATGGATGGAGAAGGAGGATCAAGAAAAGGGCACATCGGAAAGGAGAAAAGTTTTGAAGCCTTAAACTCAATCACAAAAGAAGGGGAAATCCTAGAAACACGAGATGAGGCACAAAATGCAAGCATAGAGAAAGACCTTGAAAATCAGGAATTCTCCCTTGTGTTGTCGTTAGTTACCTAACCATTCAGCTTGGTGGATCTAAGGCATGGAGACTATGTCTCCACTATATGCACATCAATCATAGACTTCCATCGGCATATACATAACAAGCACTTGTATTCTCATGTGCACCACGAATAGAAGTCACACATAGTGACAAACAACTTAAATTACTGATTTAGCCATACATATTAAGTGACCATGCATTTAAGATTTTATTAGAAGTTACTAGGACCTACAACC
Organism: Pinus tabuliformis; assembly: GCA_031772625.1. Taxonomy (NCBI): domain Eukaryota; kingdom Viridiplantae; phylum Streptophyta; class Pinopsida; order Pinales; family Pinaceae; genus Pinus; species Pinus tabuliformis. The sequence goes on from CM062812.1 coordinate 315,233,882, forward strand.
CTCCCAATTCATGAGAGAAATCAAGCATAAACCTCTTGATAAGAAACTAGGAATAATGCAATCCCTCCATAAGAATTACTAATTCATGCATAATTGTAACGCATAATAACAACATGAAATCATTCATAATACAACAAAATATAAGTAGATACACTTATTTGTATAAATTAATAATTGGAAACTGAGGAAGGGAATCCAACTCTCCTCCTAAATGCATTTTAGTCTTTCTTACAGTTAGCTACCCCCCTGCCAAATTTAGAGTCTTAGGAGGTAATTGCTCAGGATTTCTTAACGAGTCAATAAATGGTAAGAGTCAGAGTCCCTTTTCTCATGTCATTTCTCAATAGCCCCCAACTGCAACACTTCAGTGACTCTCAACCTAGGAAAAAACAACCACATGGGTCCAACCAAAGAATAGAGAGTCTCAATTCAATTCTAAGTGAAAATTTGTGTAATGGAAGGTTTACTAGCTATATGTGTTGTTGTAGAGAGAATGAAACCACTTACTGAGCTAGTTTATCAATGGGTGCTAACACTAGTTTTATTAGCCCCAAGGCTACACTTGATGCTTTATCAGTCCCAATTAGTTTCTGCATGGCTCAGTTCACTTAGTAGTTTTGTCAACCCAAGGGGTGAGGGGAGGGGGAAGGGGAGTGAGGAGGAGGGGTAGGAAGAGGGGGGGGATGAGGGGTGAGGTGAGAGGAATGGAGGAGGGGGAGGATGAGGGGTGCGTTTGAGGGGGGTGAGGTAGGGGGGACGGCTAGGGGGGGTTAAGGGTAGAGGGAAGGGGGGGTAACGGTGGGCTGGGGTGGCCCTCTGATTGCGGGGACAGGTGGTTCAGTTGCGGGCGAGGGGGGTAGGCGGAATAGGTAGAAGGTGGGTAAGGGTGGGTTGGGGTGGCCATCCAATTGTGGGGTGGGGTGGCTCGGTTGGGGGTGAAGGGGGTAGGTTGTTGGGGGTTGGGGATAGGGGGAAGGGGGTGAAGTGGCATGGGGGTTATGGGCCGGTAGGGGGGCTAGGGCATGGAGAGGAGGTGGTTGAGGGATGGGGTGGCATGGGGGTAGGGGGGAGGTGTGGAAGGGGGGTAAGGGTGCGGTTGGATGGCCGTCCTATTGTGGGGTGGGGTGGCGTGGGTCAGTTGAGGGGGAAGAGGGGTAGGGGGGTGTGCGGGGTAAGGGGTGGGGAAATCGCCCGCCACTCCGTGGATGGACAAGGTGGTGTTAGTGGGCTTCTCCCAGTTCTTGGTGTTAATATTTTTTTAATTTCAATTATCTGATTATACAAATTAAAAATTTAGGATATATTTTCGTTGTGGATTTAAGTTAATATGTTTTCGTTGTTTACTAATTTATGTGTTTCTATTTTTCAGGAAAATGGCATCAAAGAAGATTTCTGTGAATATGTCTGGACCAAAGACACTTAAAAACATTGGTGAACGAACTCCACCTGATCTCATGGCTACAAATCTTTCAAGTGCCTCAAATGATAAGAAGATGATTTCAGACTGGAAGAATTCAAAAGAGGTGAAATTCCCATCAAGAATCTGGTATGTGAAAGAAAGAGAAAGCCAAAATGTGAACACATATCTATATATTGATATACCGAATGAAAATGGAATTTTTGAGCTGATGGGAAGAGTCATAGATATGTGTTCGGTACCAGACACTGAAGTTGTTTACATACTTACAAAAGCTCCCAAGTCACATGAAAGGATTAAATATCAACTAACATATTCATTGTATGACATGAGAGAGGTATCTACAAAGTTGTGTAAACAAATCATAAATGAGATGAAACAAAACATCGTAAGTATTGTTATTTATATTTGTATTTTGTTTTCTTGAAAGTGTCTCACTATATTTTTTTAATTTTGTTTTTATTGACATATGATATTTTGTTTGGCAGAATTTTGTTGAAAGTTGTTCAATTAGGTTGGGAGGCATTCATTTCATAGAGCATGATATCATGAAAGTTGTCAGCAGTTTTTACTCAGTGTCAAAAGAAGATATGGAAAACAAGCAAAATGTAGTAATTGATGATTCTACAAAACTACATCCAAAGGATCAGAAAAAAAGGCCTCTAGTGGATAAATCTAGAAAGGGTAAACAAGTTACTTTTGAGGGAAATGAAGTTGAAACTAACAGTGAAGCATATGTTGCCATTACTGAAGATGACATTGGAACTGAGAAGAGCCGTAAAAGACCAAAAGTAACAACGCCCAAAAATAAATCTATTGAGAATGTTATGACAAAGAAAAGTAAAGTTGAAGATTTTGAAGTAGTCATTACCAGCAGTCAAGAACCTAGTGAAACTTCAAAAGAAAGCTGAGAAATCATTACAGCAGTAGCTGATTTAGAGGATGGCATTACCAAAACAAAACAAAATGCCATTCAACAGAATTTGACAAAGAAAAACTTAATTCATGGTGGTCGTACATTTCAGCTTCATGTCAGACAAACCTATAAAGCAAGTGAAGGACAATGTCAATATCAAGTCAGAAAGCCACACCATCTGCATGTTCACAACTTGAAGAGATTGATGAGGTATAATCCATATGCTCATGTGGTTAATTATGTGCTTCTTGTTGATCTAGTTCAAGTTCCCAACAAAGAAGCATTTGATAAGTCAAAATGTTTTGAATAAAATTATTATGTGCTTGGGGGGAACCATTCTGTAGAAGCTCAAAGACAATTGATGGAGAAATATCGCAATAACCCACGTTTTGAAACAATGGAATGTATCATTTATGCTAGTTTATCAGATATGCAAGCAAAGTTAGTGGCATGGGATCATAATTCAGATAATGAATATAGGATGTCTATGACTTTCATCCAAAGGGTTAGATTTATTCATAGTGAATTTCAAGAAAAATGTGGTGGGGATAGGATAAATGTTACTGCAGATTTCCAAAGGGAATGTTGTATGGAAATAGGCTATCAAATTAAAGAGAAACCCAATTCAAAAGGTGGAAAATGCAACCTTCCTAGTGATATATTCAGAGGTGTTGATAACATTTTCCAATTGGCATTTAGAACTGGAGATGTTTGGAACTTGATTGATGAGATTTTTAGCATGTGACAAAACATTGGCATTAAAGACCAGAAGGCTAAAAAGTCTAAGCCATTGATATGTGGCTGCAGAAAATGCAACCTTCCTAGTGATATATTCAGAGGTGTTGATAACATTTTCCAATTGGCATTTAGAACTGGAGATGTTTGGAACTTGATTGATGAGATTTTTAGCATGTGACAAAACATTGGCATTAAAGACCAGAAGGCTAAAAAGTCTAAGCCATTGATATGTGGCTGCAGTAAATTAGGTCCTGACTTGAAGCAACTTCCAGAAGATATGACTATCACACCTCGGAGAGCAATGCAAGGAGTGAAAGATGAAAAAATTGTCAAAACAATATTATCTCGTGTGAATTCAGGGGAATTATCATTGGAGGAAATGTCTGAGGAATTTCAAAAGTAAGTTTGTTGAATTATTTTTATTTATTTCTAGATTATAATTTTCTTTTAAATAAAATATGTTGTTCTTGGTAGTATTTGTTATACATATCATTATATTGACTTTTTGTTACTTTATCTATGTAGTCAGAAAGTTTACATGAAAATTCAAGAATAAATGGTTAGATTTTTTAATGAAGATAGTTGGGATGATGTCGTACGCAACTATCTAGATTCAAGTTCTACATCAACATTAAAATCTTTTTATCTTGCATTTAAAAAGGTATCTTGATTTACACATTCGTTTTTATTCATCTGTGTACTATTTTTAATTTATAACTTACACATATATTTGTTTATTTTATAAAAGATGAAGAAGGATGATAATGGAGCGCCAACTAGCTTCAGAACCTTTATTGAAAAAATAAAGACCGAAAGACTGAGGAAGCAACATGTTAAGAATGTTGAACTTGATCCAACTCTTACCCATTTCATTTGGAATGGGCTAGACATTGTTCAATATCAAGTAATACAAGGCGACTGTGAAGACATTGCTAAACTCATACCTAAAGGGAGTATGCCCTAGTTATTGCAGATATTCCCCATGGTTTCAATATTCCAAATATTGACTATGATAGTGACCCTTATACTTATCAAGCTTTTAGTAAACTAGTTGCGGGATTTATAGAAGCCGCATCATCACCATTGTGGAGATTTATGACATTTCATTCAGACACACAATTGGCAATGATATTGTCAAGCTTCAAAGGTAAAACAAATTCAAGGATGCAGCTTACATGGTAAGACGTTTAAAATGTATATTTGATTAATGTTGAAAAATTCATTTATGTACAAGTTGATTAAACTTTACTATTTCATATTACAGGCAAAAGTCAAATCTTCTTAACTGTGACGATCAAGTATTTATAAATGATTGTGAGTTCATTCATATTGATAGTTGGGCAAAAGATGATAGTTGTATGTATATGATTTTTAATCGGGTGTACGGAAAGAGTCATAGCCAAATACTGAGTTATGATGCTGTTGTGAGAAAACTAACATATGAAGACAAAGAAACAAAAGGATAGATAGTTAACATTTATCAAAAACCACAATTATTGATTAACTATCTTATAGACATATGTTCAAATGAAGGAGATTGGGTTCTAGATTTATTTTCTGGCTTAGGTAAGTTTTATTATATAGAATTGAATTTCAATATGTTATTTTTTTAATTAATATGTCATTGTACTAATTTACTTCATTATTTCTTTTGTGCTTGATAACTAGGTACAACACTAGCATGTTGCCTTCAAAAAAGAAGAAATTGCATTGCAATTGAAAAAGATCCATTACAATGCAATTTTATTCAGCAAAGAATTAATGCTCTTCAATTTCTTCCAAATGCAATGCAAGAAATTGGGTTGAAGAAAGGGAACTTTAGTGAATCACGTGTGGCAAAAAAGGCAACAGAACCTCAACCACCATTACATGGGATGTTTGGAAAGACATACATTGGGAGATTGGCAGACATGAAAGATTCATTTAAAGACGAAAATAAGCAAAAGGAAGCAAAAAATATTGAGGAAGAAAACAATGATGAAACTCTAGAGGACGAAGAGTTTGGATTGCGTGACATTGTTGATTAAATTTAAGTTATGCTTAGAAATCAAGCTCATTTTTTGTAACTATTAAGTAGTTATACTTGCAATGTTTTGACTTTGACATTTTATGAGAAGAATATACACTCAATTAAGGTTGTTATGCATTCAATATTTGTAATATGTGATTTTCGCATTAATTTTTAAGTTAACCATTATTTTTTGAAAAAAAAAGTGATTATTATTATTTTTTTGACATGAAATTCATAAAAAAAATATTATTTAACTATTTATAGTTAAAATTTTCGTATAAAAATTGTGATTTTCGCATGTCAATTGTAGCAAAAAATTATCAAAACGTGTAGCTTTTTAATTATATTAATGTTAAAAATGGCTATTTTTATGTCAATTGTTAGAAAATATTGTTTTTTAGAAACAATTATTTCTTGTGGATTGAAAAATTAATTAACAATGTATAAATATGTAGAATATCAGAAATTCAAAATATCAACCTTCTTCTTTAAATATGAAAAACAATAAAAACCTCAGTACAAAAAAATAAAAAGTAAATAAATAAAAACAAGAAAATATGAAGAAAAAGACCACCTCAAAAATTATTAGGTTTACAAAATAATTATTTACATTTCATACATTAGAAAATTAAAAAAGTTAAAAAAAAAAAAAAAAACTTTTAAAAAAAACGGTTTGGTGCAGAATTACCACGTTTTTAAATCAGCATAAAAAACACTACCATTATAAAACGCAATGTACACAAAAAAATTATAGTGCCAAAAACTAAGCTTTAAAAAACACGTGTGTTCTGCGTAACCCCTTTTTGAAATCGGATCACTTTTTTGCTATCTCCACAAAGCGAGTAACAGTATGGGTTCCTGTTTCAAAGTTTACATTGTTGACAATTTCCATGCAACCTCAGTTAACTACCTCCAAGATTTCTGCTGAAATAGAAATTCAAATTTTGACTAGTTTGACCAAGGCAAAGTCAAACTAAGATTTTCCTGGTTCATTTTCAATAATATTTGTAGAAGCAATTGGTGGTTGAATTCACTTATAAATTCTTCCACCTCCTTGTTAAAATCTTTGTCTATCATGGAAGCTAAATTGTTGTATTTACTTTCTATAACCGTTGTAGGTCATATGGCTCGAGTGATTTTAGTCACACTGTAGGTTCAACATGTTGTAGTTATGAAGGCTTTCTTTAATGCAGAAGAGTCATCATTTATCTTTAATACATAAATACATATTGGACGAATGCAGAGGAAGCTCATTGTGTGGAGCTCCACACAATGAATTTAGCTCATTATGAAGAGCTCCACACTCCCACACGATGAACTTCCTCCTCACTCTTCAATTTCCAAAAATATATATAAACCACGTGTACAGATTTCCCATAACATAAGGAAACACCATTATTATTTTTGGGATAGAAGCTATGAAGGATTTCTAGAGAAATCTCATTGTGCAGGAGTGTGGAGCTCTGCACAATGAGTTATGACCACATTTTCTATTACAAAACTCCACCACCGTGTGACACGAATCAATGGATTTTCACCAGATGTGCTACACATTGAATAATATGAGCCATTGGAATTATTTTTTAGCGTTAAATGTTCCCTGCAATTTGTTTCTCTTGAATCTGTGGATATCAATGTTAATAATCATAGAACACATGTATACTAATTGGATACTTGGGTGCATAATCCAGAATCCTACAATTTTCAATTCACCTATTCTTGCATTATCATTCTCAATTTCATGTGTCGTGATCTAGACAATTTCACAATTAAAGTAAGGCATGTGTAGACTGCAATATAACATTTGACAATTGGGTGAGAAAGTTTAAAGTCAGGTCACAATAATTTTAAAACTATATTTAACATCAATAAAGTCAAAAGAAAAAAGTCAATACGATACGATTATAGCGAGAGTAGCAAGCTATTTTATGTCAAAGTATAACATAGATGTTGTTACATGTGGGTTTGTTTCCTGATTTTATTTTCCAAACCTAAAAAATTTGGGTGGTGCAATTTCAAAGATTGTAGGTGGATACTAACTTTTGAATTAAATCTAATACATGATTATACAAAGTGATGTAAGATTTGTTGGTTTGTTTGTCCTTCTAGAGTGTAGAGGAAGCTCATTATACAAGTGTGTGGAGTTCTGCATTTCCGTATAATAGCTCTGCACTCCCACTCCATGAGCTTCCTTCGCACATTATTTACATCATTTTAATATTATTTTTATCACATCATGGAAAATTTTCGCATTATACTTAGATACTTCTAGAATTCTCAGGATGCAATGCTACCATAGTCGCATTTATTTTGACCACATACTTGGGGTCACCAAGTAATTATGTCATGTCACTAAAATCATTTTTGAGCAAGGAATGCAATACAAAATTTTAAGTAGCATTTTTTCTTTTCGATAAAATCCACTTATACCTTCCAGATCGATAGCTTGTTGCAGAGTCTTAACCATAGGAAATAGAGCACAACTTTGGGTTTAAAGTAGCGAGGAAAAATGCAGTCTTGCTTCAAAGACCCTCTTTTTATTTTACCGAAAAAAATTTGGTGGGGGTTTGTTTTCTTTTGTTTCCTAACGATTCAACTGACCACTAAACAATGAAATGAACACTAAACAAATCAATTTTATATCAAATGAAAACTTGTCACTATCTAACCCAGCTTGATTATCCCACACAAATATGCTTGCTTTTGTCCAGTTTCATGCAGCTCCATAAATTTCTATTGCTTTGGACTATTTTCTCTCTTTGCCTATTAAACTTTGCTTCTAGTTCAACCATGTTCATCTACCATTCAAATTAGAATTGGAATTTATTACTTTTGACACTCGCAAATTCTCATTGTCTTGGAGTAGAAGTGCTATGATCTAGGATTCAACTAAGAAATGGATGTGAAGTGAGGGGCTTACTATAGATATTTCACTGTGCAGATGAAGTTTCCTCACACAGTGAAAGCTCCAGACAAGGAAAGCTCTACACAAGGAATCTCAACACAATGAAACATAACAATATTAATTGGATAATTGTTCAACATCATCCTATCTCTCCCCGCTGACGTAAAGGACCTTCAACTGCATTAGTTTTGGCATCATTGTGCAGAAAAGTAACATAATATTGTTACTGTCAGTGTCAGAGAACTCACCAATGGAATGATCACTCACAAAAATAGTTTTTTTTTTTTTTTTTTTTAATTGTGAGGCAATGACATGTACAAAAAATAAAATTACCTCCACCAGGGGAATTATGTCCCATTAGAGCTCGCTTAGCCAATTGAAAATTAAAAGTAAGATTTCTAGAAAATTAGGAAATCATTTTTGAATTTACAGGAAAAAATAAAAATACGACATTTTATCGAAACATGTTTTTCTTCTTTTCATCTTATTAGTAGAAATAATTTGCATGAAAATCAAAGTTGCAATCATCCTTGTCAAAATATTGGCAAGACGAAATTATATATGTTGCTAAAGTCAACTGGAAAGTAACATATTTTATAAATTGAACAAGAAAATCAATATTTGTCATGCCTATAATTGAATTGCAACTAGCATAAGAAATGCAATAACATCTTGAAAAAATAGTAAAATCTCAAATGCCAATGATAGAAGAGTACCATAAAAATGAGTGCATATAGATGAGTGAAGTTGATGAGAAGGAATCATTGATGCACAAATTATCATATAAAAATTTGAGTTCATTAAGAAGAGGAATTCGAGTTAAAGGTTCATAGAGACCTTATTATTGTAGTGGATATTTCAATATGTAAATCTTACTAAGTCGACTCATAAATTATAACAATAATAATTTAATTTTGAGATCATGGCCATGCCAAACACCAAATTGGTGTATGAGATCGCTTTGTTTGTAGGATAAGGAACCAGTATCTACTCAGCAATTTGGCTACTAAAGTATATAGAGGTATACATTCTCTACTAAAATCTTTCAAATGGTTAACCCTAGATTAGATAGTGTCAAATTTAATTAAAAAAACTCTTATATTAGTATATGTACGTAAGAATTTATCCTCTCCTTTTATATTTTATGATGATGATAGTTATTAATATTTACTAAATTAATTTTAGCTTATTTAACATTATAGAAGGTAAAAAATCACATATTTTTTCTATATTATTCTTACCTTTTTTAAAAAATCGATCTTAAATTATATTAGATTTTTTGAGTTAAAGATTTAAGATAGTTAATATTGTAAAAAATATTGAAATTGAAATTTAATGTGGATGTCTACATGATACTATAAGAGAAAGGGATTGTCTTTTTCAACCCTTTTACTATCACACATATGACAATTCTATCAATCAATGACATTTAGAAATTTTCAAATGCCATTTTTCACTATGAGGTTTGTAAGAATTTATTGTTTTAGCAATGTTAGTTTTTTCTCTGGTAGTTAAAATAGAGAGAGAATTTTCATATATTCTAATTCTTTATCACACCACAATTTCTCCTTAAATTTAAACGTAATGATATTTTTAATATTATCATTATTCTATACAATACCCTCTTCCTTAATTCTCAAATGATTTAGCCAAGAAACGACATATTATGCCATTGTTGCTTGTGTCATAAGTGGTTTTATATAGATTTTGAAGCCATCTTAGGAAGCCTCTTTTCTCCCTTGTTGTTTATTACATTCCCCCAAGTTACGAGGATAAGGGAGCACAAGAGTACAGAAATGTGCAATGGGGACATGTGGGAACACCCCAGAATTTTAGGGAAATTCAAGGGGGATTGGGGGATGTTGAGGTCCCTAGAATAGAGGTCATCATATATGCATTACAAAAATAAGAATTTTAATGATAAGATCCCTACAATAACTACCCATCCCATACAAATTCAACATTGTGCAATCCAATGGAAACATTGTAATCATATCTATCTTGAAATCTTGGAAATTATTAAGTTTGTTGAATTATGAATGGGGATCTCAAATTCTCCTTTGCCCATATGAAGTTTTATGAGATTCGAACCACTTCAAACATCCTAAGATAATGGTAATGTTAAACATTTTAGTAACCTTTTATATCCATTTATTTTAAGAATTTAATATTCCCATTAATTACCAAGGTTATCTGCTTCTCAAAGCTCTATTGCATATCTTTTTTCTATCTTCATGGGTTTTTACATAAAAACATATGGGACAGTGTGTCCAGGAATCCCACTTCTAGGGGAAGGGGATGCCCAAATGTCTCCATTTTGGGGAAATATATCCCACACACTAAGGAAACACTTCCCCATGTGTTTCCCCAAGTTTCCCGCAAAAGGAGATGTGGGAAAAATGTTTCTCCATTTGTCACCCAATCCTTAGAGCATGGGAAATATGGGGAGTGCCCCTATCACCCAAAGGGATGTCTCCCCATGCAACACCAATTCTTATACATTAACCATCTAGCCATAAACCTACTCTCAATGGGAAAAATTTTCATTTCTATGAGGGGGGTAGGAAGGTGTATTACCTTTAACGATAAAGTTACAAGTTATAAAATGCTTTTTGAATTTACTTTATCTTTCTCCATGATTCTATAGATATGTTGAACCTCAACTCGTAACCACATACGATAATATGAGTAGCAAGAATCTCAAAGTGTTGGTTGTGGAGCCCATTTATCTTCTTCATTTAGAGGTAATGTATGTAGTAAGGGGGGCAGAGGGGGACCGGCTGTAATCTTTGGGATCCCCCCCTTAGCGGGGGATTGGGGATAGCGCCCCCGAAGCTAAATATAGATGTAAAATTGCCTTGTAAAATGTTGTAATTTTGTTGTCAATCTGGGTCATTGATTAGACAGAGATATGACGGTAGAAGTTATGTTTAATTTAGAGTTTTTTGCCCTATAAGGCAACCCCTCACTATATATGAGGGAATTGTATTATGTCTATGTAGATCTATATTCTGAGCGAGAAAGAGAGAAGAGATTGTGTGAGGGCGAAGAGGGAATTATAGTGGATCTATTGTAGGTTGTATCTCTTTAGTTTGTTGGATAATATAAAGGAAGGACTAGCTATTTCTCTGTGGACATAGCCCAAATTGGGTCAACCACGTATATCTATGTCTCTCTCGTTTTATGTGTTTTTTGTGTTTATATTTTTGCAATATATTTTAGGTGTTCCATTGCTCTATAATATATAATTTTCTAACACAAAGAAGAGATTCTTCTTATCCCAAAAAAAAAGGTCTATTGATTTGTGATTGTTTTCAAGATCATAATAAGCTTTCAAATTTCCATTTATCATATTGTTATGCTATAATTGTTGTTTTTTAGGTTAATATGGGCCTTATATAGGGCTTAACAATAGTTCCACTAGAGCTCATGATGAAGATTAATTTTGACATATTTGTATAAAGTCACTTCCTTCAAAATGTTGTTTTCATAGACAAAATTAACATAAATAATCTTTTTAAATTTGATTGTCATAACCTTTGTTTTGTTAGTATTAACAATTATACCTACCAAAGTTGGAATCCTTGAGAATTTTTCTCATTTATTGATGTAATAGGGACACTTTGTTATTTTAGTAATATCATCATCATGAAGAAGAATGATGATGACTATTTAGACTAAACTCTTGTCGACACAACCTTCTTCCAAACATCTATTTAACTTGTCGACATATAATGACAAAAGAGTTAGGGGACAAGGGACAACCTTGCTTAACTCCTATATTACAATCAATTTATTATGACCAACACTCCATCTTCTTAAACATGGCAATGATAAGTGGAGTCTAAATGTTCTACATTTTAACCATTTTACCCAAATTCCATGATACAATTGTTGGTGAAATTACAATTTTCGCTTGTTTAAATTACATTGTTTGGGGAAAACATGGATTTAGTGTAACAAAAACCTTATAAGATACCTTGATTGTATAACTCAATAAATCAAACATGAAATTCCAAATGTGGAGAAAAACTTAATAGAAAATACGCCAAAAAAATGGAAACTACATTGATAATAACAACTTACAACATGAACTTTTGATCATCAAAAATTTAAGAAAGCACATCAAACATGAAATTCCAAATGTAGAGAAAAACTTACTAGAAAATACGCTAAAAAAAAATGGAAACTACATTGATAATAACAACTTACAACATGAACTTTTGATCATTAAAAATTTAAGAAGGCACATCTATTATTTCTGTAAAATTATTAGTATTTTTATATTAAATTATTTGTTTAAAAAAAAAAAAAAATTCTTATTACTACCAATGTCCGTGCATTCCAGTTTCAAACTTATCGAGGAGATATGATTTAGATGTGCAAACACGTTTTTTGCTTTAAAAAAAAAAAAAAAAGGAGGCGGCCTGCTTTTTATTATTATAAAAACACGTCTTCGAAGTGCAAGATTAATAATGAAGTGCAAGATTATTTTAATTTTAAGATGGGGAGAGGCATTCATAATATTTTACAAGTTACGACAACTAATAAGCGTGCAACTAGTATAAGCTTGTTTATATATGTGCAACTAGTATAACTTGACATGTATATAGATATTTCTAGGTGCATTCATATTGTTTAAAGATTTTTTATAAATCTTAGTTTCATTAAGGCCAAGGGGGAAGATCTGATTTCTTCGTAACATTTTAAAATCTTACAAGGGAACTTCATATTTACAGGCCACAGTCTATATTTTTCTTGTCGTTTAGATGATGTAAGAGGGTGACGAGACTTATCTAATGGATAAATGATAATTTTATTGTTGTGTTGGACCTGCATTCGCATTAATTAAATACAAAAGAGTAAGCAAACTGTCATTCGCTTTCGCCTCCCCAAGGATAGGGGACTGTCATCTTGACCCAGGGTTAACATTATTTTAACTAAGGTTACTGTTATTGGAAAGTTTCAATCGCAGGACTGTAGGCCAATAAATAGAGTCTTCATTGTTGTATTAAAATTTATGTTCTGATGAATAAATCTGAAAGGAGTGCCGGAATTCTTTCAAAGTGCCTTTCGTCGTGCACAGTGATCAAATTTGAAGGGTAGGTCTTAATTTCATTTAGAAGGGCACACATTTAGGTCGCACTTCTAGAATGAAAAGCATAACAAAAAAAAGCAATTCAATTGACAATAGTAAATTATTTTCAAATTTCTTTTTATTTTTTCACAAACAAAAAGATACTACTATGTCAAAAGCTGCATTAGTAAATGAATTACTCTTACACGTGTGATTGAGAAATGTAACCACAAAAGATCATATTTCACAGGCCTTGAACTCAGCCACAATTGAACCAACTATAGGGACAAAATCATAGTTGGGAAACTGCATATGAGTACAAAAAATAAACATATATACATAATTACATCTTAATGAAATTGAAATAAAAATAAAAATACGAAGAAACAAAAATACTTATATTAAAAGTCTATGGAAGGTCTCATTTATAAAATTAAAAATAAATTCTAGCTTATGTGTAATTCTAGCTTATAAACTTCAAATTTGACCAAATCACTATTCTATTGTCTATTAGAACTCTTTTGGAAAGCTGAGACTTCCAATATTTGCACATCTCAAATTATTGGAACTACAGTCCCTATACTTGGCCGCAAAATTGATCTAAGATAGCCTTTTCTTTCAGTTATAGAACTTTGACAGTTGTGGTCCTCCATCTTAACATATCTTGTGCAATATCCTGCAATGATTACATTCAATATGTGTTAGAAAAACTTCACATACAAACTTGAAAAATATGGTTATGCTTTCATTTACAAAAGACAAATGGTATAAAACTAAAAAAATTCACTTACCAAAATGGTTCATTCAAGTGCTCGATAGAGTAAGACAATGATGGTAATAAACACTGAAACTTACTAGTTCTTTCAATCTATTTTCATAGTGGAAGAGGTTTTCGAGTTTTCATCCCTTTCCATTCATCATAAATAGCATTCCAATCTACCTCATTTAGAGCATGAGGTGCACTGAGAGAGATAAACATTAACATATCCAATGTTTTTAAAGAAAGCCTTGACCTATCCTCATTTTTTATCCGATTTAATTTTGAAAAACCTCTTTCACAAACTGTTGTACTAGCCGGAATAACAAGAATTGCTTGCCATAGCTGCATTAAGCATGGAAATCCTTCAGACCATTCAATTTCACCTCCACATAGATCCCATGCTCCAAACATATGCTTCTTTGGGTAAGATTTATACATAGTACATATAAATTCATCCATTTCACCCATACATTTAATGTTGTCCACAAAAAGCAAGCCTCCAGCACTAAATTTTTCACATAAACATGTCAACCATCTTCTTGTTTGAGAGTCTCTGTCATCCATATCCTCATAATAATTACGAGGACTAAAAAACTTAGCTGCATTAAAAATAGGTAAATCTGTGAACCTTGCATTTAGAGAGTCAATCACCTTCATTACAAAAGCCTTTCCCAGTGTAATGCAGTCATCTAGTGTCCTTGATCTTTGTGACTTTGGCAAACTCTCAAACCTTAATTCATGTACATGTACTATACCTGTGCAATCTGCAAACTCAAGAGTTCCCTGTTGTGTTTTATTTAAGAAGGATGATGTATGCATTGCACCTGCCCCAAATGTGCCTTTTAGAAATCACTTATGAAGCAATCTAATAGTGATATCCAAAGTTGTTCCAATAGATGTAATGTCAACATGATCCTCTTGAAACTTTTGATTCAGATTATTTAATTCAATAAGCACATCTGCAAGTAAGTGGATGCAAAATTGAACTTGAAATATTGTAGCCATTTCATACATTTTTTTCTCCACTAACTCCCAGTCCCTTAACAAAGCAGGCATGAGCTTAACGAGTCTTTCCATGACTTTTCCTCTAGAAAGCCATCTAATATGATGAATTTGTAACACTTCTAGCCTTGTGATTTGAAATGACTCCATTAGCTCTTTCAATTCTCCATGTCTTTTAGTAGATTTCCCTAACCATGAATAGATCTTGTTTGCAAACTTATCAATAGCTTGCAACTCTTCAAAATAAGATGAAGCATCATTAGCTGCTAATGCTTCTCGATGAGCTATACAGTGGATATCTACTAAATGAGGGGCATGTCGATGAAGCTTAGTAGATAAACCTTCACGAATACCCCTCATGGATGATGCTCCATCAGATCCAAATCCAACTAACTTTGTCATGGATAGATTCATGTCTGCTAAAAGAGATGTCACAGCATCATACATAGACTGTGATGTTCCATCCCTAATTTGTAGCAATTGTATGAATTTTGTAGCACATGGACCTCTTCCTTCATTGGTCAAATATGTAATATAAATAATCAAATGTTGCACCATAGTCCGATCAGTGCTTTCATCAACTAAAAGTGAGTAATATGGACTTTGGAAAATCTCATCTTTTAATTTTTTCCAATATACCTCCTTAGCAGCTTCTAGAAAGTCTTTTCCAGATGTTGTATTTGTATATGCTGAGTATTCATCTGTTAGAGGCATGTGAGGAGTGTTTTTATACCTATTCAAGTCACAAATTGGCTTATATACTTCCAAAGGTAAATCATGTATTGCAACAAAATACATGTTCTCAATAACTGATATAATTCTCTCTTTCTGAGCATCAACCATTAGTTCTACATGTTTTGTAATTGGAAGAGTACTTCGTTTACTTTCTCCCTCTACAAGTTGCAAAGCAAATTTATGAGCCTCTGATGCTGCATGGATGTTTAAAGCACTAACTTGAAGGGTTGTGCTTCCATCTTTAGCAAATGGAGTTTCCCTTTTAAATTTTACACACCATGAACATTTTATCCTTTCAACACCATTAAAATCTTTTACAGCATAAGCCCATGGAAATCTCAACTTCCATTTGGACTTGAATGTTCTTTTGTACCTCTTGGATGTTGGTTCCTCTTCAAGAAGTTCTGCACTATCTGATTCATGGTCCTCATCCACATGATCATATACTTCATTTTCAGAAATATGTGGTTGATTAGAACATTGAGAGATACCAAATGCATCAGAAAGTGAAAGTTGCTTCAGATCCTTTTTGGGGCGACCAAGAGGTGGCATTTTATACCTATAGTCAACAAAACAAGAAATATAAAAATATAAATTAATATAAAAAAACATATTTTTATTTGAAAATAAGACAATATACAACAAAATTCATATGAAAACTAATGAAAAGCAACAAATAGATCTCACACACATAGGTCTGTTGATCACTGAAAATTAAAATTAACATTGATCTTCATGGAAAGTTATGCACATTGCTATCACCAAAATGAAATTTCTTCTATAACAAGGAATATCTCAAATAGTTTTTTAGTAATTGTAATGTAGAAGGCATCATGATTCACAAGGACAACAATCACAAAAAAGAGGATGCACAAAGCACACCAGCAGTTGGCAGTTTGAGTGGGGAAAGTCTATGCAGCATGTGTCATGTATGGATACTTCTTGAGAAGAGTTCACAAACACTTCCAACTAGAGAAGAGCATTAAGATGTTTCCTTTTGTCTCAAATGAAGAAAGTGATTCTCAGCAGTTGAATTACACCCACCCAGAATTAGAAGGTAGAAATTAGCAAGAAAATTCAGCTGTACAAGGTGGTGTGGCTGGATAATAAATAATGAATAAAAATCGTACACGATTATCTCCCAACACTGCTAACACCAGATGATTAGGATAGCCATGAATATTAACATGCATGGTTCCATGATTGTTATGTATGTTAACAACTACACATGGTTGAGAGTGGAGGTGGGCAACTAGAAGTCCAAATTTCAATGCTCAACAACTGTACATTTCAATGTTATGGTTCTAATTACATCACACATAAAATTATAGACATGCATGTGTGTACATTTCAATGTTATGGTTCTAATTACATCTCAAATAAAATTACAAACATGAAAGAGTGCGCATTTCAATTGTTTCAAATACTCTTATTGTGTGTTTTGCTTTAGGAAAATAAAAACAACAAATGCCTCTATCTCTCTCTCTGAGTTGTTACATGCCTTTATTAGTGGAATATTTTTCTTCATCTATTTATCCTTCTTTTATACAGTAAAAAAAATACATTGAACAATGTACATATGTTTCAAATCATTCCATTGCATCTCAAGTCAACTTGTTATAATGAACATAATATTGACTAGCCAACACATATAAACATATTATCACATGAAATTGTAAAGCCATCACTCATTCTATCTTATTAATTATTATTGTCCTATATGGATTTATATCTATTGTTTTTTGTATGTTGGATTTCTCTATAATAAATTAACATTATTCATTTCACTATTGCAAACATGTGATATTAGACGTCTCTAGGATTAAAATATAGGTAGATATACTTTGATCAATGTCATTATTGTATAGGGATTTAAACAATACTTTGATTGATTGAATAACTTCCAATTTTTTTATCCTTCAAAATGCTTGTTTATATTTTTGTAAAAATAAATAAAGTGAATGAACAATAATCAATTCACTTATGAGTGTGAGTTTTTTCTAGTGTAATTAAATTGCTTTGTATATCATGACCAAAAACTTGTGTTTCTACTCTAAAATATAGCATTTTAAATTTCTTTGTTTAATTTAAAAAGATATAAAAAAATTATTTTCTTACTTCTTGATTTATAAAATTCAAATCCATATTACATTTGGTAAAAAAGATGATTGACATATTGAAAAATAAAAATAAAAAAACAAAAAAAATTGTTGTTAAATCTTTTCCACTTACATCTTATTATTCTCTTTTTACTCATTATTCTTCTATGTTCATTTCATTAACTAAACTTTTATGTTCAAAATAAGTTATTATGAGAGACAATTGATTGTAAATTACTTTACCCTTAACTTTATTGGCAATGAAATTGATAATCTTTCAATTTTTGTTCCCCTTAAATATCTTATATTGTGCTATTATTAAATCAATCTATGTATCACTTTGGTCTAGCTTCATGAATTAGAGTTTGGGATACATAATTCATTTGGGATACAATGTTAATGAAATTGATAATCTTTCAATGTTTGGTCTCTTTAAATATTTTATATTGTGCTATTATTAAATCAATCAATGTATCGCTTTGGTTCTTGTTCACCAATTAGACTTTAGGATATTCTGTTTTAGAGCATACATTCATAGTCAACACAAATATATGAGCAAAATTAATGGCCACTCATTTGAAATTATTATTAATTCTTATAAACTGAATAAATTAAGCTTAATTGCAACTAGGATAGTTATTCAGACGTATAAAAATGATAACAAAACGCGAACGCAAGAGAAGTTCTGAGGAATCGAAGAAGGGTGTTGTATTTTATAGAAGACAAGGGATTAAAAAACAGTGGGTTGTATTAATAAGCGAGGCGGATTTGGAAACCTGTGGGCTGTATTTCTAATTTTTATAATTGATGAGGCGGTTTCGTGTTTGGCATGGGATAGTTTGATAGATTTATGTGTGGGTAAGGGTTTTCAATCAAAATATTAAATTAAAGTATTGATAAAATATTCATATTACCAATTCAGATTGATTTTAATTTTGGATCTAAAAATGCCATGAAGCATTAAATTTATTTTCTTTTATAAGTGTTGAAAGAGACATCAATTTTTTTCCTATTATAAACGGAATAACGCAAGAGAAGCTCTGAAAAATCGAAGAAGGGTGTTGTATTTTATAGAAGACAAGGGATTAAAAAACAGTGGGTTGTATTCATAAGCGAGGCGGATTTGGAAAACTGTGGGCTGTATTTCTAATTTTTATAATTGATGAGGCGGTTTCGTGTTTGGCATAGGATAATTTGATAGATTTATGTGTGGGTAAGGGTTTTCAATCAAAATATTAAATTAAAGTATTGATAAAATATTCATATTACCAATTTAGATTGATTTTAATTTTGGATCTAAAAATGCCATGAAACATTAAATTTAATTTTTTTATAAGTGTTAAAAGAGACATCAATTTTTTTCCTATTATAAACTGAATAACGCAAGAGAAGCTCTGAGGAATGGAAGAAGGGTGTTGTATTTTATAGAAGACAAGGGATTAAAAACAGTGGGTTGTATTCATAAGCTAGGCGGATTTGGAAAACCGTGGGCTGTATTTCTAATTTTTATAATTGATGAAGCGGTTTCGTGTTTAGCATGGGATAGATGGATAGATTTATGTGTGGGTAAGGGTTTTCAATCAAAATATTAAATTAAAGTATTGATAAAATATTCATATTACCAATTTAGATTGATTTTAATTTTGGATCTAAAAATGCTATAAAACATTAAATTTATTTTCTTTTATAAGTGTTAAAGAGACATCAATTTTTTTCTATTATAAACTGAATAACGCAAGAGAAGCTCTGAGGAATCGAAGAAGAGTGTTGTATTTTATAGAAGACAAGGGATTAAAAAACAGTGGGTTGTATTCATAAGTGAGGGGGATTTGGAAAACTGTGGGCTGTATTTCTAAATAATTGATGAGGCGGTTTCATGTTTATCATGGGATAGTTTGATAGATTTATGTGTGGGTAAGGGTTTTCAATCAAAATATTAAATTAAAGTATTGATAAAATATTCATATTACCAATTTAGATTGATTTCAATTTTGAATCTAAAAATGCCATAAAACATTAAATTTATTTTCTTTTATAAGTGTTAAAAGAGACATCAATTTTTTTTCTATTATAAACTGAATAACGCAAGAGAAGCTCTGAGGAATCGAAGAAGGGTGTTGTATTTTATAGAAGACAAGGGATTAAAAAACAGTGGGCTGTATTCATAAGCGAGGCGGATTTGGAAAACTGTGGGCTGTATTTCTAATTTTTATAATTGATGAGGCGGTTTCGTGTTTGGCATGGGATAGTTTGATAGATTTATGTGTGGGTAAGGGTTTTCAATTAAAATATTGATAAAATATTCATATTACCAATTTAGATTGATTTTAATTTTGGATCTAAAAATGCCATGAAGCATTAAATTTATTTTCTTTTATAAGTGTTAAAAGAAACATCAATTTTTTTCCTATTATAAACTGAATAAATTAAGCTTAATAAATTAACCTTAATTGCAACTAGGATAGCTTATTCAGTGCACACAAACTCTGAATTCAGATGACAGCTTTTATACATAAGTTTCATCTGAAGGCGGCGTCAATCAATTGAATTGAAAGTGGAAGACACAGTGAAAATGAGAAGGACGATTCATTTTCATGTTGGCTGACACATGTTCATCACAAAGACATTTAGATGCCAACCCTTATTTCATATAATTAATCTGAAGCAGGCCATTACTTGAGAGTGGGGTAAGTCTGTAAAGCTTCAACTTTATTTTTACCCGGCAATTTTAATGAGATTGCGACTGAATAAGCAGGGAAATGACTGAGACAGCATATGTACATTATTCTCTCTGAAAATTATATGCTTTTGAAAGAAACCAATCCCCACATCACTGCTGCATGGACAGAGGATAGTCTTTCAGGGTGAAGCTGATGAAGCACCTGCATGGACAGAGGATAGTCTTTCAGGGTGAAGCTGATGAAGCACCGGACACTGTAACTGGGGACATTGTTTTTGTATTGCAGTTGAAAGATCATAATAAGTTCAACCGAAAGGGTGATGATGAAATGGACCATCCTATTGAATATTGATATTGAAATTTAATGGAGAAATAATATGATATTGATTTATTAAAAATGAGTACATGTTTATTTACAGATGACAGAGAATTGCCTGCTATACCGATCTGGACTAATCTTGTTATGTTATGACATGCATTTCCTCAACAAAACTGTCAATACTCATCAACCAGAAACCGAATAATTTCTTCAAACTCTATAAGGGACTAAAACAAGATTGTTCCCTTTCTCCATTACTATTTATTTTAGTTATTGATGGTCTGAGCAAAGGCATTCAGTTGGCTAGAGAAAATGGACTAATTGCTAGATGCTGGGTAATAAGAACCACTGGTATTTCACATTTCATGTTTGTGGATGACCTGTTGTTTTCTAGAAAAATAAAGTAAGCAAACTACAAGAATTCCACAACATATTTCCCAGATTTGAGGTGGCATCTATAATTATTATGAACAAAGATAAATCTGTTCTCTGATTACTAGTATCTTGCCTCCAAGTCACTACTACATTTACTAACACTGATACAAGTAACTCATTTAGAAATTGGGAATCTGCAAACAAATAAAATCCAGTAAGAAATTGGGAATATGAAAACATACCAGGAATTGGGAATCTGCAAACAAATAAAATCCCGTATGTTAGGAAGCCTGTGGAATGCGCTCCTCTCCAGCTTAAATCGTTGTCAAACCTAGTGGCTCTCAATTGAAACTACCAAATGAAATGGTATCAAAGGGTAATTGTTAAATAATAATTAATAAGAACTTGGATCATATGCACAATTAGAAAAAACAACTCAAAAAGAAACTGTTGTTTTTTAAATGGAAGCAACTTAGAAACTGCCAAATGTAATGGTATGAAAAGGTAATGTTGGCATAATAAGTAATAAAAACTTGCATCATATGCACAATTAGGAAAAACAACTAAAAAAGAAACTGTTGTTTTTGAAATGGGAGTTTCTCAAATAGGATTTAAGTTTTAACATGAAAGGAAATTCTCAAATTCAACATTCTTAAAATTTTAATTTTAGACAAAATGAAATTTAAAAAAAGGGTTGAAAATTTAACAGCCCTTCTTAAAAAATTTTAAAATATTATTCCAATTTTTTTTTTAAATGACAAAAATCATATTTAAAAAATTTTTTGACGTGTAAAAATTTCCCCTTACTTCTCTGACGTGCCAGAGGCCCTTTGAAGGGCTCTGACGTGTAGTATGTGTTTTATTCTCTGACGTGCCAGAGGCCCTTTGAAGGGCTCTGACGTGTAGTATGTGTTTTATTAAATTAGGTTTCAAATTACTGATAGCTTAAATTTTCACAGATTTATTAACTAGACATGTTTAGTGAATTTGCTAATTTGTTTTGAATGGTTTATTATTTAATTTGAGTATTTTAAATAAAAATATATAATCAGTAAATTGAGAAAGATATCACTGTGATTACATTATCTGGGGATTTTGTTTCGTTGGTGCGTCCTCGGCTGCATCCAGGCGTTACGTGTCCCTCGGCCACGGTAGTTTCAGTTTCGACTTGCCATGATGATCATTTTTGTGAAGTACACCCTCCTTCCACCTTCACCGTTTGGAAGAGCTCTCTCTTCCTTGATGGAAAAGGATTCACAGTATTTGATTCATCTGGAAATCTGGTCTTCAGAGTTGACGATTACTGAACTCAGGCCAAACACCTCTCTCTCATGGATGCCGCAGGAAACATTCTTCTCACCCTGTCCCATAAGGTATTATTATTTTCAGTTGAACTAAATTGGATTTCAAATTTAGAAAATATTTTGAAATTTAATAGATACGAGCAAAGTTAATTGTTTAAACTCTTTTATTATTTTCTTAGCAAAATTAATTGTTCTAACTCTTTTACTACTTCGGCAGAAACCTGAAATATTTCCTGAAATAAAAATAGCCTACCCTTTTCAACACATTTTATTGATTTTACTTATGTTGATTAATTTTGATTTTGATTTTGATTTTGATTGTGCGTTTAGCCGGAGGTTGAGTTTTAACCAGCGATGGGATGCATTCAGAGGAGATGGCGATGGCTGTGAGAAGCCAGCGTTTACAGTTAGACTCCTTTGACGACTGATAACTTTTCCTTCACTCAATTAGATATTCAATTTCTTATTGAAATTTTATTCTATTTCGTTGCTAGGGTTTGCTCATCTCGATTTTTCCTTTTTCGTGGAATAACGCAGGTTTCCTTCCTTTAATACAACACAATAAAGAAGGACGAGGCGTTTCTAGCAATGCTAGTTTTGAGTATGGGCTCCATTCCATCTTAGACTAGGTTTCTTGTACCCTTTTTGAATTCACTAAAGTGTTAATGATAGGTACCACTCTAAGTTATGTCATCCACTGTGATCACGGGTCTTTTCTCTCCCATTTTCTGTGTTTGGAAATTTGATACGGGGGTTTACTCAAGGGATCGTTTTGGTCGTCATCTGCAGAGTTCCTTCTTCACGTATTTAACGGGTCCCCTTCTGAAAATTCATGTGGCGTTCATAGTTTACTAACTTGGTTTCTATTTTCTTGAAATAGATATCGACTGATGGTTGCTTCTGGCCTTCCACTTACTGAGTTAGAGGGTTTCATGTTTTCCCAAGTGCTAGCTTCTCTTACAAGATTTCATTCTCCCCTTTCAGGTGCAGGTTGTCTAACCTCAGTTCTGATAGGATTTACTATAGGGAAAACCCTTGCATGGTTGTCGTTAATTTCTAGAGTTGTGAATGGTTCGTATGTTGTTGGTCTTGTTGATAACAACTAGGGTTAACTTTTATCATGTAATATTTTAAACAGTATTAACGGTTTAGTTCTCTCAATGATACCTTAGTAAAGAAAAATTCCTTAGTAAAGAAAAGAAGGGTTTTCTCATAATTACAGTTGGCTCCTACACAAATTTAGATCAATTTTCTACCCATAACGTTATTGTCCTAGTGTTTTTCCTTATGTTTTTTCACTGTGCTTTTAGCTACATGGTATATGAAATATATAAACTATTTTATGCATGGGGTTATGTTTCGTCTAAAAATGTAATTCATAAATTCCCTCTTGTCTCTTTTTGTTAATTAATTTGAATGAGGATCGTCAACATATATACAGTTACTAGCTATTTGTTCCTATGTATTTTCACAACCTAACGTTTTAAGAGACTTATACTCAGCTATAAAAGTTTTTAAGAGAATTATACTCGACTATAAAAGTTTAAATCTATGTTTAATACTTATGTCAATTATTACCCGGATGCGGGTGAATTCTCAGAAAATTAATGGTGAGGCGATGGATTGATGGCGCTCAGCCCAGCTAGATGGTGGCCAGCGCACCATCCCAGGCTCAGTTATGGCACCTGCAAACTCACTTCAGGCGAGAGCAAGCCAACTTGCAGGAAATCTTTAATGCTCGCTCCGGCCGAGAAATGAAGGATGTTCGATTTAACATGGAGCCCATCAACCCATTTGTTTGCCCTCTGTCCTTCAGCATTTGACCGCTCCAAGCAGGAAACCCCTGAAGCAGAACTGTTACAGGAAAACGTTGTTGGCTTCTCTACTATCTTACCTTTGGCAATGGGTTCCATTATTCCCATTCCAAGCACTGCCCTCTGAACCCAATCCAGGAGCCCTTTGTGCATTCTCTGTTTTCCTTCCAGACCCCCAATTCTCCTGAGCTTCTTTCCCGCCGCAGCGCGATGGTTCGTCACCGCATGCGAAGTCGCAGAGGAGCTGACCGAGGTGGTAGCGCTCGCTCTCAGGCTGCGCATAGTGATGCTCCGCCACCACCACCTGTTTCTTTGCCCTCTTCTCAGCCCAGCTCTCCCCCTCCTAGTCCACCTCGTAGACAATATCCTCACTCTACCTTCCATTCTAATCATTTCAAGTTCCAGAGCGACCTGAACCGGCCCATAATTTCAGCTAATGTCACTATCATCTTCACTGAAGAAGAACAACAACACAGTGCTCCTCAGGACATTCGCAAAATGGAAGTTCATCTGGGCTCTGAGCAGCTCCCGTCGGATGAAGGCAGGGCAGCCAGGCATGGCGGTCAGAATGTTGAAGGTGAAATCGCATGCAACACTCAGCATCCAGGTGGCAGCACTCATGGAGCCACAGTTTTGATGGCTTTTTTTGGCAGCTTGAGTGACATTCCTCAGGCAACGAAAACTCCAGGTGGCAGTGCTCATGGTGCCACAACTCCAATGGCCATTGCTGGCAGCTCGAGCGTTATCCCTTAGGCGATGGATCTTCCAGGTGGCATGGCAGATAGCGACGTTGCAAAGGAAGGTGAGATTTGGTATGGGAATGCATGTCCAGTTGTCGAGGAGGCTCCTAACCAAAACATCCCAATGTAATGCCATGTGGCCTCCCAAGTGCCACCTCAGAGTTTTGTTGCTGACTGGTCAGGTCCTGTTTTCTGTGGTTTTGTTTCTCGTTCTCTGGTTAGGCAATTCTGTCTTGTTTCTCAACTGTTTTAGATGGTGACATCTCAAGACTTCATTCTAGTTTTGTTGCTGCTCTCCCGGTCTTTTGTATTTTTTTTTGTAAGTTTAAACTGGTTTCCCCAAATATGGGGTAGTTATGATTCCCGGAAAGAACTTAGTTGTTCTCGGCTGAGATTGCAGCCTCATTGTAATTTTATTTTTCTTTCCTTTTAATAGAATTAGCTTTTACAGATAAAAAAAAAAATACTTATGTCAATTATTTGAATTTTCATAAGAATGAATGGTTCTTTTATTTAGTTATGTTTCCTAGTTTTTGTCTTTTTTTTTCTTTCCATTAAATTGATATTTTCACTTATAGAATCCTCTTAGAAGGGATTTGTGCTTTTCTTATATGTGTGTGTGTGTTTGTGTCTATGTGTATTTTTTTAAAGTATATTAATAGAAAATTAATTCCAGGCTAGCTGGCCCTCTGTCATGGTACTTCTCTCATTTACAAAATAATACCAAATAGCGGGTTGTTCTAAGCTAGCTACTTCTCTCATTTACGAAATAATACCAAATGGCGTTACAAAATAATACCATTTAGCGGATTGTTCTAGGCTAGCTACTTCTCTCATTTAGAAAATAATACCAAATGGCGGGTTGTTCTAGGCTAGCTGGCCTAGAAGGCTCTGACCTAGAACTAACTGTAATGCATAATTCTTTGGTTTGAGTAGCAAATACAATAGTACTTTGCACAGAGTTATATTTTACAGTTATCCACTGCATAAACATACATAAAACATATGGAAACCTAGCAGGAAATGAACAACAACTTAGAAAAATAAGTACACTTACCAATTTTGATCTTTTATATTAGGTTAGCCAGCCATACAATTCACATAAGTAGTTTACAGTAATAGTTTCAAGAAGAAATTTTAAGAACGATTTAATATGCAAAAATACTCTACTAGCCTACACAAAACTAATTATCTATTCCACATTAGTTATATGGGCACGAGGAATCACTAGGTAAGGGAGAATGCTCCTCCCAACCATCAAGCACGATGTTCCACTTGAGCTCCTCCTAAGCCGATTTCCTTTTAGATCAGTCTCTCTTGGACAGATACCATAGAGGTCTACATGGAAATTCCACAGGCCCCAAACCAACTCAAGAATTTATTGCCCAGAACTTTCACATACTCATAGGTCTATAGAGAAATTCCATTGGTCACAACTAGCTCAAACATTTCTCCTGCCTTACCTCAACAATGTCCTGCGTGAGGTAATAAATTCTCAGCTCAAACATTTCTCCTGCCTTTCCTCAACAATGTTCTGCTTGAGGTAATAAATTCTCTTCTCATCATTATTAATTGCCTTAGGTTCGCTTTCCACCCACTTGGATCTCTTTTCCCAACTGAGATATTTATCCGCGAGGAGAGGATTAATTGCGTAATAGGTGAACCCACTTTTAGCATTTCCACCTTCCCGTAGTTCCTTGGCTAACAATAACTAATCTTTGTAATTTAATTAAAATGAAATATTCATGTCTCACATTACATATAGCATTCTATTATCCCATCCTCTACCAAGTTATTTTAGTAGAAGTAATTAAAATTTTTACTATTCACTGAGGGGTATTACATCTTCGCCCCCCTCAAGCAAAACATCGTCATTGGTGTTTCATGGCCTCCAAACATCCTTAAATAGACTTTGCCCATAAACTTCTCATCCTCCTAGGTAGCCTATTCTAGATAAAGTGTTTCTTCTGAATTTTAACATGGGTGATAATTTTCTTTTGTAATCATTATTTCTCCCCATTTGAGAGTACTTAGAATTTCGTCCAGGTACTCTTTGTCTATTTTGATCTACATTCACAATCATCAAAGTTGTCATTAGTTACCCATAAAGCATTGTTTAAGAAGCATATGCATAGGCATTTACACTTTATTACATGCACCATCAATTATTTATGTACCCAACAAGAATCACCAACATGCATCACAACCTGACAAGGGAGAGCAACGTGCACTCCACGGGAGTTAGCAACATCATTGTAAACTTATCAACAATAGGAATAAATTATTTTTAATTATTTAATGACAATGTCAATAAATAAGAATCCCACGGTGTGGTTCTACTATAAATTCCAAACCATGGAAGTACCAATTCCAATTTAACTAATCACATCAAGATAATAATATTTCATAAACCATTTATTATTCTTGTCTCCTATAATAAATTGCAACTAGTGTTCTGTTCTACTTAGTAGCATTATTATGTTTCCATTTTAATTTCAAATGTGCATTCGTCATGCATAAATAAGTTTAGGATAACTTCCTTTTGCCTACATTGTTTAAGCCGGCTACAGTGCTATCTATTCGTACAATTCTGGCCCTTGTCATCCTACATTACAAGTTATTAATGAAAGTTATATGAAATTTTTCTTCCATGAACAGTCATAAAATTTCCCCCTTTTGTGCTCAAGCGTACTTACTGACTCACACTCACTATGTTACTCTAGTATAATATTTTTTTTATTTCTATATTGGTTCATAACATATCACTCACTTAATTCAACAAGTTATTTTTCTACCTTTGACATTTAAGATCTTGTGGATAACAATTTTATTCCAATATGAGGATAACTAATTATCTTATTATACCATTCACACAATAATCATACTCGTTATCATCATTTTTTTTAAATCTAAGAAATATTTCCTTGTCTAGTCTCCAGTATGGCTCACCACTAATAATTTTCCCTTTAGGCACCATTATATGATCATCATATGAAATAAGTCGCAACCAAACATTACCACTCACTTCAACTCACCACTTCCATGGTGGATATTATCTTTTTCCTTTAAGTGGACTTGATTTTTGTCCACATTAATTATCAATTTATTGTTTAATTCAATTGGTTTTCCTTATCTTATTGTTTTCCTTCTAAGCTTCCTTAGTAGGCCATCGAGGCTAGAAGCACAAGGTAATATTAAAACAAACTGTTGTGACTATTCAAAGGCACAACGTGGAGTAGTACAAGAATATTTAAATCATTTACATCATGAATATCACAACAATATTCTGACTCACCTTACCTGTGAGTTTTCTCAACTCTCTTCTAGGGTTTACATACCTATCTATTTTGTAAATTATTAGTTAAAGTGTCTCGACGTTACATGGGGTGCCTTCCCCTTTGCATATTTCATGCATGTCAGCTATCTCAGCACATCATATTAGTGCGGATTATCTTGAAATAATGATTTGGTAAGCATATATTCATTCTAGTTAATTCATTAACAAGTCGTCATTTGTGTCTATAGAAGTCATTTGAAGTTCTTCAAGGTACTTATCTAGGGCACCATTGATTGGTGTTACATTGCATTTTCCATGTTAGTTCACACATCAACATGCATAACTAACACTTGTGGTAATATGCTACCAACATTCTCTTTATTATAGCTTTAATCTTACTTAAAGTTATATGCTACATTTTCTTAGTTACCTTACTCAACTATCTACCTGTTTCAACTCACAATTTTTTGTTTTTACCTATATCCCCATCAACTCTTCAACTTTCCTTAAAATAACTGATATTTCTTTTAATGAGTATTCAATGTACACATTCATTATTGTGTGTATGTTATAAGGCATATTTCCTAGGTTGTCTTTCCTCCAATTTATGCTATTTCTCAAAACTTTTAAAGAGAAAGCATCAACCAACAAGGACCAAGTTAGAATTTTTCTCTTGCACCTTACAGTTGTACTATTTGGTGTTAACTTATATATATTTTCTACAGTTATACTAGGTTGCTCATGAAATCTAACCTACACATGTTCCTATTTGTCTTGTTGTACTAGCTCAGATCAAATGTTTAGTTATCGGAAGCACAATTAACAATTAATCTTGACTCTTTTTCCATCTATATTTCCATTAGATTTAATCTTTATGATCGGAAGGCGGTTACCAATTAGCAAATTATTCCATAGTTCGGTACCACGAGTTTGTAACTCACAACAAATATTGAGCCCCTATGTCTAACAACTACATGAAATTCAAAAGCTATCTAAATTCATTTTCTATTTTTGGGGGCATGGAATTTCGTTCTTAGTGGATTCCCATATTCTTCAAAATGGCGCTAATCTTGCTTACTTTATACTCACTTACTAAATTTAATGCAAAATTGATATCTTTCTAAATATTAGAAGTAATTATTTGAGATGCTTCTAAGTTTATTTAGTACCTTGAGATAATCTCATATACTATTACCATATCATTTTCAACTTCAAATCTCAAATATTCTTTTCACTTCACTATTACAAAACTAATCCTCTTTCCATCACAAGTTACTGTGATAATTATCATGACTTACCTTCATTTAGATGGGTTTTAAACAAGAAATTGTTCCCAATTATTTGACTTTCTTAACCTTCCATGAAAATGATTTTCACCGATTATTTTATTGCAGTAACCTATTTTCAGAAAAGATTTTCGGGGAAGCGGGTTCTTTACTTTACCACTTTCCCAACACTCCTGAAATCCAAGCTTATTCGTAATGACTTATTTTACCGCTTTCCTAGCACTCCTAAAATTCAAGCTTATTCGTAATGGCTTGATAATACTGGATTAGACTTGTTCATACCTAAATTAAATTAAATTAAATTAAATTATATATATATATATATATATATCTTATGGTACCGTCTATAACATTTGAATAATTATTAATCTCATAAATTATTTGTGGAAACAATTTTTTTTTTGTGAATTAACACAATGGTCTTGTAACAAGAAATTATCATGCAAATGAACTTAAATTTATTTTTTTGGGTGATTTTATATGTTATTCCTTTCCTTCTCTTCTAACATACCAATCTTAGATTTTAAAAATTGTTTAATAGGATGAGATTTGATTCCTTACCCATATACTTCTCTATTGTTATATTGTTATAGGTCATAAACTTCTTTCTTTACTTATGATTTACAGTGGCAAAATATGGTTGACAAATTAACATGTGCTATTAAATAAATATCTCACCTTCACCAATGAGTCGAGCAGTACAAGACACCCATCTCTACGAACACCGTCGATTTGCTTTAGTTCAATCAGATGGATGTAAAGCGTTAGGGTTGGTTATGGGGTAACTACCCCACACCCACTCCCCCCTCTGTTGCTCATTTACGCTCTGCGGTTTGGTTAAGGGTTCTGCAACTACCCAGTTATTCCTAACTGGTCGGTTGACTCTTTTCACAAGCGATAATATTTCCTTAGCTCAATTAAACATTCAATTCCCTATTAAAAGTTTCTTTTGTTGCGCTGCTAGGTTTTTCTCATCTATATTTCTCCGTTTTGGTGGAATAATGCAGTTTTCCTTCTTTTACTATGACACAATAAAGCAGGACGAGGGTTTTTCTGGCAATGTTGGTTTTTAGTATTGGTTGGATTCCATCTTAGACTGGGCTTCATGTACCCTTTTCGACTTCACCGGAGCATTAATGATAGGTACTACTCTACGTTATGTAATCCACTGTTATCATGGTTCTTTTCTCTCCCCATTTTTTAATGTTTCGGAATTTGATACAAGGGTTTACTCCAGGGATGGTTTCAGTTGTTGCCTGCGGAGTTCCTTCCTTAGGTATTTAACGGGTCAATATATCGGTCGCATTTTAAAAATTATTGTTGCCTTCATAGTTTACTAAATGGGTCTCTATTTTCGTAAAATAGGTATCCATTGATGGCTACTTCTAGCCTTCTGCTTCCTAAGTTAGAGGGTTTCATGTTTTACCAAGTGCTAGCTTTTCTTACAAGATTTCATTCTCCCTTTTCAGGTGCAGGTGGTCTAACCTCGTCTGATAGGATGTGCTATTGGGAAAGCTGTCGGTAATATCTAGAGCTATGAATGGTTCCCCTGCTGTTGGTCTTGCTGCCGAAAACTAGAGTTAACTTTTATCTTGTAATATTGTAAATATTCTTAAGGGATTAGTTCTGTCAATGAGACCCTATTCAAGAATAGAACGTGTCTGAGTTCTCCATCATTACAATTATCTCCTACATGAACGATCAATTTTTTGCCCAAAACACTGTTGTTCTAGGGTGTTGCCTTGTGTTTTTTTTTTTTTAACTGTGCTTTCACTTACGGGGTATATGCAAAATATAAGCTATTTTCTGCATGGGGAATTATTGGGGTTATGTTTCTTCTAAAAATGTGAGTCATAAATTCCCTTTTGTGTCCTTTTGTTAATTAATTTGAATGAGAATTGTGGACATAATCTTTGTCAGTGTATGTGGATAGTTACAAGTTATTTTGTTCCTATGTATTTATTTTAAGAGACTTTCACTCATCTATACAAGTTTAAATCTATATTTAATACTTCTATCAGTTATTTGACTTTTCACTCAGGATGAATGGTTCCCTTATTCAGGTATGTTTCCCAGTTTTAGTTTTTGTCCCTTCTTTTCCTGTGGTTAAATTGAGATATCTAGGATTACAGAATACTCTTAGAAGGGATGTGATGACCCCGGGAAAATTTAAATATTTAAATCTTACTGTGGTAAAAAGACGGAATTAAGATAACAATGGAAGACTGTTTGTTTTTAAAAAGAAAAAACTTAATAGTATTTCTTTCTATTTTATATGTGCATTAAAAAAATATTCCAATAAAGAAATACTTATGATAGTGTTGGCAACTCCCGAGAGGGAATTGGAAAAGAAAGTCAGTTATCAAAACTGCATATAACCACCTTCCCTAACTGGAAAAGGGTCTCCAGGGAAAAGGGAAGGGGGTTGGAAAAAATCTGTGCTGTAGAGACAGGCAGAGAGAGAAAGAGGAAAAGAAAACACGAAAAGACTAAGTCTGGTAAGGATCAGATAGTCGAGCACGAAGTGCAACCTTGCTGAGGATAGTGATCCGGCAAGAGAAAGCTTGGGGGGAGACTCTGGTCCTGAAGGACAAGTCTCATGGATGGGCGGTTAAACAGTTATGCACAGAATCTGCAGGTGATCTACTAAGGGATTAAAGAGCTGGCAGCGACCAGGTAAGTAAACTAAACCCTTAAGCATCTGAAAGTTATCTGTGTGTTATATAAGTTATTGTTTCCTTGAAAGATACAAATGTTACTTCCTATTGCTGCACTAGAAGGTCTGCAAACGATAGTGGCTTGGGTACGGTAAACTGTATTTCTTGTACCCTGAACAGGGAAAAGAGATAAGAAACAGTGCTGGACAGAAACCTGGACGGTTGAGATTTACTGTCTCGTTGTCAACGCACACAGGAACAAAGATAAGACTAAAACACCGACTGTGAACAGGATGGTTGAAACTGTTTTCCTGGGTAGTTTAAAAGAGAGTCTTGTCAGAATTAAGAAAAGCTATCGATAGTAGCACAGTGGAGCGGAATGATAATAACAATAACTCAAACTTAATACACGAAAAAAATAGTATCTTCCCGAGATTTGTACCGAACTCAGGAAATAAGATAAGTCTAGAAAGTAAGGAATAAAACATAACCCTTAGAGCCGGGTAAACTCCTGCGGTATAGAACAAGCTCCGCAATCATATTGTGAATGATGAGTACCTAAATATGTGGTGAATACCTGAAATACGACCGCACACCCGGAAACCGAAATCTCATGGAGCAGGAATCGAAACTTTATTTAGGCCATCATTTAAGCAAATCTTGAAAAAAAACCGAGTAGCAGCTAGACTGTTAACACAAAGAACTATTTAAAAAAAAACAGTGATATATAACGAGCTAAAGAACCGAGAAACCATCCAGACTCGTTGGTATGAACAAAAATGATTAATCACTCACTTATACAGCAGGCATAAGGTCAAAACGACCGAGATCACTACTTTACCGTGAAGCATCCGTAAATACTCATAAAAAAATGTAATGAGAGCCATTACTGAACGAGCATATACAAACATACATAAATCTCTACCAAACACCAGAAGAATAATCAATACATTTCCCGAACAGTGATCTTTATTGCAAATCTATGCAGTATTCGGGTGAGAGAACCCATACAATTCTTTTTAAACAAAGAAAAAAAAACTCGCAAACTGACATGAGAATAAATACTGAGATTTAAAGCCAAAATAGATATGGCCGCAAGGCTGTAACAATCTGGTTACCGGAAGAAAGTGGGTCTGGAACCCAACGTCTGTAACCAATAGAGTCGCATTCGGAATTAACTCAAGATTCATATGCAATATATAGTTCAAAACTACAACGATTTAAAGATTGAACTACAGCTCTTATAATCTAATAAGCTTTCCAACCCAGAACCCGTTGGAAGCGTTAGGGTTTCTCTGGAACCCATATCACGAAACAGAGAAGATTTGAAACAGGTCAATGAAGAACCTCCCGTCGCCATCTGCGTCCAACCATGGAAGAGTAAGGTTGGGCTACGGCCAGGCACAGGGGAGGCCCTCTGCCGACAGATAGAAGAACAAAAACGAAGGGAAATCATTAACCCAGATTTAAATACATGCAACAAAAAAAAAAAAAAAGTTGAGAAGGGTCGCACCTGTTGAATCGTCGGCATACCATAGCCCTTGAAAGAGGACCTCCTTGCCTGAATCGAACTCAGAAGCGGACAGCTGTGTTCATGCATTAACACGACAGAGGATAATCGTTAGCCCTGTTTTCCTAAGGGAGAAATCATGAGAACCGAGAACGATAAACTCAAAAGAACAAAAACTCATATGTTAACGACTGCAACACTTACCCCAGAATTCGTCACGGATGTATATAATACACAGAACGGACGCTCGGCGATGAGGATGCGCGCTTGGCGGAGGGGGGGTGTTCGCTCGGCGCAAGATCTCCAATCAATCCACTGGCTGTGGCGTGGTGGAGCGGAGAACAGCAGGGTCGCCGAGCTATGCCGAAAAACTCGAAGAATCGAGAAGAGAAAAGTCTATATAGCATCGATCTCCGGAAGTGATGTCGAGGGGGCATCACCACCCTCGGATCCACTCTGGATCATCCTCACCGTTGAATGAGGCGGCAAAATTAGGCGGTAATTTTCTAACACCAGACCACACCCCTTCACGTGAACAGGCCGGCGGAATTAAATGCCGCGTCCATATGTCCACTGCGGATGGTGCCAGCGATGCTGTCAGTCAGAGCTGTCTCGGGTTGCTAAATTCTACAGCACTTAGGTTTATAAGGTGGGTTTCACATATGGATTGGAGCGGTACATTAAGTCAAACGAATATAACATACATAAACATTATCAGCCCATGAATATATTACGTGACCCTTATCGGTCCATGCTAACCAAGAACCATAACAGTAATGGTGTTGTAACCTTATCGTAATTTTTTTTTTTTTATATTTATATTATATGGGTTCGGGTATGTGACAAGAGACCTGTACTTTTCAGATGTGTGTGTGTATTATTAAAGTAGATTAATAGAAAAAATATTCCAGGCTAGCTGGGCCAGCCAATTCTATCATGGAAATTCTCTCATTTATAAACTAATACCAAATGGAGGATTGTTCCAGACTAGCTGGCCTAGCCGACTCTGTCGTGGTTAGTACTAACCGTAATGCATAAGTCTTTGGTTTGACTAGAAGATACAATAGTTGTTCCGCTCTAGCTGGCCTAGCCGACTCCATCCTGGTTAATACTAACCGTAAAGTCTTTGGCTTGACTAGCAGATACAATAGAATGGAATTTTCCCAGGTTTGATATTTTAGATTAGGTTATCTCACCATAAATTTCACCTAAGTATAAAATTCACATAAGTTTTATTGTAATAGTTTCCAGAAAAATTTCATCAAGGATTTAATCTGCAGAAAGATTTTACTAGCGTACACAAAAATACTTATTTGTTCTCCATTAGTTAGATCCCTACATGAAATCACTAGGGAAGAGACTGCTCCTCCCAACCATCCTTTCTCTTTCTCTTCTCAAGGGAAGAGATAATGCTTAAACATGTCACAAGTCTACATGCCACATGTCTACATTAATGGTACATTAATTGCGTAATCCCTTTAGCATTTCCGCCTTCAGGTATTTCTTTGGCTAACCATAACTAATATTAGTAATTTAAGTAAAAAGAAATATTTATATATATAGCGTTACATGGTTTTCTATTAGCCCATAGTTTGCCAAATTATTTTAGTAGAAATAATTAAAATTTTTACTATCCACCTAAAAATGTTACAAATAAATAGATTAAAAATAACTAACATAAATAATAAATTTAAAAAATATAATTTTATATAATGAAACTATAAACAAATTTGAAATGAAATAATTAAAAATTTTACTATTCACCTAAAAATGTTACAAATAGATAGATTAAAAACAACTAATATAAATAATAAATTTATAAACAAATTTAAAAAATATAATTTTATATAATAATATTATAAACAAATTTGAAAAATATAATTTTATATATGTTGCAAAAGTATTTTATTTGATAAATATTTAAATTAATTAATAATAAAGATGATATAGTAAAATAATTTTTAATATAAAAATATATATACAATTTTTTCTAATGATTAATTAATTATAAAAAAAATAATTAAAAACACAAAAAAACATAGTTTAAAAAAATATTAAAATAAAAATTATAACTTCTAATTTGTTATATACATAAAAAAAATTAGAATTCAAATACAATCAATTTAACATATTCATCTATTTTTTAAAATTCAATTTTTTGTATTATTTTAAAAATATAATTTAAAAAATTATATATTATTTTATATAAAAAATTAAATTAATTTATAATAATGAAAAAAATTCTCTATAAAATAACAAGGAATTTGTAATTATCAAAAATTGATAAATATACTATATATATGAACCATAAATAAACAATATTTTAAAAAATTTAAATACTAACATTGTGATATATTTAAATATTAAAAATGTAATTTAAAAAAAAAAATTAAAATTGTTAAAGGAATTAGTTCTAGTGATATGGTTCATGATTTAAGTCTCTAGAGACATGTTGGCTCTTTGTAACATTTTTGAAATATTGGTTCTACCTAATGGAATAGTGGAAGTCTATTGAAATGTACTTGTTACTTAAAAAAAAAAAAAAAATGAGAATCTAGAAACCAAAATAGCTATTATTGGGAAACAGTTGGGAGAATAGGAGAATGGGAGAATCAGTTGGGACTCAAATTATTGGATTATTGGAATCAATTTATGGGAATCTGGGACTCAAATTATTGGAATATTGGGAATCAGTCTATGGGAATAAGGGGAATGCTGGGACTAATATTATTGGATTATTGGGAATCACTTGAGAATGAGGGAAATGTTGGATTATTGGGAATTAGTTGGGAATCAGTTTATGGGAATCAGTGAAATTCAATTGTTTCACTTGGGAGAATCAGTGGGGATTCAGAGTATTGGATTATTTGGGAATTAGTTTCTTGGGAATCAGTTGAGAATCAATTTATGGGAATTAGTTTATAGAACATGAAATTCAGTTGGGAGGATCACTTGGGACTCAGATTATTGGATTATATTGGGAATCAGTTGGGAGAATCAGTTGGGACTCAGATTATTGGGATTATATTGGGAATCAGTTGGGAGAATCAGTTGGGACTCAGATTATTGGATTATTGGGAATCAGTTCGAATCAGTTTATGGGAACCAGTTTATAGGACAGGGAATTCAGTTGGGAGAATCAGTTGGTTTATAGGACAGGAAATTCAATTGGGAGAATCAGTTGGGACTCAGATTATTGGATTATTGGGAATCAGTGTATGGGAATTAGAGAATAGGAAATTCAGTTGGGAGAATCAGTTGGGAATCAGTTTATGGGAATTAGTTTATAGAACATGAATTCAGTTGGGAATCAGTTTATGGGAATTAGAGAATAGGAAATTCAATTGGGAATCAGTTTATGGGAATTAGAGAATAGGAAATTCAGTTGGGTTGGGACTCAGATTATTGGATTATTGGGAATGGGTTGGGAATTAGTTTATAAAACAATGAATTCATTCAAACCTTTAGAGGAGCTTATTATTATTTAAGCACCCACTTCAATTAATGATTCTTATCCCATTCTTCTCTTTCAAGTCTCAATAACTAATCTTTCAAACCTTGATAGAGGAGCTTATTATTATTTTAGCACCCACTTTAACTGATAATTCATATTCCATTCTTCTCTTTTAAGTCTCAATAACTCCAATACCGTGATGGAAGTTGTATTAACATAAGAGTGGCATAAAATTTTGCTAAAAAAAATTATTATTTCATTATACTTTAACACACATGTGGTGAAGATGAAAATAAAACTTTCAAAATATGAATCAATGAAATTATTACAAATTGTTTATTTATATGTATATATATATATATATAAATTTAAAAATATATTGATAAAAACTCAACTAATAATTAATTATACCAAAAATCTTACTTCCATGTAAAGTAACATACTAATAATAAGTTTAAGAGGTATTTTTCGTAAGAATCTTACTTCCACGTGAACTAATATACCAATAATAAGTTTAAGAGATATTTTTCGTTAGACTGTTTGTTTGCTCTTATACCGTAAAAAAATCAGGTATTTCCTTCTTGAAGCCGAGTATTCGATGAAGTAAATCATGAAAGGCTTATCATTTAAGATACGCCTACCATGTCAAACATATCCATATAAAGTAGTTGAACTGATCCGCTATACTTTAGCATCACTATTAACTAATTAAGTATCGTTGAATTTGTAATAGTGAATTTTAATGGTTAAAGTCATTATTTAATATTTATTTTTTTTAATTAATTAAATAATGAATACATAATTTAATGAAGTTAAAGTGCTATTTTTTAAAACAAATGAGAAAATTAAAAAAAAAATATTAATTAATTAAATAATTAATATATAATTTAATAAAATAAATTTGGTAATTTTTGAGTAAAAATTTATAGTATATTTAATAAAGCAAAAGTCACATTTTTCAAATTAAAAATGATAACATAAGTGGAAAAGTTGAATAATCACTAATTAAATCCATATTTAATACATAATGAGCTAAAAGTGGCACCTCTTCTTGACAATTAATACATAATGAAGTAAAAGTGGCACCTCTTTGGAGTGAAAACGAAGAAGCAAAATCGGAAGAACCACTCACGAAGTAAAGTGAATTTCCTACTATGAAAAAATAAAAAGAAAAGATGGAAAAACCACTCACGAAGTAAAGATTTTCTTACTATGGTTAGAAATAGCAAACACTATATTAAATAGTTTATTTATAATTAGTAAAAAAAATAATGAGTATATATTGAGAATGTATTTTTAAATATATAAAGAAAATAAATATTTTTAAGATGATGAGAATTATTTGGAAAGTATTTTTTGAAATGATTTAAAAATAAAATATTATAATGGATATAGTTTAAAAAATCAAAAATTAAAAATAAATATTTAAGTTCATATTATATAAAAGTTAAATATGAAATATCATAACATTAATTTATGAGTTTATTATAGAAATATCATAATATTAATTTATGTGCAATATATATGAGAAGTTTTATTTTTAATGAAATAATATTTTTTCAAAAATTACAAGTAATAAAAAAGTTTACACAAAATTTGAAATTTTTGACAATTATCTAGTTTTTCTTTGTAACACCTCTACCGCGTCATAATTAACCGTATGAGATATTTACGGGTTGGTTGTAATTGAGGATCCGTAGTAAACTCAACAGTTACGAATAGTTAACAGTTTGTATTCGAAAACGGATTCTTGGATTCGGTACTGATGTTTGGTATTGAGAACTGATTCTTGGTTCTGTTTGGATGCTGCGGATTATTATTAAATGGGAAGCCTTGTGTTGGTTGGGGGGCGCTTAAAAAATGAGGTGGTTATCATTAAAGTCGGGACCTTAACGCTTCATTGAAGGTGGTTATCAATTCAGTGCTTGACAATGTTAACAAGACTGGCTACAGTGATTTGAGTTATGGAATTTCGGTTCCCCGTGCACCTTCTTCAACACAACCCGACCGATGAATCGGATTAGGGAACCGGGTCCACTACCCATTCTCCTCGCTCTTCAGTTGTCTCGGTATCTTGGATGGAAGAGGGTGAGACTGAATATCTGAGCGTTCGATTTGTATCTTTGAAGGAAGAGCGTGAGACTGAATATTCTTGAAGGTCGCGTGTTTGACCTGTATCTTTGTTGGGAGACGTCTGAGTATATAATCGTTTGTTCGACCTGTATTTTTGTTGAAAGAGCGTCAGACTGACTATACGAAGGTTGTGTGTTCGGTCTGTATTTTGATGGAAGAGCGTCATACTGAAGCTCTCTAAAGGTCGTGTTCGATCAAGGCGCAACGCACCTACCACTTCATAACAATACTTCCAAACACGCTGGAGATGCCTCGTCGTTGGGATTCGGACTGGTTTCTTCACACACTGAAACGTTCCAAGGAAGTCCGCAGGCCGCAGTTAGGAATCTGTCAATGTTGCCTAGTCCAGCTTAGTTTTCCGAATGGCTTCCTTGAAAATAGGCAAGAGCGTGCAACAACAATCTGGTGGCTCATCCTTTGGTTTTCAAGGTGGAGCTGAAGGTGAATATGAAGAGATCAACAGTCCTTAATACTCATGCCCAGATCTAAAGATAAGTACTTGCATTCTTATAGAGAGAATTTTAGTGCATGCATTAGAGGAATGATTGATTTTATATGCTCTCTTTGTGAAGAGAATAGGTTAATGCATGTGGTAATTTATATGGTAAAAGGTTGATTAATTTATCTCTTTTCTTGGTTAAAGAAGTAATTAATGAGTCCATGCTGGTATCATTAAAAGACTATGTCCATTGCATATACTAAAGAAGGGATATTAGGATAAGCTAATGGCTTAAAGAACAGTCATCATGTTAGGGAGATGTGTTCTTTGTATGTTAGCAAAACTATGATAAATCTTGACCCTTGTGTTATATGTTTTAGAAAGAAACATGGACTTGTAAACTAATGGTTAGATCCCTTAGAGAGAGATATGCACCAGTTTGAATAAGCATTGTGAAAAGTTGAACAAGAATTTACTTGAATAGATGTACTAGTAGTAGTATGTGATGCTTGCTCATGAAGATGAGTAGATGATAAAAGATCATTTTTAGAGGTTGTTTAATGGATTATTGATATTGTAACTAATTTTGTTGCTAAGATTGTTGTCAACAGCATTGACAAGAAAAGTTGGCGGTTGGTGCCAAAGGAAAGTAATGTTTGACATTGGCAGGAAAGGATTATCCGTCCATGCAGATGAGTTCAAGCTGCAGTATTGTCCATTGCTAGAACAATTATGCCACAACGAATGATTGTATGTGGCGGTATGTAAATAAAAGATTACATGAAAATTGTATTAGCTCTTAGCTAGTTATGTGCAGCTTAATGATAATTCATTGTAAAGATTTTAATACGATGGTTAAGGGATGGAATCCCTTATAAGCCATTGAGTGAGGGGTGAAAACCCTCACGAGCGTTTAATAAAAAGATTAAACGTTTGCTGGTTTTCACCCTACGGGGTTTCCAAGGTATATCCGTGTTCTATGGTGTGATTGATGTGATTGCCTTATGTGTTCGTTGATATTGATGGGTCCTTAATGATGATGGTTCTTTATTTGATGTGACAACCATAATGTCTTAGAACATGATTATCTAACATGGTTAAGGATATCAAGAAATGGATGCATGGATTCATGAGATAGTTTATGTTATTACAGTGATGGTTAAAGGTTATGCAATGGTTATGAAATTTACTGTCTTTGATGGCAATTTACTTGATGTATTAGTAAATGATATATCTAATGGTAACGAAGATTTGTGGAGTTGTGAATTGGTTATTTACTTGTGGTAATTTGTAAAAAAAAATTATAACTCCCTACTTTTACATGCGAGGTTACCGGGGTAAGTGACAAGTGGTATCAGAGCTAAAGGTTGCAGTGCTGGCGCCTTTGGGAATTGGTAAGCGGAAAAGAAATTGAGGTACGCCGTTAGTGGGCATTAACTCAGGTATGAGTCAACCATTCGCATAATGATTTATGTAGTACACTACTTTTGGCATGATATGTGTGATTCATAATTCTAACTGCTTTGAGTAGTAGGTAATAAAGTTGTTTCATAACTACATTCATAACATTGGATTCCTGATGAGGATAAAAGACAATGAAACTTTTGTCGCACTTACGAACAATATTGAACACTCATTACACTTAAGAACAATATTGAACACTCATTGAGGGAAGTGACAATCAACTACCCACTTGTGATTTGCAAATATGGCAATAACAAAGATGCATTCAGTGAAAAAGATTGAAGTTACAATGAACAAAACTTAATGAGCCAATGCATGAATGTAAAATATGGGGTTGTCCTTGGTTTGATGGTATAGTGTTTTAAAAAGACATTGTAAGAACCCCTTTAGACTTGGAAATAAACCATGAGTCAAGTAATGAGATTTGACTGAAATAGCTAATTTTTTTACTAAGTCTTGTCATGAATGCATGAAAATGACTGGTAGTTGAGGTTGGTTAGTGTTGTATGACTAACCAATATAACATGTGTGCATTAATTGAATTGGATTTAAGATTATTACAATTCGTAAACAAGTGAAGGTTGACTGATGTCACAAGCATGGAATGCGTGTATAAAGATTCTTACTCTCTCTGTGCTATAGTTCCAGTTTTTTATAAGAAGAGTTCTTAATTTTATTCACCATGAGAATGCATGATGAATAGTATATCATTATGTCTTAATAGATTTAATGATGTTACCCTCTAATTAATTGAAATTCATTAGCATGGTATGTGTTTATGTTAATTACTACTTGTTGTGAGATTAAAACCATTGGAGCCTCGATCTAATGATGGTTGAATTTATCTCTACTATGGGAATGATGGATTTCTTATGCATGTTGCATTCCAATCTGAAGTTAATTGCATGTGATAGTTATTCATAAATAGACTACCTGTGTTAATACAGTTGTCAGTAAACTCTAATTACCTTCCCCAACTATAGATGCTTCCAAAGGAAAAGGAAGTAAGGAGAAGGAAGAAGACCGTGCTGTAGGGACAGACGGAGATGGGAAAAAGAAATCGCTAAGTCTGGTGATGACCAGATAGCGCAAGCTTTGAGTGTCAGAATCTTGCAGAAGACGCTAAGTCTGGGGATGACTCGATAGTGCTCGATGTGCATGTGAGTATTCCCTTGACCATGCTTAAGGAGTTGGAAAATGATAACTATAGTGTCTTGATGTTAATGATTTTTGTAATGTCGCCTTGAAGTCATTATTCTGAAATGGTCACCTAGTAGTGTTATGATAGTTGTTGCATCTAGCATCAAGTGGTAACTCTGGTGCATGTGTGACACTTAGGAGATCATGCTCCTAATTGCATAAGTAGAGCAATTGCTTCCGGTAAGGGTGGTTTAATTTGTTAAGTTATGCATGTTGAACCAAGGAAAAGATAAGTAACTCTATTCTTTATAGAGAATAATCAGCTGTGTTTTATTAAACAAATTGGAAATATCATGGGTTTGATTTCTACAGTAAAGATTGATTATTTTATATACTTTCTTAATAAAGAAAATAGGTGGTTCCTCCTAGAAAGACTACATGTGAGTCTTGTGTGAGAAATGTTTGTCTCTTGTCATTTTTCTTGAAATAAAATCCTTGCTAAATATAGCCAAAGTATATTCTTGAGAAAAGAAGATGAGGCATATAAACGTCCTGAGGACATCGCATAAAAGGTGGCCAAGTTTTCTTGAATCGAAATATGTATTTTTACTTGATAAAAGTTTCTTGGAAAATATATATATATATATACTAATTGCATTATGAATCTAGTTAGTTTCTAAGATCTAGTGAAATGATTATGCATTGCATGCATGACAAAGATAGCTAAAGATGTGCTACTAAGCACATAGATATTCATTTCTAATTTTTTTGAAGAAAGAGTATATTATATATATATACATAAATATAGTTTCATTCTAGAAGAGTGTGCATACTTCATGTATGAAGATGAAGGATTCTATGAGAGTTTTCTTGAAAATGGAAAAATAGAGGTTCTTCCCTTTAAAAGACACATTAGAATAGTGTTCATACAAGAAACAAAATCCTTACTTGTTTCATGAAAAGAACTATGTGCATTGAAGTAAAGTAATTGTGTTAGGCAAAGACATGTTGCATAATGGTAGCTATTGTGACTTTGGAATTATGACTCTGTGTGTACATAGAGAAAGTGATCGTGTTAACTCTCTTGAGTACAATAATCTTTTGAAGAGATTGTCTTGCTAGATGAGTTGTGTTGATTTCTTGACTTTGGATGGATAAGTAAATCTTTTTCTGTATCTTGATTTTTATGCATAAAGATGGATATCTTTAATAATTCCCTGAAAGGGAAGATAGAAGAATGAGATTAAAATAACTTCCTTTAAGAAAGAGGTATGTAGTTTGTTGTATGAAATGATGGTAGTATTCTAGTGAAGGGAATATGTGTTGCATACATTAAAGAAGGGCTTATATGATAAGCAATGGTATGCACAAATATTAGTCATTGTGACATAGAGTTATGTTCTTGTATGTTAGAGAGATTATGTTTAATTATATTAATGATGCATGGCCAAAGCTAGCCATAGTAAACGTAAGATAATACTCCATTAATGACGATTTGGATTAAGACAACAGACTATGGCAAAATTGGAAATGTTTAGATTATTAACTCAACTATTGTTGACATTTATACATTGATGAATATTTGCATATGCTTTCATACATA
Source organism: Pinus tabuliformis (assembly GCA_031772625.1). Taxonomy (NCBI): domain Eukaryota; kingdom Viridiplantae; phylum Streptophyta; class Pinopsida; order Pinales; family Pinaceae; genus Pinus; species Pinus tabuliformis. The sequence goes on from CM062812.1 coordinate 315,277,737, forward strand.
ACAATATTGTATGCATGAAAATTCTTGGAAATTGAACATGTGTTAACTGATGCATATTTATAATATTTATAACTAACGTTGCTGATGGGATTAAGTAGTGGTAGCTTAATGACAACAAGAAAACTCATCACGTAAATTGCTGCAATGTGAATTGCAATCATAAATGAGAAAGAATGATGTTATATGATATGCATGAATTATGTTATTTGGGAAATTTGCATGCATACAACATGTAGGATAGATATGTTTCCCATCAATCTAGATGTTGTGGACCCATGATGAGGGATAAGTGTAAATGCATGGTGTACATGCATGTTTATTTTGTTAATGATAATGTTCATATGGTTCATTACGTAAATTACTTTGAGAAAGAGTAATAAAAGAGAAATTTAACATGCCAGACAGTTGCATATAGTTGGGTTGATGGAAATTACCTGCCCAGAGGGGTTGATGGTATTTGTCTGCCCAGATATGCCTTGGGTTGATGGCAGTTACCTGCCCGGAGGGGTTGATGGTACTTGTCTGCCCGGATTTCCTCTCCCTAGAGATCAATGATCTCAGTAAGGGAAAAGAGTTTGCCAAGATGGTGAAGAGGGTAAAAAGCCTGAGGCAACTCTGTTGATTTGGAGCCTGTTGGAGGAGGCCCAAAATTCCTCATAGACGGGACGCTGTCAGAGGAATAGGCAGGACGCTGCCAAGAGGAATCCTATATTGGACCCTATGTGGTCATTGGAATTCTTGAGCTGGTTGGCCAGTGGAATTCCATGTTAGACCTGGTAAGGTCTCTATCAAAGAAACTGTCTGGATGTGAAAATGACTCGATTTGGTTGTGGAAACCAGTTTCCATGGGTTGGGAATTCTTTAGTCCATTGTGGTCTCATGGCTAAAGGAATTAGCTAATCAGCTATATGTGATGTTAAAAATAAATTCTATATATAGTTGTGTGAAATGTGTTATGCACATTTAACAAGAAATGAGCTTAGTGCTCAATAAGGAGTAACTGGAAATTTTAATTCCTTTATCATATTATTACTCTTGTGAAAGTCTTAGTAGGGACTAAGACCATTTTCAAATAATGCAGTGATTGATTGTTTTGATGATTAGAGAGCTAGGTGCTCTTCTGGTACATCTAGAAGCACTTTGTGAATGTCTTTAGTGAGAATTCGTTCAGTGTGCACGTGAGCAGTGATTTATCATTTGATGATTAGTATTAGTGCTCTTTAAGTACTTGTAAAAGTACTGTGATTTAGAAATCATCTAACATTGCACAATTGATTGATAGTCAAACGTATTTCATTTTGACTTAAAATATAGTGACTAATGTGATTGAATTTGTTAGTCATATATTACAGGAATTACTTACCGTGGAGGAATGAACAGTTTCCAACCACTATTAAAATACTTACATGAAAGTATTCATGGTTTTCAAAATAGATGGTAAGTAATGGTAAGTTGACACAGAGAATTGTTATCATGAATGAATAAGGGCCAAGTGGTGGCGATTAGCAGTTGCATATTTTTGCAATTACGAATGCTTATGACTATTGATGCTTAAACTAATGATATTTCTTATGACTATATCATTACTATTTTGTTTGTCGTCTTTCCTTGGAATGAAATCGTTGATTTTAAAAGGAAAGGATCACATTTTGTGTGGTTTAAATGGTAATACAATGAGTATAATCTCAAGTTCTCAATGAAAGATGAACACCGAGGACGGTGTTCCTGTTAAGGGGGGGAGTATGTAACACCTCTACCGCGTCATAATTAACCGTATGAGATATTTATGGGTTGGTTGTAATTGAGGATCCGTAGTAAACTCAACAGTTACGAATAGTTAACAGTTTGTATTCGAAAACGGATTCTTGGATTCGGTACTGATGTTTGGTATTGAGAACTGATTCTTGGCTCTGTTTGGATGCTGCGGATTATTATTAAATGGGAAGCCTTGTGTTGGTTGGGGGGCGTTTAAAAAACGAGGTGGTTATCATTAAAGTCGGGACCTTAACGCTTCATTGAAGGTGGTTATCAATTCAGTGCTTGACAATGTTAACAAGACGGGCTACAGTGATTTGAGTTATGGAATTTCGGTTCCCCGTGCACCTTCTTCAACACAACTCGACCGATGAATCGGATTAGGGAACCGGGTCCACTACCCGTTCTCCTCGCTCTTCAGTTGTCTCGGTATCTTGGATGGAAGAGGGTGAGACTGAATATCAGAGCGTTCGATTTGGATCTTGGAAGGAGGAGCGTGGGACTGAATATTCTTGAAGGTCGCGTGTTTGATCTGTATCTTTGTTGGGAGACGTCTGAGCATATAATCGTTTGTTCGACATGTATTTTTGTTGAAAGAGCGTCAGAATGACTATACGGAGGTTGTGTGTTCGGTCTGTATTTTGATGGAAGAGCGTCATACTGAAGCTCTCTAAAGGTCGTGTTTGATCAAGGCGCAACGCACCTACCACTTCATAACAGTACTTCCAAACACGCTGGAGATGCCTCGTCGTTGGGATTCGGACTGGTTTCTTCACACGCTGAAACGTTCCAAGGAAGTCCGCAGGCCGCAGTTGGGAATCTGTCAATGTTGCCTAGTCCAGCTTAGTTTTCCGAATGGCTTCCTTGAAAATAGGCAAAAGCGTGCAACAGCTATCTGGTGGCTCATCCTTTGGTTTTCAAGGTGGAGCTGAAGGTGAATATGAGGAGATCAACAATCCTTAAAACTCACGCCCAGATCTAAAGATAAGTACTTGCATTCTTATAGAGAGAATTTTAGTGCATGCATTAGAAGAATGATTGATTTTATATGTTCTCTTTGTGAAGAGAATAGGTTAATGCATGTGGTAATGTATATGGTAAAAGGTTGATTAATTTATCTCTTTTCTTGGTTAAAGAAGTACTTAATGAGTCCATGCTTGTATCATTAAAAAACTATGTCCTTTGCATATACTAAAGAAGGGATATTAGGATAAGCTAATGGCTCAAAGAACAGTCATCGTGTTAGGGAGATGTGTTCTTTGTATGTTAGCAAAACTATGATAAATCTTGACCATTGTGTTATATGTTTTAGGAAGAAACATGGACTTGTAAACTAATGGTTAGATCTCTTAGAGAGAGATATGCACCAGTGTGAATAAGCATTGTGAAAAGTAGAATAAGATTTTACTTGAATAGATGTACTAGTTAGTAGTATGTGATGCTTGCTCATGCAGATGAGTAGATGATAAAAGATCATTTTTAGAGGTTGTTTAATGGATTATTGATATTGTAACTAATCTTGTTGCCAAGATTGTTGTCAACAGCATTGACAGGAAAAGTTGGCGGTTGGTGCCAAAGGAAAGTAATGTTTGACATTGGCAGGAAAGGATTATTCGTCCATGCAGATGAGTTCAAGCTGCAGTATTGTCCATTGCTAGAACAATTATGCCACAACGAATGATTGTATGTGGCGGTATGTAAATAAAAGATTACATGAAAATTGTATTAGCTCTTAGCTAGTTATGTGCAGCTTAATGATAATTCATTGTAAAGATTTTAATACGATGGTTAAGGGATGGAATCCCTTATAAGCCATTGAGTGAGGGGTGAAAACCCTCACGAGCGTTTAATAAAAAGATTAAACGTTTGCTAGTTTTCACCCTACGGGGTTTCCAGGGTATATCCGTGTTCTATGGTGTGATTGATGTGATTGCCTTATGTGTTCGTTGATATTGATGGGTCCTTAATGATGATGGTTCTTTATTTGATGTGACAACCATAATGTCTTAGAGCATGATTATCTAACATGGTTAAGGATATCAAGAAATGGATGCATGGATTCATGAGATAGTTTATGTTATTACAGTGATGGTTAAAGGTTATGCAATGGTTATGAAATTTACAGTCTTTGATGGCAATTTACTTGATGTATTAGTAAATGATATATCTAATGGTAACGAAGATTTGTGGAGTTGGGAATTGGTTATTTACTTGTGGTAATTTGTAAAAAAAAATTATAACTCCCTACTTTTACATGCGAGGTTACCGGGGTAAGTGACATTCTTATAGAGAGATAAAAAAAAAAATTCATCTTATTTTTTTTTCATTTTATTAGTAACAAGTTATTTGAATGAAAACCAAAATTACAACAATCCTCTCTAAAAATATTAGAAAAAACAAAATTAGATATATAAATAAAATTATGTGTATAGCTAATTTTTATTTTTTCTTGTAAGTTTGGTAGGACTCCTATTTTCGAGTTTTACATGTCTATTATTCACCACCCTACAAGGTGAGGGTAGCACAAGATTCAAACCCAAGAGGGTAGTACAAGATTCAAACCCAAGGTAGCACAACATTCAAACATTCAAACCCAAGATCGGAGACTTCATTCCACTTGGGATATATGTATAGCTAAAAGTAATCACCAAATAACCTATTTGAAAATTTGATAAAAGAATCATCAAATATATCTTATGTCTATTTTTGAAATCCAACTAACATAAACATTACAATAATATGTTGCAAAAAAGTAAAATCTCTCATAAAAAATATAGAAATAAAAGAAAAATACATATACATAATTGAGATTGCACATTCAAATCACACAATGGATTGATATTCACCATATAAATTAATTTATAGTAGTATGTTAAAAAAAAATGTAAACACTCTCACGAAAAATATAGAAGAGTACCATAAAAAAAAAGTGTATATAAATAATTGAGATTACCATAAAGAAGCATGGATGTACATTCAACTCACACAATAGTTTGATAATCACCATATAAATTAATTATTGTAGTTATGATTTCAGTATTACTACATCTTACTAAGTCTACTCATATTAAATGATTGTGTTGCTAATCATTATATATTCATATTTAATCTTGACTACCTACTATCTAATTTGGATGGATAAAAAGATCAAATGATTTTTAAAATTGGAATTGGTAACAGCTTAAACAAAAGAAAAATTTAGTGATAGGTGTACTACATACTTTTCTCTTTCTGAGCTCTGTTTTCCATTCATACTTTGTTTCTATGGTCTTCTATTTGTTGCAAACCTAAAGGGACTTGTAAATGTTGGGAATAGAGTTCACCCTTCTTACCAACGTCTCCCTTTGACTCTACTGCAGCAGGGGCTCACAAACCATCATTGTTATCCCTTTAAACCAATAAAGCTACATCACATGAATAAAAAAAATTACTGATCGAATACTGGACAGGATGTGTTTAAAACTTTAATATGTGTGCGACTATAAAAACTCTTCACAATTCTTCCATCACTGCAAGGTGCCTCATTGATTCTACAACACTTCGAATTAAACCATGAAGAAAAAATAATACTTAAAGCGGTTGCATGACAGACTAGGTCATAAAAGGGCATGAAACAGACCGAGAAATACATACGAGATATGGGAATCCTTCCGAAATTGTGGAGCCTTTGGAGTTGTGCGCAATTTTAAGAAAATGCAGGAGTTGAACGCAGTTTGGTATTTCTCAAACGAACTAAATTTCGCCAATCTACTTCGACAATCGTTCATCTACTTGTTAACTTGTTTCCACTGCATGTCTATTTTCTTCCTAAGCTCCTGTGGATTTTGCTGAGAAGGCACACCACGAATAAATGTTGGGCAGTGTACGTAGCGCTGGAAGCTCTGGTAGCTAAGTAATGAGCAAGGCGTTAGAAGAGGAAGTGTGAATTTTAAGTTTTAACTCAGATCCAATTGGAAACAAAATGATTCACGATGTGGTGGAAAAAAGTACAAGGAAAATGAATTCCGGCCATGCAGCTCAACCAAAAAAATAAAAGAGCAACCGTAGCACCTCCGTAGCTGATACGACGACTGTGAACCACTGTCACAGGCGTTATAAAATACCATTGTGCAATACCTTGTCAAGCCGCATACGAGCTGAGCGAGGAAGAACTCTGATTGGGTCTCCTGGTATGGATGAATTTCATTAAGATAAACGTCAATATATACAATCTAAATGGTAGCCCTTGGGATTCAGATTCAATGATCTTTTCCTATTCTAATTTATTTACATAAATTTACTAAATCCAAGAAAATTAGGTGTATAACCAAATTTATTTTTTTGGTTTATTTAACTAATATTATTATGATTATTATTTTAATAATCAATCTTAACTCATATTAAATTTTTGAATTATATTCTAAAATTATTTAAAATTTAAATTTATATTATTATATTCTAAAAAGACAGCTATTTTCTTTTTCAACCTTTTTAGTCTCATACATATGACAATTCTATGCATCTATAACATTTTGGAATTTCCCAATACCATTTTTTAATATGAAGTTTGTATGAGTTTATTTTTTTTAGTAATGTTGATTTTTTTTCTCAGTACTTAAAATAGAAAGAGACTTTTGATCTTCTGAATTATGGTTGATCACATTCTTATAATGTTAACTTTCTAGTATATTCTAATTTTTTATCACACCATAATTTCTCCTTAAATTTAGATGTAGTGATATTATTACTCTTATCATTATTCTACAGAGTAACATCTTCCTCATTTACCAAATGATTTAGCCAATAAATGACATCTTATGTCACCTTTGCTTGTGTCACAAGTGGTTTCACCTAGAGTTTGAAGCCAGCTTAGGAAGCCTCTTCTTGTGTCACAAGTGGTTTCACCTAGAGTTTGAAGCCAGTGTAGGAAGCCTCTTTTCTACCATGTGCTTTATCATGTTCTTGTCTATGTTCCCCCAAGTTAGGACGATAAGGGAGCACATGAGTAGGGAGATGTGCAATGGAGACATGGGGAAACACCTGAAAATTGTAGGGAAATTCAAGGGTGATGGGAGAACATTGAGGTCGCTAGAATAGAAGTCCCCATCTATGCATTATAAAAATAAGAATAGTAATGATAAAATCCTTGCAATAAAAACCCACCCCATGCAAATTCACCATTGTGCAATCTAATGAAAACACTATAATCATGTCTATCTTGAAATCATGGAAACTTTTAAGTTTGTTGGATTATGAAAAGGGATATCAAATTCTACTTTCTCCATATGATTTTTTATGAGATTGGAACCATATCTAAAGATCCTAAAATAATTAATGGTAATATTAAAATTTTGAGTAACCTTTTATATCCTTTTATTTTAAGAATCTAATATTCCCCTTAATTACCAAGGTTATATACTCTTACAATCTCTATTTCCTATCTTTGTTCTATTTTCATGGGTTTTGGATAAAAATTATGGGATGGGGTGTCTAGGAATCCCTCTCTAGGAGAGGGGTATGCTCCAACATCCTCATTTTGGGGAAATATATTCCACACACTAAGGAAACATTCTTCCCATGTGTTTCCCCAAATTTTCCCCAAAAGGGGATGTGCTAAAAATGTTTCCTAGGTGCCCCCCCATCCTTATAGCATGGAAATGTGGGGAGTTCACCTCTTACCAAAATGGATGTCTCCCCATGGAACATTGTTTGTATTACATTAAGTACCTAGTCATAAACATACTCTCAAGGAAAAGGCTCATTTCTGTGAGGGGTTTGGAAGGTATATTACCTTTAATGTTAAAATTATAAGTTATAAAATGTTTTTGAATTTACTCTATATTTTTCCATGATTCCATAGAGATGTTGAATCTCAAACTTCATAACCACATATGATAATATGAGTAGTAGGAGTCTCAAATAAGAGCTTCTTCTTATTCTAAAGAAAAGTGTTGATTGATTTACAATTGTTTTCAAGATCATAATAAGCTTTCAACCCTCCATTTATCATGGTCTTACACTATAGTTATTGATTTTTGGATTAATATGGGCCTTATATAGGGCTTAACAATAGTTCCACTAAAACACATGATGAAGATTGATTTCGAGATATTTGTAAAAAGTCACTTCCTCCAAAAAAAAAATTCATACACAAAATTAACATAAGTAATATTTTTAGATTTGATTGTCATAACCTTTGTTTTGTTAGCGTTAATAGTAAGACGCCTACTAAAGCATAAATTCGTGAAATTGTTTAGTCATTTGTGATGTCATAAAGACAACTCACTATAAGAATGATATAATCAACATAAAGAAGAATGATGATGACTATTTCGACTAAACTCTTGTTGACAAAACCTTCTTCTTCCAAATAACTATTTAACTTGTCACCATATAATGTCAAAAGAGTTAGGGAACAAGGAAAAACCTTTCTTAACTCCTATATTACAATCAATTTATGATGACCAATGCTCCATCTTCCTAAACATGGCAATAATAAGTGGAAGCTGAATGTTTTACATTTTAACCATTTTACCCAAATTCAACACAATTGTTAGTGAAATTGCATTATTTAGAGCAAAGATGGGTTTAGTGTCATAAAAACCTTGTAAAATACCCTAATTATACAACTCAAAAATTCAAATATAAAATTCCAACAAATGATGACTAAACTTATTGAAAAACCTTCTAAAAAAATATGCCATAAAAAGAACCAAAACTTCAACATTTAAACTATGTTGATAATAACAAATTACAACATGAATTTTTAAAGAAAATTAACTTATGTGAATTTAATCACCGCACACCTATATTTGTTTAAGAAATTTTTTACTTATTGGATGACTTATTACTAGTGTTATATGAAATAGACAAATTTGCATGGAAAGAGATTATTTGGATAAGGCAACATTTAGAATATGTTGATAATAACAATTTATAACATGAATTTTTAATAATTAATAGTAGAAAATTAACTTATGTGAATTTAATGTGATTTTTAATTATTAATAGTAGAAAATTAACTTATGTGAATTTAATGAAAAAATATTAGTATTATTTATATTAAATCATTTGTTTAAGAAATTTGTTATTTATTGAATGACTTATTACGAGTGTTATATGAAATAGACAAATTTGCATGGAAAGGGATTGTGCGGATAAGGTGAAAGATAATTTCTCCACCCTTTAAGTATGTTAAGTTTAGGTTGGGATATGCTTACATGGGAGAAAAATATACCTACTAATGAGATGTTATTGTTAGAAACGTAGAAGAGAGCAGAGAGCAATTAAACAAAACACACATTGTTATACTTTTATATTTTTATTGATCATAATAGTTACACATATATATAGGACATAAATCTTTGACTTCCACACATCTAGATAATGACTACAACTCATACATAGGAAACAACAACTTCTCGATTGATGCTTGGAAACTCTAAATGACAACTCATGACAACACATGGAAGCATTACTTCCAATACCCTCCCTTAATGCTTACATGGAAAACATTGAAAACACGTATTGCAACAACAAGGATAACCTATGTCTCATTGTTCTTCATGAGAACTCAGGTCCACGCTGGAATCTTGAAAACACTTGTTTCACCACCACTTCTTCAAGTTGTCACTTAGCCTCCATTTAAAACATAACCACCTTTCACCATCGTTTATGAACATTGCAAGATCAACAATATTTACACCTCGCCTCGTCAGGGCTTCTGCGATAAGAGTCATCAAGCAATGAACTACCCTATGGACCAACAACCATCGTCGGATACACTTTTGTCTATCTATGAGTTACTAAGATGGAGGTCTGGATACTGAATGTGTTCCAAATTTGATCAAACAACTTGACCTTACTAACACAAGAATTGATGTTGCGGACACAAGAGCTTCCATTTTAAGAACCACCAACCCTTTTTATAACCCGAATTGAAAGAAACAAAAAACTACTTGACAAAGACATCTCACAACTACAAAATCAATAATCATCAAACTATCAACTGTCATCGAGGCATAGAAAGTCCACATCCCTCCTTAGCACATGTCAAAATTTGTTCATCTGATTCAATCTTTATCTTCGAGTTTTCTCGTCTTCACAAAGCATTTTTTAGAGTTGTCAATACCAACAAACTTACACTCACATATTGAGTTGACCAGACTCAATATGTTCAAAATGCAAACTCCAAAATTTGAGATCATAACAAGATTGCAACAAAAACATCTGATGAAGATATCTCTTCCCTCAAGAAGCGAAAAATTGAGATGTGCCTCCAATTTTAACACTTTTGACATATCACTAGCCACTTGAAACTCCTCCACACCAGATATCAGAGTCAAATCCGTGTAGGAGAATGTATAGTTTGTGGGCATGATTTTGCAAATTTATAATATGACAACGCACACAATTTTGTCAAAACCATCCAAGCATGAATTTGAATCCTTTGAACATTTTGAGCAGATAAGCACAAACAAAAATTTATAGATAGCAAGATAACAGAAGGATCTGACGATGCTTGAATAAGTTGCAAACAACAAACATATCTACACACACAGGATCACAAACAATTTCAAACACTAAAAGTAAACACGCATACATCTATACTAATATGTACAGAAACAATAACACTGAGGATCCCTCACATATTATTGGCCCTCCCTTGAGCGATTCAAGCCTATACCAGCTCTATTACCTTGTTATAAATATAGAAGAGAGCAAAGAGAACAATTAAGAACAATACAAAACACACATCGTTATACTGTTATATCTTTAGTTACAAATATATTGGACATAAATCCCTGACTTCCACACATCTGGAACATGACTACAACTCATACACAAGAAACAACAACTTCTAGATTTACAAATATATTGGACATAAATCCCTAACTTGCACACATCTACAACATGACTACAACTCATACATAGGAAACAACAACTTCTAAATTGACTATGAAAAGCTCTGAATAATAACTCATAAAAACACATAGAAATATTACTTTCAATAATTATCACTTAAATATGAGATATTATCCCTTAAATGATGTAAAACTTCATCCAAATTAAACCACCCTCGAAATATGTTAATTCCAAAACATAAAGTGTATCCTCACCTCTACCCATAAAATTTGTAAACATAAAATAAATTAGTTATGTGGTCTGCAGAACTGTAGAACCGTTGACCATACCCTCAAGGTAACTACAGCAGCCATGGACAACTTATTTTGCCCAATCAGCGACGGCGGTGCATTTCTACACCTAGGACCCTACCCTCAGGGTAACTACAGCAGCCATGGACAACTTATTTTGCCCAATCAGCGAGGGCGGTGCATATCTACACCTAGGATACTCCCTCCATGCATTCCAATTTCAAACTTATCGAGGGGATATTCTTTAAAGCTTAAACATGCAAACACATATTTTATTAAAAGAGGCGGCCTGCTTTTTATTACTATACGAAAACGTCTTCTTTATGTTTTAGGTGCAAGATTATTAAAATTTTAAAATGGCTGAGACTTTACCAGTCATGACAAGTAACAAGTATTAAGCGTATTTATATGTGTGCAACTAGTATACGTTCACATGTCATACAGTACTGGGAGCATCTGAGTTCTTTGTAACATTTTAAAATCTTAGGAGGGACCTTCATATTTGCACACCACAACCGACATTTTCTTGTCGTTTACATCACCTAAGAGGTTGACGAGACTTATCTAATGGATAAATTATCATTTTAATATTATTTTGGACCTGCATTCGCATTAATTAAATACCAAGGGTAAGACTTTCTCAAGGATAGGCAACTGTCATCTTGACCCAGGGTTAACATGATTTTAACTCAGTTACCGTTGTTCACTGGAAGGTTTCACTCGGAGAACTCAAGGCCAATAAATATAGGCTTCATTGTTGTATTAAAATGTATGTTCTATTAAATAAATCTGGAGTGTAGAAATTCTTTCAAAGTGTCTTTCGTCATTCAGTGTATGTGTTTTATTAAATTTGTTGTCAAGTTATTGATAACTTAAATTTTCACAGATTTATTAACCAGATATGTTTAGTGAATTTGCTAATTTGTTTTTGAATGGTTTATGATTTAATTTGATATACTTTTAAATAAAAATATATAATTAGTAAATTGAGAAAGATATCAACTGGAACATTGTTCTCACCATGACCAACAGGGTATTATTACTTTTAGTTTAATTTATTATTTTCAGTTTAACTTAATTCGATTACAGATTTGGAAAATATATTTAGGAGAAACCTGAAATAAAGATGGTCTTTCTTTTCAGTACATTTATTGATTTTTATTTTAAGTAAAATTTTAGGGTAGAAATCACATAAGAGAAATTTTTGGCCAACGTGTTTCGAACCAACAAGTGTGGTTCATCATCAGGACCAGATGAATAGACAAACCATGGCAAAGGCTTAAATAGAAAGCGATGTAGAGAATTTCAAGTAACGGCTATATTTGAACAATTAAAAGCAAATATTATTCAATAATGGCTATATTAAACACAGCTATTTTTTGAAAACATTATTTAAATAATGATATTATTTCTTTAATTTATTAAAAATATTAATAAGTAACGGTTATATTAAACGGCTAGTTTTTGAAAAATAATATTTAAATTAATTTATTAAAGTCAAATATTACTAGTTTTTGAAAAATAATATTTAAATAATGATATTAGTCTATTAATTTATTAAAAATATTAATATGTAACGACTATTAAATTCATTTATTAAATCCAAATATAACTAGTTTTTGAAAAGTAATATTTAAATTGTGATATTATATTTAAATAATGATATTAGTTTATTAATTTATTAAAAATATTAATATGTAACGACTATATTAAATTGCTAGTTTTTGAAAATAATATTTAAATTTATTTACTAAAACCAAATATAACTAGTTTTTGAAAAATAATATTCAAATTGTAATATTAGTTTATTACTTTACTAAAACCAAATATTAATAAGTAACCACCATATTAAACAGCTAGCTTTTGAGAAATAATATTTAAATTAATTTATTAAAAAAAAAATCAAAGTCAAACTTTAAAGGAGGGGAGTCAAAAATTATAAAAACGAGTCAAGACCCTAATCTAGAAAAGATAATTTGATAAATAATTAATGGAAATAAAATAAACTAAATTAAAAATAATTAATGGAAAATTAAATAAAATAAAACAAAAATATATACAAGTAAAAATATATATATATATATATATATATATATATATCCAAAGAAGCATAAGGTGGCTCCAACCTTTAGGCCTTTAAATACCATCCGGAGCTCCCTTAAATTTGTAAAAGACCTATTGGACCCCAACAATATAATGGGTGTTTACATTATCCTGTGCTCTTGTCGGACTCCCTACATTGGTGAGACTGGTCACTTGATTAATCAAAGGGTTCGTGAGCATGTTGTTGACATCAAGCATGGAAGAACCCTCTCCTCTACTTTGGCGAAGCATGAAGATAAATCCAAGCATCACATCTGCATTGAGGAGGCCCAAGTCATTGCTAGGGTTAATCATTTCCATCATTGTAAATTGAGGGAGGCCATAGAAATTGGAAAAAGACAGAATAATTTGAATAGAGATGATGGTTGGAATATTAGTAGAAGTTGGGTCCCTGTCTTGTCCTCCTACTTTTTTAGGCTTCTTTTTGAGATTTATTTTGTTTCTTTGTTTATCTATGTAAGTATTGGCATTCTTTTTATGGTATTTGTTGTTGATTTATTCTTCATTAGAGTTTATTCAAGAATCGGATATTATTCAGAAGTTAAAGTCCAGATTTTAGAGGAATCTATTCATACACTATTTACGTGATACGTTCGGGTGTCTATATTGGTTATTGAAAATATCGAATGGATGTTTTATTTTTTATTTTTTTAATAATATTTTTTCCATTAAATAAAATTTATTATTTAATTAATAAATTATTAGAATTTGTAATTATTTATATTATTAAAATATTTTTAAAATTATTTAATTCACTTTTAAATTTAAATTCTCATCCTATCAAAATTATTTTATCTTAAACTTAAACATTTGTCATGAGTAAACTTGAAATAAAAAAACTATATTCAACATATATTATATTTAATATAAATGTATGCAATTTTTTGAATTCTTTGAAATGCAAAAAAAAATCTATTAGTTGCATTCTAAGGCTAGAGGTTGTGAAGAATTACACAGCCACTCTTTTTATGGTTTGATGGCTAGATCAAGGGTTCCTCAACTCCGCCTTTGCCACTAACATTCAAAATTGTCTTTTAACTTCTTGGTGGCAGCTGGGCCACATTATAATAAAGCTAATCCTTCCACGTTCCTAAAACACATGGAGGAAACCCCAAAAGTCAAGTTCTACATGCCTCATCCAAATCTCACATCCTATAACTTGCAAAAAGAGGTTAGGTTGTCCAACTTATGGAAATCTAGTTTCCCTCCCAAAAAAATTTTATTGTGGGTCGAAAAAAATTGGAAACCCTTGATTGAGGGTTCAATGACTTCAAAATTCTATGGGAAGGGGCTTTTCACATTCCTTTTTGAATTTGAGGATCGTGATTTGGTTTTCCATAGCGAACCTTATTTTATGGGATTCAAGGGGTTATGTTTGGATTGGTGGAGTCTAGATTTTAACCCTGAAAGTGATGCCCTATTCGCAGTCCTTCTGTGGGTGAAATTCACCTTCTTACCATTACACTATTAGAATGATATCATCTTCAGGAATATTCGCAATGCGTTGGGGAAATGTATCAATCATGTTGAGCCCCTGGAGGGGCGTTTTTCGTTTGCAAGGTTATGTGTGGAGGTGGATTTGTTAAGGGCCTCCCTGTAGCCATAACCCTAAATCTAGATAGTTGGTCACATATCCTGGTAGTTGATTACAATAAAATCTATTTTAAGAGCGAGGTGTACCAAGAATATGGCCACTTTGTAAGAAGTTGTAAGCTGCGAGAGGAGGAGAATCAACAAAAAGAAGGAAATGAAGGGGATCAATGGTAGTAGTAGAAAAGCAGAGGAAAACCAAGAGAACAAGGCAATCCACCAAAGCAGTTGAATAGACCAGGAATAAGGAACATCCTCGTCTTCTCCCAAGAAATTCACTATGGATGGAGAAGGAGGATCAAGCAAAGGGCACATCGGAAAGGATAAAAGTTTTGAAGCCTTAAAATCAATAATAAAAGAAGGGGAAATCCTAGAAACATGGGATGAGGCACAAAATGCAAGCATAGAGAAAGACCTTGAAAATCAGGAACTCTCCCTTGTGTTGTGGTTAGTTACCTAACCATTGAGCTTGGTGGATCTAAGACATGAATACTATGTCTCCACTATATGCACATCAACCATAGACTTCCACCGGCATATACATAACAAGCACTTGTATTCTCATGTGCACCACTAATAGAAGTCATACATAGTGACAAACAACATAACTTAGTGATTTAGCCATACATATTAAGTGACCATGCATTTAAGATTTTATTAGAAGTTACTAGGACCTACAACCCCTCCCAATTCATGAGAGAAATCAAGCATGAACCTCTTGATAAGAAACTAGGAATAATGCAATCCCTCCATAAGAATTACTAATTCATGCATAATTGTAACACATAATAATAACATGAAATCATTCATAATACAATAAAATATAAGTAGATACACTTATTTGTATAAATTAATAATTGAAAACTGAGGAAGGGACTCCAACTCTCCTCCTAAATTCATTTTAGTCTTTCTTATAGTTAGCTACCCCCTGCCAAATTTAGAGTCTTAGGAGGTAATTGCTCAAGATTTCTTAATGAGTCAATAAATGGTAAGAGTCAGAGTCCCTTATATCATGTGATTTCTCAATAGCCCCCAACTGCAACACTTCAGTGACTCTCAACCTAAGAAAAAACAACCACATGGGTCCAACCAAAGAATAGAGAGTCTCAGTTCAATTCTAAGTGAAAATTTGTGTAATGGGAGGTTTACTAGCTATATGCATTGTTGTAGAGAAAATGAAACCACTTATTGAGCTAGTTTATCAATGGGTGCTAACACTAGTGTTATTAGCCCCAAGGCTACACTTAATGCTTTATCAGTCCCAGTTAGTTTCTGCATGGTTCAGTCTGCTTATCAGTTTTGTCAACCCAACAAGTTTCAGAGTGGTTTATCAACACCAAAGCTAGCCAATGCTCAAGCGTTTATCAACAAGAAATAGTTATAGCCATCTTAGCTCATAAAGCACTTGAGTCTCACGACCCCATCAAAATCTCTCTAGAAAACAATACACAAGAACAAGCATAAGACTTAGCAAAACAATACACAGACACAAGCACAAGCCTCAGTGAAACATAGGGAATCCATCCCACAAGTGCAGAACACAGACTTAGGAGAAGTTGAATCTTCCAGGAAAATCCACAACACTGGTAAATTCAACTCTACATTTTCTTCTAGTCATTGTGCTCCCTCCTCATCTGTCTCCCTTATTGAATTATGGATAATGCATCATGCACACTTGAATAGCTTTCCCTCCCCCTAAACTTATTTTACCATTGTATGTTAAGCATGTTGACCACACCCATGTATCTGCAAGAATCAAGACTTGTAGGCTCATCCTCCACTCAGGAGGCCCATTCTACCAATTAAATGTCCGCACAACAATTCCCTCCAACCAATAGGGATACATGTGATGAAATAAATGCATGGCTTGGATTTACAAGCAACTTGTCCTCCTCAGTCGTGTGAATCTGTTTCTACTTCCTTAACCAGTCAATATGTTTATGTTTCCACACTATTTACATGAATTACAATTCATAACAAATTTTACAACATGGATTAGCTATAGGGGATATCACAAATTTCTACAATGTGGTCCTAATCTATGCTAATATTGTTGGACTATAGGCCTTTGCCTCAATGGTTGGCCACCCATTTTCTACATATTTTGTCTAATTGCATATGTGTTGTGATTCATATATACCTTCCAATCCAGTATTGAGAGAAAATGTTATGTTGGAATTCTCTAACAACCCTAGGAGATTTGATTTATGGGAAAGATTTTATTTAGGGGGAGACTTTAACACTACCATATCTCAGTGAGAGAGAAAGTTAATATCTCCTATTAGAGACCAATTTCAAGAGAATTTAGAGGATCTTATGCAAAAATCAAATCTGCTAGATATTAAGCATGTAGTAAATAAATTCGCTTGGAGCAACAAAGGAACTAGCCCACGTCACATTGTTATCAAGTTAGATCATTTTTTAATCTCATATTCCTTCAAGAAAATATGGTGAGTTCCCAAATTCTTCCCTGGAACAGTTTAGACTATAAGCCCATTTCCTTGTAAATCTTAGAGAAATCCAACTTTGGTCGCTTTCCTTTTCTCTACAGCTCAACTTGGGAAAAATTGCTTAGTTTCCAGGCCCTAGTTATAGATGCTTAGATGGGATGGGTGATGGGAAGTCTTGTCACAATTTGGAAATAAAAAATCAGGCATTTAAAGCTAGCCATTAAAAAATGGGCACAAGATTTGAACATGGAGCACTAAGGAAAGCTATAGAAATATGAAAAGGAAATGGATTTCTTGTATAAAACATTAGAAAATGGCCCAATCACATTTCATCTATTGCAAGAAGAAAGAATAGAACTTATAGCTTATCACAAAGTTCTCCAAGAAGCGAAAGAAATGTGGCACTTGAAATCATGAAGTATTTGGTTAAAAGGAGGGGATATGAATACCAATTTATTTCATAAACAGGAAAAAATTTGTGTCGAAAAACAATATTAAAGAAATAACGACTAGAGGTAGCATGGTTTCATACTTAAAATAGCTTAACGATGAGGCGATCCTCCACTTCAAGGATCTATACAGCAATAATGACTCTTGCAGCATTGAATTAGAAAGATCAATGTTAGAACATATCCTATAATTTATTATGCCAACAAATAATGAATCACTAACATCGACCCTTTATGAAGAAAAAAATCATCAAGATGTCTTTACATTCAATGTGATTAAGGCATCAAGCCAAGAAAGCTTCTCAGCTCATTTCTAACAATAATTTTGGGATGTCATCAAATATGAATTTTGTAGAATGGTTGGGTATACTTTTAAAAATAACTATATGGGAGGAGGAATCAATTCCTCTTTCTTGGTTCTTATTCCCAAAGAGCTCAATCCAACTAATTTCTCAAGGTTTCGACTAATTCCACTATGGAATGTCTCCAACAAAGTGATATCCAAAATATTGGCCAGCAGGCTCAAGCCACTTATGCCAAAGATCATTTCAGAAAATAATGGGAGCTTCATTCACCAGAGACAGATTTTTTGACAATATAATCCTGGTGCAAGAAGCAATAAATTCCAATATAAATCGAGAGGAAAAGGGAATGATCATAAAATTAGGCATGGAAAACTCTTTTGAATATGCAATTCATGATTTCCTCCTCAAAGTGATGGCAAAGTTTGGTTTTAATTCCACGTTCTTAAATTGTGTTGCACTATGCATAAAATCTTTGGGATTGCTCCATTAATCCATGAAAGTGTGGTTGGGTTCTTTCAAGCCTCTCAAGGACTCCATCAAGGATGCCCCCTTTCCCCACTCTTGTGTTAGAAAATTCACTTAGAAAATAACCTACATCTCATAAATTTTGAGTAAGAATTTCATCAAACACTTTGTCTACACACAAGTAACTACTCCAATAAAATTACTCATAAATATTGCATACTACTAAGTAAAACAAAGGTCTTATTTCTGTTTATTTTTATGGATCTTCTTATATATAATTACTTCATATGATTTCTTAATTTAATATTTCATTCATTCAATTTCATCATAAAGAAATTATGTAGAAGATATTCAACCATAGGCATTAGGATCATAAAGAAACAACCATATCAAGAACACAAGCATTTACCCTAGGAAAATTGACATAGGGGGAAACTCAACAACATTTTCCTTAGAGAACCCATCAAATTCAAAAGAGATACATTGGTCAAGTACAAGGTCAAAATAGACCAACAAGATAGTTAGGTCAAATCTGGGCCAAACTGCCTGCTAGACAAGTTAGGTCTAATTAAAAATTCAGTCTACTTAACCATTAATTTTGGTCTACAACTTGTCATAGCAATTCCGGTTATATACCTTGCCTTAGGAGTTTCAATCTTGTACCTAGCCTCAAAATTTCAGTGAGTCAAATTTGTCCTTGAATATACTGCTTCACTGCCTCAATTATACTTCTTAACTGCCTCAAATAGGCCAAATTACCCACCTCAGACAGATCCAAATTGCTTGCTAGGTAGGGAGGTTGAATGCCTCATATTTATAATCTTTTATTGGGTTTAATGGGTGCCTCTTATGCTGGGGCCGACTTGTTTAGGAGGAGACCAACTTGGCTTATTTTGGAGCCAAAAAATCTTTTCAAAAATTCAAAATTTCTTCTTTTCGCAAATGGCATGAGGAACATGTCATTAATAATTTTATTTTGATTATAGCATGAAGAACATGATTTACATTCATTATTATAGGTGCATTAAGACTAAATATATAAGTCATGAAGATTGACCATAGCTACAAAAATTCAACACTCCCTCTTAGCTAGGATGGTATTCATAATGACTATCCAAATGTTCGAAAGATGACATATTTCTCTAAGAAAAGGTTATCACAAATCCAAGTACCATAATTGGGTCAACAATTGTCAAACATGGTCAAATAATTTACCATAAGCTTGTCAACAATTGTGACACATGGTACAGCGATAACATCAACCATTTACCATAATTTAGATTAGCCACCTATGGTATATCTTATTGTAAATATTTGGATTAATAATCATAATAATTTGTGCATTGTTATGATTTTTTTGAAAAATAAATGTAGTAGCGTAGTTTTTGTTATTGAAATCAAGGATTATGTTTCTATAAAATTTACATACAGAAGTTAGTAGCATGATACATATAAATCATACTATGAAATATTTAAACTAATATTAATATAATATGGAGAAGATTAATATATATCTTTCATTTATGTAACCAAACAAATGTCTCATTGACCATCTCATAATTTGTCTATGTTTTGAACGAGAGGTGAAGAAACAATATTTATTAATGCTTGTTTGGTTTTTCTAAAGTTATCATACTATGTCTAATAACTTTGAAAAATAATGGAGAAGGTAGGAATACATGTTGGGTGTGGAGCCTAATTATCTTCTTTATTTAGAGGTATCGCCGCATTGGACCCCATTTCGTAATGTGGCGGCAATGCTGCCGATCAATGTTCACCGCCAGGGGGTCCAAGGGGGCAACGAGTAAAAATAATTGTAAAATATTCTAATTTCATAGTCAATCTGGGTCATTCATTAGGCGGAAATCTGATGGTAGAAGTTATGTTTAATTTAGGGTTTTTTTCCCTAGAAGGAAACCCCTCGCTATATATAAGGGAATTGTATTGCGACTATAGAGATGTGTATTCTGAGTGAGAAAGAGAGAGGAGATTGTGTGAGAGAGGAGGGAATTACATCGGATATGTTGTAGGTTGTATCTCTTCATTTTGTTGGATAATATAAAAGGAAGGACTGGTTGTTTCTCCATGGACGTAGCCCAAATTGGGTGAACTATGTATATCTATGTCTCTCTTGTTTTATGGGTTTTCTGTGTTTATATTTTTGCAATATTTTATGTGTTCTATTGTTCTGTAATATATAATTTTCTAAAAATTCAAGTACAGTGGAGAAGAACTACTTAGAAATTATATGAAAAGTTCATTGTAAAACCAAAGATTTCAATAAATGATAAAATTAAAGGAGCAGTCAAAACCAAGAGTAAAATAGAAATGAGATAAGAATGTATCATTTATTTGACTTATATATAAATTATTTAGAGAATTGAATCATAAAGAATAAAGGAAGTATACATATAAGAATTTATGCTTTGTTATTGTTAATTTACATGGATGATATTGTGTTATTAAAAATCATAAAGATACTTGTGATAATAATATCATCATTTCATATAATAGTGACACTTTCTTCTTAGCCAATATTATTGTTGTTATTAAACTATTATATGGAAAGAGATAAACATTTTGTTTGTTATCAATCCCACATAACTTTATTTTATATATTCATAGAGCATATAATGTTTGTCCTACTCCATAATCTTATTTGTGAATATAACTGATTATAATGTCTGTGAGCACTAAAGTACTCTGATTTAAACACTCTTTTCACATAAAGTATAGATGGATTAAAATGTCTATGAGCTCTAAAATACTTTGATTTAAACACTTTTCTTTATCCTCATTATTCTCGCATACCTTTCTATAAACGAATATACAATTTTTTTCTATATACATTTCTTTTATAAATACTTTCGGCTTTCGGATGGAGTTCTTCTTATGCCAATTCTTCTTTTGTAAATAATTCTAGATTTATGATGGAATTTTTACAATAGCCTGAAAACTAATATAAGATTCTGACATTGTCTAATAATTTTCAGTAAATACAATCCAAATACAAATTAATATAATACTAATGAATTGTCTAGTACCATAAAACATATAACAAATGTAATAATGAAACATTCCTAAAGGCAACACCAGGATTTTTTTTTTGTTTATTGTAAAAAGGGGTCTAGTGAATATAGCTCAGAAATTCCAATCATTTCTTTATCTCCCATATTCAATTTGGGATTGTAAACTTTAATAAAATTGCATTACTATCATAAACATGATATTCTTGCCACCAAGTATTAATCATTCATATATATAAGGTGTGTCATGGACTTAACATAGGTACATTTCCATGGTATCACAACGTTGTTGGTAGCTTTATGAAATTTCGCATATTACATATGTCATACATTATCACTTATAACATTACAAGTCTCTCGAGACTAAAGAAAAATCTCACCTTGATGGATGAGTTGAGAAGTACAAGAAACCTATCTCTCTAAACACCGTTGATTTTCTCTAGTTCAATCAGACGGATGTAAAGTGTTAGGGTTGGTTGTGAGGTAACTAACTGACCCCAACTCTCCCCCTTTGTTGCTGATTTTCACTTTTTGGTTTGTTTTGAGGGCTCTGCAATTAACCACTTATTCCTAGGTGGTCAGTGGACTCCATTGACAAGTGATAATTTTTCCTTCACTCAATTAAATATTCAATTTCTTATTGAAATTTTATTCTATTTCGTTGCTAGGGTTTGCTCATCTCGATTTTTCCTTTTTGGTGGAATAACGCAGGTTTCCTTCCTTTACTACAACATAATAAAGAAGGACGAGGTGTTTCTAGCAATGATAGTTTTGAGTATGGGCTCGTTTCCATCTTAGACTAGGTTTCTTGTACCCTTTTTGAATTCACCAAAGTGTTAATGATAGGTAATACTCTAACTTATGTCATCCACTATGATCACGGGTCTTTTCTCTCCCATTATTTGTGTTTAGAAATTTGATACGAGGGTTTACTCAAGGGATAATTTAAGTCGTCGTCTGCAGAGTTCCTTCCTCACGTATTTAATGGGTTAATATCCTGGTCCCCTTCTAAAAATTCATGCGGCCTTCATAGTTTACTAACTAGGTCTCTATTTTCTTAAAATAGATATCGACTGATGGTTGCTTCTGGCCTTCCACTAACTAAGTTAGAGGGTTTCATGTTTTCCCAAGTGCTAGCTTCTCTTACAATATTTCATTCTCCCCTTTCAAGTGAAGGTCGTCTAACGTCAATTCTGATAGGATTTACTATAGGGAAAGCCTTTGCATGGCTGTCAGTAATTTCTAGAGTTGTGAATGGTTCCTCTATTGTTGGTCTTGTTGATAACAACTAGGGTTAACT
Organism: Pinus tabuliformis; assembly: GCA_031772625.1. Lineage (NCBI taxonomy): Eukaryota > Viridiplantae > Streptophyta > Pinopsida > Pinales > Pinaceae > Pinus > Pinus tabuliformis. The sequence continues at coordinate 315,300,314 of CM062812.1, forward strand.
TTTATCCTGCAATATTTTAAACATTATTAATGATTTAGTTCTATCAATGATACCTTAGTAAAGAAAAGAATGTGTCTGAGTTCTCTCATAATAACAATTGGCTCCTACACGAATTTTGATCAATTTTCTACCCATAACTTTTTTGTCCTAGTCTTTTTCCTTATGTTTTCTTTATTGTGCTTTTAGCTACATGGAATATGAAATATATAAACTATTTTATCCATGGGGAATTACTAGGGTTATGTTTCATCTAAAAATGTAATTCATAAATTCCCTCTTGTCTCTTTTTGTTAATCAATTTGAATGAGAATCGTGAACATAGATATAATTACTAGCTATTTGTTCCTATGTATTTTCACAACCCAACGTTTTAAGAGACTTATACTCAACTATAAAAGTTTAAATCTATGTTTAATACTTATGTCAATTATTTGAACTTTCATAAGAATGAATGGTTCCTTTATTTAGTTATGTTTCCCAGTTTTTGTCTCTTTTTTTCTTGCCATTAAATTGATATTTTCACTTATAGAATCCTCTTAGAAGGGACTTCTGCTTTTCGTATATGTGTGTGTGTGTGTGCGTGTGCGTGTGTATTTTTTTTAAGTATATTAATAGAAATTAATTCCAGGGTAGCTGGCCCTCTATCGTGGTACTTCTTTCATTTACAAAATAATACCAAATGGCGGGCTGTTCTAGGCTAGCTAGCCTAGACGGCTCCGACCTGGAAATAATCGTAATGCATAATTCTTTGGTTTGACTAGCAAATACAATAGAATGGAATTTCCCTATTTGTCCATAAACTTGAAAGTACTTACTTTGCATAGAGTTATATTTTACAGTTATCCACCACATAAACATACATAAAACATATGGAAACCTAGTAGGAAATGAACAACAACTCAGAAAAATAAGTACACTTACCCATTTTGATCTTTTATATTAGGTTAGCTAGCCATACAATTCACATAAGTAGTTTACACCAATAGTTTCAAGAAGAAATTTAAAGAAGGATTTAATATGCAGAAATACTCTACTAGCATACACAAAACTACTTATCTATTCCATATTCGTTATATGGGCACAAGGAATCACTAGGGAAGGGAGAATGCTCCTCCCAACCATCAAGCACGGTGTTCCACTTGAGCTCCTCCTAAGCTGATTTCCTTTCAGATCAGTCTTTCTTGGACAGAGACCATAGAGGTCTACGTGGAAATTCCACAGGACCCCAACCAACTCAAGAATTTATTGCCCACAACTTTCACATACTCATAGGTCTGTATAGAAATTCCACTGGTCACAACAATTTCTCTATCACAGTGTCCTGCCTTACCTCAACAATGTCCTACGTGAGGTAATAAATTATATTCTCATCATTATTAATTGCCTTAGGTTCCCTTTCCACCCGCTTGGATCTCTTTTCCTAGCTGAGATATTTATCCCTAAGGAGAGGATTAATTGCCTAATAGGTGAACCGGCTTTTAGCATTTCCACCTTCTCGTAATTCCTTGGCTAACAATAACTAATCTTTGTAATTTAATTAAAATAAAATATTCATGTCTCACATTACATATAACATTCTATTATCCCATACTCTGCCAAGTTATTTTAGTAGAAATAATTAAAAATTTTACTATTCATTGAGGGGTATTACATCTTCGCCCCCCTCAAGCGAAACATCATCATTGGTGTTTCATGGCCTCCAAACATCCTTAAATAGACATTGCGCATAAACTTCTCATCGTACCAGGTAGCCTATTCTAGATAAAGTGTTTATTTTGAATTTTAACATGGGTGATAATTTTCTTTTGTAATCATTATTTCTCCCCATTTAAGAGTACCTAGAAATTCATCCAGGAACTCTCCGTCTGTTTCGATCTACATTCACAATCATCAAAGTTGTCATTAGTTACCCATAAAGTGTTGTTTAAGAAGCATATACATAGGCATTTCACACTTTATTACATGCACCATCAATTATTTATGTACCCAACAAGAATCACCAACATGCATCACCTGACAAGGGAGAGAAACTTGCACTCCACGGGAGTTAGCAACATCATTGTAAACTTATCAACAATAGGAATAAATTATTTTTAATTATTTAATGACGATGTCAATAAATAAGAATCCCACTGTGTGGTTCTACTGTAAATTCCAGACCATGGAAGTACCAATTCCAATTTAACTAATCACATAAAGATAATAATATTTCATAAACTATTTATTATTCTTGTCTCTTACAATAAATTTCAACTAGTGTTCTGTTGTACTTAGTAGCATTACTATGTTTCCATTTTAATTTCAAATGTGCATTCGTCATGCATAAGTAAGTTTAGGATAACTTCCTTTTGCATACTTTGTTCAAGCCGGCTACATTGCTATCTCTTCGTACAATTCTGGCCCTTGTCATCCTACATTACAAGTTATTAATGAAAGTTATAGGAAAATTTTCTTCCGTGAACAGTAATAAAATTTCCCCATTTTGTGCTCAAGCGTACTTTCTAACTCACACTCACTATGTTACTCTAGTATAATATTTTTTTTTATTTCTATATTGGTTCATAACATATTACTCACTTCATTCAACAACAAGTTATTTTGCTACCTTTGACATTTAAGATCTTGTGGACGACAATTTTATTCCAATATGAGGATAACTAATTATCTTATTATACCATTCACATAATAATCATACTTGTTATCATCATTTTTTTTAAATCTAAGAAATATTTCCTTATGTAGTCTCCAGGATGGCTCACCACTAATAATCTTCCCTTTAGTCACCATTATACAATCATGATATGAAATAAGTCGCAACCAAACATTACCACTCACTTCAACTAACCACTTCCATGGTGGATATTATCTTTTTCCTTTAAGTGGACCTAATTTTTGTCCACATTAATTATCAATTTATTGTTTAATTCAATTGGTTTTCCTTATCTTATTATTTTCCTTCTAATCTTCCCTAGTAGGCCATCGAGGCTAGAAGCACAAGGTAATAATAAAAGGAACCATTGTGACTATTCAAACACACAACGTGGAGTAGTACAAGCATGTTTAAATCAACAAAAGATGATAGGAAATTTACATCACCAATATCACAACAATATTCTGACTCACCTTACCTGCGATTTTTCTCAACTCTCTTCTAGGGTTTATATACCTATCTATTTTGTAAATTATTAGTTAAAGTGTCTTGAGGTTACATGGGGTGCCTCCCCTTTGCATCTTTCATGCCTGTCAGCTATCTCAGCACATCATATTAGTGTGGATTATCTTGAAATAATGATTTGGTAAGCATATATTCATTCTAGTTAATTCATTAACAAGTCGTCATTTGTTTCTATAGAAGTCATTTGAAGTTCTTCAAGGTACTTATCTAGGGTACCATTGATTGGCGTCACACTGCATTTTCCATGCTAGCAGTTTATGCATCAACATGCATAACTAACACTTGTGCTAATATGCTACCAACATTCTCTTTATTATAGCTTTAAATCTTACTTAAAGTTATATGCTACATTTTCTTAGTTACCTTTCTCAACTATCTACCTGTTTCTACTCACAATTTTTTGTTTTTACCTATATCCCCATCAAATCTTCAACTTTCCTTAAAACAATTGATATTTTTTTAATGAGTATTCAATGTACACATTCATTATTGTGTGCATGTTATCAGGCATATTTCCTAGGTTATCTTTTCTCCAATTTATGCTATTTCTCAAAACTTTTAAAGCGAAAGCATCAACAAACAATGACCAAGTTAGAGTTTTTCTCTTGTAGCTTATAGTTATACCATTTGGTGTTTACTTGTATATATTTTCTATAGTTATACTAGGTTGCTCATGAAATCTAGCCTGCACATGTTCATATTTGTCTTGTTGTACTAGCTCAGATCAAATGTTTAGTTATCGGAAGCACAATTAACATTTATATCAATTAATCCTAACACTTTTTCCATCTATATTTCCATTAGATTTAATCTTTATGAACGGGAGGTGGTTACCAATTAGCAACTTATTCCATAATTCGGTACCATGAGTTTCTAACTCACAACAAATATTGAGCCCCTATGTTTAACATCTACATGAAATTCAAAAGCTATCTAAATTCATTTTCTATATTTTTGGGCATGGAATTTCCTTCTTTGTGGATTCCCATATTCTTCAAAATGGCTCTAATCTTGCTTACTTTATACTCACTTACTAAATTTAGTACAAAATTGATATCTTTCAAAGTATTAGAAATAATTATTTTGAGATGCTTCTAAGTTTATTTAGTACCTTGAGATAATCTCATATACCATTACCATATCATTTTCAACTTAAAATCTCAAATATTCTTTTCACTTCACTATTACAAAACTAATCCTCTTTCAAACACAAGTTACTTGATAATTATCATGACTTAACTTCATTTAGATGGGTTTTAAACAAGAAATTGTTCCCAATTATTTGACTTTCGCAACCTTCCATGCAAACGATTTTCATAGATTATTTTACCATCGTAACCTATTTTTGGTGACCCTCTTGATGAAAATATTTTCAGCGAAGCGGGTTCTTTATTTTACCACTTTCCTAGCACTCCTAAAATCCAAGCTTATTCGTAATGGCTTGATAATACTGGATTGGACTTGTTCATACCTAAATTATATAATTATATATATATATATATATATATATATATATATATATATATATATATATATATATATATATATATCTTATGGTACCATCTATAACATTTTAATAAGTATTAATCTCATAAATTATTCGTGGAAACATTTTTTTGTGAATTAACACAATGGTCTTGTAACGGGAAATTATCATGCAAATGACCTTAAATTTATTTTTTTTAAGGTGATTTTATATGTTATTCCTTTCCTTCTCTTTTAACATACCCATCATAGATTTTAAAATTGTTTAATAGGATGAGATTTGATTCCTTACCCATATACTTCTCTATTGTTACAGGTCATAAACTTCTTTCTTTTACTTATGATATAGAGTGGCAAAATATGGTTCACAAATTAACATGTGCTATTAAATAAATATCTCAAACAATTGTTTGTTGCTCTAAGTGCCCAACATATCATTTTTGTACGTAATAATTCCATCAATATTTTATAAATAAAGTTATACATAGATATTTATTTCAATTCACTCATCATTGATTGTTCTTAATTGGTGTTTTTTTCCCTCAATTCTATATTTTTTTAATACAACATAGTAAATATGGATTGAAGTTTTTTGCCCTTCTAACTCTACTTTACTAAGGGACACAACATATTTTATTATTATTTACCCTTAATCAAGCCACAGTTTAAACCCTTCAACTCTAATACCACCTTAAATATTACTTAAAAAACACCACACAATTATTTATTTATTTATTGTAAAAAAAGGTCTAATGAATACAGCTGAGAAATTCTAATAATTTCTTTATCTCCTGGATTCAGTTTGGGACTATAAAGTTTAATAGAACCACATTACTATCATAAGCATGATATTTTTCCGAGCAGTACAAGACACCTGTCTCTACGAAAACCGTTGATTTGCTTTAGTTCAATCAGATGGATGTAAAGCGTTAGGGTTGGTTATGGGGTAACTACCCCACACCAACTCCCCCCTCTGTTGCTCATTTATTCTCTGCGGTTTGGTTGAGGGTTCTGCAACTACCCAGTTATTCCTAAGTGGTCGGCAGACTCTTTTCACAAGTGATAATTTTTCCTTAGCTCAATTAAACATTCAATTTCCTATTAAAAGTTTCTTTTGTTGTGTTGCTAGGTTTTTCTCATCTAGATTTCTCATTTTTGGCGGAATAACACAGTTTTTCTTCCTTTAATATGACACAATAAAGCAGGACGAGGGTTTCTTTTTGGCGATGTTGGTTTTTAGTATTGGTTGGATTCCATCTTAGACTGGGCTTCCTGTACCATTTTCGACTTCACCGAAGTTATGTAATCCACTGTTATCATGGTTCTTTTCTCTCCCCATTTTTTAATGTTTAGGGATTTGATACGAGGGTTCCAGGGTGTTGCCTTGTGTTTTTTTACTGTGCTTTCAGTTACGGGGTATATGCAAAATATAAGCTATTTTTTGCATGGTGAATTATTGGGGTTATGTTTCTTCTAAAAATGTGATTCAGAAATTCCCTCTCGTGTCCTTTTGTTAATTAATTTGAACGACGATCGTGAACATAATTTTTGTCAGTGTATGTAGACAGTTACAAGCTATTTTGTTCCTATGTATTTCTGTAACCCAACATTTAAAGAGATTTTCACTCATCTGTACAAGCTTGAATCTATATTTAATACTTACGTCAGTTATTTGACTTTTCACTCAGGATGGATTTCACTCAGGATGGATGGTTCCCTTATTTCAGGTATGTTTCCCAGTTTTAGTTTTTGTCCCTTCTTTTCCTGTGGTTAAATTGAGATATATAGGATTACAGAATCCTATTAGAAGGGACTTGTGCTTTTCGTATGTGTGTGTATATTTTTAAAGTAGATTAATAGAAAAATTATTCCATGCTAGCTAGGCCAGCCAATTCTATCGTCGAAATTCTCTCATTTATAAACTAATACCAAATGGAGGATTGTTCCAGACTAGTTGGCCTGGCCGACTCCGTCGTGGTTAGTACTAACCATAATGCATAAGTCTTTGGTTTGACTAGCAGATGCAATAGTTGTTCTAGACTTGCAAAACTCTTTGGTTTGACTAGCAGATACAATAGTTGTTCCGCTCTAGCTGGCCTGGCTGGTTTGATATTTTAGATTAGGTTATCTCACCATAAAATTCACGTATGTAGTTTATCATAAAATTCACGTAAGTAGTTTATAGTAATAGTTTCCAGAGAAATTTCATCAAGGATTTAATCTGCAGAAAGATTTTACTAGCGTACGCAAAAATACTTATTTCTTCTACATTAGTTAGATCCTTACGGGAAATCATAGGGAAGAGACTGCTCCTCCCCACCATCCTTTCTCTATCTCTTTTCTAAGGAAGAGAGAATGCTTCTACATGTCACAGGTCTACATGCCACATGTCTACATTAATGGTCCATTAATTGCCTAATCCCTTCAGCATTTCCACCTTCAGGTAATTCTTTGGCTAACCATAACTAATATTAGTAATTTAAGTAAAAAGAAATATTTATATATATAGCCTTATATGGTTTTCTATTAGCCCATAGCCTACCAAATTTTTTTTTCCCATGGAAAAAGTTGTAATTTCTATCGATATAAAGAAGAAATTACATTTTGCAGATGCCAAGTGCATATTCATATGGAGGTAGAGATGCCTGACGAGTTCATAAGCTTTTGACCAAAAAGAAAAACAATTATGTCTCTACGTAGGGAGTCTGTTGACTGCTATACTATGATTATACTAGTTTGCGGCTATAGTAAGTATGATCAAAAATCTATTCGGCTCTTCGCAGAGAGCACTAAAACTTTAAGCATCCAAAAATGAGTTTGTAACCAGTACCAAGTTGTAGAATATGTACAGTAAATACAAAGATAGTCTATAATAGGTGTGGGCCTTATAGCCCATTATCTGTAAGATCATCAAAAGGTCTGTGGTAATGCTGGTAGAAGGTCCCGTCGATCTCTTCCTGTATCAACCAGTCATTTCCTTGTCTATGCGCTGCCTCTTTGGATAGTTGATCTGCCCCTGTATTTTGTTCCCTGTAAATGTGTTGACAGACAAAGGAGTCAAAGGATGTAATCAATATTTTAGCTTCATCTAATATATGCCTCAATGAAAATGCATTGCAATGAGATGCATCATTCAACCAGTTGCAAACGATTTTAGAATCGCCGAATAGCTGCAGGTGTCTGCATTGTTTTTGCAGTGCAAAGTGGATAATATGTTTTGCTGTGCATAGTTCAGCAAAGTTATTGGTTCCCCTGCCTAAATTAATTTGGATCTTGAAGCAATGATTTTCATTAAGATGAAGGATGGCCCTGCCCCCACATCCCGCCTCCTGTGCAGAGCCATCAAAGTAAGCCCAGGGCTTAGATTTGTCAATGGTTTCAGGTCTGATGGTGCGTGGAGGGGTGCTGGAATCTTCGGCTGGAAGCAAGTCAAAATCAGCGATGGTATGGAGCAAGATGGCAGGCCAATGGGGGGATCTATGGTTGAATATAGAATGGTTGTGAGCAATCCATAGTGCCCAACATACAAGAAGAGGCATATTTGTGGTTTTGCCTTTGTGATTTTGACACCATGTATTCCAGGCATCCATAAGATTGAGCCCATGCCAGTTTTTTAAGGTAGGATAGTGAGCAATGATGGAGTTCCAAAATTCCTTTGCTGTGGGGCAGTTTAGAAAAAGGTGCTCTGTGCTTTCTTCATCTCTGTGACACAGGTGGCACCAGAAAGGGCCATAAAACGATCTCTTCATCAGATTAGTCCCGGTAGGAATCTTGTCAAAAAGGATGTTCCACATCAGTAAGCGAGAGCAGGGGGCTGCCTTGAGCTTCCAGAGTATTTTCCAAATTGGAAGAATGTTCTGAGGCTTGTGTGGTTCCATTAGCCTTATATAACCCTGTTTCGGGGAGTATACACCGTGTTTGGCAAAGGCCCAGATTATCTCATCCGGTCCATCAGTGAGACGGATGTGTGCCTGGGTAAGGGCATCCGTATAGTCCTGCCATTCATGCTGCCACTGAACCGGAATGTCCAATTCACGAGCCGATATCCATGCCTGATGAAGAAAAGAGGAGTTGTTGTTGTCGCCAATGTGCTTGATGTGGGTGATACCCCTGCTGTGTAGATACCTTATTAAGTCTGCAGATAGTCTATGAGCATTGCCACAGCCTACCCACGGATCCAAACCGATTCGAACAACATTGCCCTCCTTGATACGCCATGTGATGCCTTCTCGCAGGAGAGGTAGTGTACCGATGACCGCTTTCCAGATATTGGATATGTTATTTCTCGTTCCATGCTGCTGTCTGAACCAGTCCATCAGGTTCATAGGCCAGATATACTTCACATGTGCAACTCGGGACCTTAGACTGTTGGTGGTAATAAGCTTCCAACCAAGCTTAGCCGCCAAGGCTCTGGAAAAAAGATCAAGCCTCTTGATGCCCCATCCTCCCCATCTCTTGGGTTTTGCAATAGTGTCCCATTTGACCCAGGAAAAAAGCTTGCCTGGTTGATTACCCTTCCATAAAAATCTGCAGCATATACTCTGTAATCTGTTTAGAATACCTTTTGGTATCCAGGACAGGGTCATCCAGTAGACTGGAGTTGCTTCAATCACCGCCTTGATGAGGATCAGTCTGCCTGCCCGAGATAGGTATTTATGGTACCATATCTGAAGTCTCTTTTCCACTTTTGCAACAAGCCATGTCCAGTCCGCTATCCTGTATCCGAGAGGCTTTAATCTAAATCCCAGGTATTTTATACCCTCTACCAGATTCAGAGAGGTAAAAGGAAAGCGCTGAGATGTGTATGTGATCTCATGTTGTGAGCAGCCAACTGTAGTGATCGTGGATTTACTATCATTTATCACCATCCCTGTGGCTTGTTGAAATAGATTGAAGATGTTCTGGAGGGCCGTGGTATCCCCAATACTGCCATTTAAAAAAATGAGAATGTCGTCAACAAACAATAGATGAGTGAGGAAAAAATTCTCAGCTATTTTGATGCCTGACAGGTGATTTCTATCGCGAGCAGATGTAATAGTCCTACTTAATCCTTCCATTATAAGTAAGAATAGTAAGGGCGAGAGTGGACATCCCTGTCTGAGGCCTCTCTCCGAATTGAAGAAAGTTGTAGCTTCCCCATTAAGTAGCACACTGTAAGATACATCTGTTATACAGCTCATTATCCATTTGATATATGCAAAAGGAAATCCTAGGTGGGTCAGCAGTAGTCTGATGTAGAGCCAATTTTCTCTATCAAAGGCCTTGGATAGGTCCACCTTAAGTATCATACCTTTCTGCTTTTTAATTTGCATGGTGTGGAGGAGTTCCTGCACTGTAGCGATAGCTTCATGTATCTGTCTGTGGTGTAGAAAAGCAAACTATTCAGATGATATATGTCGAGAGAGGATAGGCTTCAGGCAATTAGCGATGATCTTTGCAATAATTTTATACAGACAATTACAGAGGGAAATGGGACGAAAATCATTGAATGAGGCGGGATTGTCAGATTTCGATATGAGGGCTATGAATGTGGATTTGATGGCCGGAGATATTCTGCCACTCCTTCTACAGTTCTCCATAATCTTGAGCAGGTCATTACCAAGGATTTCAAAGAAAGCTATGTAAAAATTAATGGTCCACCCATCTGGACCAGGGCTCTTATCTTTTTTAAACCATTTTAAGGTTGCCTCCAGCTCTTCCATTGATACTTCCATCAACAGATCCTCTGTGTCTTCCTGTTGTACGAATCTGGGGAAATGTTCAGCCACCTGCATGATCTCCAAGATGTTCACAGCTCTAGGAGCTTTATACATGCTCCTGAAATTCTTTATAGCTAATCTAGCCAGATCCCTCTGAGATGATACTGAGTGTCCTTATTCATCACGCAATTCCCAAATAGTGTTGATGGCTTTGCAACCATTGGAAAATTTATGAAAGAACTTTGTGCTATCATCTCCTTCGGTGAGCCATATTGCCCTACTCCTGAGCCTCCAGCGTTCTTCCCTTTCCTTCAGAATTTGTGAGCACTTCATGATGTGGGAGGAGTAGAGTTCTTTGCTTTCTGGTGTAGGGAAGGTACCGTTAGATGTGTCCTCATGCGCAACAATGGCCCTTTCTGCCTCCCTCAGAGAGTTGTCATCATTCATACGCTTTTGATGAGCCCAAATTTTAGAGATCCTCTTTAGTTCAGATAATTTCCTTATATAGCCTTCAGTATGATCCTCTCCATCCAGGATGGGGTTGGTCTGCCAAAAGTTGGTTACCAACTGTATATACGAAGGGTCTCTTAGCCAAGAGGCATTAAATTTAAAGGGGCTCCTGATCTTCTGATTTGCATCGGCCATTTCCAAGAATATTGGTCGATGATCTGAGATGCCTCCAGTCCCAACCCATTGACGAATGCGGGGGAGTCTGCTAAGAAGAGCTTCCTTGATGAGAAATCTATCAAGTCTTCTGGCCAGACTGTGATCTCCACTGCGATTATTAGTCCAAGTAAACTGAATCCTGGCCGAAGGAATGTCCACCCACTGATGTTCCTCAAGTAGGTTAGAGATAGTATCAGATAAGCAGTCTACCTGGGCCGAGTGTCCCCAAGATTCGCAGAAGCCCAGCGAAAAATTTAAGTCCCCTCCAAGAATGATGTTGTCTGCCTGTAGGAGGTTAGAGTCCAGTAAGGTTCTCCAATAGTTTGCCTTGTCGGTGCAAGGACCATAAACATTCAAAATGCGAATTTCCAACTCCATAGAGTGGGCAAAAATATCCAATCCTATGAAGCCTCTGCCTCCCCAAATATTCCTGATCTCCATAGCTTTGTTGCTTATCCCAATAGCAGAACCCCAAGATCTCCCAGACGCATCCAATGCATGGAAGGTCCAATTAGGCAGCCAGGAATTAAGTGTGTGTATTAGAGGTTCAACTAAATAGAGAATTTCTTGTAAGAAAATAATGTCTGATTGAGACAAGGTGAGCAGTCTTCTGAGCTTTATTTTTTTGGGCATGCTAGCAAACCCTCCACAGTTGAATGATAGCATCTTCATGTTGGGTGAAATTGCGGGCCATTCCTAGCTCTAAGGGCCCTGAAGAGCAACTTCTTCACCCGCGGTATGTCTGGCTTTTGTGAGGCGAGAAGGTCAGCCTCTTGAGTTCTTATGGGTAATAGGGGTAGCCTCAGTGTCTAGACCAAATGCATCGAAGCATCTTTCCTTCGATCTAGAGTGGAGTGAGTACCAGGGAGATACGTAGGGGGAGGGGATGGAGTGGGAAGGGAGGGAGGTAGATGATAGGGATGGAACACAGGGGGATGAAGCGAGAGCGGCGAGAGGGAGGGAGCAGGTAAGGGAGGATGGAGGGGCAAGGACCTGCGAACTAAGGGAACCCACAAAGGTAATGAGCGCCGATAGGGGGGAAGATGTGCAATTGATGGGATTAGATGCAATAACTTCAGATATGCAAGACACAGGAGGAATGTGTGAGGATGATGAAAGTAACATACTCGGCGTCGAGGAGTCCTCCCGATCAGGAGCGATGCTTGCTGGAGGTGGCGATAGAGGGTGTGTATCTGAGGTGCCCTTTACTGCGTCCGCATTATCAGGAGTACCATGGGACTCCCCTGCATCGTTGACTCGCTCCTCCTGACTGTTTTCTGAATTTTTCCGAGAGGGATTTCCTTTGGGATGTTCAGTCTCCAAGCCCTATGCATTATCCCTGATTTTCTGGAGGAGAGGACAATCCCTGTATAGGTGCCCCACTTTGTGGCATCTGCGACAGCGATACGGGATACCTTCATAGTCAATGATCTGTTTGCGTGATGTGTCCCTCCATTGAATAGTAATGAATTCCTGTAATCCACCCCTGGTGTCTAGATTAATAAGAATCCGAGCATAAGCCATCATGCCTGTGTGCTGGTAGGATTTGTCATAGTCCATGTAGGAGCCTATCGCATTGCCAATCCCTCGGAAGATGTCTTCTTACCAGTATTGCAGGGGAAGTCCTGGGAGTCGAATCCAAACTGGTCCAATGCCAATCTGCTCAGTCTCGGGGTCAAAGAGGGGCATTCGTCGCTTGAGGAGCACCAGGGCGTGTTCAAAATGCTAGTAAGAGGACAATAACCAATTGGTGTGGTCGGCACGAGCGAATCTCAAGGCGAACCATCCCCTCACGAAAGTTTGCACGAAGGGAATGTCCACCAGATGGTGACCCCATACCTCCGTTGCCCAGGTCTTCAAGCAAGCTGTTGTGTAATTCCGACCTCTAATGCATCCAACTAGTACCCTGTCAGCGAAGTCCATGGTCTCTCCCCATTGAATGTCCTCCTCTAATCTGAGAAAGATGTCGTCCGCCTTGGATTTGAAACACTTGTACTTCTTCTTTGGTCCTAGAGGGGGAGGCTGGTTATGAGACCAGTTCAGAGGAGGGGCTGATACAACCGGGTATGATGGTTAGGGTTAGACGAGGATGGGTAAGTGACACCCACAGTGACAGGGAGGGAACCGGCGAGCAAAGGAACTGCGGTGAAGCTGCCAGACGGGGGGGTGAAGGAGACTTGAGAGGTAAAACCGGCCAAAACAATGGGAATCAAAGGGGGGGGGCAAACAGCCGGGTGAATGCTCCAGACACCGGGAGGTCCAAACCAGGGTTTGGGTTCAAACAGCCAGAAACAAAACCAAGGGTTGTCAGGGAGTGGGGGGGTAAAAAGCGATGGCCAGGTGGGAGGGTCATCTGGGAGGACCACAGGATGTAACCACGATGGTTCCGCCAAGGAATATGAGGGGTAATGCTCGGTGAGGCCAGAGTTGTACATACCTTCTGATGTGGAGAAAGAGGAGCACCAAATGGAGACCCCCTCCAGCGGGTCTTCAGAGTAATCAACGGCTTCAAGTTGCTCCATGATGCCAGTTGCTTCTTGGAATGGTGGACACCTCGGATAGCAGGAAAAACTGGAGAGAAAACAGTGCCCAGGGAATGGACTGAGTGCAGTAGGTAAAGCGAACCGTCTGTGGGTTGTCAACCGGGAGATAGCGGCACAACGAAACCCCCTCAATATCCCAGCAGGTCAACCAGCTCGAAGCAAGGGTGTAAGGTGACGAACGGGCACAATAACTAATGGCGGAGGTGCAGGTTAACGGTAGCTCACCATGGTTACTGTGACCTGCAGAGAAACCTGAAACCCTAACCCAAACCCTTGCGAACTGCCTCCATTTTTTCTCTTAGAGACAAATATTCCCTCTCATGCATCCAGATTCATCTACTGCGATCACATTGACTCAAAAGGATGTTGAAGGAAATGAACAACTCATTTCTTTCATGAGTTTTGGCTTACAAGGGTCAAAACTAAACTATCATCCATAGTCTACCAAATTATTTTAGTAGAAATCACTAAAAACTTTAATATTCTCCTAAAAATGTTACAAATAAATAAATTAAAAATAACTAACATAAATAATAAATTTATAAACAAATTTAAAAAATATAATTTTATATAATGAAATTATAAACAAACTTGAAATGAAATAATTAAAAATTTTACTATTCACCTAAAAATGTTACAAATAAATAGATTAAAAATAACTAACATAAATAATACATTTATAAACAAATTTAAAAAATATAATTTTATAAAATGAAATTATAAACAAATTTGAAAAATATAATTTAATATATGTTGCAAAATTATTTTATTGGATAAATATTTAAATTAATTAATAATAAAGATGATATAGTAAAACAATTTTTAATATAAAAAAATATATACAATTTTTTGTAATGATTAATTAATTATACAAAAAATAATTATAAACACAAAACAAAAAAACATAGTTTAAAAAAAATATTAAAATAAAAATTATAACTTCTAATTTGTTATATACATAAAAAAATATAATTCAAATACAATCAATTTAACATATTCATCTAGGTTTTAAAATTCAATTTTTTTGGTTATTTTAAAAATATAATTAAAAAAATTATATATGATTTTATATAAAAAATTAAATTAATATAAAATTAAGGAAAAAATTCTCTATAAAATAATAAGGAATTTGTAATCACCGAAAATTTATAAATATACTATATATATGAGAATGATAAATAAATAATATTTTTAAAAATTTAAATACTAACATTGCAATATATTAAAAATGTAACTTTTAAAAAAACTTAAAATTGTCAAAGGAATTAGTTCTACCGATATGGTTCATGATTTGTGTTCCAAGTAGCATGGGTTCAAGTCTCTAGAGACATGTTGGCTCTTTGTAACATTTTTGAAATATTGGCTCTACCTAATGGAATAGTGGAAGTCTACTCGAATGTACTTGTTACTTAAAAAAAACATAAAATGAGAATCTGGAAACCAAAATAACGATTATTGGGAATGAGTTGGGAGAATCACTTGGGACTCAAAGGAGAACCAATTGTTGGGAGAATCGGTTGGGACTCAAATTATTGGATTATTGGGAATTAATTCGGAGAATGGGAAATTATTGGATTATTGGGAATTAATTGGGAGAATGAGAGAATCAGTTGGGACTCAAATTATTGGATTATTGGAATCAATTTATGGGAATATGGGACTCAAATTATTGGAATATTGGGAATCAATTTATGGGAATTAGGGGAATGTTGGGACTAAAATTATTGGATTATTGTATTATTGGGAATGAGGGGAATGTTGGATTATTGGGAATCAGTTGGGAATCAATTTATGGGAATCAGTTGGGAATCAGTTTATGGGAATCAATGAATTTCACTTGGGACAGTTGGGAACAGTTTATCAGTGAAATTCACTTGTTTCACTTGGGAGAATCAATTAGGACTCAGAGTATTGGATTATTTGGGAATCATTTTATTGGGAATGAAATTCACTTGGGACAGTTGGGAATCAGTTTATGGGAATCAGTGAAATTCACTTGTTTCAATTGGGAGAATCAATTAGGACTCAGAGTATTGGATTATTTGGGAATCAGTTTATTGGGAATCAGTTGCGAATCAATTTATGGGAATTAGTTTATAGAACATGAAATTCAGTTGGGAGGATCACTTGGGACTCAAATTATTGGATTATATTGGGAATCAGTTGCGAGAATCAATTGGGACTCAGATTATTGGATTATTGGGACTCGGATTATTGGATTATTAGGAATCAATTGGAATCAATTTATGGGAATCAGTTTATAGGACAGGGAATTTAGTTGGTTTATAGGACAGAAAATTCAATTGGGAGAATCAGTTGGGACTCAAATTATTGGATTATTTGGAATCAGTTGGGAAACAGGAAATTCAGTTGGCAATTAGTTTATGGGAATTAGAGAATAGGAAATTCAGTTGGGAATCAGTTTATGGGAATTAGAGAATAGGAAATTCAGTTGGGAATCAGTTTATGGGAATTATTTTATAGAACAAGAAATTGAGTTGGGAATCAGTTTATGGGAATTAGAGAATAGGAAATTTAGTTGGGAGAATCACTTATTGGATTATTGGGAATTGGTTGGGAATCAGTTTATGAAACAAAGAATTCATTCAAACCTTTAGAGGAGCTTATTATTATTTATGCACCCACTTCAATTAATGATTCCTATTCCATTCTTCTCTTTCAAGTCTCAATAACTAATCATTCAAACCTTGATAGAGGAGCTTATTATTATTTCAGCACCCACTTTAATTGATAATTCCTATTCCATTCTTCTCTTTTAAGTCTCAATAACTCCAATACCTTGGTGATGGAAGTTGTATTAACATAAGAGTGACATAGAATTTTGCTAAAAAAAAACTATTATTTATTGAGCGATGAACCACACTGGTTGGTTCGAAACGCGTCGACAAAAGATTGGTTATGTGATTTTGCCGAAGATTATCTAAACAATGTTATGGATCACAGAAGTCTAAATTCCTTAACTATTATTTCATTATACTTTAACACACATGTGGTGAAGATAAAAGTAAAACTTTCAAAATATGAATCAATGAAATTATTACAAATTGTTTATATATATATATATATATAATATATTAATCAAAACTCAACTAATAATTAATAATTAATAATTAATTATACCAAGAATCTTACTTCCATGTGAACTATACTAATAATAAGTTTAAGAGATTCTTACTTCCACGTGTGAGCTAATATACCAATAATAAGTTTAAGAGATATTTTTCGTAGACTGTTTGTTTGCTTTTACCTATACCTTAAAAAAATCAGGTATTTCCTTCTTTAAGCCGATTATTCGATGAAGTAAATCGTGAAAGGCTTATCATTTAAGATACGCCTACCGTGTCAAACATATCCGTATAAAGTAGTTGAACTAATCCGCTATACTTTAGCATCACTATTAACTAATTAATTATCGTTGAATTTGTAATAGTGAATTTTAATGGTTAAATTCATTATTTAATATTTAAATTTTTTTAGTAAATTAAATAATGAATACATAATTTAATGAAGTTAAAGTGCTATTTTTTAAAACAAGTGAGAAATTGGAAAAAATATTAATTAAATAAATAATTAATATATAATTTAATAAAATAAATTTGGTGATTTTTGAGTAAAAATTTATAGTATATTTAATAAAGTAAGAGTCACATTTTTCAAATAAGAAATGATAGTATAAGTGGAAAAGTTGAATAATTACTAATTAAATCGATAATTAATACATAATGAGCTAAAAGTGGCACCTGTTTTTAACAATTAATACATAATGAAGTAAAAGTGGCACCTCTTCGGAATGAAATTAAGAAGAAAAATCGGAAAAACCACTCACGAAGTAAAGATTTTCTTACTGTGGTTAGAAATAGTAAATACTATATTAAATAGTTTATTTATAATTAGTAAAAAAAAATAATGAGTATATATTGAGAATGTATTTTTAAATATATAAAGAAAATAAATATTTTTAAGATGATGAGAATTATTTGGAAAGTATTTTTTGAAATGATTTAAAAATAAAATATTATAATTGATATAGTTTAAAAAATTAAAAATTAAAAAATAAATATTTAAGTTCATATTATATAAAAGTTAAATATGAAATATCATAACATTAATTTATGAGTTCATTATAGAAATATCATAATGTTAATTTATGTGCAATATATAGGAGAAGTTTTATTTTCATATAAATAAGATTTTTTCAAAAATTATAAGTAATAAAAAAGTTTACACAAAATTTGAAATTTTTGACAATTATCTAGTTTCTTTTATAGGGAGATACATTTTTTTTTTTTTCATCTTATTTTTTTTTTTTCAGTTTATTAGTAACAAGTTATTTGAATGAAAACCAAAACTACAACAATCATGTGTAAAAATATTAGAAAAAACAAAATTAGATATATAACTAAAATTATGTGTATGGCTAATTTTTATTTTTTTTGTAAGTTTGGTAGGACTCCTATTTTCGAGTTTCACATCTCTATTATTCACCTCCCTACAAGGGGAGGGTAGCACAAGATTCAAACCCAAGAGGGTAGTACAAGATTCAAACCCAAGGTAGCACAACATTCAAACTCAAGATCGGAGACTTCATTCCACTTGGGATATATGTATAGCTAAAAGTAATATCCAAATAACCTATTTGAAAATTTGATTAAAAAATCATCAAATATATCTTATGTCTATTTTTTAAATCCAACTAACATAAACAATACAATAATATGTTGCAAAAAAGTTAAATCTCTCATAAAAAATATAAAAATAAAAGAAAAATACATATATATAATTGAGATTGCACATTCAAATCACACAATGGATTGATATTTACCATATAAATTAATTTATAGTACTATGTTAAAAAAAAATGTAAAAACTCCCGCGAAAAATATAGAAGAGTACTATAAAAGAAAAGTGTATATAAATAATTGAGATTACCCATAAAGAAGCATGGATGTACATTCAAGTCACACAATGAGTTGATAGTCACCATATAAATTAATTATTGTAGTTATGATTTCAGTATTACTGTATCTTACTAAGTCTACTCATATTAAATGATTGTGTTGCTAATCAGTGTATATTCATATTTAATCTTGACTACCTACTATCTAATTGAGATGGATAAAAAAATAAAATAATTTTTAAAATTGGTAACAGCTTAAACAAAAGAAAAATTTAACGATAGGTGTACTACATACTTGCTGTCTTTCTGAGCTCTGTTTTCCATTCATACTTTGTTTCTATGGTCTTTTATTTGTTACAAACCTAAAGGGACTTATAAATGTTGGGAATTGAGTTCACCCTTCTTACCAACGTCTCCTGTTGACTCTACTGCAGCAGGGGCTCACAAACCATCATTGTTATCCCTTTAAAGCAATAAAGCTACATCACATGAATAAAAAAATTACTGATCGAATACTGGACAGGATGTGTTTAATATGTGTGCGACTATAAAAACTCTTCACAATTCTTCCATCACTGCAAGGTGCCTCATTGATTCTACAACACTTCAAATTAAACCATGAAGAAAAATTAATACTTAAAGCAGCTTCATGACAGACTAGGTCATAAAAGGGCATGAAACAGACCGAGAAATACATACGAGAGATGGGAATCCTTCCGAAATTGTGGAGCCTTCGGAGGTGTGCGCGATTTTAAGAAAATGCAGGAGGTGAACGCAGTTTGGTATTTCTCAAACGTACTAAATTTCGCCAATCTACTTCGACAATCGTTCATCTACTTGTTAACTTGTTTCCACTGCATGTCTATTTTCTTCCTAACCTCCTGTGGATTTTGCTGAGAAGGCACACCACGGATAAATGTTGGGCAGTGTACGTAGCGCTGGAAGCTCTGGTAGCTAAGTAATGAGCAAGGTGTTAGATTTGATTGTCATAACTTTTGTTTTGTTAGTGTTAATAGTAAGACACTTACTAAAGCATAAATTCGTGAAATTGTTTAGTCATTTGTGATGTCATAAAGACAACTCACTATAAGAATGATATAATCAACATAAAGAAGAATGATGATGACTATTTCTACTAAACTCTTGTGGACAAAACCTTCTTCTTCCAAATAACTATTTAACTTGTCACCATATAATGTCAAAAGAGTTAGGGAACAAGGAACAACCTTGCTTAACTCCTATATTACAATCAATTTATTATGACCAACACTCCATCTTCCTAAACATGGAAATAATAAGTGGAAGCTAAATGTTTTACATTTTAACCATTTTACCCAAATTCAACACAATTGTTAGTGAAATGGCATTATTTAGAGCAAAGATAGGTCTCTTTTAGTGTCATAAAAACCTTGTAAAATACCCTGATTATATAACTCAAAAATTCAAATATAAAATTCCAACAAATGATGACTAAACTTATATAGAAAAACTTTCTAAAAAAAATATGCGATAAAAAGAACCAAAACTTCAACATTTAAACTATGTTGATAATAACAAATTACATCATGAATTTTTAAAGAAAATTAACTTATGTGAATTTAATCACCGCACACCTATATTTGTTTAAGAATTTTTTTACTTATTGGATGACTTATTACTAGTGTTATATGAAATAGACTAATTTTCATGGAAAGGGATTATTTGGATAAGGCAACATTTAGAATAGGTTGATAATAACAATTTATAACATGAATTTTTAATAATTAATAGTAGAAAATTAACTTATGCCAATTTAATGTGATTTTTAATGATTAATAGTAGAAAATTAACTTATGTGAATTTAATGAAAAAATATTAGTATTATTTATATTAAATCATTTGTTTAAGAAATTTGTTATTTATTGAATGACTTATTATGAGTGTTATATGAAATAGGCAAATTTGCATGGAAAGGGATTGTGCGCATAAGGTGAAAGATAATTTCTCCACCCTTTAAGTAGGTTAAGTTTAGGTTGGGATATGCTTACATGTGAAAAAAATCTACCTACTAATGAGATGTTATTGTTAGAAACGTAGAAGAGAGTAGAGAGCAATTAAACAAAACACACATTGTTATACTTCTATATTTTTATTGATCACAATAGTTACACATATATATAGGGCATAAACCTTTGACTTCCACACATCTAGATAATGACTACAACTCATACATAGGAAACAACAACTTCTCGATTGATGCTAGGAAACTCTAAATGACAACTCATGACAACACATAGAAGCATTACTTCCAATACCCTCCCTTAATGCTTACATGAAAAACATTGAAAACACTTATTACAACAACAAGGATAACCTATGTCTCATTGTTCTTCATCAGAACTCATGTCCACTCTGGAATCTCACAAACACTTGTTTCACCACCACTTCTTCGAGTTGTCACTTGGCCTCCATTTAAAACATAACCACCTTTGACCATCGTTGATGAACATTGCAAGATCAACAATATTTACAGCTCGCCTCATCAAGGCTTCTGCGATAAGAGTCATCAAGTAATGAACCACCCTATGGACCAACAACCATCCGTCGGATACACTTTTGTCTATTTGTGAGTTACTAGGATGGAGGTCTGGATACTGAATGTGTTCAAAATTTGATTAAACAACTTGACCTTACTAACACAAGAATTGATGTTGCGGACAAAAGAGCTTCCATTTTAAGAACCACCAACCCTTTTTATAACGAGAATTGAAAGAAACAAAAAACTAGTTGACAAGGACATCTCACAACTACAAAATCAATAATCATCAAACTATCAACTGTCATCGAGGCATAGAAAAGTCACCACGTCCCTCCTTAGCACATGTCAAAATTTGTTCATTTGGTTCAATCTTTATCTTCGAGTTTTCCCATCTTCACAAAGCATTTTTTAGAGTGGTCAACTCTAATAAGCTTACACTCACATATTGAGTTGACCAAACTCAATATGTTCAAAATTCAAACTCCAAAATTTGAGATCATAACAAGATTGCAATAGAAACATCTGATGCAGAGATCTCTTCCCTCAAGAAGCGAAAAATTGAGATGTGCCTCCAATTTTAACACTTTTGACATATATCACTAGCCACTTGAAACTCCTCCGCACTAGATATTAGAGTCAGATCCGTGTAGGAGAATGTATAGTTCATGGGCACTATTTTGCAAATTTATAATATGACAATGCACACAATTTTGACAAAACCATCCAAGCATGAATTTGAATCCTTTGAACATTTCGAGCAAATAAGCACAAACAAAAATTTATAGATAGCAAGATAACAGAAGGATCTGACGATGCTTGAATAAGTTGCAAACAACAAACATATCTACACACACAGGATCACAAATAATTTCAAACACTAAAAATAAACACGCACACATCTATACTAATATGTACAGAAACAACAACACTGAGGATCCCTCACATATTATTGGCCTTCCCTTTAGGGATTCAAGCATGTACCAGCTCTGTTACCATGTTAGAAATATAGAAGAGAGTAGAGAGAACAATTAAACACAATACAAAACACACATCGTTATACTGTTATATCTTTAGTTACAAATATATTGGACATAAATCCCTGACTTCCACACATCTAGAACATGACTACAACTCATACACAAGAAACAACAACTTCTAGATTTACAAATATATTGGACATAAATCCCTAACTTCCACACATCTAAAACATGACTACAACTCATACATAGGAAACAACAACTTCTAAATTGACTATGAAAAACTCTAAATAATAACTCATAACAACACAAAAATATTACTTTCAATAATTATCACTTAAATATTAGATATTATCACTTAAATGATGTAAAACTTCATCCAAATTAAACCACCCTTGAAATATATTAATTCCCAAACATAAAGTGTATCCTCACCTCTACCCATAAAATTTGTAACATAAAATAATTAGTTATGTGGTCTGCAGAACTGTAGAACCGTTGACCCTACCCTCAAGGTAACTACAGCAGCCATGGACAACTTATTTTGCCCAATCAGCGAGGGCGGTGCATTTCTACACCTAGGATACTCCCTCCATGCATTCCAATTTCAAACTTATCGAGGAGATATTCTTTAAAGTTTAAACATCCAAACTTTTATTAAAAGAGGCGGCCGGCTTTTTATTACTATACGAAAATGTATTGTTTATGTTTTAGGTGCAAGATTATTAAAATTTTAAAATGGCTGAGACTTTACAAGTCATGACAAGTAACAAGTATTAAGCGTATTTATATGTGTGCAACTAGTATACGTTGACATGTCATATAGCACTGGGACCATTAAAATATCTCTAGGTACATTAATATTGTTTAAAAAAATATTATAAACCTTCTATTGATACAGGCTAATGGGGAAGATCTGTTTTCTTCGTAACATTTTAAAATCTTACAAGGGACCTTCATATTTGCACATCACAACCGACATTTTCTTGTCGGTTACATAACCTACATTTTCTTGTCGTTTACATCACCTAAGCATGGAAAATTTTAGGGGCTAATGTTCGCCCAGTGGGCTAATTTTCCATGATTTTTCCACAAAAAAGATTCGCCAATTTCCAATTTTATAAAAGACGATTCGCCCAAATTTTAGAATATAAAATTATTTTACCTTAAAAATCGCCAACATTATATAGAGAATATATATATATTAATTATAAATTTGATTAATTTTACAAATATATCAATAAACATTTATAATTTGCATATTAGGGATTAGTGAGATTCGCCAAAGTTTTAAACTTCAAGAAAATTTTCCATCCTTAAAATTTTCCTTGCACCTAAGAGGTTGACGAGACTTATCTAATGGATAAATTATCATTTTAATATTATTTTGGACCTGCATTCGCATTAATTAAATACCAAGGGTAAGACTTTCTCAAGGATAGGCAACTGTCATCTTGACCCAGGGTTAACATGATTTTAACTCAGTTACCGTTGTTCACTGGAAGGTTTCACTCGGAGAACTCAAGGCCAATAAATATAGGCTTCGTTGTTGTATTAAAATGTATGTTATAATAAATAAATCTGAAAGGAGTGCAGAAATTCTTTCAAAGTGTCTTTCGTCGTTAAGTGTATGTGTTTTATTAAATTTGTTGTCAAGTTATTGATACCTTAAATTTTCACAGATTTATTAACCAAATATGTTTAGTGAATTTGCTAATTTGTTTTTGAATGGTTTATGATTTAATTTGATATACTTTTAAATAAAAATATATAATTAGTAAATTGAGAAAAATATCAACTGAACATTCTTTTCACCATGCCTAACATGGTATTATTACTTTCAGTTTAACTTATTATTTTCAGTTTAACTTAATTCGATTACAGATTTGGAAAATATATTCAGTAGAAATTTGAAATAAAGATGGTTTGTTTTTTCAACATATAAGCAAAGTCTTTTGGTAGAAATCACATAAGAGAAATTTTTGGCCAACGAGTTTCAAACCAACAAGTGCGGTTCATCATCAAGACCAGAGGGAGAGGCAAACCATGGCGAAAGCTTAAGTAGAGAACAATGTAGAGACATAATTTCAAGTAACGGCTGTATTTGAATAATAATATTTAAATTATGATATTAATTTATTAATATATTAAAAACAAATATTATTCAGTAACTGCGATATTAAACAACTAGTTTTTGAAAACAATATTTAAATAATGACATTATTTTTTTAGTTTATTAGAAATATTAATAGGTACTAGCTTTTGAAAAAAAATATTTAAATAATGATATTATTTCTTTAATTTATTAGAAATATTAATAGGTAACGACTATATTAAATAGCTAGTTTTTGAAAAATAATATTTAAATTAAGTTATTAAATCCAAATATTACTAGTTTTCGGAAAATAATATTTAAATAATGATATTAGTTTATTAATTTATTAAAAATATTAATATGTAACAACTATATTAAACTGTTAGTTTTTGAAAAATAATATTTAAATTCATTTATTAAAACCAAATATTACTAGTTTTTGAAAAAGAATATTTAAATTGTGATATTATATTTAAATAATGATATTAGTTTATTAATTTATTAAAAATATTCATATGTAAGGACTATATTAAACTGCTAGTTTTTGAAAAATAATATTTAAATTGTGATATTAGTTTATTACTTTATTAAAATCAAATATTAATAAGTAACTGCTATATTAAAAAGCTAGTTTTTCGAGAAATAATATTTAAATTAATTTATTAAAAAAAGAACAAAGTCAAACTTTAAAGGAGGGGAGTCAAAAATTATAAAAACGAGTCAAGACCCTAATCTAGACAAGATCATTTGATAAATAATTAATAGAAATAAAACAAACTAAATTAAAAATAATTAACGGAAAAATAAATAAAATAAAACAAAAATATGTTGGCATTATGATACATATGTTGTACTTGATGGCA
This sequence comes from Pinus tabuliformis, assembly GCA_031772625.1. Classification (NCBI taxonomy): domain Eukaryota; kingdom Viridiplantae; phylum Streptophyta; class Pinopsida; order Pinales; family Pinaceae; genus Pinus; species Pinus tabuliformis. The sequence goes on from CM062812.1 coordinate 315,325,253, forward strand.
ACCCACTCATCTCAGATAATAAATTATAGTGTAGAGAAAAGTTCACACACTTATATGCAGAGAAAAGTTTATTTCATATAGAGAAAAGTTCACGCACTTTTATGCAGAGAAAAGTTTATTTCATGCAGAGAAAAAGTTCACACACTTTCATGCAAGGAAAAACGCGTATATGTTGGAGAACTTACCTTTGGTCCATGGTAGTTAGTCCTTGGTATTTGAACCTATGAGGAAAATCACGTATATGTTGGAGAACTTACCTTTGGTCCATGGTAGTTAGTCCTTGGTATTTGAACCTATGAGGAAAAGCGTGTATATGTTGGAGAACTTACCTTTGGTACATGGTAGTTAGTCCTTGGTATTTGAACCTATGGTTTTGGACCATGGTACGCACTTTCATGCAAGGAAAAGCACGTATATGTTGGAGAACTTACCTTTGGTCCATGGTAGTTAGTCCTTGGTATTTGAACCTATGGTTTTCGACCATGGTACCTCGTCAAAAGTGTCGATCTCACGCAATTTCATGGTTCGTTCATGGTATTAGTCCGACAGTTTTTGATCCTATGGTTTTGGCCCGTGGTATTGCATCCAAAAGTGTTGATCTCACATACTTTCATGGTTGGTTCATGGTATTAGTCCAACAGTTTTTTTATCCTATGGTTTTGGCCCGTGGTATTGTGAAAGGCCTCAGACTATAAAAGAGGAAGGAGATCATTTGGCAAAGCATCTTCTGAATTATCGAATATCTGATAAAGTGCTAGATCTGGAATATTGTGATTGGGTTTTGGTGCAGATCTGTATCTGAATGAAGAAGAAACCTGAGCATAAGGAGAAGGATAAGTTCTATTGATGGGTCAAAATCTTAAGGCTGGAATAATGGTATCTCTATATGATTTTGATCTGTGATATGTGGCATACGCTTGATCTATAAATCTAATAATCTGGGTCTGAATTATTGATGCATGTTTTATTTTACACATGTTATGATCTGGGTATGTCTGATGTAACAACTGCAAAGTTATAAGGAAATATTTGCAGATCTGTTTGCGGGTTGGCTTTGGTGAAATCAGAGATTGATGATGCAAGTGTAGTTGATGGGCTTTTGATGTTCTTGGATCCAGTTTGAAAATTTATGAAAAGTGGTCCTTGAAAGAAAAGAAGTAGGGGGTTGTAGCTCCCTTCTAGGAGAGACTGGAAAACGAGAGAGAGTTGTAGATCTCTGTAGGTTGCAGCCTGCGTACTGGTAAAGGACTGCACCAGTACAAAACCATTGTAAAAGGAGTTTCTAATTTGAAAGAAGATAGAGACATATTGCAGCAGGTGGTTTTCACCCACATTGGGTTTCCACCTTACAGCTTGTGTTCTTTGGTGTGACTATCTGTTTTCTTTGTTCATGCTCATTATTTTATGGTACTGACATGCAAAAATAATTCAAAGAATAAATAAGGAAGATTTATTAAAAGAACTTGATAATACTGATTCACCCCCCCTCTCAGTATTATTTCCAACAATTGGTATCAGAGCAGGTCCTTCAGAGAAGCTTGATCACTTGAAGGAAGATCATTCATCATGAGCAACTATGAGAGGGAAGCATCAATCAGGCCACCAATTTTTGATGGGACAAACTTCAGCCTATCTTCAATCTCTTGGTATAGATGTTTGGGATATCATAGATACAGGCTACACTTTTCCTTCAGCTACTCCTACAGATATGGCCGAAAAGAAGAAATATGAAACAAATGCTAAAGCAGTCAATACTCTGCTGGGATGCTTATCTCAAACAGAATTCGTGAAAGTTATGCAATATAAATCCGCAAAAGAAATATGGGACAAGATTGTCTTGAGCTACGAAGGAGATGAATAGGTAAAGCGTGCTAAACTTCAAACCCTCAGGATTCAGTATGAGAATCTCAGAATGTATAATGATGAAAGTGTGGCTAACTATTTCCTTTGGGTAGATGAGATTGTTAATTGCATGAAAAATTTGGGTGAAGAAATAAAAGAGGCTATTGTGGTTGAAAAAGTTCTAAGATCATTGTCCCCCAAGTTTGAATCTAAATTGTCTGCAATAGAAGAAAAGGAAAATCTACGAATTCTTACTATGTCTCAGCTACACGAAATTCTAACTGCTTATGAAATGAGAAAGGGAGGTCCATCAGATAGAAGAGAAGCTACTTTCAAGGCTTCAAGCAAAGGAGACTATTATGAAGCAAGTCACGTGCCAGAAGAAGAAGAAGAAGAATCAAATTTTGTCAGAAATCTTCAAAGGGGAACTGGAAGGTTCAGAGGTAAGTTACCTTTTAAATGCTTTGCTTGTGGAAGAGTAGGTCATTATGCTGCAAAATGTCCTCATAAGGATAAAGGAAAGGAACCTGCTAGATGGAACAAGAAAGAGATTGCAAATAAGAAAAGCTACTACACTCATGAAGATAGTGATGGTCTATCAAATAGTAATGAAGATGAACGAGGTAATGACTATAAACTCTTAATGGTATTTGAAGATGATGATTACATGGATGCTATAGATGTGGATAGCTTTTGCGAAGAAATTTCTAGACTCAAGACATGTATAGAAGAAAAGAATAGGATCATTGATACTCTACAACTTCAAATTGATGAAAAAGAAAAATATCTTGAAAAGTTAGAAGGCGAAATTGTTGGTCTTAGAAAAGAGATTGAGAAAACAAAGGCTATTAATCTTAAGTTTGTCAAAGGATCTGAAACTCTGGATGAGATCATCAATGTACAGCGCTCTCCTCTAAACAAGACAGGTCTGGGCTATAATGGAGAAACTTCTCAAGCATCCACCTCAAAGAGTTATCTTGATGCAACAAGAAGGAATGAGCAAAAGCACAATGGAGATCACCAAGTAAAGCAGGGACCAATTACAAACAAAGACTATCAGGCAAATGAGGGGCAATCTGTCTTAAGGATGAACAAAAGCTACAACCAGCCATAGGTAAAATCCTCTCAATTTGCTTCAAGAATGAATGACAATAGAAATTACAATCGTTTGGCCGGAAGATTTGATAACCGCAGAAATTTCTTCAATGGACAATGCTTTTCTTGCCATAACTTTGGTCACAAAGTAGCTCAATGTGTTGCATATAAAACGATCATGACTAGAGAAGCTCAAAAACAAAGAAGTATGACCGGGATTACAAAAAGGACCTATAACAACTTTTCGGTTCTTGAAAATGAAGTTGAATGTTCTATTTGCAATAACTTTGGTCATGAAGATTCTGAATGCAGGAGCAGGTTTCAGCAGACAAAGGAACAAGCCTCAAGCACCAAAACATGGAGAATAAAGGAACCACAAACAGAAAGATGTGGGATAGCATTTTATGCAGAGGGACAGGAAAATCTATGGTACATTGACAGTGGATGTTCGAAGCATATGACAGATGATAAAGAAAAACTTGAATCATATTCTGCTCTAGAAAAAGGAAAGAAAGTTTCTTTTGGAAATGATACTCCTACAACTATAAAAGGAAAAGGCACTGCTCAGTTAAAAGAAAAGGTCAAAGCTGGAAATGTTTTGTATGTTGATGGATTGAAACATAATCTTCTAAGTGTCAGCCAGATGTGTGATCAAAGAACCGAGGTGATATTCAGATCAAATGGATGTCTTGTTCGCGATCTTGATACAGGTAAAACAGTGATCAAAGGTAAAAGAACTCCAAATAATCTATACATATTTGAAGAAGGACAACAACAATGCTATCTGAGCAAGGATGATGAGCACTGGTTATGGCACCGGAGGTTGAGGCATCTAAGCTTTTCACAAATAAGGAAAGCATGCAAATATCAGGCAGTTCGTGGTCTTCCAGATATCAAAGTTCCAGACAACACCATATGCAAATCATGTCAGTTTGGAAAGCAAACCAGAACTACCTTTCCGGAAAAGGAAGGATCAGCTAGCATGCCCTTGAGCTAGTACATACAGATACATGTGGTCCATTCAGGAAAAGGACACCTCGAGGAGAAGAATACTTGATATTATTCATTGACGATTTCTCCAGGTTTGTCTGGTTAGGACTTATGAAGCACAAAGATGAAGCATTCGAAAAATTCAAATCCTTTAAAGCCTTGGTTGAAAATGAATCAGGATACAAAATTAAGTGTCTTAGATCCGATAGAGGTGGGGAGCTTACCTCAAATGAATTTTTCGATTTCTATGAAGAACATGGGATAAGAAGAGAATTCTCTATAGCTAGAACTCCTCAGCAAAATGGAGTGGTGGAAAGAATGAACAGAACTGTCCAACAAATGGCTTGTGCTATGCTTGATGAATCTGGAACTCCCGCAACTTTCTGGGGTGAAGCAGCACATGCTGCAGTTATTATTCTCAACAAAACAAATGTCCGAGTGAACAGCACTCAAACCCCTCATGAGCTCTAGTATGGTGAGACTCCTTCGGTAAAGCACTTCAAAATCTTTGGTAGCAAATGCTATATTAAAAATACTGATGAGAAACTTGGCAAACTTGAACCTAGAGCAGATGAAGGCATCCTTCTTGGTTATTCTCCACACAGCAAAGCATACAAGTGCTATAATAAAAGACTTGGAAGAATTGTTGACAGCATTGATGTAGTGGTTGATGAGAAGGGATACATTCCTAGGCAAGTAAATCATGAAGATATCGAAGAAGATGAAGGCCATCCTCAAAGACAGAATGATGAAGAAGAAGAACCTCAAGAAGAACCAGAGGAGCAGATAAGGATAGAAGAGAAGACTCCATCTAGATATGTTCAGAAGAATCATCCAGAATCTCATATTTTGGGACAGAAAGAAGCAGGTGTACAAACAAGAAGAACAATTGCAGAAGCTTCAAGCTATTTGGCATTACTCTCTTCCACTGAACCACAAAATGTGAAAGAGGCATGCAAAGATGAATGTTGGGTCAAAGCAATGGATGAAGAACTTGAGCAGATCGAAAAGAACAACACTTGGGAGCTGGTTCCTAGACCAAAGGATAAGAATGTTATAGGAACAAAATGGGTCTTCAAAAATAAATTGAATGAAAATGGAGAAGTAATTAGAAACAAGGCCAGACTTGTTTGTAAAGGGTATGCGTAGCAAGAAGGAATAGATTTTGAAGAAACTTTTGCTCCTGTTGCAAGACTTGAGGCCATCCGAATGTTCCTTGCTCTCTCAAGATTTCAAAACTTCAAAGTATTTCAAATGGACGTGAAATCAGCCTTTCTGAATGGAGACTTGGAAGAAGAAGTATACATTGAGCAGCCAGATGGTTTCATTCTTGGAAATGATCCAAATCTTGTATACAAATTGAAAAAGGCTCTCTATGGCCTCAAACAAGCTCCAAGGGCTTGGTACTATCGTTTGGACAAATATCTTCATCAACAAGGTTTTTCAAAAGGATCAGCAGACAGCAATCTTTATATAAAAGTTGAAAATGACAAATTGCTGATACTTGTTGTGTATGTAGATGACATTATCTTTGGCAGCAATGAAGAAGCTATGAGTCAAAGCTTTGCCTTGGTGATGCAGAAAGAATTCGAAATGTCCTTGTTGGGAGAACTGACATATTTTCTTGGTTTGCAAATCCAACAAAATGAAGGAGGGATCTTCTTGTCTCAAACCAAGTATCTCAAGCAGATTTTGAAGAAATATGGTATGGAAGAAGCAAAACCAGTATGTACACCCATGGTCACAGGATGTAACCTCAGTGCAAATGATGAATCAGCAGCAGTGCATCAACCAACTTACAGATCTATGATTGGAAGTCTACTTTATCTGACAGCTACCCGGCCAGACATCATGCATGCAGTGGGAATAGTTGGAAGATTTCAGGCAAATCCAAAGGAAACTCATCTTCATGCAGTAAAGAGAATCTTCAAATATCTTCAAGGGACTCAAAACTATAGCTTATGGTATCCTAGAGATACAGATCTCACACTTCATGCTTATACAGATGCAGATTGGGCCGGAAGCGTGGATGACAGGAAAAGCACAAGTGGTGGTGCATTCTTTATGGGTTCCAGATTAGTATCTTGGTTCAGCAAGAAACAGAGTTCGATTGCCTTGTCTACAGCTGAAGCAGAATATGTTGCTGCTGCATCTTGCTGCACTCAACTCCTTTGGATGATGTAGACCTTGCAGGATTTTCAAATCACTTGTACACCACCCATCTCCATCTTATGTGATAATACAAGTGCAATCAACATTTCAAAGAACCCAGTCATGCATTCAAAAACCAAGCACATACCAATCAAGTATCACTTTCTCCGGGAACAAGTGCTTGAACAAAAGGTCAAGTTGGAGTATGTTCCTTCTAAGGAACAGGTTGCTGATATACTCACCAAACCATTGCCTAGGGAGACCTTTGAATACCTCAGGCAAAAGCTGGGGGTTGTTGATGCATCATCTTGTTGTTGAATCTCTTCTGATTGTTGGTTGTATGCAAGGTTCATCTGAAGTATATGCATACATGTGCTGGGTTGCGGATTGGTCAAAGATCGAATGGCACAGTTCAGGGGGAGCATATCATGCATTGTTGGCATTATGGAGGAAGTACAGAAGGAGATCATGGACGCTGGTCTGAATATTGCTGCAATACGTCTATCTCTTTCATGGTCATGGATTATGGTTCTTCTTTGCAGATCTGGTTTATAGTCAGGGGGAGCATGTTCTTAGGGGGAGCATAACCCTTTACCCTTGATGTCAAAGGGGGAGAGTGATTGGTTGTTGTTGCCATCAAGTCCAAAGGGGGAGATTGTTGGCATTATGATACATATGTTGTACTTGATGGCAACCCACTCATCTCAGATAATAAATTATAGTGTAGAGAAAAGTTCACGCACTTATATGCAGAGAAAAGTTTATTTCATATAGAGAAAATTTCACGCACTTTTATGCAGAGAAAAAGTTCACGCACTTTCATGCAAGGAAAAGCGCGTATATGTTGGAGAACTTACCTTTGGTCCATGGTAGTTAGTCCTTGGTATTTGAACCTATGAGGAAAAGCGTGTATATGTTGGAGAACTTACCTTTGGTCCATGGTAGTTAGTCCTTGGTATTTGAACCTATGAGGAAAAGCGCATATATGTTGGAGAACTTACCTTTGGTACATGGTAGTTAGTCCTTGGTATTTGAACCTATGGTTTTGGACCATGGTACGCACTTTCATGCAAGGAAAAGCGCGTATATGTTGGAGAACTTACCTTTGGTCCATGGTAGTTAGTCCTTGGTATTTGAACCTATGGTTTTCGACCATGGTACCTCGTCAAAAGTGTTGATCTCATGCAATTTCATGGTTCGTTCATGGTATTAGTCTGACAGTTTTTTATCCTATGGTTTTGGCCCGTGGTATTGTATCCAAAAGTGTTGATCTCACATACTTTCATGGTTGGTTCATGGTATTAGTCCAACAGTTTTTTGATCCTATGGTTTTGGCCCGTGGTATTGTGAAAGGCCTCAGACTATAAAAGAGGAAGGAGATCATTTGGCAAAGCATCTTCTGAATTATTGAATATCTGATAAAGTGCTAGATCTGGAATATTGTGATTGGGTTTTGGTGCAGATCTGGATCTGAATGAAGAAGGAACCTGAGCGTAAGGAGAAGGATAAGTTCTATTGATGGGTCAAAATCTTAAGGCTGGAATAATGGTATCTCTATATGATTTTGATCTGTGATATGTGGCATACGCTTGATCTATAAATCTAATAATCTGGCTCTGAATTATTGATGCATGTTTTATTTTACACATGTTATGATCTGGGTATGTCTGATGTAACAACTGCAAAGTTATAAGGAAATATTTGCAGATCTGTATGCGGGTTGGCTTTGGTGAAATCAGAGATTGATGATGCAAGTGTAGTTGATGGGTTTTTGATGTTCTTGGATCCAGTTTGAAAATTTATGAGAAGTGGTCCTTGAAAGAAAAGAAGTAGGGGGTTGTAGCTCCCTTCTAGGAGAGACTGGAAAACGAGAGAGAGTTGTAGCTCTCTGCAGGTTGCAGCCTGCGTACTGGTAAAGGACTGCACCAGTACAAAACCATTGTAAAAGGAGTTTCTAATTTGAAAGAAGATAGAGACATATTGCAGCAGGTGGTTTTCACCCACATTGGGTTTCCACCTTACATCTTGTGTTCTTTGGTGTGACTATCTGTTTTCTTTGTTCATGCTCATTATTTTATGGTACTGACATGCAAAAATAATTCAAAGAATAAATAAGGAAGATTTATTAAAGGAACTTGATAATACTGATTCACCCCCCCTCTTAGTGTTATTTCCAACAAAATATACACAAGTCAAAAAAAAAAATTATATATATATATATATATCCAAAGAAGCATAAGGTGGCTTAAACCTTTAGGCATTTAAATAACATCCGGAGCTCCCTTAGATTTGTAAAAGACCCGTTAGACCCCAAGAATATGATGGGTGTTTACATTATTCCATGCTCTTGTGGGACTCCCTACATTGGTGAGACTGGTCGCTCGATTAATCAAAAGATTCATGAGCATGTTGCTGACATCAAGCATGGAAGAACCCACTCATTTTCTTTGGCAGAGCATGCAGATAAATCTAAGCATCACATCTACATTGAGGAGGCCCAAGTCATTGCTAGGGTTAATCATTTCCATCATCGTAAATTGAGGAAGGCCATAGAAATTGAAAAAAGACTCAATAATTTGAATAGAGATGATGGTTAGAATATTAGTAGAAGTTGGGTCCCTCTCTTGTCCTCCTACTTTTTTAGGCTTCTTTTTGAGATTTATTTTGTTTGTTTTTTTATCTATGTAAGTATTGGCATCATTTTTATAGTATTTGTTGTTGATTTATTCTTCATTAGAGTTTATTATCTTGATCCTTCGTGTTTTTTATGTATTTTATCATCATATTCATTTTTAACTCCTCTTAGTATTTTTGTTATTTGTTTAATGGGCATAAGCTACATTTTTTATTGTTGACCCCGTTTTATTTATTGATTACTTTTCTTTGGATATATATATATTGAATGGTGTATATTTTTGTTTTATTTTGTTTATTTTTCCATTAAATATTTTTAATTTAGTTTATTTTATTTCCATTAATTATTTATCAAATGATCTTGTCTGGATTAGGGTCTTGACTCGTTTTGTCTTGACTCATTTTTATAATTTTTGACTCGCCTCTTTTAAAATTTGATTTTGATTTTTTTTAATAAATTAATTTAAATATTATTTCTCAAAAACTAGTTGTTTAATATAACTGTTACTTATTAATATTTGGTTTTAATAAAGTATAAACTAATATCACAATTTAAATATTATTTTTCAAAAACTAGTTGTTTAATATAGCCGTTACATATTAATATTTTTAATAAATCAATAAACTAATATCATTATTTAAATATTATTTTTCGAAAACTATAAATTAATTTAAAATATTATTTTCCAAAAACTGTCTATTTAATATAACCGTTACCTATTAATATTTTTAATAAATTAATGAAATAATATCATTATTTAAATATTTTTTTCAAAAACTAGCCTTTTAATATACGCGTCACTGAATAATATTTGTTTTTAATATATTAATAATAAATTAATATCATAATTTAAATATTATTGTTCAAATATAGTCATTACTTGAAATTATGTCTCTACATTGTTCTCTATTTAGGCTTTTGTTATGCTCTGCCTCTTCATCTCTTCATCTCTTCATCTGGTCCTAATGATGAACCACACTTGTTGGTTCGAAATGCATCAGCCAAAAATTTATCTAATGTGATTTTTACCCAAAAACTGTGCTTAATTCATTATGAATCACAAAAACTTAAATACAGAGATTTTGATTTTGTATGTGACTTTAGCCAAGGTTGAGTTTCAACCAACGATGGGATGCATTCAGAGATGGCCATGGTTGTGGGAAGCCAGCGTTTACAGTTATAATGTCGGGGTTGACACTTTTGTCAAGAAAATCCTCCGCCAAAGTTTTCTTAAATCCGTTAAGAGGTCATAATACGAAGGCTTGCAAACCAGCTGCCCCCCTCACATTATTCCGTAACTCTGGTTTGTTGTTATGATATCGAATACGAATCCATTGTTCTAATTATTAAGGGATAGAGGGTGAATGTAGTGGGTAATTTAATGGATTCATTGTTTGAATGGCACAGCCAAGACGGAATCAAGCGACGTCGGATGTCATGTTAGCCTTGTTCTGCAGCATGGAATCGATCCAACCTTCGTCATGGGACTTCTTATTATTCAAGAATCAGATATTATTCAGAAGTTAAAGTCCAGATTTTAGAGGAATCTATTCATACACTATTTACGTGATACGTTCAGGTGTCTATATTGGTTATGCAAATATCGAAGGGGTGTTTTATTTTTATTTTTTTTAATAATATGTTTTCCATTAAATAAAAGTTATGATTTAATTAATAAATTGTTAGAATTTGTAATTATTAAAATGTTTTTAAAATTATTTAATTCACTTTTAAATTTAAATTCTCATCCTACCAAAATTATTTTATCTTAAAGTTAAACATTCTTTATGACTAAAATTAAAATAAAAAAACTATATTCAACATATATCACATTTAATCTAAACATACATATGTAATTTTTCGAATTTTTTGAAATGCAAAAAGTCTATTAGCTGCATTCTAAGGCTAGACGTTGTGAAGAATTACAGAGCCATTCTTTTTATGGTTTGATGGCTATATCAGGGGTTCCTTAACTTCGCCTTTGCCATCAACATTAGAAATTGTCTTTTAACTCCTTGGTGGCAGCTGGGCCGTATTATAATAAAGCTAAGCCTTCCAAGTTCGTAAAAAACTTGGAGGAAACCCCAAAAGTCAAGTTCTACATGCTTGGTCCAAATCTCACACCCTGCGACTTGCAAAAATAGGTTTGGTTGTCCAACTTATGGGAATCTAGTTTCCCTCCCAAAAAGAGATTATTGTGGGTAAAGTCAAGTTCTACATGCTTGGTCCAAATCTAATGCAGGAGCATCTAGACCGAGCCAGCAATGTGGCGGGGTTGTCACATGTTGTGGCTAAATGCAAGACTTGAGGAAGACTTAGTTGTTAAATTCGTTTTAATTTCAGTAAGGGGAGGTAGTTAAAAGTGGTCTAGCTTAGTTAAATGTTGAGTTATAACTGAATAACTAATTCTTTCTTGTGTGGAAGGAAGTAGTTAGGTATGACTGATGTATAACTTCCTTTTTGATAGAATAGATGAGGGGAGATGTGAGGGCAGAATAAAGAAGGAAGTTTGTAAGCCTACGGGATTTTGAAAAGGGCCATTGAATTGAAAATCTGGCCTTGAGCCAAGAGGTTTTTTGTATTTAACTTCATGTTTGTTTCTGAAGGACTTTTTCTGAATTGTGTACATAGTGAATCTGTGAGACTTTACTGTGTAGAGAAACTTGAATTTACCGTCAATCTGTGTTTGAATCGAATGAAATAGAGGGTTACTGTTGTTTTGTGGTTGAATCGAATTGAAAATAAACAGCGTATCTAAGATCACGACTTGGAAGTCGTGTTTTGGTTCATTTGTGGATTTAGTGCAGGTGTCACATGTAATTGAAACCAAACGCTGTGAGGTTAAACGAAATCAAATGCTGGAGGTGGAAATTGTAGTGTTAAGTGCCGAATTAAATGGGTAATCCAAGGATCGAAGGACTGTAATTTTGTGTGGGCAAATGTTATTTGTAGTGGCGACTTCATTGATATTAAAAATGCTTAAAATCGATTGTCGTTTGATGGTAAGCTGAATGAAATTACGTTGGAGGGAAGCTGTTGGTTAAAACGCTGTTGAATGAAATTGATTTGAAATCAGACACAGAGCTGTATGAGGTGCAGAGTTCTGCTTTAAACTCTGTCTATTTTAATCAATTGGAACAGATTTTAATTACAGATGGGTGCTCGGCCTTGAACAAGCCAGTTTGATGTTTTGAGTTTTAAACCAAATGTAATACGTTTAATGTCAATTGGCAAACTGAGCGCATGACTAAATGGGAAGCACTGGGGGTTTTTAATGCTATTTGAAACCTTTGAAAAGGGGATTGTTGGGTTGTGGTTTTTGAACCATTTGTTGACAAGCTTCCGCATATGTTGAACCGTTTGCGATAGTTGTGAAATTGCCAGATTGGAATCTTGTTTTTCAGAGATTTGGAGAAACATTTTTGTATGCATGAGAATGTGAAAGATTCTGGGTTATGCAGGGTAGACCTACATCAAAATCTCACACCCTGCAACTTGCAAAAAGAGGTTTGGTTGTCCAACTTATGGGAATCTAGTTTCCCTCCCAAAAATAGATTATTGTGGGTCGAAAAAAATTGGAAACCCTTGATTGAGGGTTCAGTGACTTCAAAATTCTATGGGAAGGGGTTTTTCACCTTTTTTTTTGAATTTGAGGATCGTGATTTGGTTTTCCATAGCAAACCTTATTTTATCGGATTCAAGGGGTTATGTTTTGATTGGTGGAGTCTAGATTTTAACCCTGAAAGTGATGTCCTATCCGCAGTCCATCTGTGGGTGAAATTCCCCTTCTTATCATTACACTATTAGAATGATATCATCTTCAGGAATATTCGTAATGCATTGGGGAAATGTATCAATCATGTTGAGCCCCTAGAGGGGCTTTTGTCGTGTGCAAGGTTATGTGTGGAGGTGGATTTGTTAAGGGCCTCCCTTTAGCCATAACCCTAAATCTAGATAGTTGGTCACACATCCTGGTAGTTGATTACAACAACAAAAAATTTTAAGAGCAAGGTGTACCAAGAATATGGCCACATTGCAAGAACTTATAAGCTGTGAGAGGAGGAGAATCAATAAAAACAAGGAAATGAAGGGGATCAATAGTAGTAGTAGAAAAGTAGAGGAAAACCAAGACAACAAGGCAATCCACCAAAGTAGCTAAATAGGCTAGGAATAAGGAAAGTCCCCATCTTCTCCCAAGAAATCCGTTATGGATGGAGAAGGAGGATTAAGCAAAGGGCACGTTGGAAAGGAGAAAAGTTTTGAAGCCTTAAAATCAATAATAAAAGAAGGTGAAATCCTAGAAACACAGGATGAGGCACAAAATGCAAGCACAGAGAAAGACCTTGAAAATCAGGAATTCTCCCTTGTGTTGTGGTTAGTTACCTAACCATTGAGCTTGGTGGTTCTAAGGCATGGAGACTGCGTCTCCACTATATGCACATCAATCATAGACTTCCACCGACATATACATAATAAGCACTTGTATTCTCATGTGCACCACTAATAGAAGTCACACACAGTGACAAACAACTTAACTTAGTGATTTAGCCATACATATTAAGTGACCATGCATTTAAGATTTTATTAGAAGTCACAAGGACCTACAACCCCTCCCAATTCATGAGAGAAATCAAGCATGAACCTCTTCATAGGAAACTAGGAATAATGCAATCCCTCCATAAGAATTACTAATTCATGCATAATTATAACCCATAATAATATCATGCAATCATTCATAATAAAATAAAATATAAGTAGATATACTTATTTGTATAAATTAATAATTGAAAACTGAGGAAGGTTCTCCAACTCTCCTCCTAAATTCATTGTAGTCTTTCTTACAGTTGACTACACCCGTGCCAAATTTAGACTCTTAGGAGGTAATTGCTGAGGATTTCTTAACAAGTTAATAAATGGTAACAGTCAGAGTCCCTTTTCTCATGTGATTTCTCAATAGCCCCCAACTGCAACACTTTAGTGACTCTCATCCTAGGAAAAAACAGCCACATGGGTCCAACCAAAGAATAGAGAGTCTCAGTTCAATTCTAAGTGAAAATTTGTGTAATGGGAGGTTTACTAGCTATATGCGTTGTTGCAGAGAAAATGAAACCAATTATCGAGCTAGTTTATCAATGGGTGCTAACACTAGTGTTATTAGCCACAAGGCTACACTTAATGCTTTATGAGTCCCAGTTAGTTTCTACATGGCTCAGTCCGCTTAGTAGTTTTGTCAACCCAACAAGTTTCTGAGTGGTTTATTGTTAAAATTGAAAACTAGGGCCAAAATCCATGTGGGTCATCTTATTAGTGGAAGCTGATATTTTTCTTGGATCCCTCTCATTGAGAGGTGTAGGATTGATCTAAATATCATCCGATTCCGATAAGTATTCATGGAGATATGAATTTATTTGTGTTATGGGACAATTCGTTAAGGTCGGCCGGCCACCAAATAAACCCCACTTGTGCTCAACGTTTTAGTATAAATAGAGGTGGCCTTCAAGTCATTTTCAACACACTTGGGATCTCTTCCTCTCTACTTGTCTTTGGGTTTTAGTAGGAGGAGAGATCCTCAGGGATAACGCTGCCCTAATCTAGAGGGCAGAAGCTGGAACTACCGAGAACTGCCGAAACTGTCGGGAACTGCTGGAACTACAAGGAATAGCCGGGAACTACCGGGAATAGCTGGAACTGCCAGGAATTGTCGGAACTATCGAAACTGCCAAAACTGCCGGAGCTATCGGGAATTACCGTATTTGTCGGGACTGCCAAAATTGCCGGAACTCCTGGGAACATCTGGAACTACGGGGAACTGTCGGGAATTGCTGGAACTGCCGGAACTGTCGAAATAGCTAGAACTATCGGAACTACCAGGAATAGCCGAAACTGTCAGAACTGCCAAGAAATGTCAGAGCATCTATCTCCGAAGGAGAGCAGCATGCAAGAGATAGCTAACTAACATTGGAACAATTGTATGGTACTTAGCAGCAAATACACCAAGCATGCAATGTTACAGCTAGCATGCAAGGGATAGCTAGCATGCAACAGCAAGTATGTTAAGGAAAACAAGCATGCTAAGGACAATAAACATGCTAGGGACAACAAGCAAGCAAGGGACAACAAGCAAGCAAGGTGCAGCCAGAGCATAGGTCAGTGCAGCAACATGGGGTAGTAATGGAACATAATGCAATACAGTGATGGGTACAGTCATGATTAATGAAGCGTGATGAGATGCAGCATAATGATGATGGGTGCAGCATGGTGCAGCGCGGTGAATGATGATGAAATGCAGCACAATGATAGGTGAAGGAGTCACCTTGGAGAATTAGTTGAAGAAGCATGTCTTCAACTGATCTAATGTATCATCTTCTTAGAGATGATCTATGCTCTTATCTAGATAAGTCAAAGTGTTGACTTCTATTGTAAATGTACTATCTCTCTCTCTCTCTACTGAACTATTTTAGAACATATAAGAAGAATTGATCAAGGGTCTCCCCACATTGGGGTTTGTCCCTGGCTAGCACCACATCTTGTGTCCTCTTGTCTTGGCTTGTCTTCTGCAATTTATGTTTATGTTATATCTGTAGTTTACTTTAATGCTGATGTGATTGCTAATCTGGAAAAGATATTGAGCTAACTGTGAAAATTGAAATAAATTGCTCTAAGCATAGAACATATCTAAAATTAACATGGTATCGGAGCTGAGGTGAAGACAATGCCCAAGCAAGAGTGAAAGAGCAATCACCAAAGATAGTTGTGAAAGGACAAAAGGATCAGTGGATTCCTCATCCCTCTTCAAATTCCCCAAGGGTGAAGTCGAAGCAGAGAATATTATCATAATGGTGCAGCGGAAGTTTTTGACGGCCTACCTAAGGATCACTTCATTGGGAAGTCCGGATCTAAGGGTGGAAGGAAAGGCAGATGCCTTAGTTGCAATAAGTTCAGCCATTATGTGAAGGAGTGTCTGAATGGCAGAGACACATCTCTTTATGAAGATAACGATCATCCGAGGGACATCTTCAATGATCAAAGGAATGACGGGTAATCCAGGTCATCGAGGAAATGGCCGACTCTTCAAAGAAAGCAAAGAACCCCAGGTATGAAGAATCAAATGTTTTTTTTGATAAGATAAAGAAGCATTATCTTGTATTGGCCCTCTCCTTCAGATTATTTGGGAATCTAGCTTATTGATTATAGTGCTTCAAGGCACTTCATCGGATGGTAGGGTGCATTCTCTAATTTGGTAGAGATGGAAACAATCGTGGGATTATACTTGGAGCCGATGCCACCTATCCCAGAAAGGGTGTGGGGAATGTTACCCCTCAATTGAATTAGGGTAACTCGATTCATTTACAGAATCTCTTTTATGTACTTGATCGCAAGAAGAACCTGGTGTTCATTTCGGCAATGGAAGTCAAAGGTTATAGGCTGGCACTCATCGATGGAAAGGTACGTGTTTGAAAATAGAATTTTCAAAGATGTTGTTGAGTTCAGGGTTGTATCAAGTTGCAGGAAGTCCACCGGGGACCATGTCCATCGACACATAACACCGGAGGTCTGTGAGTCAGATGGTGACAGGGATACCTGAATTCAAAAAGAGCATGAAAGTACATGTCTGAGATGTACCGAATGAAAATCTTACAAGGGGACCATTCCCCTCATGTAGCAGGTCCATAGGTTTGGAACAACTCGAGGGGTTTGAGATTCATGATCAGGAATCTCACGTATCCAGGTGGAAGAAAGCCCTGTATGGCTTGAAGCAAAATTCCTAGGGCGTAGTATGAGAGGATTGATAGCCATCAGATGAAGCTGAGATTCACTAAGAGTGAAGCCGATCCAAACCATTGTTTAAAGGTTGTGGATGATAGACATCTTATACCATCACCTTCTAAGGATGACCTATTTCAAACAGGTGCAGGCCCTCTCACCTGCAAAAGTAAGAGGGAGTTGGATTTCAGATGTGGAATGGTAAACTACAAGCCCGTGACTACCTCAAGGATCTTAACTTTCAGAAGTTATATGGTGATGATGCTGGACCAGATTTTGGAAATGCCTCTGAGTTTCATAAACTCATTTGCATTGATGTTCTTGGTGAGCTTCCGTCTGGACATATGTTTTGTAGTTAGCATGGTCAGCTCATATTTGGTTGAGCCTCACTGGATTGGTGCTAAGAATCTTCTGAGATATCTTCGGGGCACAATCTCTCATGGATTGAGATATAATGCTAGAAATATGAAGCTGCATGATTATTTGAATGCTGACTAGGCAGGCAATGTGGAGGATCACTAGAGCACTTCTCAGCGCTGGTTTTCTTTCGGTTCTGCTTCGATATCATGGATGAGCATGAAGTAGAAGTCGGTTGCTATTTTCACCGCCGAGACTGAATACATAGCTACGAGTATGATCTCGTATGAAGCTGCCTAGTTGTGGAAGCTCTTCAGTGAGTTGTTTGTACACATGATGAATACCACTGTGATTCTCTATGACAACCAGAGGGGGGATTCGATTATTGAGGAATCCCATATTCGATGATTGCTCCAATAGATAGAAATCAGATACTGCCTTATCTAGGATATGGTAAGTCAATGAGTGAGGAGGCTCCATCGCATTGAGACTGATGTACAGGTCATAGACATTTTGTCAAAGCCTCGGGAAAGGTCAAATTTGTGACTTTCCTGAACGACTTGGAGTCATTGAGAGACCTTCTTATAAGGGTCCTGCATGTTGCATGCATTGAGCTCTGGGAGCTCTGGGGTCTTGGGGTACTTACTAGAGTAACATACGATCACAGGGCGACTCACCCTCCCCTGGTGGTGCGCTATGTACAGATGATAGGTTCAACCTTCCCCTATGATACCCCGTGGTGACTATGGAACATGATGATTAGTTATCCTGTGGGCCGAGATGATTAGTTCTCCCGTGGCAGCTGTGGAACAGGATGATTAGTTCTCTTGTGGGCCGAGATGATTAGTTCTCCCATGGAAACTATGAAACAATATGATTAGTTCTCCTGTGGGCCCAGATGATTAGCTCTCTCATGGAAACTGTGGAATAGGATGATTAGTTCTCTTATGGGCCGGGATGATTAGTTCTCCCGTGGCAACTGTGAAACAGGATGATTAGTTCTCCTGTGGCAACTATAGAACACGATGATTAGTTCTCCTGTGGGCTAGGATGATTAGTTCTCCCGTGGCGACTATGGGGCAGGATGATTCATTCTCTTGTGGACATGATGATTAGTTCTCCTATCGAGGCGTCCTACCCATGCAATCTAGGACTCATGGGAAGTACCTCTCATCTGATCAATGAGCAGGGAAATGGGGTTAGGGACCATACTAGTACTATCGATGGACGCAATGTTGTATCTACTGTACTCCCTATGCTAGGATGACCTACATTGATCTGGGATTAGTATGAGTGGTTTGAGACACTCTCTTGTGATATTGATCTGGGATCAATAAAACTGACTTCGGGTCAGTAAGAGTGATGTGACACACTGTCTTCAGATGAAACTGACTTCGGGTCAGTAGAGAATGGTATGAGACATTCTCGATCAATTATTCTTCTTCATGGTTCAGTAGAGCATAGCAAAGCAGAGTAGAGCTCAGAAGAGTAGAGCAGTGCAGGGCACTGATGCCAGAGATAGTACAGTCAAACATATGGATTAGCGGATGGAGTTCTCCCTAGTTGAGAGGGAGTGTTAAAATTGGAAACTAGGGCCAAACTCCATGTTGGTCATCTTATTAATGGAAGCTGATATTTTTCTTGGATCCCTCTCATCGAGAGGTGTAGGATTGATCTAAATATCATCCAATTCTGATAAGTATTCATGGAGATATGAATTTATTTGTGTTATGGGACAATTCGTCAAGGTCGGCCAACAACCAAATAAACCCCACTTGTGCTCAACATTTTAGTATAAATGGAGGTGGCCTTCAAGTCATTTTAAACACACTTGGGATCTCTTCCTCTCTACTTGTATTTGGGTTTTAGTAGAAGGAGAGATCCTAAGGGATAAATGCTGCCCTAATCTAGAGGGCAGAAGCCAGAATTGTCGAGAACTGTCAGAACTACCGGAACAGCCGAGAACTGTCGAAAACTGCCAGAATTGCCAGAACTGCCGGGAACTGTCAGAACAAATGAGAACTACTGGGAACCGTCGGAACTACTTGAACTTCCGGTAACAGTCGGGAACTACCAAGAACTGTCGAGAATAGTCAGAACTGTCGAGACTGCTGGAACTACCGGGAATTGCCGGAATAGCTGGAACTGTTGGGAACTGTCGGGAGAAACTGGAACTGCCGAAATAGCCGGAACTACTGGGAACTGCCAGAACTATTGGGAACTGCGGAGAATAGCCAAAACTACCGGAACTGCTAGAACTGTAGAAATTCCCACTGTAGATCAACATATTATGTAATATACTAAAGAAAAATACAAGATCTACTTCTACAACAAACTTGCAGAAGCTTAATCGATTTTGAGCAAGATCAATTAAAACACATATAACTGAGAATGAGAAAGCAATCACACATGAACATAGAAGAATACTCTGGGGAAAGCCTCAACTAAAAACCTCGACCTCTATATCATCATACAAGTGGAAATATGTCTGGATCACACAAATCATTAGCTCACAAGCTATCTTGCTCTCAATACAATCCAACAATACAGCTCACAGACTGAATAGACACAAGATATGCCTTCCCTCAACCCTCCAAGCCTCCTATTTCCTTGCGTAGCTTTTCTTGGGGTCCAATGTTGCCACCTGTGTGAATTGGCCTCATCACATGCTCATCAAACTCAAAAGTAACTGCGCAATCTCCAAGGAATGAATTCCTTATGCATGCAAGAGATATCCTCCATGGAATATTCCTGCAACTAATAGTACATTGTCCCATCATCTGATCTCAACTGGGTCTCTGACTGAACTGACATGCATGAGTTATTTATGAGAGAATATTCAGTTATCTGAAGTGCAGCAGTTACATGCACGCATGCATTAACTAACTAAACTCACAATTAGTTCAACAAACTATTTGAACTAATCTAATTGGACTTAAATCAGTTAACTAAGCTAACTAATTACAACTCAAAGTACAACTCATCCTGATCTCCTTTAATCAAGGGATAACTTCCTCAATCAATGGAGAAATTGTTGCATGTCTTCACGTAGACTTCATGTTTGATTTTCTACAACTAATTAACTCAAGATGAATTGATTAATTATTTTACAAATAGCTGCTAAGATCAAATTCGAATTCTAATTCTCAATTTCAGTTTAGGGACTAACTAAAATTGGAATGTATCCCGAAATGCTATTTATAGCAGTGCTATTTTTAGCACTTCTATTTTTAGCATTTCTTGTTGCTATTTTCAACACTCCCTCTCAACAAGAAAGGGATTATCAGTCACCCCAATCCTGTCTCTGTGGAACTCGAACTTGCATTTTGACAATGTCTTAGTCAAAATATCTGCATCCCGTTCCTCGGTCAAAACATACAGCAACAACATGATCCTCTTCACCACACAGTCTCGAAGATGATGGTACCGGATATCGATGTGTTTGGACCTGTCATGAAATATTGGATTCTCAGAGAGTTTGATACAACTCTAATTATCACAGTAGATCACAGTTGGATCCATCCTTTGACCAAACAATCCCGCTAGAATATTCTGCATCCAAATGGCCTCACATGCTGCCTGACTGGCAGCCATGTATTTAGCCTATACTGACCTAAGTGAAACTAACCTCTGTTTCCTGCTATACTAGGAAACTGCAGTTGAACCAAGGTTGAAGATTCCTCCAGAAGTGCTCTTTCGGTCTCATGGACTCCCTGCCCAATCTGCATCTGTGAAACCCTGAAGCTTCAATCCCTCTGTCTGTCTGTACCATAATCCATACTGAGATGTGGCTCTAAGGTATCTCAGCACGTGCTTCGCTGCCTTCCAAAACAGCTTGGTAGGCTGAACCATAGCTGGACTTCGCCGGTTCACCGCAAAGCATAAGTCTGGTCGTGTGTTCACTAGATACATCAATGAACCCACTAGCTGCCGATAAATAGTAGCAGCTACTACCTCACCTAAATTAGCATCCTCCTTCCTCTAGTTACCAGCCAGAGGAGTCTACATGGGCTTGCACTTCTCCATGTGGAATCGCCTGAGTATCTCATTGGCATACTTGCCTTGAGACACAAACAATTCCCCATCCTTCTCCCACACTTCCATGCCTATAAAGTAGTGCATAAGACCCATGTCTTTCATCTCGAACTCTCTTGCAAGGTCCTCCTTGCAAGACTTGATCAGCTGATCATCACCTATCAAAATCAGATCATCCACATAAAGAGCAATGATCAATGGCTTACCTTCTACCATGATGTGGTAAAGGTTCGCATCTGCTTCACTCTTGGTGAAGCCCAACCTAGTGAAATAGCTGTTGATCATGGTGTACCAAGCAAGAGGTGCTTGCTTCAGCCCATACAAAGCCTTCTTGAGTCAGCACACATGCAACTCATGATCGAAGGTCTCAAAACCTTCCGGCTGCTCAATGTACACCTCTTCCTCAATCTTCCCATTAAGGAACGTTGTCTTCACATCCATCTGATGGATCTTCCAACCCATCTGAGCTAATAGTGCCAACATCGATCTAATAGATGAGTACCTTACTACAGGAGCAAAGGTCTCATTGTAGTCAATCCCCTCAACCTGTGAGAAACCACAGGCAACAAATCTTGCCTTATGTTTCTCAACACTGCCATCAGCTGCCTGCTTTACCTTGTAAAGCCATCGGGAACTCACCATTGACTTGTCCTGAGGTCTTGGGACAACATCCCACACATTGTTCTGAATGATAGAGTCATACTTCTCTACCATTGCATCAACCCAGACTGGTTGCTGCACTGCTTCCTCGAATGAAGAAGGTTCAGACTCTACACACTCCCTAACCAATGCCATGTAACCAGTGTACCACTAGGGTGACCTCCTTTATCTGAACTAAGAAGATGGTTGTCCCACATTCTCTCGCGCATCCAACATCAACCTATCAGCTTCCCTTGAGCATTTCCACCCATCTCTAGAAGACTCAGCATGAGTGGATGTCTCCACTCTCGAACCCTATGCATGCATCTACTCCGCATCAGTATGAGGCTCCTCATCCTTAGGAACTAAAAGTTCCTCCTTTGCTTACAACTTGAGCTCCCTCTCAAGTGATACTTGCATGGCTTTCTTCTCATCGAACTTCAGATATCTGCATACCACTGTCCTTTGACTAGTAGGCAGGAACACCCGATAGTTGTGTGGTGTATCAATGTACCCCACAAGTATCCTCAACTCAGCTGTTGGATCTAGCTTCTTTTGGGCATCTTTGGTCACATGGCAATAAACTAATGATCCAAAGATCCTGAAGTGACTTACATCTAGTCACTTCCTGGAAAAGGCCTTCATAGGTGTCTTCATTCCTAGTATATGGTGCGGGCTTCTGTTCTGCAAGTATACTGATGTATTGCATGCCTCAGCCCACAAATGAGGTGGTAGGCTTTGGTCATGCAACATCACTTGAGCTACTCCCACAATCGATCTGTTCTTCCTTTTGGCCACCCCATTCTACTGTCGGTTATGGGGTGCCGTCAACTCCTGTTTAATTCCTTCTGTAGCACAAAATTCCTTAAACTGTTGGGAGACATACTCCCCACCATTGTTGTTACGCAAGGCCCTTATTTTCTTTCCAAATTCTTTCTCTTCCAGGGCTTTAAACTCACAAAACCTCAAGACGGCCTGATCCTTCTTTTGCATAAAGTAGATCCAACATCTATGAGAAAAATCATCAATAAAAATAACATAGTACCTTTGTTTAGCAGTGGAGGTTGTAGAGAATGGTCCACATACATCTGTGTGAACTCGCTCCAGGATTTCTCCAGCTCTACTATCTCGATCCTGAAAGGAAGATTTCACATACTTACCCAAGGTACAACCTTTGCATGTATCTATCTACTCCATTTTTCCCTTGGGAAGTCTGATAGAAATTTGTTGCATGATCTTCAAGGCCCCATGGTGCAAGTGGCTCAATCTTCTATGCCATAGCTCGCCAACATATTGGCTCTGCACCAACTCAATTTTGGAACTCAATGTAGCACAGTCGTCTACCTCCAGCTTGTAGAGATTCTTAACTTGAATCCCAATCCTCTTGGTCTGTCCAGTACCGATATGCCTCAGGAATACCTTTCCTTTACTAAAGACTACATCATAGCCTTTGTCTTCTAGCATAGCGATAGACAAAATATTCTTCTTCAGACCCGGTACATACTTTACATCAGTCAAGGTGATAGGAACTCCGTGCTCCCTCTAAAACACAATCGTACCTTCACCTGAAACACAATACTTTCCATCATCACCCATCTCGATCTGCATCTGGAGATCCTTCTCCTCCACGGTACTAAAAAGGTTCTTGTTGCCAGGCATGTGGAAAGAGGCTCCACTGTCTAGGTACCAAACACATCCAACCATGGATGAAACCATGCATGCGACGAGAGAGAAATCCAATTCAAACTATGAGGCCAGTGCCTCACTGTCTGATCCCTTCGAGGATCCCTTGTTGGATTTCTTCTGTGGAAAATTCATAGCATAATGGCCCACCTCATGACAATGAAAGCATCGCACTTTCGATTTGTCAAACTTCTTCCCACCATGGGAAGAATTGGATTTGGAATGGGATGCCTTCCCTTTCCCTTTCCTCGCCTTACTTGCTAAGGCTAGATTTTCTTCGTCATCTTGCTTTGATGAAGATCCATCTCTTGTGCTTCTTCTTATCTCCTCCTGCATCAGATCCGACCAAAGTCGTTCCCAATCTGGCAATTTCTCTCTTCCATTTACCGAGTCTTGGTAGCTATGCTAGCTCTTAGGATGACCAAGGAGATCAAGACTCACAATATCATCATCGTCTGTCGTGATCCCTACACTTCCAAGCTCATCCCTGCAGGTGGTGAGCTTGTTCAGATATGTAGAGATCGTGTTTCCCTTTTCACAATTGATTTTCTGAAGCTTGTCTTTCAGCGCCAGCTTCCTCTGATCGTTGTTGTTCTGATAGATCCTTCAATGTTTTCCACATTGAAAATGATGTCTCCTTCTCATGGAGACTCGAGACTATGTGGTCTTGAACTCCTTCCAAAAGGATTCTCCTCACTCTAGCCACACATTTCTTCCATTCTTCCAATTCTGTAGCATTAGCCGCTGCTAGCTTGGGGACTTCTTGATCAATGAAGTCCTTTAGACCATTGTCCTCTAATACTGCTTCCATGCAATCCTTCTAGGCTATATAATTCGAGCTACCATCAAGAGCATACTCGAGTCTTAAACCGTTGAACTCCATTGATGAAATTTGAGATGTGATAAGAATTTGAATTCTATAATCAGGAACTTGAAACTTGAAACTTCTCCCTTCTTTGTATATTGTTCTTTGTTTTTATCACCATTGCTCTGATACCATGTAGAAATTCCCACAATAGATCAATAGATTATGCAATATACTAAAGCAAAATACAAGATCTACTTCTACAACAAACTTGCAGAAGCTTAATCGATTTTGATTAAGATCAATTAGAACACATATAACTGAGAATGAGAAAGCAATCACACATGAACATAGAAGAATACTCTGGGGAAAGCCTCAGCTAAAAACCCCGATCTCTGTATTTTAATACAAGTGGAAATATGTCTAGATTACACAAAGCATTAGCTCACAAGCTATCCTGCTCTCAGTACAATCCAACAATACCACTCACAGACTGAATAGACACAAGATATGCCTTCCCTCAGCCCTCCAAGCCTCCTATTTCCTTGCGTAGTTTTTCTTGGGCTCCAACGCTACCACTTGTGTGAATTGGCCTCATCACACACTCATCAAACTCAAAAGTAACTGCGCAATCTCCAAGGAATGAATTCCTTCTGCATGCAAGAGATATCCTCCATGGAATATTCCTTCAACTGATAGTACACTATCCCATCATCTGATCTCAATTGGGTCTCTGACTGAACTAACATGCATGAGTTATTTATGAGAGAATATTCAGTTATCTGAAGTGCAGCAGTTACATGCATGCATGCATTAACTAACTAAACTCACAATTAGTTCAACAAACTATTTGAACTAATCTAACTGGACTTAACTCAGTTAACTAAGCTAACTAATTACAACTCAAAGTATAACCCATCCGGATCTCCTTTAATCAAGGGATAACTTCCTCAATCAATGGAGAAACTGTTACATGTCTTCACATAGACTTCATGTATTATTTTCTACAACTAATTAAATTAAGATGAATTAATTAATTATTTTACAAATAGTTGCTAAGATCAAATTCGAATTTTAATTCTCAATTTTAGTTTAGGGACTAGCTAGAATTGGAATATATCCCGAAATGCTATTTATAGCAGTGCTATTTTTAGCATTTCTTGTTGCTATTTTCTTCAGGAACTGCCAGGAACTACCAGAATTGCCGGAACTACTGGAACCGCTGGGAACTTCTGGAACTGCCAAGAACTACCGGAACTATCAGGAACAGTCGAAATTGTTGGAACAGTCAAAACTACTGGGAACAGCTAGAACTGCCAGAACTGTCGGGAATCGTCAGAGCATCTGTCTCTGAAGGAGAGTAGCATGCAAGGGACAACTAACTAACATGGGGACAGTTGTATGGTACTTAACAGCAAATACACCAAGCATGCAATGGACAACTAGAATGCAACAGCAAGAATTCTAAGGACAACAAGCATGTTAAGGACAATAAGCATGCTAGGGACAACAAACAAGTAAGGGACAACAAGCAAGCAAGGTGCAGCCAGAGAATAGGTTAGTACGGCAACATGGTGTAGCAATGGCACATAATGCAGTACAGTGATGGGTACAGTCATGATTAATGAAGCATGATGAGATGCAACATAGTGATGATGGGTGCAGCATGGTGCAGCGTGGTGAGGTGCAGCATGATGACGAAATGAAGCATGACGATAGGTGAAGGAGTCACCTTGGAGAATTAGTTGAAGTAGCATGTCTTCAACTGATCTCATGTATCATCTTCTTAGAGATGATCTATGCTCTTATCTAGATAAGTCAAAGTGTTGACTTCTGTTGTAAACGTACTATCTCTCTCTCTCTCTCTCTCTCTCTCTCTCTTTGTGTTGAACTGTTGAAGAACATATAAGAAGAATTGATCAAGGGTTTCCCCACATTGGGGTCTGTCCCTAGCTAGCGCCACATCTTGTGTCCTCTTGTCTTGACTTGTCTTCTGTGATTTATGTTTATGTTCTATATGCAGTTTACTTTAATGCTGATATGATTGCTAATCTGGAAAAGATATTGAGCTAATTGTGAAAATTGAATAAATTGCTCTAAGCATAGAACATACCTAAAATTAACATTTATCAACCCCGAAGCTAGCCAATGCTCAAGCGTTTATCAGCAAGAAATCCTTACAAACCTCTCAGCTCATAAAGCACTTGAGTCTCACGACCCTATCGAAATCTCTCTAGAAAAAAATACACAAGAACAAGCATAAGCCTTAGCAAAACAATACACAAGCACAAGCACAAGCCTCAATGAAACATAGGGAATCCATCCCACAAGTGCAGAACACAGACTTAGGAGAAGTTGAATCTTCCAGGCAAATCCACAACACTGATAAATTCAACTCTACATTTTCTTGTAGTCAGTGTGCTCCCTCCTCATGTGTCTCCCTTATTGAATTATGAATAATGAATCATGCATAATCCTGAATAGCCTTCCCTTCCCCTAAACTTATTTTACCGTTGTATGTTAAACATGTTGACCACACTCATGTATCTATGAGAATCAAGACTTGTAGGCTCATCGTCCACTCAGGGGACCCATTCTACCAATTAAATGTCCGCACAACAATTCCCTCCAACCAATAGGGATACATGTCATGAAATAAATTCACGGCTTGGATTTACAAGAAACTTATCCTCCTTAGTTGTGTGAATTTGTTTCTACTTCCTCAACCAGTCAATATGTTGACGTTTCCACACTATTTACATGAATTACAATTCATAACAAATTTTACAACATGGATTAGCTATAGGGGATATCACAAATTTCTACAATGTGGTCCTAATCTATGCTAATACTTTTGGACTATAGGCCTTTGCCTCAATGGTTGGCCACCCATTTTCTACATATTTTGTCCAATTGCATATGTTTTGTGATTAATATATACCTTCCAATCTAGTATCGAGAGAAAATGTTATGTTGGAATTATCTAGCAACCCTAGGAGATTTGATTTACGGCAAAGATTGTATTTAGGGGGAGACTTTAACACTACCCTATCTCAGTGGGAAAGAAATTTAATATCTCCCATCAAAGACCAATTTCAAGAAAATTTAGAGGATATTGTGCAAAAATCAAATCTACTAGATATTAAGCATGTAGTAAATAAATTCGCTTGGAGCAACAAAGGAACTAGCCCAAGAGCTCAATCCAACTAATTTCTCAAGGTTTCGACTAATTCCACTATGGAATGTCTCCAACAAAGTAATATCCAAAATATTGGCCAGGAGGTTCTAGCCACTTATGCCAAAGATCATTTCAGAAAATAATGGGAGCTTCGTTCACCAGAGACAGATTTTTGACAATATAATCCTGGTGCAAGAAGCAATAAATTCCAATATGAATCGAGAGGAAAAGGGAATGATCATCAAATTAGGCATGGAAAACTCTTTTGAATATGGAATTCATGATTTCCTCCTCAAAGTGATGGCAAAGTTTGGTTTTAATTCCAAGTTCTTAAATTGTGTTGCACTATGCATAAAATCTTTGTGGATTTCTCCATTAGTCCATGGAAGTGTGGTTGGGTTCTTTCAAGCCTCTCAAGGACTCCATCAAGGATGCCCCGTTCCCCACTCTTGTGTTATAAAATGCACTTAGAAAATAACCTACATCTCATAAATTTCTAGTAAGAATTTCATCAAACACTTTGTCTACACACAAGTAACTATTCCAATAAAATTACTCATAAACATTGCATACTACTAAG
The DNA here is from genome assembly GCA_031772625.1 of Pinus tabuliformis. Classification (NCBI taxonomy): domain Eukaryota; kingdom Viridiplantae; phylum Streptophyta; class Pinopsida; order Pinales; family Pinaceae; genus Pinus; species Pinus tabuliformis. Next base: position 315,353,007 of record CM062812.1, read on the forward strand.
TAAAACAAAGGTATTATTTCTGTTTATTTTTATGGATCTTCTTATCTATAATTACTTCATATGATTTCTTAATTTAATATTTCATTCATTCAATTTCATCATAAAGAAATTATGTAGAAGATATTCAACCATAGGCATTAGGATCATAAAGAAACAACCAAATCAAGAACAAAAGCATTTACCCAAGGAAGACTGACATAGGGGGGCAATTCAATAGCCTTTTCCTTAGAAAAACCATCATATTCAAAAGAGATACATTGGTCAAGTACAAGGTCAAAATAGACCAACAAGATAGTTAGGTCAAATCTGGGCCAAACTGCCTCCTAGACAAGTTGGGTCTGATCAAAATTTCAGTCTACTTAACCATGAATTTGAGTCTGCAACTTGTCATAGAAATTCTGGTTATATACCTTGCCTTAGGAGTTTCAATCTTGTACCTAGCCTCAAAATTTCAATGAGTCAGATTTTTCCTTGAATATACTGCTTCATTGCCTCAATTATACTTCTTAACTAGCTCAAATAGGCCAAATTACCTACCTCAGATAGATCCAAATTTCTTGTGAGGAAGGGAGGTTGAATGCATCATATTTATAGTCTTTTATTGGGTTTAATGGGTGCCTCTTATGTTGGGGTCGACATGTTTAGGAGGAGGCAAACTTGGCTTATTTTGGAGCCAAAAAATCTTTTCAAAATTTCTTCTTTTCACAAATGGCATGAAGAACATGCCATTAATAATTTTATTTTGATTATAGCATGAAGAATATGATTTACATTCATTATTATAGGTGCATTAAGACTAAATATATAAGTTATGAAGACTGACCATAGCTACAAAAATTCAACACTCCCTCTTAGCTAGGAAGGTATTCATAATGACTATCCAAATGTTCTAAAGCTGACAGATTTCTCTAAGAAAAGGTTATAACAAATCCAAGTACCATAATTGGGTCAACAATTGTCAAACATGGTCAAATAATTTACCATAATCTTGCCAATAATTGTGACACATGGTACATCAATAACATCAACCATTTACCATAATTTAGATTAACAATTTACACCTATGGTATATCTTCACCATAATTTGGGTTAGTGCTTCAGACACATGGTAAATCAACTACATCAACTAATCACTATCATTTGGGTTAGTACTTTAGACCTATGGTGTGTGTTAATCATAATTCGGGTTAGTACTTTAGACACATGGGATATCATTTAACATTCAACTAGTCACCATAATTCGGGTTAGTACCTGACACATGGTATCTTGACTAACCTTGGTTCACTATCATTCAGGTCAATGACACATGGTGAATCTTGGAGTAGCATGATCGGGATTATCCACAGTATTATGTTTCTTGTGTCGATGTTTCAAACCCCAAATGGGGTCCATCCTCAGGACCAAATTCTTGATAGAATATGAATGATTATTATGAGAGAAGAATCTTCCGACTAGAGTATTGCAGGTTGGCAGTTCTTCTTTCAATTTTTATCCTTGAGATTTCGAGAAGACAGATCTCATTCCATGTATCTCCAAAAAACTACCACATAAGCTTAAAGTCTAACATGGTGAATCGCCAAAGGCCAAACTCTAGCTACAAAATCCAATGCTTTATGCTAAATGAACTTGATGCTCCAAGACCATTCTTCTTTGTTCAGGTCAACATACTATACACATGAAGAATAAATGTCCTATGTGAGACCATTCTCTCTAATTTGGGTCATTATACTTGACACAAAGAGAATTTCAGTCCTTTATCAGACCATTCTCCCTAATTTAGGTCAATATACTTGACACAGGGAGAATTTCATTCCATTATGTTATCTCATAAACACTCCCTCTCAATGAGAGAGGCATTCTCAACAATTACAAGCTTTCCCTTGAAGTATATATATCACCTTCACTTAGGGATAAAGGTTTTTCCAAAAAACTGCTATACTGTAGAATATTGAAGCCACTCTACTTCTTTTCGTACCATATCTCGGTATTGGATCCCATACTGCTTTGACCTGTCATTATGGTTGTCATCTACACTTGATTAAGACAATCCTGCAAGTAGCTTTTGAAGCCATATTTCTTCTCATATTGCCAATCTGACTGGAATATTCACGACCTTTGCAATACTGAGTGCGACATATATCTGCTTCATGCTTATCCATGGAATTATAATGGAGCCAAAGTTGAAGCAATATCACGATGAACTCTTTTTGTCTTCAACACTTTCTGTACAACCTATAGTTTTACTTCATTGTTTGAGACAAAACTAAAATATTCGTTGATTTTTCCATGACTAATTGTACCATGCTAGTACACTGATCATTTTTACGGGGTTTATCACCATGGCTACTTCCCTGTCATTCTTACTAGGTGCTCCCTCTCACACTGAGACATATCCTACAATGGTCATTATGCCTGTTCCCTCTTCTACTGTTTCCTTTTAGTTATCTAGCCTGACAATGTTAATCCATCATCTTAAACACAGAAGTTTACTCCCTCTGAAGCTAAAGCAAGGCTTTTTTACTGCTCCCTTGGTCACATGAGTCAGTATGATTTCATAGAGACAAATCATATATGACAAGAATATTAAACATAACATGTTTTCTTTTGATCGTATAAATCCTTCTTTAGTCATGAGACTTCGTCTCATGCACGTCAAATCTATGAGGTAGCTTTATGAACATTACTTCAATGAGAGAAGCAACCTTTTCATACACCTGGTACAATTTCAAAGCCATGGTAATAGTTCTAATATAAGTGTACCTCTCAAGCTTGGAGAAAATTATCCTTTCACTACAATAAAACCATGTGATTAACATCCCTTTTTTCTTCCTTTTTTGCGTCTAAAGCCCAATTTTGGTGCTATTTGTGTCCATTTATCAAATATGGTGCAAAACTTGATGCAAAAATTACACTGAGTTTTGCACCAAGTTTAGCACCAAGTGTTTCCCTAGGTTTTGCATGAGGTTTTGCACCAAGTTTTGCGCCATCGTTTGCACCAAGTTTTGTGCCAGGGTTTGTGTCAAGTTTGGCACCTAAGTTTGTTTCACCTACTTTTGCATCCTATATTGCATCCATTTTTTTGTGCCTACACTTGCATCAACTTTTGCATCATTTTTTCCATCCTCTTTTGCTTCATCTTTTGCATCCTTTTCTGCATCCCCCTTTGCGCCAAGTTTTGCGTTGAGGTTTGTGCTTAGTTTTTCATCTATTTTTGCATCTAATTTTTGTTGCATCCACTTTTTCTTCTTGTTCTGAATTCACATTTTCATCTTCTATTGCATCCATTATTGTGTCCACTATTGCATCCACTTTTGTTGTGCCACAATTTGCACCTATTTTGGCGCCTACCTTTGCACCCACTTTTGCTTCTAATTTTGCATCCATGTTTGCATCCCCATTTGCGTCTAAGTTTGCATTTACTTTTGCATCCTTTTTTGTATCCAATTTTGCATCATGTTTTGCATCAAGTTTTGCATCTTGTTTTTCATCTATTTTTGCATCAACTTTTGTTGCATCCACTTTTGTATCCAAATTTGCATCCACTGTTGCACCCATGTTTACATCCACTTTTGCATCCCTTTTTGCATCTTCTTTTGCATCAAAATTTGCTTCTTTTTTCACATCTATCATTGCATCCACTTTTGTTGTGCCACAATTTGCACCATGTTTTTCATCTACTATTGTACCCACATTTGATTCTACTTTTGCATCCACATTTCCATCCTCTTTTGCATCCAAATTTGCATCAAATATTGCATATTTTTTGCATCCACTTTTGTGTGAGGTTTATGCATCAAGTTTTGCACCGTGTTTTGTATCTAATTTTGTTGCACCCATTTTTGCATCAAATTTTGTTTCTAGAGTTGCACCCATGTTTGCGTACACTTTTTATTCCTTTTTTGCATCTTGTTTTGCATTGAAGTTTGCATCTTTTTTTTCTATACAATTTCATCCACTTTTTCATCTAATTTTGTTGTGCCACAATTTGTGCCATGTTTTTCACCTACCATTGTACCCACATTTGGTTCTACTTTTTCATCTACATTTGCATCCTATTTTGTGTCCAACTTTGCATCAAATATTGTGTATGTTTTGCATCCCCTTTTTTATCCAGTTTTACGTCAAGTTTTGCATTAGGCTTTGCATCTCATTTTACATTTACTTTTGCACCTACTTATATTGCATCGACTTTTGCATCTAATTCTATTGCATCCACTTTTGCATTTAATTTTTTTTCCATTGTTGCACCCATGTTTGTGTCTATGTTTATATCCTTTCTTGCATCTTATTTACTTTTGCACCTACTTCTATTGCATCCACTTTTGCATCTAATTTTGTGTCCATTGTTGCACCCATGTTTGCATCCATGATTATATCCTTTCTTGCATCTTATTTTTCATCTAAGTTTGCCTCCTTTTTGCATCCAAGTTTATGTCCTTTTCTACATCTGTTGTTCCATTCACTTTTGTTTCACCACAATTTGCGCCATGTTTTTCACCTACTATTGCACCCATGTATTCTTCCACTATTTCATTTGCGTTTGCATCATATTTTGCATCCAAGTTTGTATTGACTATTGCATTTTTTTTCATCCACTTTTGTTTCAGGTTTTGCATCTTGTTTTTCATCTACTTCTATTGAATCCACTTTTGCAACCAATTTTACATCCATTTTTTCACCCATTTTTGCGTCTACTTTTGAATCCATTTTCCAACACTCATCAAATTTTTTGCATTGATGGTATTTCTTATGACATTGACAATTATGAACAACTGATGACAATGCCAATAATCATTACGATGATGATAATGAAGATGATGATGATGACATGAATGGTGATTATGATGATAATGACAATGATAATAAAGACGATGGTGGTTACAATGACAATGAAAATGTTGATGATCACGAGCTAATGACCTTAGAAAATCTTCCCAATTTTAAATGTTGTCATTGTCGTAATCATAATCATTATCTTTGGGATCATCATCCAAGTCATCATCACCTGATCATCACTATTATCATTGTCATCTAGGTCATCATCAACAATAATAATGGCACGAATGATGATAACGATGTCGATGATCATGATATCCATGACGACGATGACAATAATGATGGTAGAAATTACATTAATGATGATGATGTGGATAATGGAAACGATAATGATGATGATAATGGTGGCGATGATGATCATCATCATCTATAAAAGATAGATTTGTTACTTCTCATGCATATATCATATGTGTCCTAAAAAACCATTTTCTAACACTCATCACATTTTTTTGGGTTGATGATATTTCTTACGATGCTGATAATTATGAACAATTGAAAACATTGTTGTTGTTGATGATGACGATGATGATGATGAAGATGGTGACGATGACATGAATGGTGATTATGATGATAATGGTAATGATTACGATAGTGATAACAATGATGGCGGTGTTGATGATGATAATGAATATTATGACAATGATTATGATGATGTCAATGACCTTACTATCTTATGGATTCGTGAAATTACTAGTTTCAAGACCATATTTTGCATACATATTACATACAATTTTCGTGTACCTAAATTTACACACAAAAAAATTATTTTGTAATACAATAGACAATAATCACTCTCTAGTTGGGGAATACATGGCTTATTTCTTGTATTTTCCTACTCCCTTGCACATTTCATGGTCCTCAACATATATTTCTAACAAAATTTCCTTTTGCTTCATGCTATAGGCTATACATCTCCTCTTGTTCGAATAAAGGTGATTCTCCATTTGACTTTTTGATGTTTAACCAAAACACCTTAGTTTATTTACGCTAGGCATATATGGTTTGATAACTTACTCATACTATATGACTCCTTTTGATATCATATAGTTGTTGGACATATATCATATGATATAACACATGTAATTATAACACCCTTCCCACATTCTATACATGATTAAGATGGCACATCACCCTTTTACCTTGGGTCGTGGTTTTCATGGAACAAATGTGCACATAGATTAGGGGTTGAATTTATATTATGATGTTTTTCTATGTTTTGATTTTAGTTCTTAATATATTGTTGACACTTGATCCTCTGGGATTTGGAAAATATGGTGTAAATATGTAAATAAAAAATAATAAAATGAAGAGACCTTGGAATGTGAATCCCAAGGGTCTCTCTCCTATGTGTATATATTAATGTTCTTCTTAATATAAAATTTAAATATTCTTGAGTTACCATATACCTGGCTTGACATGGTATTAGAGTGCAGGTCTGCAGGTCCCAAATTTGGCATCATTTTTCCTCTGTAACTCCTTTTCCATTAGTTTAGCTTGTCCCTATTTCATTCATTTCCTTGGTAGAACCATTTCCGCTATGGAAAATTGAAAATCATCCACATCGACCTTAACGAATTATCCATTTTTTGCCTGACTATAATGTTTATGTAGTCATTTTATGCAATATACACACTGGTTGATGCCCTCCATAAGTTGATACACATTGTACATGTTGTAGCAAGGTTGCAGACAACATTTCATCACTTGGATCCAGCGTGAAATCCCGTGGTGGTACTGTAACTAAACCTATGTTTACTTGTTTTTACACATCCCAGCGTTTATTTGTGATTATTGGTTGGTGTTGGCATTGGTGTCGAGCATTGAAATTGGCATTATTGTTGAGTGTTGGCATTGTTAAGTTTGTATTTATATTTGTGTTGAATACTCGTTGGTGCATTAAGTTGATTTATTTTATATGAGAGTTGGTTTACATTAAAGAGGCTATTTAAGATCGAGAGTCTGCATAATTTTTTTTCAGTTATTTTGATTAAAGAGAATTGGAGCTAAGATGTATGCTGAGTCTCTATTGTTTGTAGAAATATATTAGATTTTTTTATCAAAGAGTATTGCTGCAAGTATTTTGACTATTCAAGGCCCAACTCAGAATTTTGTAGAGATGCATTCACTCATTTCCATTGTTGGAGTATTTCTCACTAGCAAAGAGAAATACCATGAATGGTCCATAAAGATAAATCATACCCTCATTTTTAATGAATTATGGAAAGGATCATGTGAAGGAGCATATGACAATCTTCCTGCAAAGCCCACAACAAACAAAGAGCTTGCCATATGGGAGAAAAATAACAACAAGGCCTATGCCTTGATTGCTGAATTAGTAAATTAAGAGGTGAGTCGTCACATTGAACCAATTACGTCTAATGATTTTAATTCTTTAAATAATTTGAAATAATTATATGAATCACACTCAGAGGTTGAGGTAGTCCAACTAATGATCAAACTCTTCAATCTATAATTGAAAGATGATGATACCCTTTCCCTAACCTCTAAAATTATAGCTATTATGCATGATGTAGGAGCCATCAAAATTAAAACGGATGTTCCTCTCACAAAATTTTTTAAAGCACTATATTGTGACTATATCTCACATATTCTCTTAAATTAGTACAAGCTAGTGGCTAGCTTAAAGAGATCACTTTTGACACTCATCAATTTTCACCTTTAGGTCTAGTGCCATATAACAAAGAATTCACGGGAAGGTCACCCATGCCAAGACTCCTCCAAATATCATAGACCTAACCATGATACTTTATTAATATTCAATCTCACTTATCTTGCTACCCCACCCACAAATTATTAACAATCATCATGCCTTATAAACTATTCACTTAAAGCTTCTCTCTATATAAACAAATAGTTTCAACATTCCAACATTATGAATACCATTATTATAATATTAATTTCATATTTGAATCTAGTAGTCTATAATAGATATCCAATGTGTCTCATTCACTAATAATGAGCTTCTTATGAGGTTAAATAATCCATTTAGCATTTTTTTTTGGTATCAAGTGATGCTCACATAAGTGAAAAATAAAATTGAAACACGCCAAAAAATCACATAACATCCATTTTCACTTTTCAAACATATGAAATAGAGGAATGATGTCAAATAATGAGGCTTTTAGAGGATGCACAATGACACTCAAGTACTTCCATGGTGGTTCCATTCCATCAGATCTTCCCTTGCCCTCAACCCCTGGCACTGGGTGAGTTCATTCTTCATTTCTTTTCGAGGGTTTTTTTTTTATGCTTTGCATTTTGTCTCCTTTAAGGGTATGTGAAATGATGATTTACAGTGAAATTTGTGGGCTTAGAAATGGTTCGAAACTCTCATTGGATGACATGTGTAAATATTAGGGAAAAATGACCTGATAAGGGAACCTATATACAAGTCATTGGGAGAAGAAAAATTGTCTTTACATTCTATTGTTATGGTCATTGCTATTTGTTTTCTTAGCGTTTGATATAAAGTGTGTATATCTCCTTTATTTGTAGAGTTTTAAAGGGCACGTATAGGAGCATACAAGAGAAGAAAAATAATGGAACACACTGGGGTGGTTATATTAACCAGGTTTATGTTCTAGTTGATCATCATGGCAGGAAGGGTTCTGCAACTAATCTACAACAAGGTTTTGAAGACAATTTATTCTCCTCCTCAGTTGCATCAGTATTTTCCTCCTTTCCAACATGATCTTAGATTAGCTGCTAATTAGTACCATGGTTTAAACCTAGCCTCCCATCATCAAACACCGTTTGGTCACTAGTTTGCTGCCCCATTGCAACAAATAGTGAAATTGGTGTCAAGTTTAGGATGGGCCATGGTAGCTCAATAATTTGTAGTTAGTAGATCTGATATGAATGCCCTTTTATATGCTAAAACAAATCCAAATGCTTGGGCTACTCCCTGAGAAACAGATTCATTAAGAGATGAATTGGCTAGAAATGATAATGTATCAGATCCACCTTTGTTTTCACAGACAGTTCCATCAAGATTCACTCATGCTAGTGAATTTGACAAAGTTTCATCTTGCAGATGGAGGTCTAGATGACCTTCAAGTGTTGAACATAATTATGAGCAATTTAGAAACTATCATCAACATTTAGATTCATTGCATGAAACTAGAAAAGTTGGATTGGATTCTGGAAATTTTACTTATGGGCATAGCGAGCGCAATAACATTGGCTGATGAGCTAAATGTAGGTTTTAACCCCATATAGAAATTACCTGCATACTAATTCCAAAAACACAGAAAATAAACAATAGCGAGAGCATGACACATAAAACACATATACACAAAGATTTTCCCCTGGATCCCAAAATCGGGACTACCAGCTTTATTTTTTCATTATGTTCCTTTCAATGTTACAATACATATTTATACAAGTTGAAGCATCCAATACCATGGACCAAAAACCATCACGCCCAAAACCATGTGCAAAAACCATGCACAAAACCATAGGTAGGTCTGCCCAACCTAATATAGGGTCCAAAAAAAAATTTCCCTGGGGCGCTGCCTTGGACCCCGTAGAGGGGGTTACCCATCCCCCTCAAACCCCGCAGGACCCTCCCCCTGCTGCGCAGTCGACACAATGAAGGGGGGACTCCGCCCCCCCCTCTAACCCCCCGGTTAACTAGGGGAGCTAGTCATGGAAAGGATATAACACAACCCAATATTCTCACACTTGTTGTTTTCTTTCCACAAGGGGCCACAAGGGGCCACAAGAGAGATTAATCATTTATCCAACCCTGCAATGCCCATTATTTCTCTACACCAAGAGAACTTCTCAAAGCTCACAGATTTTGTCAATGCATCTGCAGTATTCTTCAAACTATCCACCTTTACCAGCAACACCTTTTTTTCTTCTATCATATCCCTCACAAAGTGATACTGAACATCAATGTGCTTTGTCTTTGAATGGCAAGCAGGGTTCTTTGCCAAGAAAATTTCACTTTGGCTATCACAGTCTATCCTTATAGCTCCCTGCACTAACCCCATACTTAAACACAATCTCTGCAACCAAACTGCTTCCTTGCTTGCATGAGTGGCTACCATGTATTCTACCTCTGTAGTTGATATTGCCACTACATTTTGTTTCTTACTCATCCAACTGACTGCACCTACAAATAGGTTAAACACATACCCACTTGTAGATCTTCTCTGGTCCAGATCTCTAGCCCAGTCTATATCAACAAAGCCACAAATATCCAAACTCTGTCCAATCCTAGTCTTCCTTGGTAGCGCAAACCATAATCATTAGTGCCACACAAATACCTGAAAACCTGCTTCATTGTTGTCCAATGCTCCTTCCCTGGTTTTGACATAAACCTGCTCAATACTCCCACTACATATGCAATGTCTAGTCTAGTACAGACCATCGCATACATCAAGCTATTGACTGTACTTGCATATGGAACATGGGACATGTCCTCTTCCTCTTCTTATGCCTTGGGACACTTTTCAGCAGATAACTTTACACCTACAGGAATAGGAACCTTCACCGGTTTACTATCTTGCATATTAAACCTCTGCAATATTGTCTTGACATACTTCCTCTGGTTTAACCAGAGCTTCCTCTTTGCTCGATCTCTTTTAATTTCCATGCCCAAAATATAGTTTGCAGCACTAATATCTTTCATGTCGAATTTGGAGGACAATTGGGTCTTCAAATCCTGGATAATTTCTTTGTCATTTCCAACTAGCAACATGTCATCCACATACAATACCAGATAAATAACACAGTCACCAATTAATTTAAAATACACACAGTGATTTGCTTTGCTTCTAGTGAAGCCAAGTCCCCATATAAATGTATCAAATTTTTGATACCACATCCTTGGTGACTGTCTTAGGCCATACAAAGACTTCTTTAACTTGCATACCAGTTCTTTCTTACCCTTCACCGCAAAGCCTTTAGTTTGCTTCATGTAGATCTCCTTTTCCAGATCCCCGTGGAGAAATTTTGTCTTCACATCCATTTGTTCTACCTCAAAATTAAAAGCAGCAGCAACAGATAAAAGTAATCTAATAGAAGCTACCTTGGCAATAGGAGAAAAAATATCACCAAAATCAATTCCCGATACTTGGGAATAACCCTTTTCTACCAACCGAGCTTTGTATTTCTCCACCTTTCCTTCTACATTTGTATTCTTCTTGAACACCCATTTGCTGCCAATGGGTTTCCTTCCAACCGGAAAATCCACCACATTCCAAGCCTCATTTTTGTGGAAAGATGCCATTTCATCAACCATGGCCTCTTTCCAGAGTTTTCCATCCTCTGAATCTACTGCTTCCTTCACAGTTATAGGATCATCATCAGTAACAAATAGAGAAAAATTTGAATAGAAATCTGATGGACTATACCTTTCTGGCTGCCTTCTTTCTTGAATTGATCTTCTCACAACCGAAGTTTGTGGCTCTTCATCTTCTGATTCCTCTTCTTCTGTAGAGTCTGGTTCTTCCTCCTTTAGCTCAAACTCTATCTTCTCAGGTTCCTTTGATGGGACTTCATGTTTGATAACATTTTTCACCTCTCTGAACACCACATCTCAGCTCTCCTTATTACTGGGTTCCAAATCTTATAACCCTTTAAACCATCCTTATACCTAATAAAGATGCACTTTTCATATTTACTATCCAACTTTGTTATTTTCTCCTTTGGAGCATGTACATATCCAACAAATCCAAATACCCTCAGATGTGACAGAGAGGGTTTCTCACCATTCCATACCTCTTGTGGAGTTTTATCCTCCAATGCTGATGAAGGTGATTTGTTGACCAGGTAACATGCTACCTCCACCACCTCTACCCATAATTCTTGTCCTAACCTGGCACCACTAAGCATGCTTCTTGGCCTTTCCATCAACGTCTTTTTCATTCTTTCCGCAACTCCATTTAGCTTAGGTGTGTACGGAGTAGTCTTCTATCATGTTATACCAGACTTCTTACAAAATTATTCAAATTCCTTGCTGCAAAACTCTCCACCGTTATCTGTTCTCAGCACCTTTATCTTCTTCTCTATCTCGTTTTCCACTAGAGCCTTAAATTCTTTAAACCTGTCAAAGACTTCAGATTTCTTCTTGAGGAAATATATCCACGTATTCCTTGAGAAGTCATCTATAAATGATACATAGTACACAGACTTACCTAGTGATGGAACCTTCATAGGTCCAAACATATCATTGTGCACAAGCTCTAACATATGTTTCGCCCTCTTACCACCATAGGGAAAACTCACCTGATTTTACTTCCCATATACACAATTTTCACAGAAATTAATATCCAGAGAGCTATTAATCATACCTTCTACCATACCTTTACCATGAAGTATTCGAAGGCCCTTCTCTCTAATATGTCCAAGCCTTTGATGCCATAGCATGGTCTTTTCTCCAAAGACCACTAGATTTTCTGCTCCACTTTCAAGAACCACAGAACTGTTGCACCGATCAATAACAGTGGTACCTTGCAGCTTGTATAGAGTTCCAATCCAAACTTCCCGCATCAATACCAGTGCTCCCTGAACTATATTGCAGGTATCTTTCTTGAACACTATTTTTACACTTGCATCATCTAACTTGCTTACAGAAATCAGATTTCTGGCTAATGCAAGAATCTACAGAACACCCGGAAGTGTTCTAATCTTTTTGCCTTGCAGCTTCAACTTTACTTTTCCGCAACCAATGATTCTAGCCTTCCTGTGATGTCCCAAGAAGACATCACCACCATCATATTTCTCATACTCGTAGAACCACTCTCTATGGGGAGTGAAGTGAAAGGATGCACCTAAGTCAATCAACCATGCCTCATGATCTACATGTGTACTTGAAGAAGCCAAGTACACATCCCCACCTTCATCTGAGGTGGTTTTTGCCTTTGCAGAAGGAGCATCATCAGATCCCTTTCCTTTTTTAGGAGATTTAGATTTACAGTCCCTTTTGTAGTGCCCTTCCTTTCTGTATTTCCAGCACACCACCTTTACAGGTTTTCCTAGAGATTTAGATCTCCCTCTAGATTTAGATCTCCCACTCAATGAATTATTTTTGTTCTATTCTGGGACCATCCTCATACAAAAAAGGCATCACCATTCTGGCTCTCCATATTTTTCCGTCTCATCTCCTCTATTAGCAAGGATAAGATTATTTCATCAAATTGCAAGGCAGTTGCATTGCTACCTATTGCAATAACCAGACTATCCGATGAATCTGGTAGAGAACACAACACTGATGCACTTATCTTCATCTGAAATTTTAATATCAACAGATAATAACTGACTTACCACAATATTAAATGCGTTCAGATGCTTTGTCACCGAGTATCCATCTTTCATCCTCAGGTTATACAGTTTTTTCTGTAGGAATAGTTTATTCACCAGAGACTTAGATTGGTACAAAGTCCCTAACTTATCCCACAAAGCCTTTACGATAGCTTCCCCTGATACATTTAGCAATACTAAATCTGAGACACACAATTGCATTGTTCTCTTTACCTTCCGATACAACTTCTTCCATTCTTCATCAGACACTCCTGTTGGTTTAGTACCCAGATCTACCACAATCCACTGATCTTTATCTACCAACAGATCTCCATCTTGAGTTTCCATAACTCAAAACTCTGACCATTAAATTTCTTGATCTCTATCTTTCCACTGCTTGACATCTTCTTTCACCACTAGAATCGATCCTGCAGATCTCCCACTGAATAGGGTCTACCACAGGCCCGAGCCAAACCCCTCAGCAACAAGGCATCCCCTTGAAGCCAAAACAACTCTGATACCAAATGTAGGTTTTAACCCCATACAAAAATTACTTGCATACAAATTCTAAAACACAGAAAATAAACAATAGCGAGGGCATGACACATAAAACACATATACACAGATATTTTCCCCTGGATCCCAAAATCGCGACTACCAACTTGATATTTTCATTATGTTCCTTTCAATGTTAGAATACATATTTATACATTCCAAAGCATCCAATACCATGGACAAAAAACCATCATGCCCAAAACAATGTGCGAAAACCATGCACAAAACCATAGGTAGGTCCGCCCAACCTAATATAGGGTCCAAAAAAAATTTCTCGGGGCGCTGCCTCAGACCTCATAGAGGGGGGCTACCTACCCCCCTCAAATCCCTTAGACAGGGGGGGATTCCACCCCCCTTGTGACCCCCCTGTTGCGTAATCAGCGCAATGAAGGGGGGGTTCCTCCCCCCTGTTACCGGGAATAGTGTCTATGGAGAACTGCTAATCCCATTAAGGCTAGTGGCTACCTTAGAAACAAACAAAGTAAAGACTACTTTCATTTTCCTTTATGAGAGATAGATGAAAGAAGAATAAAGGAGACCAACCTTTGTCTTGCGCTTGTCTCCTTGCTTGATTCCTCTCTCTTCTGATAGTCCTTTGCTACTTGCTTCCTTGTATACCCAGCTTCAAAGAGTACCTGTAGAATCAAAGCAGCACAATACTATATGAGAACATGGATCTATTATCATAAACAATCTAGGATCAGATGTAAATTGACCATACAAATGCATAAAACATAAATCACACAAGAGTATGGAGGAAAACTTGAATAGCTTTATTGATAATCAAGAAAGAGCCAAGAGAGTTACAACCAATGTTCTGACCCAACATCATCCTCTCAGCAAGAAGAAGCCCTTCTTCACCTCATGACAAGCTTAGATCACCCAACACTATGATCTCACACCAATAAACCAGCAGCACTTCCTCACAAGATACAAAATTCCAGCCTCTGGATCTCTAGGATGAGGGATCCATATATAGATATCTACAAGGGAGGTGAGTCAGCTTGAGATTTGATTAGTGTCTCCCCACTGATAGTTCTTGATTCCACTTGGAGATTGATGATCTCTTACTCATCCCTGGTCGAATTCATAGAGGCAAGTGTCACAGGAGAAGTTTCTGGAAGATTCCATGCTTTTCCACCTCGCGGATTGACACTGCCATTTGTCCCTTCTCGCCCATCGCACCCCATAGAAGGGCTTTTTGAAATGCAACGCACCTATTGTGTGTATTTAGGTGAGATGCAACGCACTTTCCCTATGAAGCAGGTGAAATGGTCCAGTTTTGACCAGTTTTGAGTAGCTTTTCATGGAGAACTTCTGGGAGAAGCTGTAATCAGTTGACCTTGTTCTTTTACGGGTTGGAACAACACCTTTAGGGACTTAGGAGCCCTTAGTTTATGGACATTTATGCTTGGGGTTGTAGTGCCCAAAATGTCTATAACAGTTGCCCCCTAAAGCATGAGGTCGTTAGTCTTTTTGATGTCGGGTGAAATGCTTTATCATGAGGATCTGAAGTTCTTTCAAGCTGGAAGGAGACCTGTAATAAGATACAATACAATACATTATCTTCATAATATTTTCATGATCTAGCTGAGGCGGGCATTCCCATGCTCAGCTTTATAAATTCATTTTCATGTACATGATACAGACAATCGTCTTAGTGTAGACTGATGATTCTGGAAGAGCCATCATCACATAGATTGGATGATTATCTGTGCAGCAATGATGTACATTTGATGTCTTTATTTTCCTGAATATATATCGCAACCTGGATGGTTGAAACTAGATCCGGGGTCTTCAATCTCATTCGATCTTCACTCAAAGTACAAGTCGATCCATGTGAGAGATGTTTTGGAGTCGAACATGGAAAGACATCGCCTGATTACCAGCCAATGATGTAAGTTGTTAACAGGCGCGAGAGGAATCACCGATAATGATGATGACCCTCAAGGTACTACAATACAATTCACGTGGTGTGAATAGAGGACATGGCGTCGAACACCACGCAAAATCTTTCGGTCGAAGGCCATTGATGTAAACCTGTCGCCGGAAGTGAGAAACTTGCTATTGAGGCATGCAAGTTTCAAAGTACCAAAAGGGTTGTTCCTAGATCAACTTCTTGGATAATGAGCTGATGTCGACAAGAAGTGATCCGTCATAGGAGGGCCTTAGTGAATCCCACATCAATGACACGGAACGGAGCAAATGATTTTAATGGAGGTGAAAACGATCTGGTGATATATGGTTCAGGGTGGCGGTCATGAAAGAATGGAGCGTAAATGTATTGCAGTGGGTGAGACACAGGTGAATTCTCTGAGTGACTTCTCTTGAACATATCGGTGACACTGACATGATGGATTGGTAGCATTAACCCCAAACGTGGATGGTGTGATGGAACCATGGCGATGTGACCAGTGAATGGAACAACCCAACCCGACTTGATGCGAAGTGAAAGTGTCATGTTCAAGAGCGACTTGCTACCAACAAAGTTTCTTCAAGTTTTCTTCCCAATTTTTCCCCAGTCATTGCTGACTAGTACCTGTTTATTTTTTTCAGCTTGAGGAGGATAACATATGCTTGTTCTATTATTTTCCCTTCGGGCAAACCCATCGCTATTTTTTAACGAGCCTAGCGATAGTGAAACTCGTTCTTGTCTGTTATGGACAAGTTTGTCGCTATTAGGTTTTAACGAGTTTAACGACAAAGATAACTCGGTCCTTTTCAATTTTAGAGAGTCTGAAAAGGGACATAAAGGAAAATCCAAAGATCCTTTTTCATCATCTAATCCCTTAAGTCCGAAAAAGTATAAAACAATACAGAAGGGATGAATTTTCGGTACTTTTAACGATCCGAACAAAACAAGCGCTCGATCTTTTTGTGTAATAATCCCTTAGGTCCAAAAAGATTAAAATCTAAAGGAGGGATAGCACTTTCGGTCACTTTAACGAGCTGGAGAGGCCAATGGCTCGGCAATCTTTTCATATTTTACGAGTCAGTTGAAAAGAGCTTAAAGGAGACTCATCTTTGAGGAACGAGTGATAAATTCGGGTAGCAGCTGATTCCAAGTAAGGTTTGGAATTTCCCAATCATGGCAGTGTTACAAGGATGGCTAACAGGATCACTCTTCGTAGCTGTTCCTCAAAAGGGGTAAACAATCAAGTGGAGGTGAATGATCGGCCAATACAGGGTGGAGGTGACGATAAGAACACGACCAAGGCTTTAAAGGCTAAAGTACTACATTCACGACGGTTATTTACCGAAAATTGGTTCATTTTTTAATGAGCTTAAATGTTGGAGGAAACATTTGCTCATGACTTATGTTTATTTTTAACGAGCTTGAACTATGTGCTAAAACTGCTCGATTAATCCAGTCGTATAATAAGAATGTCTCATATATAAACGACAATTTTTCAAAGCTTTGCCCTGGATCCTCTTGCATGCAAGCTAGGAGTGACCAACTACTGTTTATGGGGTTAGTGAACCACTAAAGTTAGGTAGGAAACTCACTTCTTTACTTCGCCAGCGCCTTTTGGAACAAAAGGCCTCCTGCAAAACGAATGGTCGACCCGATCACTCACCTAACTTAAGCAGTTATAGTTAGCGAATGTATGAGGTTAGCGTTACACTGGTCACTTTTCACTTGTTTACAAGAGGTTTGCATGCCCCTAGGTATAGTGACATAGAGTTTCAAGGTTTCCCTGCAATTTGCAGACAAAACATTTGTTTTATCAGGAAAGGCCTACCTCTTTCAGGTTACCAAAGATTGTTCTATTCGCATCGCAAACAAAACACTTCTTCAGCGATGTCTACCGAAATAGACAAAGGTGAGTGGTGCAAACGCCTCTACTCACATAACTTTGACGAGGGAATCTTATTCCAGTCTAACCCCCTTTTCCAATCACGGACAGGAGTGTCAGACTAGTCATATATCTCTCGCGGAAACCTACCCTATACCTGAAGTTTTCCTACCGAAGCAGACCAGGGTGCATGCCCCCTGGGTTTCAGTCATGTCCCCTAAATCACTCGCGCTCATCAGGAGGATGGACTGGGGATTGATGAGACATTGCTTGCTTGAAAAGACCATTCAGGGATGGTATATGACTATTTGCTATGCGTGAACCGGGGAACGAAAGCTGGTCTACGAGCTTGACCACTCTTCCTTCGTGTGGAAAACACATTACTCTAAAGAGTGAGGAGACAATTGATCCCATGCAATAAATATAGTCTCATCCAAGGAGTAGATTATAATCCAGGGGTCCTTGGACTACCATTACGTTTATGTGAATGGTTTTCCCTCTCAATGTTATGGGCACATTGGGAAGGATCCCTAACAGTCGACTAGCTCCTTTGTCAAAGCCTGTTAGATTTCTCATCTCAGGCAAAAGCGATGGCGAACCAAGCGCTTTCCAAGCAGTCGAGGAAAGGATACTCACAGAAGCCCCTTCATCTATGACGGTACCGGCCATAACCATTCTATATACTTGAGCAATGATTCGAAATGGTACACTAGCCGGTAAACGGGGTCTGCCTAGATGATTCCAGTCGAAGGAAACAACTAGGTTGCTTGGAGGTGGGACTGAATAGACGGCCGGGTATGACTCTGATGAACTTCCTTCCTGCGATAAAGGAATGGGTAAACTGCCCCCATGTTCATCGGAGTCTGTGCTTACGAAATGAATTTGGATGGTGTCATCCTTGTTCTCTTCGATGATTGTATCATCTAAAGATGAAACCTCTGAAGGCAAGACCGGGTCAACTGCCGCCTCGACCTTTTGACTTTCGCCTGGTATGGATTCAGATTGTTTTTCTTCAATGATAGATGCTTCGGCCAACCACAAGGGCGTGTCAGCCGGATTTTCAACTAGTGACGGACTTGGCAAGAGCTTCTTATATCCAGGAGGGAGTCGTAACAGTGAAACCGGACGGTCGTCCAAAACTCTTTTAGCCTCATCTAAGAAGGGACAACGGTGGATGGCGTGATTGCCTTCGCACAGTTTACAAGGAAATTTACCTTTTCCTTTTTGTCCTGGGGCTTCACTTTCACTAGTTGACGGTGTATTTTCAACATAATCATCATAGGTTGACGACACCAGATTGTGCAAACGAGGAGACCAGTCCCTTAAGATCCGAGGGATGCAAGGACAATCTCGATGATAGTGGTCTCCTTTGCAAATGACACATGGCGATTTAGGCCTGGTTGGTGCAGTGTGTGGATTTTCGCTAGACGAAGCTCGGTTGCCCCTTTTCGCCTTTGGCTCCTTCTTCTTCTTCTCTTTCTTCTTCTTTTCCTTCTTCTTCTCAGGTACTTGATTTTTGGCTTTACCAGCTTCATCAAGCGAAGAGGAAGGAGGAGAGGAAGAATTGGAGGAAGTAGAGGGTTGGGGGTAACTCTGGAATCGTCTAGTTGCTAACTCGATTGTTTAGGAATCGCGGTGTTCTGAACGACGGAGGTTGAGAAGAGCCATACGGGCAAACCAATTGTCAATCTTGGAAGCGACAATGTGGCCATATGGGGTGCACCAACATCTCCCCAAGAGGAGAACGGACTAGGATTTCCTCCAAGGGGAACTCCTTGGTTGGTGGACTCCATTTTCCTCAACCTAAGACCAACATAGGAAGGGTGATAATTATTCCGTTTAAAATAAATTTTAGATGCTTTGACAAAACTTGTTTTTTCAATTTTAAAGAGTCAAGAAAAAACAAAAGATGACTCTAGTCGCATTCAATTTTTAATGAGCCTGAAGTGACAAGTGCTCAGATGGACCTTTTCCATTAAGGAGTCTAAAAAGGAACAAAAGGGACTGCTCTGGAAATCTAGACAGAGGGATTACCAAACCAATCACAAAACTGCAGAATACTTTTTACGGTACGGCAGTCAATCTTCCCGAATGATGTGTTCAGTGCATTGCGATCGATAGGGCGGCAGACACGGCTTCCTATGAATAAAGGATTAAGCCTATTGTGGTCTCCCAAAATATACTCGACGGTACGTGGGAGCACAAGTCTGTACTGGCACTTATCGTCTCAAAGGGGAGGAATCACCCAACCAACAGTGAAAACAACAGTTACCAGGCTTTACGACGCTGGAATACGTCTCTAGCCTAGACTTCTAGATGTTGTGCGTTAGGTTCCAAAGCGTTGTTAGATTCATTAAATTTATTTTATAGTTGATCTTGCTTAAGAAATATGCCTTTCAAGTTCACCACGTGATGTAGATGTACAATTCCTAAAATGCAATCTAAGATGACAAACAATCGTTTTATCTTCTTTGCGCAATGAAAATCCTAGCTACTAAGGAAAGAGAAACAGTATTCTTTCAACAAAGAGCAAAGAGCACACACTATATGCACTGTCCTAAATCAAACCAATCAAACAGTCTAAATGCAAATGCACATGCATGTATTTGTTTTCAGCCTTCTTAATATGTGAATGATAAAAAGAAAGCTAATGCACAAATCTGAATTATTTTCACAGCGACAATTACTAACAAGTTTCTTTTCAAAATCAAAATGACGACAATGACAACACTTTGCAATTTGGAAATGAAAACTTGCTTTCGACACTAGGAAAAACTACTAATTCAGACCAAATACAGTAGTAACAGGGTAATCGACTATCAAGAGCAATCAGACTCTCTTCTATGACTGAAAACGACACTTGCGACACTTTCAAATCAAGAAACGACAGTACAATTACGTCACTTCTTTGTAAAGGAGAACTGAAAATGACTCAAAAAATACATAAAAACATTTACAGTTCTTTGCACAATGGAGGCAGAATATCAGCAAGGAAAGGGGTCTAAAACAGAGGTGTACTAACTACAGGCAGCAAAACTTCTGAATAGATCTGAAAAGGGTGAACACAGAAACCAAAATTCAGGAACAAGGCCTTGTCTGATCAGCGCACTTGTAACACAGTGAAACTGAAATGCAACACACCTGCTACACTCGGGAACTGCACTGCATTTGAAGTTCACAGAACAGACAGTGCGCTGGACCAGGGACGAGACTTTGATTGGATTTCGGGTCACAGTTTGCAGTTCAGTTCAGGGATTTTGGCCGAGCAAGTGGTAATCAGTAAATCAATCACAGGGGTAGATCTAAGGAGGTTACTAGAGCCACCACAAGGGCAATTAGAGAGTTTGTAAATCAATTGTTTAATTCATAAACAAAACTCGGAGATTGACTGAAGCGGCATTTATCTACTTTGCATTTACATAGCAAATGCAGTTCGAAGGCTACCTGGCTCAACTTCAGGCCCGTCTGCAAGTTTATAAAGTAAACAAATGTAGATAAACAAACAACCTAGTCGCTCCCCAGCGGAGTCGCCATTTTGTTACTGGGAATAGTGTCTATGCAGAACTGCTAATCCCACTAAGGCTAGTGGCTAGCTTAGAAACAAACAAAGTAAAGAATACTTTCATTTTCCTTTATGAGAGATAGATGAGAGAAGAATAAAGGAGACCAACCTTTGTCTTGCGCTTGTCTCCTTGCTCGATTCCTCTCTCTTCTGATAGTCCTTTGCTACTTGCTTCCTTGTATACCCAACTTCACAGAGTACCTGTAGAATCAAAGCAGCACAATACTATACGAGAACATGGATCTATTATCATAAACAATCTAGGATCAGATGTAAATTGACCATACAAATGCATAAAACATAAATCACACAAGAGTATGGAGGAAAACTTGAATAGCTTTATTGATAATCAAGAAAGAGCCAAGAGAGTTACAACCAAATGTTCTGACCCAACATCATCCTCTCAGCAAGAAGAAGCCCTTCTTCACCTCATGACAAGATTAGATCACCCAACACTATGATCTCACACCAATAAACCAGCAGCACTTCCTCACAAGATACAAAATTCCAGCCTCTGGATCTCTGGGATGAGGGATCCATATATAGATATCTGCAAGGGAGGTGAGTCAGCTTGAGATTTGATTAGTGTCTCCCCTCTGATAGTTCTTGATTCCACTTGGAGATTGATGATCTCTTACTCATCCTTGGTCGAATTCAGAGAGGCAAGTGTCACAGGAGAAGTTTCTGGAAGATTCCATGCTTTTCCACCTCGCGGATTGACACTGCCATTTGTCCCTTCTCTCCCATCGCACCCCATAGAAGGGATTTTGAAATGAAATGCACCTACTGTGTGTATTTAGGTGAGATGCAATGCACTTTGCCTATGGAGCAGGTGAAATGGTCCAGTTTTGACCAGTTCTGAGTAGTTTTTCATGGAGAATTTCTGGGAGAAGCTGTAATCAGTTGACCTTGTTCTTTTAGGGGTTGGAACAACACCTTTTGGGACTTAGGAGCCCTTAGTTTATGGACATTTATGCTTGGGGTTGCAGTGCCTAAAAATGTCTATAACACCCCCCGCTGTGCAATCAATACAATGAAGGGGGGGCCCTGTCCCCCCTCTAACCCCCGGTTAACTATGGGAGCTAGTCATGGAAAGGATATAACACAACCCAACACTAAAACCCCAAGTATTTTTCCCAAGGAGGGTGAGGTTGATGACACTTGAGATGAAGGACAAGCAAGAAAACAAACTAGAAAGGCTTCTCAGAGCAAAGAACCCCCAATGTGTTCAAGAATTTCTAAAAACCCTAAGGTAGTCGTAACACATTATATGTCTTCCTCCGATCTCTGGGACGATAAGGAAACTAAACTCAGAGCCAAAGAACCCCAAGAAGAGTTCTTTGGCCCCTGATAAATGTCCTTAGGCCTTAGGTTGGCCAAAACAAGAGGACCCAAATAGTTCGCAGCCAGAGGAGGTGTTAGGGCCTTTGAACTGCTAGACGACCACCTATTGAATTCTTAACTTTTCTTGCTAAAGACTAGGTAGGCCTAGAAATCGTGGTATGGTGACCTTCTAAGCTAAATTCCAAATGTGAATGGATAAAATCCTTGGGACTAGCCCAAATTTGTTGAAAACCCCCTTCCTTTGGTTCATAATCCACCAACTCCTCCTCCTCCATGTGGGTCCAATAGTAAGTAACTGACATCTCATATGAAAAGCATATTTGACAAGTAGTTGTGTGTCTTCAAAGGGTCTATCATGGTAGTAATCTTTGCACTTAAAAAGTATGCATCATGTGGATAAAAAAATCATGGTTACCGTTTACTATTATTTTGCATTTAGACAAGGATATCAAAGCCTGACATTGTCTAGAGCCCATTCACTCTTCGTCAAAACTACGCCTTGCTCTAGTTTGAAACTCGATGACCCTTTCTCTGCCTATAATTTTTTTGTGGGCCTCTAGGGTTTCTCAATTTTTGAATTCCTCTTCCATGGCAGAGATGTTATAGTTGTTGTTGGGAAAAGTATCTATTCAGAACACCCCTATCCCACTCTAAGGTGTGATAGTGCCTTAGCAACAAACAAGGAAAACTATTTTCGTATTCTTCTTTATGAAATGTAAACGAAGAGGAAGGATGTAACTAACCTGTGTCTTTCGCTAGTTTGTTGATCCAATCGCTCTCCTCTTTGTTCGCTTCCCGCTGCCTGCTCCCTTACTGGTCCAGCTTCACCAAGTTCTTGCAAGATCACAGAAGAGGAAAACTACACAAAAGACATAGATTTACATTCTTAACTAGCTTAGGATCAGATTTAAGCTAAACATGCAAATATAACAAAGCATCATTGATACACAGCATGTAGGAGAAACTAAAATAGTTTTATTGATATGATAAGAAAGTCCAAGAGGAGATGCAACCAAGTGAGTCCCGATCTAGCATCTACCTCCCAGCAAAGGAATCCCTTCCTCTCCTCCAACAAAGCATAAATCACCCAATGCACTAATAACAATCTCAAACCAACATCAATTCTCTGTGAAGTACAAAATTCCAGCCTCTGGATCTCTGGGATGAGGGATCCATATATAGATGTAAGCAGAGAGGATGAGTCAGCTTATGTTTTGACTTGTGGCTTCTCTATGTCAGTTCTTGCTTCCACTTGGAGGCTGAGAGCCTCTTACTCATCCTTGGTCGAACTCAGTGAGGCAAGTGTCATTGAGGAAGATTCTGGAAGCTTCCATTGTCTGTACACCTCGCGGAATGACACTGCCATTTGGCATTTCTCGCTCAGCGCACCCTGGTAGTGCATTTAGGTGCGTTGCAATGCACCTAGCTAGTGTACTGGGGTGCTTTGCAACGCAGGCAGCTAGTAGAGCATCTGAATTGATCCTAAATCGACTGATTCTGAGTAGTTTTTGGTGGAGAACTTCTGGGAGAAGATGTCATTGGTTGACCTTGTTCCTTTAGGGGCAGGAACAACACTTTTAGGGACTTTGGATCCCTTGGATTATGGACATTTCATGCTCAAAGCTGCAAGGCACAAAAATGTCTATAACAGTTGCCCCCTAAAGTATGAGGCCGTTTATCGGGTGAAATGCTTTATTAGGAGGATCCGAAGCTCAGATACAATACAATACATTATTTTTCATACTGTTTTCATGATCTAGCTGAGGCGGGCATTCCCATGCTCAGCTTTATAAATTCATTTATATGTACATAGGACAGACAATCGTCTGATGGTAGACTGATGATTTTGATGAAATCATCATCCTTTTGATAGGATGATTATCTGTGCTGCAATGCTGTACATGTCAATGTCTTTATTTTTCCTGAATATATATCGCAGCCCGGATGGATGAAACTAGATCCGGGGTCTTCAATCTCGTCCAATCTTCACTCTAAGTACAAGTCGATCCATGTGAGAAATGTTCTGAAGTCGAACATGGAAAGACATCGCTTGATTACCAGTCAATGATGTAAACTGTTAACAAGCGCGAGAGGAATCACCGATAATGATAATGACCCTCAAGGTACTGCAGTACAATTCACGTGGTGTGAATAAAGGACTTGGCGTTGAACACCACACAAAATCTTTCGGTCAAAGGTCATTGATGTATACCTGCCGCCGGAAGTGAGAAACTTGCCATTGAGGCATGCAAGCTTCAAAGTACTGAAGGGGTGTTCCAAGATCAACTTCTTGGATAATGAGCTGATGTCGACAAGAAGCGATCCGTCAAAGGAGGGCCTTAATGTATCCCACATCAGTGACACGGAACGGAGCAAATGATTTTGATGGAGGTGAAAACGATCTGATGATATATGGTTCAGGGTGGCGGTCATGAAAGAATGAAGTATAATGTATGGTAGTGGATGGGACACGGGTGACTTCTCTGGATGACTTCTCTTGAACATATCGGCGACACTTGTATGATGGATTGGTAGCATTTACCCCAAAGGAGGATGGTATGGCAAGACCATGGTGATGTGACCGGTGAATGAAACAACCCAACCCGACTCAGGCACGGAGTGGAAGTGTCATGTTCAAGAGCGACTTGCTACCAATAAAGGTTCTTTGAGTTTCTTCCCAATTTTTCCCCAGTCATTGCTAACCAGTACCTCTTTATTTTTGTCAAGCTTGAGGAGGATAACATATGCTTGTTCTATAATTTGCCCTTCGGGCAAACCCATCGCTATGTTTTAACGAGCCTAGCAATAGTGAAACTCGTTCTCGCCTAAAGACAAGTTTGTCGCTATTAATCTTTTTAACGAGTCTAACGACAAAGATAACTCGGTCCTTTTCATCTTTAGAGAGTCTGAAAAGGTACGTAAAGATAACTCCGGAAGTCCTTTTTCGTCATCTAATCCCTTAAGTCCGAAAAAGTATAAAACAATACAAAAGGGATGAATTTTCGATAGTTTTAACGAGCCGAACAAAACAAGCGCTCGATCTTTTTGTGCAATAATCCCTCAGGTCCAAAAAGATTAAAATCTAGAGGAGGGATAGCACTTTCGGTTGCTTTAACGAGCTGGAAGGCCAAAACTCAGCAATCTTTTCATATTTTACGAGTCAGATGAAAAGAGCTTAAAGAAGACTCGTCTTTTGAGGAACGAGTGATAAAATGGGTAGCAGCAGATTCCAGGTAAGGGTTGGAATTTTCCAAGCACGGAAGTGTCACAAGGATGGCTAGTGAAATCACTCTTCGCAGCTGTTCCTCAAAATGGGTAAACAATCAAATGGAGGTGAATGATCGGCCAATGGAAAAGTGGAGGTGACGGTGCAAACACGACCAAGGCTTTAATGGCTGATAATGTTACATTCACGGTGGTTATTTACCGGAGGGTAGTTCATTTTTTAACGAGCTTAAACGCGGATTGAAACACTTGCTCGGTCTTATGTTTATTTTTTAACGAGCATGAACTATGTGCTAAAACTGCTCGATTAATCCAGTCATATGATAAGAAATGTCTCGAAGATGCCATTTTTTATGGAGCTTGCACCTTACAAAGCTTTGCCCCGGAATCCTTTCTTTATGCAAGTTCGGAAACGACTAATCCTACGAGTTTAAAGGGTTAGAGGTCCTAAAAATTTAAAAAATAAATAGCCGCCCCTTGCTTGCACTCCAAAAGGTTTGCATGCCCCCAGGTATAAAGTATGATTTCAAGGTTACCCCTACTTCACTTCCGCCAAAACATTTGTTTTACCGAGAGAGGCCTACCTCTTTCAGGTTACCAAAGATTGTCTCATTTGCGCAGCAAACAAAACATTTCCTCGGCAATGTCTACCGAAATAGACAAAGGTGAATGACGACGCCCGCCGATTCACATAACTTTGACAAAAGAATCTTATTCTAGAACAACCCCTCTTCCAATCACGGACGGGGTACGGACTAGTCATATTCTCTCGTGGAAACCTACCTTATACCCAAAGTTTTCCTGCCGAAGCAGACCAGGATGCATGCCCCCTGGGTTCCAGTCATATCCCTCCGAATTACTCGCGCTCATCGGGAGGACGGACCGTGGGTTGAGACATTTCTTGCGTGAAGAGACCATTTAGGGATGGTATATGACTATTTGCGATGCGTGATTCGGGAAATGAAAGCTGGTCCACGAGCTTGACCACTCTTCCTTCGTGCGGAAAACACATTACTCTAAAGAGTGAGAAGACGATGGCTCCCATGCAATAAATATAGTCTCGTCCAAGGAGTAGGTTATAATCCAAGGGTCCTTGAACTACCATCACGTTCATTTGAACGGTCTTCCCTTTCAATGTTATGGGCACATTGGGGAGGATCCCTAAAGGTCGACTGGTTCCTTTATCGAAGCCTGTCAGATTTCTCATCTCAGGCAAAAGCGATGGCGAACCAAGCGCTTTCCAAGCAATAGAGGAAAGGATACTCACAGATGCCCCCTCATCAATGATGGTGCCAGCCATGACCATTCTGTATATTTGAACGATAATTCGGAATGGTATGCTTGCTGGCAAATGGGGTCTGCCTAGTTGGTTCCAGTCGAAGGATACAACTAGGTTGCTTGGTGGTGGGACCGAGTAGACGGCCGGGTATCGCTCTGACGAACTTCCTTCCTGCGATAAAGGAATGGGTGGATTGCCCCCGTGTTCGTCGGAGTCTGTGTTGATGAAGAGAATTTGGATGGTGTCATCCTTATCCTCTTCAGTGACTGTATCATTCGAAGATAAAACCTCTGAAGGCAAGACCGGGTCAACTGCCACCTCGACCTTTTGACTTTCGTCTGGTATGGATTCAGTTGGTTTATCTTCAATGATAGACGCTTCAGCTGACCACTTGAGCGGGCCAGCTGGATTCTCAACTAACGAAGGACTCGGCAAGAGTTTTTTATATCCAGGAGGAAGTCGTAACGGTGAAACCGGACGATCTTCCAAGACTCTTTTGGCCTCGTCTAAGAAGGGACAACGGTGGAGGGCATGGTCGCCTTCGCACAATCTACAGGGAGGTCTAGTTCTCCCTTTTTGCCCTGGAACTTCACTTTCGCTAGTTGACGGTGTACTTTCAACATGGCCATCAGAGGTTGACGACACCGGATTGTGCAAACGGGGAGACTAGTCCCTTAGTATCCGAGGGATGCAAGGACAATCTCTGTGAAAGTGGTCTCCCTTGCAAATGACACATGGCGATTTAGGCCTGGTCAGTGTTGTGTGTGGATTTTCATTAGACGACACTTGTTTTCCCTTATTTGCCTTTGGCTCCTTCTTCTTTTTCTCTTTCTTCTTCTTTTCCTTTTTCTCCTTAGGAACTTGGTTTTTAGCTTTACCAGTCCCGTCACGCGAAGAGGAAGGAAGAGAGGAAGAATTAGAGGAAGTAGAAGGTTGGTGGGAAATTCTGGACTCGTCTAACTGCTGATTCAACTGTTCAGGAATAGTGGTGTTCTGAACGACATTGGTTGAGAAGAGCCAGACCGGCAAGCCAATTGTCAGTCCTGGAAGCGACAATGTGGCCATATGGGGCGCACCAACATCTCCCCGAGAGGAGAAGGGACTAGGATTTCCACCAAGGGGAATTCCTTGGTTGGTAGGCTCCATTTTCTCAACCTAAAGATCAACGCAGAAAAAAGGGTATGAATATTCCGTTTAAAATAAATTTTAACGACGCTTGGACACAACTTGCTTTTTCAATTTTAAAGAGTCGAGAAAAAGCAAAAGATGACTCTAGTCTCCTTCGATTTTTAATGAGCCTGAAGTGACAAGTGCTCAGATGGACCTTTTCTGTTAAGGAGTCTAAAAAGGAACGAAAGGGACTGCTGTGGAGTTCTAGGTAGAGGGTGTGCCAAACCAATCGCAAAACCGCAGAATACTTTTTAGGGTACGGGTGGTCAATCTTCCCGAATGCTGTGTTCAGTGCATTGCGATCAGTAGGGCGGCCGACACGGCTTCCTATGGATAAAGGTTTTATGCCTATAGGGGTCTCCCAATATATAATCGACAGTACGTGGGAGCACAATCCGTACTGGCACTTATCGTCTCTCAGGAGGAATCACCCAACCATCAGTGAGGCCAACAGTTACCAGGTTTTACGACGTCGGAACACGTCTCTAGCCTAGACCTCTATGTTGTGCGTTAAGTTACAAAGCGTTGTTAAGTTCATTCAATTTATTTTAGGTTGATCTTTCTTAGAAGTTTGCCTTTTTGGATCACCACGAGATGTAGATACAATTCCTAAATGCAGTCTAAAGATGATAAGCAAGCTTTTATCTCTTTTCAACAATGAAAATCCTAGCTACAAGGGGAAAAGAAAGACACAATCTTTTCTCAAAGAGCATAGAGCACACTGTAAATGCACTTTTCCTAAATCAATCCATACAAACTGTCAAGATGCAAATGCACATATGCATGTATTTGTTTTCACTTTCTTAATATTGATGCCTAAAAAGAAAGTTGTTGTACAAATTTGAATTCGATTTCAAGTGAAAAACACAAACAAGCTTCTTTTTCGAAATCAACAAAGACGATTACGACACTTTATGATTTTGAAGTAAACACTTGTTTCGACACTAGAAATTCACAAATTCAAACCAAAAGACAAAAGTAAAAGCGTAATCAACTGTCAACAGCAAACAAACTCACTCCTAAGATCAAAACGACACTTACGACAGGTCTAGATCTAAGGGCGACAGTATGACTAGTTTACTTTTGTAATGGGAAACTGCAAATGATGTAACAAATACACAAAAACAAATACAGTTTCTTTTATACAACTGAGGTGGAATTAAGGCAAAGAAAAGGGGTTTTCAGATAGGTACACACACTGATAACAGGCTGCAAAAATCAGAGATAAAACTGAACAAAATGAAGCAAAGAACCACAGCTGCACAGGGCAAAGGCTGATCAGCGCACCTGTTGCACAGAGAAACTAAATTGCAGCGCAGGTAGCCCTCTCGGGACCTGCGTTGAAATGCAGAGTCTCTTCACAGAGCCTGTGCTGAAGCAGAAACGAGAATTGTCTCTGGGTTCTGGGTCACGGTTTGCAGTTTGATCTAAGGTTTTTGGCCGAATAAAAGCTATCAACAAGGTACAATTAGAGGGATGATTTAAAGGAGGACTAAGAGCTATCACAAAGGGCAATTAGAGCATTTGTGGATCATCTGTTCAGATCATAAACAGGCCCAGTGAATGGACTAGAGTAGCAAATCTCTACTTTGCATTTGTAAATGGCAAATGCAGTTCGATTCGCCACTCCTAAGTTTATGAGAAGAACAACAATAGAAACACAAATAAACTAACTAGATACGATCCTCAGCGGAGTCGCCAATTTGTTGTTGGGAAAAGTATCTATTCAGAACGCCCCTATCCCACTCTAAGGTGTGATAGTGCCTTAGCAACAAACAAGGAAAACTATTTTCGTATTCTTCTTTATGAAATGTAAACGAAGAGGAAGGATGTAACTAACCTGTGTCTTTCGCTAGTTTGTTGATCCAATCGCTCTCCTCTTTGTTCGCTTCCCGCTTCCTGCTCCCTTACTGGTCTAGCTTCACCAAGTTCCTGCAAGATCACAGAAGAGGAAAACTACACAAAAGACATAGATTTACATTCATAACTAGCTTAGGATCATATTTAAGCTAAACATGCAAATATAACAAAGCATCATTGATACCCAGCATGTAGGAGAAACTCAAATAGTTTTATTGATATGATAAGAAAGTCCAAGAGGAGATACAACCAAGTGAGTCCCGATCCAGCATCTACCTCCCAGCAAAGGAATCCATTCCTCTCCTCCAACAAAGCATAAATCACCCAATGCACTAATCTCAATCTCAAACCAACAACAATTCTCTGCGAAGTACAAAATTCCAGCCTCTGGATCTCTGGGATGAGGGATCCATATATAGATGTAAGTAGAGAGGATGAGTCAGCTTATGTTTTGACTTGTGGCTTCTCTCTGTCAGTTCTTGCTTCCACTTGGAGGCTGAGAGCCTCTTACTCATCCTTGGTCGAACTCAGTGAGGCAAGTGTCATTGAGGAAGATTCTAGAAGCTTCCATTGTCTGTACACCTCGCGGAATGACACTGCCATTTGGCATTTCTCGCTCAGCGCACCCTGGTAGTGCATTTAGGTGCGTTGCAACGCACCTAGCTAGTGTACTGGGGTGCTTTGCAACGCAGGCAGCTAGTAGAGCATCTGAATTGATCCCGAATCGACTGATTCTGAGTAGTTTTTGGTGGAGAACTTCTGGGATAAGTTGTCATTGGTTGACCTTGTTCCTTTAGGGGCAGGAACAACACTTTTAGGGACTTTGGATCCCTTGGATTATGGACATTTCATGCTCAAAGCTGCAAGGCACAAAAATGTCTATAACAATAGTGTCCTCTTTGACATTTTAACTCCATTAAAAAAAAAAAAAAAAAAAAACATAAAATGAACAATTAAATTTTATAATTAAACCAATATAGATCCATCTTAACTCTAGATCTACCAAGTTCCGAGAGGGATGAATCAAATCTCTTAAGGTGCAAACCTCTTTTAGAGTGAAAAGAGATTTGATCCCTTTGGGCACTTGGTAGATCCAAAGTTAAGATGGATCAAGACCGATTATATATAATGAAAAGAATAAAAAAGATGACATGGTTTCCACCTTTCTTTTGAAAAGTATTAAAATATTTATAATATTTAAGTAAATTAATATATATATATATATATATATATATATATATATATTTGAATAATGTTTTTAACATTTTGATACAAGTTTTTGACCCTTCTGATTAAAATGTGTTGACTCGTTGAATATCATTTTCCCACTCCATTTAAATTTTCGAGGGTATTGTCCATGGAGGATTGGTGGGAAAATCAAACATGGTTAACATTTCGTTACCAACACAATAGGGCAGAGCTACAGGAGGGGAGCCATTACACCCTCTCATCGATTTGCAGTATGGCTTTTATTGCTAGTTCCAGAACTAAGCTCTTACATTCCCTGGAATCATAATCTTCTTACAAATTAAAAAATGTCAGGCAAATACTCTACGTGTTTCTTCATCTATTTGTTGCTCTTAAACCAAAATCCAATTTTTCTTTTCAACCCAATAACTATTTATCCGCAGAGGGTTCGATTCCCAATACCAACATCTATGCCTCTCTCTTACAGGCCTCCACCAACAAAAAATCATTGTTACAAGGTAAGCAACTTCACACCCACCTTCTCATCACTGGACTGTACCAAAACATCTTCCTAGCAACTAAACTCGCCGCATTATATGCCATTTGTGGGAATATGTTGGATGCGCGCCAAGTGTTTGACAAAATATCTGAAAGAAGTGGATTCTTATGGAACATGATGATCAGAGGTTATGCCTGCAACAGTTTTTCTGAAGAATCCCTTACGCTCTATCATCATATGCAAGAGGTAGGGATACAGCCAGATAAATTCACCTTTCCTTTTGTGCTCAAGGCATGTGCTACTCTCTCATCTTTGCAAGAGGGCAAGGAAATTCATCATCAGATACTCAAATTTGGACTTGAATCTGATGTTGTGATAGGGAATTCGCTCGTAACGATGTATGCCAAGTGTGGGAGTGTAGACATTGCATGCCAATTGTTCAAAATAGTACATTGGAGAGTTCAACTTGAGCAAAGATGATGAAGTGATTATTCAGTTTCAAGAAGAAGAAGGTTGGCCCAATTCCTCCATCTGTGGAAGAGGCCTATGAGAAGGTAAGTGTTTAAGCCATTATTTCTTGTATAATGTAGCTTCCATGGATGATTAGACATAGTAGCTATGCTAGAATCCATTGTGTAATTTATTTTTTGGTTGGGGTAGATGAATAAGAGAGCAATGTGATTAACGAAAAGATCATTAAATTGGACATGGAGCTCTACATATACAAAGAGGAGCTCCAGAAGACCTGACCCAATCCTTCTCACATCACTATAAATCACAAGTTATGCGCATCCTAAAGCAGAAAAAAAGTATGTACATATGCTCTAGTTTTTTAACATTTGTGTGGGTTTTAATTTGTTCCAAGAAAATGCAAGGAAATTCCTAGAAAACATTCCCCAAGATCCTCCACCTTTCTCTGCATGTTTCTAGTGGAGACACTTGAAAAATCAATACATTTTAGTGAATTTGGTCTTTATCATAACATATCATTATATTTTTAACTTCATAAACCCATATTCAGGCATACGTACACATTAATTCAAGACGCAATCTCCTTAGACAGATGTGAAACACAGACATGTAGGTCTTTTGATTTCATGGAACTTAATCTACCCCTCAAAACCTGAGGATTACAAATAAATTTTAAAGGTTTCCCTGAGGATTCCAAGTAATATTACCCCCATAACAAGAAAAATTGACAGTGAAACTGATTATCTACTAATTACAGTAATAAAATAATCTCAATCTGCCAAGGACGTATACATGTCTAGTTATATGAGTCAGACCTACCAAATCAAAAAAGAATACATGACAACTTTTATTTGTCCTATTTAAAAAGTTAGACCCAATGCCCAGTTCAAGTTAGGTTTCCAGTTCTAAACAAGGAAGGAAAAATGGTATTAGAACCCTAAAGAATTTTTCACACCTAAGCCAAATCACTAAGATTTGGATAGAAAATCAATACTTAGTAAGGTGAAGAAACCTATCTGGGGGAAGCCAGAGGTAACAGGGGTGGAGAAGGGTGGAAGAGTCTCACTATCTACCAAGGAGGTTGACTGATAACTAAGTTTTCTTGGAAGATTGAATCAAATCCAAAAACATGGCCAAAAGGTTGGCTTTAGGCATTGGTATGAAATTTTATTAGAACTCAAGCATCAAGTTCCATGGGGGTTCAATGGTCATCTTAGGCATTATGAATAAGGTCATAATCTCAAGAGAAATTAATATCAATAGGTTAAAGCTTTGGAATAAAGAAGTGATTAAATCTTTTGAAATCATTTATTTTACACATTTAAAGGGTGGTATAATTTCAACTGATATTTTCTGTGTTGGTTTAGTCTTTGAAGCAACATTTGGCAATGGCAAGTTTTAGACTTTGGCTCATGCATCTAGATGACAAGTTATGGAACGTTTCAATTAAGTTTTCAAATAAATGTTTTTGGATATGTTAATATATTTTTTGAAATTTGTACACCTTGGATAGACACATGGACATTTTTAAATCAGGCTGAGAGGGAATTCTATGTAGATATAGATTATCTAGATAATTAGTGTCTGAATTAAAATACCTATCAAATTTGAAAATAGTTTATATGTATGCACTAGTAGAAAATGAGAAATTAGTGATTAGGTGACTAAAAAAGTTAGTCACCACAGCTTTTCCAAGTGAAATACTACCAAAAATGAGCAATCTTAAGTGACCGAACTAAAAACGACGAACATTAATCACTAATTTAGTCACAAGTTAAAATATGTGACTATATAATAAGTAATAAAACTAAAAATGACTAACATTAATTACTAATTTAGTCTACGAGCGAAATAAAAATACCTAACAAGTACAACAATCATATGAATCAATTTTTTATGTTATTCATCTTAATTGTGTCAGGCAATCTAAAATTACAAGTGATAGGGGATTGAAAGGTTGTTAAATATTGGTTGAAAGGTTATCCTTCCTTAAACACTTCTTCATCCCCACATGGTATAGTATAGGTGGGCCAACTTTGCATTATTTATCTCTAATAATTTTTAATAAAAAAAATTATTTCATGTATTTTTAAAAAATCTATTCATTGATTCTAATTGGATCTAGTTCCAATTTGAAATTAATTTGAAGAGAAATTTTAAATTTTAAGACTATAATATCAAATAAAAACTACTTTAATTTCATATTAACCGACCTAGATCCATCTTAACCCTAGATCTATCAAGCACTGAGAGGGATCCAACCTCTCGAGGTACAAACTTTTTTTTCTAGTGCAAAACTTGACGAATGTTTGCACCTTGAGAGATTGGATCCCTCTCAGCACTTGATAGTTATAGGGTTAATATGGATCTAGGTTGGTTATATAATACTATATAACATCTATATTTGTATTTTTGTCTCTTTTTTATTCCCTCTCTCTATCTTAACCCCCAAACATACACACAGTCTCTCTCCCTCTCTTCCCCTTCTTTGTCTATCTCTCTCTTCCCCTTCTCTCCCTCTCTATCTATATCCTTCTCTATTCCCTCCCACTCTCCTCTCTCCCTCACTCTCTCTCCATGACTTCCTTGTCACCCCCTCTCTCTCTCAACCTTTCTCCCTCTTTGTTTTTCTCGTTCCCTCCCTCTCCTGTCCCCTCCAATTCCATATTTGTCTCCTCATCCCTATATTCCTTCCTCTCTATCCCTTATCTCCCACCTCCCTCTATCTCTCCCCCCAAAATCACTCTCCCTCTCTCTGTCTCTTCCATACAACTCTATCACTATCTCACCCCCTCCCTATCTTTCTCCATCTATATGTCTCCATCTCTCTCCCTTCCCCTTCTCTCCCTATCTCTATCCTCTCCTCTTCTTTCTCTTCTCTGATCTCCTCTCTCCCTCACTCTCTATCCATCTCTACCTTCTCACTCCTCTCTCTCTCCACCTCTATCTCTCTATGTATTTGTTCTTTCCTCCCCCCCCTCTCTCTTCCCTCCAAATTTTTCACTATCTCCCTCCCTCTCTCCGCCCCTCCCCAACACTCTTATATTTGATCACATTTTATTTTGTTTAAGAAATGATCTAAATTAAAAAAACTTAATTGGTTGTAAAATATCAAACCTATATTTTAGATCAATCATATCAAAGAAAATAAAACAATGAAAAACTTTAAAAAATCATGCACTATATTTAATCTATTATAATTAGTCAATTTTATATATAAAGAACCGGCATAGATCTCTTAGCTTAATTTGATTAAAACCTTAATTTAATTTCTATGGAAATATTTTTAGTAGTTGTGAAGATATAGGGTTTAGATATATCTCAAATTGTAACATTTTCCCTTTTAGATTCAATTAAAAAAATGTTGTAAAATTATATTAAAATAAAATATTTTTACTATGAAATAAGCTATGGTTTTTTGGCATGTGGTATTGATAAGCCATGGTATTGGCCCAAGGTATTGTAACAAAGCCAATTTACAAGTTAATATCCATGGTAAAGTGAGGGTTTTTGCAAGTTAATAATATCTACCGTAATGTGGGGGTGAATATCCATGGTTAAGAATCTTGTCATAAAATATTTTGGTTGTGAAATAAGTTATGGTTTTCGGACTTGTAGTATTGATAAGCCATGGTATTGGCCCAAGGTATTGTAACAAAGCCTATTCACAAGTTAATAACAAAATCAAAATATAACAAATTGATTTTTATTAATTTTATTAATTTAACTTTTTATTATTAATTGAGGCCATATTTAAATGTTTACACTCATCCCAATATCATTTTTAAGTTCTTCTTCTTTTTAATTTAGAGTCTTACGCAAAAATAACAAATTCTTATTAAAAATAAATCATTTAACCCAATTGAAATTTATATATTTGATTTTATATTATAAATGTTTCTTTTATTTTCTCCATTATAAATATTTCTTTTCTTTTTCAT
Source organism: Pinus tabuliformis (assembly GCA_031772625.1). NCBI lineage: Eukaryota > Viridiplantae > Streptophyta > Pinopsida > Pinales > Pinaceae > Pinus > Pinus tabuliformis. Next base: position 315,389,006 of record CM062812.1, read on the forward strand.
TTCCAGTTTATTGTTGGGACCAAATAAAATATTGAGAGATCACAACATCACATTGTAGCATTGCATTTTTCTCTGTCTTGTTAATATCCACTTGGAAATGCCAAAAGAAGGAAGACCATCAACGTGATTTATGGATTTCATGAGATTCGAGGGTTTATATGATCAAAGCATAAATTTCATCTAGAGAGTTTGATGATCATGATAATGCAGATCTTGATTGTGGCCAACAATTCATCAAACGATAATGCAGATCTTAATTGTAGCAAACAATTCATCACAAGAAAATGCACAAGTAAGAATTTTGTGGAAAACAATTCATCACAAGAAAATACACAAGTAAGCATTTTGCATGTCCTTATTGTACAAAGGTTTCAATGATTATGATAATGCATATATTGATTATGGCGAACAATTCATCAAAATACAATCATGTCCTTATTGTAAAGATCAGTTCACTCCTCCCTAACTTTTCTAGAGTCATAATGCATGAAATTTTATTTTTTCTTTTCACCTTTCTTTTTAGTGGTTGATTGCACCGAGAGGTGCTTGAGAGACACTCTACAACCCAGTATGGGGGTAGATCTCACATAAACATGTAAATTTAAACCTAAATGTAAACATTTAACATGTAAAGTTTAACATTTAACATTTTTAATCTAGGTCAGCCCTATTTAGAAATCAATCTAATTATTATTATGTATAAACAAAAAATAAATTTAAAATATAGAGAGGTTTATGAACACCAAAAAAATTAGGTATGGTAAATAAATAAAACCTTTTATATTTAGTCCATAAACCTCTTTATAAGACTCAAAAAAAAAAATATTTAGGTGAAGCCTATGGGCCAAATACCATGGGCTAAATACCATGGGTCAAGTACCATATTTATAAAATAGGTATGGTAAATTAATAAAAATATAAATAAACCAGAGATACAGTAAATAAATAAATAAAATTTATATTTACTCCATAATTCACTTCATATTTAAGAACACTCAAAAATGAGGTTTTATTTAGGTGAAGCCTATGGGCCAAATACCATGGGTCAAGTTATTATTAATACCATGCAAAAAAACATTATAACCATAATATTAATATCAATAAAAGTAAAGATGGCACATGGTATTGAGAACCAATGATATTGACCCATGGTATTCAAGTGGAATGTAGCCTATTTAAAGGGGGAATTAAACCAGCATAGATCCATCTTTACTGTGGATCTACTAAGCCCCTAGAGGGATCAAATATCTTGATATGCAAACTAGCATAGAGTGAAAAAAAGATTTGATAGGGATCAAATATCATCATATGCAAACTAGCATAGAGTGAAAAAAGATTTGATCCCTCTCCACACTTGGTAGCTCCAGAGTAAATATGGATCTATGTTTGTTGTTTGTTTAATGGAATCTACCATGACCAAATTCAAACGGCTCAAGTGATGCAAGCAAATAAGAAAATTTTCTGGTAGAATGCAAATACTAGATCTTCCTCAAACTTTGTTACATGAAATTAAAATTTCTTGTAGTCACGAATATAAAATCTTTTCTGTTTCATCCTTAGATTTTGATCTCAACGCCTATAGTTTTCAACCATGTTACAATATTTTAAGTAGAATATACTTAGATCCATTAAACCTTACAACTCTCCAAAGCTTAGGTTAATTTCACCTAAAAAGAAGGAACCTAAATGATTTTGCAACTTAGACTCAATGCTTACAGGCAATGATTAAAAATGGAAGAACCCAAACAGTCTGATAACTTTTACCCACCCATCAATTTAGAATACATTTTCTATTATTCTGGACCTAAATAGAGAGAGTAGAAGAAGAAGAGAAGCTTGGATGAGGTGGACCCTAACCTGCTTGATACTTTTCAAAACTTGGGCATGCCCTTGACTAGAAGAAGAGATTTACCAATGTTGTTGTAGATGTTTTTTACATTGTTTTCATTGCTACCATGCATAGGTAGACTCTATAGGAAGTTGAGGCTATCTTTTGTTTGTTATAAGAGGTAATTCATGAGTATCTTGATCTAGTTAGGAAGTAGTTTGGCAGGTTTGTTCCTCCTATTGATAACTATTATGTTGCATTGTATTTTTTTTTTTAGTGATAGCTCCTTCTATTAAATCCCCAAACACACTTTGTCACCCATTGAAATATCCACTTAGTTCAGGATGAATGAGATGGAGACTAGGCAGTTTGAGAGGAATCTTATTGTTGTAGATGAGAGGAGTTTGTGAGGTGAGAGGATTTCTGTGACATATATTGAAGGATGCACTACACCATTTTATGACACCAATCACCTCCATGCCATAGTAGTGGATCTCTATTGCACCAAGGGAGAAACGATAAAGTATTACACTGTAAAGAATTGGTATGTTGGGGACGAGGAATACAGACGTGGGATTTATAATTTTATTACGAAAAGAGGTTTGTGCGATGGAGACAAATCAAGGATTTCATGGACCTGAGTAGAGAATGGTTTGAAAATCACCTGGAAATACTCAAACATTGTTTTGAAATGTGATGATGCAATTGGAGAGTTCTATTCTGTTGCCTTGAAAAATAACTATCAATAGAGGGGACAAAGATGATCCGTATACGGAAGAATTGCATGAGTAGGATTGTTTCTAAAATTATATCTATAGGCAAGTCAAGGAACTACTACAAAGGATTAGTGCAGGTGCAGCCAAATTCTCATAATGCAAGGAATTTTTCACAGTGTGATTTGATGCTCATCGGTGACCACTCAATTGCAAATACTTATTGTTACATTTAGGTACAATTTTAGTTGCATTCTAAAGTCTCTAATTTCATTTATTAATAGTCCTTCTTGTGTCGTTGTCTCTCTTAATTTCATTGTGGTAGGATTGGAATGGGTTAAAAAATCAAGCATATCATTGAGTAAAATAGACTCCCACGTGTCACTACATGTCATTATGCATACTCTCTATTTTTGATACAATTAGAAGTGAGAAATATGAGGTGTGCACAACTAAAAATCCTAGCAGGCATGATGAATCCAGTCTTAGCATGGAAATCAAAACCAAGAATCATAAAATATCAATAAATTTGTGACACGAAGTAAAAAACACAATAAAATATTCTATGCCAACATTTTCTATTTAGTTCAAGATACTACTAATATTTCATAATTTTCAGAGATGGTGGATGTCATGAAGATGTTGTTGGCTTGAAGGGGCCTCACCCAGGTTCAGTGTTATTTAGCCAAACAAATCCCTACACTACTTGCCCTTTCAGCATCAGCCCGCGAAGTGCGGATCAAAGTCTCACTCGAAGCAGTATGGGGGGATGCTAGAACCAAGTTTTCGCACACTTGAGATGGTTGTGATGTCATTTGATCTCTCTATTCCTACCTTCACATAGGTGATCTTGCTCTAGGTCTTGTAAGACAAACCCTCTATTCCAGCTTTCAATACCTTCGCGAAAGGAGACGATCGGCCTTTACGTAGATCTAACCTGTAGCTTAGGTACTTTCACGCTGTTATACCAACGTGCTGTGTAGATTCCCCAATTATCCTAAGTGATTTTCTTATCATGTTAAATACTTAAAGTTATCGCCACGTAAGTAGATATTTGTGATTGTATTCAATTATTCAGATTGCATTCATTTGCGCATCTTATAAGCATAATAAAGGAAATTCATACATAAGATATCCAAACCCATCAACAAAACAAATACACAAAAATTGCAAAATAGCTCCTTTTATTAATATCTTCCAAGTGCTACAGACTCTATTCACCATGTGCACACAGCTGCAGGGGTCCATGCACTCAGCTGTAGACTTCTACCCTAGGCCTTTGCGCACTTAGTTGCAGAGCCTCTACCTACGCTACAACCCAAAACTTAGACTTCTTGCTCTAAAGCTATGACTCTCTTCCTCATCAATGCTTCTAACTACTTAGAGCTTAGCTCTTTTTATACAATCCCATGGTCTGCGGACCATGGGTAGATCTCTTATAGCCGATGTTACTTTACAAAACTAAGGGCGGACTACCCTTTATGACACATAATACCTTTGCACTCTACGACCAAAAAATGTGGAGTCTTTACAATAATATTACAAAAACATGGGCTTTTAGCTCCAAAACTGTCCTTGGGGGATCCCGCTCCCAACAAGCCTCCAACACAAACATCATGACTCGCCCTCGAGTCACTCGGCAGGTGCAGAGATCTTTACGCGAAGCTCGTCCAGCTCAACCCTGATGACCGCAACTTCAGTTGTGCATTGAGCTACTACCTTCTTCACATCTTCAACTGTCTTCTCAATTACTGCCCCTGCGCTCTCGGCCTGAAGCTTTTGTTGTGTCACTTGCAGAGTCGCAAGCTTGCCTTCAATGTTTCTTGTAACTGCATACGCTTCCTCCAACTAGGGCTTTAGTCACGCCTTCAGCACTTCTTCCTTGTGTAGTGCTGTGTCCACCTATTCCTTCATCTGCTTGGCTTCCTGCAGCTTGGCTAACCTATGTGTCAGTGCAATGGTTCACGCTATGTCCTTTACTTTGTCATAGTGTTGTTGGAGTTTGTGCACTTTTGTTTCGAGCCTCTATATGTTTGGGTCCTCCTCCAAGTTAGTCAGGACCTCAAACGACTATTTAAACAATTGTGTGTAGTCTGCTACTGCACTCTCCACTATCGCGACTATTTCTGTGACAGTAGCCACCCACTGTTCCTTTACCTCCGATGGTGTCGAAGGTTTAGCCCTCAACTGGAGCTCTATAATCTACAAGTTTAGCTCCAACTGAACCCATGCCATCTTCGTCCGAGCGTCGCGCACCCCTGTGGCCAATTTACAAATGCGGACCTCGACTAGCTCCTCCTCTAGAATGGCCAATTCTGGGACCATTTTGCATGCATCCTCCATGACCTCTATGATATTCTATCTCTGGCTAGTTGCCTCGACCTCGACGGCGAGGGAAGCATCCCTCTGTAAGGCCATCTGCTCATTATTTATTCTCTTCTCACTGATCACCTACAAGGTGCAGTGCTCGCGAGTCCTCAGCTTTGAAATTACTCCATACTGCAAGGAGTGGAGTGCTTCGCGCAGGAGCGCTGCCACGTTCAATCCTACTCCCTTCAAGGTGCTAACAGTGGGCCTGTCAACCTCATTCTCTATTGTCAGTGCTCCATCCATCAGTACTAGCGCATTGGAAGTCTTCGTGCGTAGCATATCGCCAACCTCTGATGTGCCGATAGTCGAGCTGGTAGACGCCGCACCAACTTGCAACGTGGGAGCCTGCAACTCCTGCAGTCCCGTCTGGATGGTCCCTAGGATGATCTGCTGCTACTTTTCAAACTATTTTAGGGCCTCCGTGATGACATCTCTGACTGTGTCACCGATGTCGTATAGGTCTCCCTACGTTAGTGTGATGGGGTCTAGCGAGTTCTTGGTCGCCTTGGACTTCTTTCTGGACCCTCCCTTTTCTGGCTCTCTCGGGCGCTTGATATGGCCAAATGTCTCCTGAGGGTCCATGCCATGCTGCTCTGTGTCCTCTTCTTCAGTTGCAGGTGAAGGCGACTGCACACCTTTGTTAGAGCCCCACTTTGTGCCTCCTGTTTGTTTTCTTGCCTCCTTTCCTGTCTACTCTGCCTTGGCCTTCTCAGTGGCCTCCTTCTTCCTCTTCTTGACTAGTTGCGCCATCTTCAACTTGGCCTTGTCCTTCTTCTTTTATGTGGCGGACTCGCTTCCACCCACCGCCAAGTCTGTAGAGGTGCGCCACTCCACTGGCCATTTATCCAACATTGCACTGATGGCATCATCTGTGGCTAGGTACCACTTCTGCGCAAGGTCCTTTCGTGCCCTGATTGAGATCTGATGGAAATCAGCTTTGAATTCGACATAGCTCTGTAGGTTAGCATATATCATTGGAAATAATCACGGCATGCGCAGCATATTAGCAGCCTCTGATGTGCCGATAGCCAAGCTGGTAGATGCCACACCAACTTGCGACGCGCAAACCTGTAACTCCTACAGTCCCAGCTAGATGGCCCCTAGGGTGATCTGCTGCTACTTTTCAAACTGCTGTAGGGCCTCCATGGTGACATCTCTAATTGTGTCACCGATGTCATATAGATCTCCCTCCATCAGTGTGATGGGCTCCAGCGAGTTCTTGTTCGCCTTGGACTTCTTTCTAGACCCTCCCTTTTCTAGCTCTCTCGGGTGCTTGATACTATTGGACATCTCTTGAGGGTCCGTGTCGTGTTGCTTTGTGTCCTCTTCTTCAGTTGTAGGTGAAGGTGACTGCGTGCCTTTGTCAGAGCCCCGCTTTGTGCCTCCTGTTTGTTTTCCTGCCTCCTTTCCTGTCTGCTCTGCCTTGGCCTTCTCAGCGGCCTCCTTCTTCCTCTTCTCGACCAGCTGCGCCATCTTCAGCTTGGCCTCGTCCTTCTTATTTTGTGTGGCAGACTTGCTTCCACCCACCGCCAAGTCCATGGAGGTGTGCCACTCTGCCAGACATTTATCCAACACCACATCGATGGCATCATCCGTGGCTAGATATGATAGATCGTACCACTTCTGCGCAGGGACCTTTTGTGCCCTGATTGAGATCTGATGGAAATTAACTTTGAATTCAGCATAGCTCTACAGGTTAGCATATACTGTTGGCGACAATCATAGCTTGCAATTGATAGCCATCCTAATATTCATTTCCATCAGGATCCAAAATATTTTGTTTTCGAGAATGCACTACGTGTCCTTGGCTTCCCACATCGAAGCATACTTTGCTGCTTCAGGGAGGTCTGGCGTGACCGAGGGTAATTAGCTTTCTTCCGATAGCTACCATGCTACAAGCACAATTGAGAGCAAGAGCCACGTGTAGTGGAATATCTTGCTCTCCTCCTGTGCTTAGCGACAGTTGGCCAGGAACTCACCATCAAGGTAGTCTGACCAGTTAAACTGGACTCCTTCTGCGCACTATTGTGTGAGCGTGACAATGGGCGCCGGCACCTCATTGGCATCACACTTCCACATCACCTTTCCTGCAAGGATCTGCATTGCCACCTTCATAGCAGGGTCGCATATGCTGGAGATTTCATACCCACGTGAATTATTCACCAATTTAAACTTCTATTTCATTGATTCTGTGAGCACTAGCTCACCACACTTGCCACCAAAAATCATCGTTGGATTTTTGCCGTGCGATGCAGTGAATCAACATATCGATAATGGGTATCGCTCCTCCAACCATAGACACCCATCATGCACCAAGAACAACAGCTGCTTGATGACTAAAATTGTCACAAGGGTGCGGTTATAGTGCGGCACCTAGAGCAGGTTGAGTAATCTTGCCTTCTCTACTCCTGTGAGCCACTTTCTCAGCTCTAGTGTAGTCATCCCCATCTGTGTGTCTATCACGGGGCACATCAATTGTTCGATCGCTACGTGCGGGAACTTCTCATGGTCCACCAAGTCTGATCCAGGTGGATATTGGTGGCCACCCGCCAAGTCCATTTGGACCCCCAGAATTGTTTGTTTTAGCTTTTCAGTTTCCTTAATTGTAGCATAGTTTACTATTTTTAGCAGTTTTTCAGGCCCTGAACTTTTGGAGCCATTTTGAGGCCCTAAATGACGTTTTTTGGGAAAACTGGGAGCAACATGGGTCCATGGACCAATGCTCCTCTTCCCAAAGTTGTATTTCTTAGATATATCTTTCTAACAAGATATTGTGCGCATCTATGCCAAAGTTACGACCCCAAGAAGTTGATGTACCAATTTACCCAAACGAGGCCCACAGTTTGGCGTTTCATCTTCTAAGGTTAGGTTTTTGGGTGTTTAGGGTTTTCCATTGTTTCTCAACAATAAATATGCCTTCGAGCCTCATTGTAACAGAGCTCAGAGGCATGTAGCCACCACATCTCTTCTCAGAGATAAGCTACCATCGCCCTAGCTAGTTTATTTCCATTTCTATTTGTAAGCATATTTCAGTATTTTACAGTAATGAAATGAAGTATTATTTATATTGCATATTTATATGTATGGCTATATCTGTAATTTGTTGCATTCCTGTTTAAATCTGGATCAGTGGTATCAGATCAGTCTACTCTTTCTCTATCTTTCTTTGCATGTCACCAACGAGGTCGGGATATAAGGAGTTAGGGCTTGAATTGGTCAAACCTTTGCAACACCAGCCTTGCAAAACCTAATGGCCTCCCATGGTGGATGAAAAGAAAGAAGAGGTGGTAGGAGATCCTATCAAAATCTTGCTCGAAGAGGCCCTTTAGTGACAAAGGAACGGATGATGGACAACTTTGCCCAGATCCTTCAGCGGCTACCTAGGAGCGACACATCTACTTCCAGCAGGTACTCTGGAAGTGCCACACCATTTAAGGTACAAGTTAACTTTGGCATTCCCATATTTGAGGGTCAGATAGATGTAGATGCCATAGATAAATGGTTAAATCTGCTAGAAGGGTATTTTTATGTTCATGATTTTTCTGGTCGGGAAAACATTACTTTCGCTCTTCTCAAAGCCGCCCCCCACATCAAGGACTAGTGGCAAACCTACTGTGAGCAGAAGGATGAAAGTACAGCCTCATTGTTTTCAGCCACACCCACTTGGAATTCATTCTGGACTGCCATCAAGGAGTAGCACTACCCCATCGGAAGCTATGAGGATCAATACTTAAAGTGGACCACTCTGCGGCAGGGAAGGGACCGAGACGTGTCAGATTTTACCAATATTTTCCATACCCTTAGCACAAAGTTGGGTATCAAGGATTTGGAGTAGCATTTGGTACTCAAATATCGTGGCTGCCTACACAGGTACATCCAGGAAGAAATAGAATTCCAGAACATCTCCTCACTTGGCACGGCATATCAATATGATGTCAAGATCGAGCAAAAGTTTAAACAGAAGAAGCGAGACTTTGGATCTGTGAATCCGAAGCAAGGGAAAGGTGCCCCCAAACTGCAGAACAAAGGAAAAAGCCAAGGCGTGGTGGCCCAAGACAACCCGAAAAAGCTGCAAGCAAAGAACAGCGCCAAAAAGCTAAAAAAGGACACAGGAAAGTGGTCTGAGTTCCATAAGAGCTCCACTCACAACACAAGTGAGTGTCGAGCCAAGAAGTCACTTGTGTCTGAGCTAAAGGTTTCAGAATCAGATGCATGTTCCGAATCTGAGTCACAACCCGACAAGGGGAATGACAAAGGGAAGCATATTATTGATGCAGAGCCCAACGCCATCGTTGCCACCACGAAGATCTAGAAGGAGGAACCCGAAGATCTAGAGGAGGAGCGTCTCTTCCACTCCCAAATGTGGGAAAAGTGCTCCCCGCTACAGTTCATTATCAACAGTGGGAGCCAAAAGAACCTCATTTCAGCATAGGTTGTGAAGTGGCTGGGCTTACCGACCATAGCACATCCACAACCGTACACCATCAGGTGGCTTCACCAAGGATAGGATATTCATGTGAGCCAATAGTCTCGCCTTCCATAGAACATCAAGCCCTTCATGGATGAGGTATTATGTGACATTGCTCCCCTTGATGTTTGTGATGTATTATTGAGACAACCATACTTGTGGAAGCGACATGATGTGTATGAATCAAGGACCCGTGCTGTTATTGTTACAGGATACCGGAGGTAGCACCACCTGCCACCATCTCTTTGGTTACTGCAAAATAATGCAGTAAGCTCATTTCCAAAATTAGGAAATTTGTTTTTCTGATGATATGCCCTCAAGGAAAGAAGAAGATAGTGGCCACGACCTCCAGACAGGGCCCCTCCACACGACAACTACAGATGGACAAGATCATGGAGGAGTACGATGAAATATTCACCTTCCCCGCAGGGGTTCCTCTGCACTATTAGGTCAAGCACTCCATCAATCTGACCCCAAGTGCACCGCTACCAAATGGACCAATCTATTGGCACTTCATTCTAGAGAACGATGAAATCAAGAGGTAGATTCAAGAGCTACTACAAAAAGGTCACATCCATCCAAGTTCATCGCCCTGTGGGAGCCCAGTCATGTTGGTACAGAAAAAGGATGGGACTTGGAGACTTTGTATTGACTCTCGAGCACTAAACAAGATCACTGTCTGTAATAGGTACCTGATCCTATGGATTGATAACCTCTTGGAACAACTGAAGGGGGGAAAATATTTCAGCAAGGTCGATTTGAAGTCAGGATATCACCAAGTACCAATCGAACCCTCTGATGTGTGGAAGATTTCCTTCAAAGCCAAGGAGGGCCTTTTCGAATGGTTTGTTATGACTTTCGAATTGACGAATGCTCCTGCAACCTTCATGAGGCTAATGGATGACATCTTGCGGCCATTCACCAACTCATTTGTAGTGGTATACTTGGATGACATTCTGATCTACAACTAGAGTTGGGAAGAGCACCTCCACCACATCCAACAGGTTCTCTAAACACTGCAGCAACACAAGTTATGTGCCAACTTGGAGAAATGCACTTTTGGCATGACCCAGGTTCAGTATCTGGGATCTTGGCATGTGGATCCAGCCAAGATCCAAGTCATTCGGGATTGGCCATCTCCAACCACTCTAACAGAGTTGTTATCAGGAAATCTAGTGTCCACTCGGAGCTGCTAGTCCCACTAAGACTGGTAGCTATCTTAGAAACAAACAAACTAAAACTACTCTCGCTTTCCTTTATGAGAAGTAGATAAGAGGGGAACAAAAGACACCAACCTCAGTCTTGTGCTTGGTTCCTTGCTTGGTTCCTCTCCCTTCTGACAGATCCTTGCCACTTTTCCTTTATCCACCTAGCTTTAAAGAGAACTTGTGGAATCAAAACAGCATAATACTATCTAAGAACAGAGATCTACAATCATAAAAAATATAAGACCAGATATATATTGACCACACAAATGCATATATCATCAAACATACAAGAATGTGGAGGAAAACTCGAATAGCTTTATTAATATCAAGAATAGAAAAGAGGATTACAACCAATTGTTCTGACCCATCGTCATCCTCCCAGCATGAAAACCCTTCTTCACCTCATGAAAAGCTTAGATCACCCAACACTATGATATTCCACCAAGAAACCAACAACACTTCCTTACAAGATACAAAATTCCAGCCTCTGGATCTCTGTGATGAGGGATCCATATATAGATGATTGTAGGGGGGTGAGTCAGCATCTGGGATTTTGATTAGTGTCCTCTCTCTGATAGTTCTTGATTCCACTTGGAGATTGATGATCTCTTACTCATCCCTGGGCGAATTCAGAGAGGCAAGTGTCATGAGAGAAGTTTCTGGAAGATTCCATGACGATCCACCTTGCAAACTATCTCTGCCATTTGTCTACTCTCACCCATCACACCCTACAGAAGGGCTTTCCAGTATGCATCGCACCCTTTACACTGAGCAGGTGGGATGCATCGCACCCTCTGCACTGGGCAGTCTGTATGGTCTAGCTTTGACTAGTTCTGAGCAGTTTTTTGTGGAGAACTTCTGGGAGATGATGTAATCAGCTGACCTTATTCCTTTAGGGTGTGAAGCAACACTTTTAGGGACTTAGGAGCCCTTGGTTTATGGACATGTATGATTAGGGTTGCAGTGCCCAAAAATGTCTATAACAGTTGCCCCCTAAAGCATGAGGTCGTTAATCTTTTGATGTCAGGTGAAATGATTTATCATGAGGATCCGAATTTTTTTCGAGTTGGAAGGCGACTTGTAATAAGATACAATATGATACATTATCTTCATAATATTTTTCATGATCTAGCTGAGGCGGTCATTCCCAGTTTTATAAATTGATTTTCATGTACATAAGACAGACAACCGTCTGTGTGACAGACTGATGATTCTGATAGAGCCACCATCCTTTGATTCGGATGATCATCTGTGCAGCAATGATGTACATTTTATGTCTTTATTTTCCTGAGTATATCGCAGCCCAAATGGATGAAACTAGATCCGAGGTCTTTAAACTCATCCAATCTTCACTCAGAGTACAAGTCGATCCATGTGAAAGATGTTCTGGAGTCGAACATGCAAAGACATCACCTAATTACCAGCCAATGATGTAAGCTATTAACAGGCTTGAGAGGAATCACTGATAATGATGATGACCCTCAAGGTACTACAGTACAATTCATGTGGTGTGAAAAAGGGATTTGGCATCGAACACCACGCAAAATCTTTCAACCGAAGGCCATTGATGTAAACCTATCACCGGAAGTGAGAAACTTGCCATTGAGGCATGCAAGCTTCAAAGTACTGAAAGGGTTGTTCCTAAGTCCACTTCTTGGATAATGAGCTGATGTCGACAAGAAGCGACCCTTTGTAGGAGGGCCTTAATGAATCCCACATCTATGACATGGAATGGAGTAAATGATTTTGGAGGTGAAAACGATCTGATGATACAGGGTTCAAGGTGGCGGTCATGAAAGAATGGAGCATGAATGTATTGTAGCAGATGAGACATAGGTGAATTCTCTGAGTGACTTCTCTTGAACATACTAGTAATGCTGACATGGATTGGTAGCATTAACCACAAATATGGATGGTGTGATGGACCAATGGTGATATGATCGGTGAACAGAATAACCCAACCCAAGTCGGACATGGAGTGAAAGTGTCATATTCAAGAGAACCTTGCTACCAATAAAGTTTCTTCAAGTTTTCTTCCCAATTTTTCCCCAGTCATTGTTGACCAGTACCTCTTTATTTTTATCAAGCTTGAGGAGGATAACATATGCTTGTTCTATAATTTTCCCTTCGAGCAAACCCATCGCTATTTTTTAATGAGCCTAGCGACGGTGAGACTCGTTCTTGTCTATATGGACAAGTTTGTCACTATTGGTTTTAACGAGTTTAACAACAAAGATAACTCGGTCCTTTTCAATTTTAGAGAGTCTGAAAGGGACGTAAAGGAAACTCCAATAATCCTTTTTCGTCATATAATCCCTTAAGTCCGAAAAAGTATAAAATAATACGAAACGGATGAATTTTTGGTAATTTTAATGAGCCGAAAAAAACAAGCACTTGATATTTTTGTGTAATAATCCCTCAGGTCCAAAAAGATTAAAATTTAGAGGAGGGATAGCACTCCCGGTAGCTATAACGAGCTAGAGAGGCCAACTGCTTAGCAATCTTTTCATATTTTACGAGTCAGATGAAAAGAGATTAAAGGAAACTCGTTTTTTGAGGAACGAGTGATAATTTTAGGTAGCAGCTGATTCTGGGTAAGGTTTGGAATTTCCCAATCACGGTAGTGTCACAAGGATGGCTAACAGGATCACTCTTCACAGTTGTTCCTCAAAAGGGGTAAACAATCAAATGGAGGTGAATGATCAGCTAAAACAGAGTGGAGGTGATGGTAAGAACATGACCAGGGCTCAAAAGTTGATGATAATGCATTCAAAATGGTTATTTACCGGGGATTGGTTCATTTTTTAGTGAGCTTAAACTATGGGGGAACGTTTGCTCATTGCTAAGGTTTAATTTTTAACGAGCTTGAACTTCGCGTAAAAACTGCTCGTGATAATGGTCATTGATTATTTGATTTCACCGCTAACCACTTTGTTCCTTTACAGTTGTACTACATGTTCAATTGCTTCAAACCGATTAGAAATGAACAATACATGTTTGAAAAATGAGTTAAAACACTAATACTTTACTTGAATTACGTGAAAATTAATTTAAAAGTGGTTTTTACCCCTCATTTTACCATTTCATTTGAACTTTGGTTTGTTGGAGCTCTGGAGGTGCCTTTCCCCCTTGATTTTCACCAGCTAATTTCGGGAGATTCTGTGGACGATTCTTGGTACCATCTGGACCAAGTAGGAGCTAAACCTGAGCTCTTTAGTTGCATTCCTTCCTTTTTGAATTCTGAGCATGTTTCCCTGTTTTTCTAAGCCCCTAGGCTTTGAAAAATTCACCCTAGCTCCATCGCACCCTTCCTATATGAAAAGGTGCGATGCATATTGGCCTGGCCATTGCCCAATCAGTATGCATCTCACCCAGTACATTGCTGGGGTGCGATGGTCATGAGAAGGGAAACTTTTGCACTGTTTTCTCATGGAATTTTTGCCTATTTTTTTGCCAAATCAAGGCCCTGACTCTTCTCTTGCTTGTTTTGCAGAGATTCATCATAGAAAAATGGTTCTTACATGGTGAGAATGTGAGCATGAAGAAGAGGACATGGTTGCTTTACATGATCCAAGTACGGTAACTGCACTGCGAAACTATGGCCTGCTCAAGTTTTTCTACATCTCTAACATGAGGCAACAAATCAACTTGTTGCAATATTTTATCGATGCATGGGATCCTACCAACCAGGTGTTTTAGATCAAAGGCAAATCCATCCCCTTGACTGTCGTGGACATCTATTTTTTGACCGGTTTATCGAGGCGTGGTGCCCCTCTTTCATTATCAGGTTCCGCCCGTGGGGGCGAATCTGTGAGAGATTATATTCGTCGGTATTGCAGAGAGGGATCTCAGCCGAGTAGGGATGGCAAGATCAACATCCGAGATGTCACTGACCAGTCCTTGAGGACCATTTTATTCACTTTTGCTAGACTGGCTAGTAGCGCGACTCTTCACGTGGCTAACAGGTCTTATATGCAGTACGCTTTGGAATGCCTTGAACCAAAGGTGTTCAACTGGTGTGACGCAGTACTCCCTGTGATGAAAGAACAACTGACCAAGGTAAAAAATGGAAAATCCAAGAATTTCGGCTATGGTTCTATTTTGACCGCTTTTGCCTTGGAAAAGATCCCACTGATGCAGCCGCAGTACATTTCACTTAGTTTACCTCCACCGATTGAGCCATGGATGCAGAGATGGGCCGACCTCATGGCCTAACTTGCTGGTCAGTCCCAGGTTTCCTTCTCTGATACCTTCTTCGAGTGGTTTGACCATCAGGAGATGGCTTTTTCCAAGTGTCCATACGCTGGTATGGATTTCTGGGGTGACCCGGATTTGGTGCTGCTGGCTGGTGAGAAGTGGGGTGCTATCGGTAAATTCTCTGACCATATCTTTGTTTATCATTTTTTTATAATGTTATCGTGCTTTCTTCTATCAAGACTGATAAAAACTCATGTGTTCATGTAGATATTGGACCAGTTCGACCAGCAGTACGTCTAAGAGCACCAGCTGCCATTCCCGTAGGAGAGGTTGTGGGGAGGGCTATCCTTCGCGACCTTGATGTGGTCTAGACTCTTTCAGCATTGCAGGATCAAGTCGAGGGTCTCACTGTTGGTATTCTGAACGTGAGGACCGACGAGCTACCTTTGAGGTTGTAGCGACATACTACTGGTGTGCCGAGTCGATGGACTAGGCTTTTACGCATGATTGCACAGGCAGTGACTTGTTATCACCAGCATCATTAGACTAGGGTTCCCCCTAGCATTTTGAGTTTTGGGTCATTTTACCGATTTTGTCTTGGTTACAGAACATTATGTATAAACCATAAATAGTTATATATATATATATATATATATATATATATATATATATATATATATATATATATATTGATTTTTAGAGCTTTATTTTGGTTAAGTTACATGATCTTGATGCAAATATTGATGAAATGCTTCTTTTATAATTGTTGTAAATGTCTGTCTAACACATAATTTGCCAATGAGTCCATTAATGTGTTTAAGTTTCTCGAAATATGCTAATATTGAATAGAATCAAACTGCCTTTCCAAAATCTTGACTCTTAGGAACATGCGATAAATAGCTGGATTTCATACGGAGTAGACTCTGGTGAGCTGTAGGACGACGAGTTGTGAGTCTAGCCTGATGATGAGTGGCATATGCCATCTGTGATGGCATCAGAGAGGATTTCTATCAACGTGTTGTATTCAGAAATATTGTTCATTGACCGACCAATACATACCCCTCTGAAACTCACTAACTCGTCGCTTGGATCGAAGATGGCCCAGGTCGCAGAAGATAGGTTCTGCGAACTACAACTCGCTCCATCAGCATATCCAACAGATGATTCCAATAGGTCTGAAATCTGCAACAAACGTGAAAGTGGATCACTTAACCAAAACAATTACCCTTAGCGAAAACAAAAATGTAACAAAAGCATAGGGGTTACTATCTTGAGTCAAGCATAGTAACGCTTAAGGTACAACCCGTTGCGGGGTTGCGCCAGTGGAATCCCATCATAATCCACTAACTCGTAGGCTCTTTTTTCTAATACACACTTAACAATATAGGGGGAGGAGAACAATAACACTAGAGCGACAAATGAAAAATGAGAGAGAGAAGAGAATATGTCTAGGGATGCACTTAGAGCCAATATATTGCATAAGACACACTCATAAAGACTAATGGTCAAGCCTTTAGAGTTCCTGAATTCACTTGCAATGCTTTGGCAACACAATAATAATGTTTTGAAATGATGAAACAATATTTCATGTGTAAATTGTAGTCCAACAGATATTAAGTTGGAAACTCATATTGTAATACTTTATATTTTATATAATAAAATTTATATGGTTGAAGTTATTTTTATTTGCACTTGATATTATTTAGTCTTGTAATTAACATATGTAACTTTGCATTATCATATTAGATAAACATGCACATTGTATGGCATTGTTTTAAAATTTAGTCGCAAAATCATACTAATTAATTTATGTTGATTAATAATGAACACATAAAATCAATCTAAAATTACTAAATTAATAATTAATGATGAACACGAATAAAATGAATATATGACCAAGTTAGTCATTTATAATGATTATGAATGAAATTAAATTAAATGAATAGAAACTACTAAATCAGTCGTTTATATAATGAATATGAAAATACTAAAAAAAGATAAATAACCACTGCAAATGATAATTTTTTTATTAAAATGATGACTAAATTTTGCATATATACGACTATTAGTAGCTAATTTACAATTTCTTATAACATGGCTAAAATTTAGTCATATTTCTTTGGTCATTAATTGGTTTTAAATGATGACTAAAATTTGCATATATATGACTATTAGTAGCTAATTTACAGTATCTTATAACACGACCAACATTTTGGTCATTAATTGGTTTTCTCAAAGATTCATATAGTAATATATTTTGTTGTATATTTGGTCATTAATTGTGACAATTAATGACTAAATATACTACTAGATGGTAAAATTGAGGAAACTAATTAACGACTAAGCTAAAAATGACTAAACGTTAGTCTCATTATAAGATACTGTAAATTAGCTACAATTGGTCACTGACTGAAAAAAAATCCATGACATCAAAGGTATGCACCCTCAAAAAAAAAAATTGAACCTCTAGATATGGCCAAGGTTCAAATTCATTTTACCTATTGTACAGTAAGATAGATAGCTTATGTTTCTATTAAAACCAAGGTGGAGAAACCTATCTACTGATGAAGCATCAAGGAGAATGAGTCACCACCATTCATTAATAGATTTATTCATCCAAGCCTTGTAAGACAATCATCATTAACATATACAATTATTTATTTTTATATTTTCTCTACAACCTTAGATGTTAGCAGAGATAGCATCAGGGGATGTTGATCACCCCCTACGGGCTTGGATGATAGGATATTGTAATGCTCCCAACTAGGAAATGCTTAAAATGGTAATGATTTTAGTGTTTCTTTACTATGTATTATTTTGTCAAACACTTCTATAGAAATGAGTTTAATTTTTATTGTTAATATGCAATACACTGTGGAGAAAAATAGAAACTCGGCTTCAAACTAAGAATTGTATCATGTATTACACCCAGAGACAGCAAG
Organism: Pinus tabuliformis; assembly: GCA_031772625.1. Lineage (NCBI taxonomy): Eukaryota > Viridiplantae > Streptophyta > Pinopsida > Pinales > Pinaceae > Pinus > Pinus tabuliformis. The sequence goes on from CM062812.1 coordinate 315,406,732, forward strand.
TAAATTATTGGCATACATAATCACTAGATAGACTGGCTAGTACATTGTCACCCAAAACCATTATCTTGAAAACCTGGAAAATATGTGACAACCCTTCATTAACAACCTTCAAATTTGATAGAAAAATACAGTGCACTAGAAAGATAGAACCTGATATATCTGCATGGATAAATTCTCTGCCACAGGAATTCCCAAAACAAATATTGCACAAGATTATCTACGAAAATGGAACAAGTCATCTTGTCAATACTCGTCCCGAATAAAAAATTCAGTTGTTTGCTAGTGGAATTTCGAACCCCTTCAGAACAATAATGTGACCATTAATGCACTACTCCAAGGCTGATAGGAATATGCCCACGATTTTCTTCCTTAGAGACACCACGAAGGGAAATAAATGCGTTATCCCAGGCACAAAGCATCTAAGAAGATGCATCACCAACGTTAACTTGTTTTCAGACCTCCTCAACCCAGAGAAACTCGTTATTTCTTACCTCTATGGCTCAGTCCATAATCCAGAATAGCTCGTACTCCAAGGAAGTGATGAACTTATCTAGAAAGAAGGTGAAATATTGGCCCATTCACTTAAGTGAAACTTCAACCTCTTTAATACCACAAAGAGTATGTCTCACTGCTTGAGGAAACTCTAACTTTGTAACTTCTCTCTACGTGCAATCAAATTGTAACCACAATTCTGAGACTTTCCTATATGATTTATGATTTGGACTCTAGAAATCTAAAAAAAACAATCAACCCAACTAGGGTTGCACTTAGAGTCCATCGAAGAAGGGAGAGATCTAACTAGGGTGGCAAGAAATCCACCGAAGCTAGGAGAGAGGATTCTGCTTGAAACCCTCAGAAACTCGCTTGAGTCTCTTCCAATGACAATAAGTTATGACGGAATATAATGAATAGAAAAATGAGTCCTCCATCATTTTATAATTTCCATTTGAGCCTCCCCAACTTCTATATTTTCCCATTTTTTTAATATTGTTTTATTGGTGGGGTCCATTCTCCACTAAGTCACTTTTGCCGCAATTTTGATTAAATAATATTTTCCGCCCTTTCGAAATAAAATAATATTTTTTTTCTAAAGTAATATTTTCCTCCCCCATTTTTTTTAATAAAATATTGTTTGCTCCATTTTATTAATATCATCAAATTTGGGCAAGACTTCTTACTAATTTTCACACTCTCAGAATCGGGGACATTACAGTCCTCCCCACTAAAAATGTCCTGTCCTCAAGTAATTCAGAGTCTATCTATTGATTCGCAGGTCCCAAATATGCATGAAAAATGCTTTCAAACATAAGTAGTGTATTACCCTGGTCCCATTAAATTATATCCAGTTGTAGCTCCCTATTATGCTATAGAAAAATTCACCATAGTGGAGACCTTCTTCCACAAGGGTTCCTGAATCCCAAGGCCATGTCTGTAAACTAGCCATCCCATATGCATTTCTCACTGGATCTTCAAGGAAACCCCCCAATATAGCAATGAAATTTGGTGTTTTTATGTCTATACCCTCAAATGTTATAGGCTGACCTAAGATTCCAATTGCCTTCTCTTGGATTGGTGGAATGTCAATGACCCGATTATTGTAATGTACCCTTGTCAAAAGATAGACAATAGTAACCGCCTCAGTGGGATTTGTTTTTGCATAAAACTCGTTGATATCTGATTTCCAAGTGTTCTCATCATACACCAAACATATTAGATATCCATCATCCTCTTCATCGTGATATTTCATTGTATTATGCTTGAATTGGTGGTGGTAGTCGCCATCCCAAGTATGTATATGCTCAACAAAAACCTAAGAATAGATTGCCAAGGATACACTCATGGTAACCGCATTAACATGTAAATTAGAGTTGTTTTCCCCAACAACTGTAATGCATCTAGTTATTATTCCAAAGTAATTGTTATCTTCAATCTCAAGACAGTACGTGTCCTTCTTCCCATGTATGACAACAATTCCAACTAGTATGGATTCCTTGTTAATTCTTCCATTTTCCCATTTATGGTTAATTTGGAAAGTTGGAGAAGCATAAAATAGTGAAGCCAATATCCCTTTGGATAGACCTTTGTCTTCTAGTTGTTCACAATCATGAATACACACAACAGTCAAAGATGCACCAAATCTAGCATCCTTCAACTCACAATTTGCTAACTTTTCATTGTAGTTAGAAAATAGATTGCTCGTGAGGTTCCCAATAAATTTTGTTTCAACTTGACCATTTAAAAAGTTACATTGACCAACAAGGCATTGGAGGGAATTAACATTAGATGGTACACTATAATTCTAAAACTTTGATAGGCGGTCCTCTAATTTAACCCATGTTGCTGCTCAGTTTCCTTCCTAGGTTGATAGTTTAGTTATCGTTGGATCATAAGGTACACTGATGATATCCCTTTCTTTAATTCATGTCTCAATTCTAACCTTTGTTGATATGGGTGAATGGCAATATTGATTAAGAGATCTAGCTATTGGTAGGAAGCTTTTAGGAACATTCTCATCATAAATGCGTGCCACAAAGGTATGGCCTAATTGAGGAATTAGAGTTTAATTTAATGGAAAGGTTTCTTCATTTTCAACTTGGATTTTCTGTCCTACAATATCTTCATTATAATGGCCTACCGCCATAGGCTCAAGATCATAACATGGCCTAATTAATTGAATATGCTTGACAACTTCTTCCAAGAAACTAGACTTGGTAATGCTTTCTTCTTTCAAGTAATCACGCATAAATGTATTTGATAGTAGCCTAGCTGTAACATTCTTGATAGATTTATCGAGCTCTTCATTGATATGTTTTGTATGGATTCTAATGGCACCTTCACCCAAGAACCATATATCAACAATACTATTTAATAGGGATGTTTCTCCATTTCCACTTGGACCTCTCATCAAAAAATGATTTATAGGGACCACCAATGATAGGAATTCAAATAAAGTCATTGTGGATTGTAGTATTTACATTGTCACTTGTTTAATTCTCAAATTTTTTTGATAAAAAGTATCGGCCCCATTACATTCTGAAGCAAACCCATAATGCTCTTTAATCTTTAAAAAAATGATCTTTGGCCATTTAGAGGCTGAAAGTTGGTTGCACACGTACAACCTTCTGACCGAGCCTTTCCATCACCTGCATGAGGCACAAGATTACTATCAGGTCTCAGAGTTTCATTACTCTCATCATCACATGGTTGAATGTTGGATTTGGGATGTTCTTCTATACCGTCATTGCTTTTATCTTCAATTGCAGTCTCATTATCCCCAAGCCAAAAACTCCCATGCTAGGAATTACTTCTCCTATGCGAATTGTAGGCCTATATGTACCTCCATTCCAATGAAGGAAATATTGGTGTGTCAATGGTGTACCCACCAACTTCACCTCACATTCTTCTTGAGAAAAACCAGCTTGGTATACAATTTCAGCAGCGCTCCTCATGACCTCAAAGCACTTAGACTTGAGCTTCTTCTATTCAACACTTCTACAATCCAATCCATACCACACATCATATGGCTATGTTCTAGAGTTGTATATATGAAGTACATGCTTTCCCCTAGTTGTTAAATTTGGACTTACCATAGTCACTATTGAAATGAGCACAAATTTTGGATGAGCATCCACCCATGGATTCTGGTGGTTTATAATAATTTGATATAGCTCTAGGTCCTTTAGGATATCCACTGCATCAAAACCAATATGGAGATACTTGAAAGAGTTACATTGGGGTTATTTTTGTACCTTTTTTGATGGGTATCCATCAATGAAATTGTAGATAGTGATGGCTTACTGAAGACAACCTTCTTCACATTTATGGAAATCCCCCTTGTCAGCTTGAAACCAACAACTTGACCACCTGTTGTATACCATTCTGCAAACATATATACAATTTCTACTGCTAGTGTACCATCAGATTTTAATCCTGAAGGCATAAAACAAAGTAGAACCAAATAGTTATGTATAAATGGATCTTTTAAATCCAAGGAGTCATAAGAAACATATGGAAAATACTCACCCAAAGTATCCAAAACCTGAGAAAGAGGATTGGCGTGAGGTCTAGTGGATGGGAAGCCAGAAAAAAGAGATGGCCCTGAGTCAAATTTATAGCCATTGATTTCACGTGAATGTATTGCTCCTCCAGGTAAGTCATGACTTTCTAAAACCCAAACATCTTTCCCATATCTAGCCTTAAGGCTTGTAGCACAAGGTCCTCCAATTCCTCTTCCAAGTACCACAAAATCTGACTTGGTCTTCCCTTCATCAAACATACAATCATGGCACCTTAGGTTGATTTTCCCAAGCAATGATATTCTTAGGTACGTATGCATTGAGTCAATAAGCATATCTGATACAGTTTCTCTCTTCCCTAGTGATTTCGTGACAGACTTTGTAGAAAAAGTTGGCAAGGACATTTGGTGTAGCACTAGCCTCACTCCTTTCAGAAATGGATATGAGAAGGAATATCCCATAGAATTGGTAGGTACTGAATAGGAGCATAATGATTGCATCTCGTCGTCATTGTACACTTCTGGTGGCCTTATGCAAGATCCAGTGAACTGAACCATATTTTTATGTCAAAATTTACTTATATTGAACACTTCTTGAGTGGAGTCTTGTCCCCTGTAAATAGGAATGATACCATCAAGATGCTTTTGGCCATCTTCAAAAGTTTTGTGTCCATATTTTGTTTAACCTTTAACATGGAAAGCACCTCCTATAATGACATCACCATACTTAGTGGCTAGCTGATCCTTTTTGTGAGGCAAACTTCTCACGACCTTGCCAACTAGGACTTCATCTCAAAAAGGTCCATGCGTTTCTCCTAAGCCCAGTTTGGAAACCTCTGCACTTGCAACATAAATTGATACCTTTTTCCTACCACCATCTAAATTATCACTTACCCTTTGCCTCCCTTCAAATGTATTTCTCAAAGACTCCACTTTATATGGTTCCTCTACTAGTGTTGTTTCAGTTTCTTCTAAGTCTCCATATTTGTAATTGTTTTGCTTTTTCTTTTCCATATTCAATGATACCCACATTTCCAATTGTTTTAACATGTTTGTGAAATATCGGTTGTAATCTACAAATTTTTGACTTGAAAGCATTTTACCTTCAACCTTAAGTTCTGGCTCCTGAATTTTTATCCTTGACATCACCCACAGCTGAGCCAAGATCTAGACTCTGATACCACCGTAATGTCCCCAACTAGGAAACACTTTAAATGGTAATGAGTTTAGTGTGTCTTTATTCTGTATTATCTTGTCAAACACTCCATGAAAACACTTTTGTAGAAATGAGTTTAATTTTTATTATTCATATGCAATACACTGTGGAGAAAAATAGAAACCCAACTTCAAACTAAGCACTATATCATGTATTGAAATCAGAGACAGAAAGTAAATTATTGGCATACATAATCACAGGATTGACTAGCTAGTACATTGTCACCTGTTGGGTCCCTATAATACTAATGATTACCCCATTACTATTGTAGTTGTACCCCTTATTAATATTTTTGTGCCCCTATTATCCCCATATTGTTATTACTGTGCCCCATAGAATCCCTCTATTGTTATTTTTGTGGCTTTATATTATTATTGTTAGGTCGGCTGGGTTATACTGTGACTCCTTAGACTCCTATATATAGAAAGGAGGTTTTGTCATTTGAATCATCCAAGAATTTTTCATTTATGTAATGTAAAGGAGGTTGCCCCCATGAAGAGGCTGAATTCTAAGGCGTTGATCTATCGTTTCTATCTTTTCTTGAGCTGGTTTCATAACATTTGGTATCAGAGCTTTGGATTCTAGGGTTTCGCTACTCCAAATAGGTCATCGTGGCATTTTCGCTATAACATTTTTTCTGTGATGTTTCAGAAGTTGCAAAAAAAAACCCATTTGAGAAGAAATTGCACTGAACCTCGGGTCCAAATTTCAGAGCTGTTCGCGCTATATTTGCGGAGATATGATCTAAGGAAGTTGGTCTTTTTGCAAACTCCTGAATTACATTCCAAACAGGTGACCTGGGGAAAATCATCATAACTTTCTCTCTGGGGATCATATTAAAATTTCGTAAGAAGGTACAGAAAGAGGACGGACTTTAGTTTCTTGTATGCATTTTTTAGATCCAAAGGTCGAAACAGTGACTCGTGGCACGTCGTACAAGTTCGCTCTACTGAATTAGTCTATAATCAAGTCACTGTGGGAGATTTCACATAACTCTTCCTCGGAGAATCCAATTTGGGTCAGACTTGTGGCATTGGAAAGAGGACACAGAGGGCTACTATAGGTCACAAATTTAGATCTAGATGATTGGAAAGTACAGACATACATCAGAAGCAATATCGAGCTCCTACAAAGTGAAAAAAGGTGTGTAGATTTTCTTAAATTTTTGCTTAAGCTTGGTTTGAAAATTTATTTTAAAGGAATTCAAAGGGCATAGTAGAGCATTATTATTGGTAACGGATGTCCCGAGGAAAGAAAATGCAAACACCTAGTAAGGAACCTGAAATCTCTAGCATGACTCATGAAGAAGAGGATGAAATGCAACATGATATATCAAAATTACAAGACCAAGTGCAACAACTGTCCCTTGCACAAAAAGGAACAGAATCTAAGATGGATGGTTTAAAGAAAGGCGTAGAATCTAAGATGGATTGTTTAAAGAAAGTTGTAGAAGCTAAGATGAATGACGTGGAAGCTAAGATGGATGATTTGAAGATAGATTTGAAGACAAACATGGAAGAATTGAAGATAAATATGAATAAGTTGCTACAAGAAAGGGTCACTAATGGTGAAAGGGTAGTAAAGGAAACTCATGATGAGAACAAAAGAAATGTTAATCATGATTCCATAGACTCTAATGTTGGATCAAAGACCCACCATATTCCAAAAATCGATATGAGGAAGTTTGATGGCAAGGATCCCGCAACATGGATATTACAAATGGAGCAATTTTTCAATCTCAATAATGTGCAAAACACACAAAAGGTATGTATTGCAACTTTATATTTGGAACCAAATCAGTTTGTATGGTATCAATGGCTTTGCTCTCATAAACAATTTATCACTTGGGCAATTTTTATGGAAGAATTGATAGCACATTATGAGGATACAAAAAGCAACACTTTTTTTAGCCAACTGATAAGTCTCAAACAAAAGGGTTCAATAAGGGAGCACATTGAGGAGTTCCAAAAATTGAACATAAAGGTAAAAGATATTCCAGAGGAGCATAGGATTGATGTGTTCATAGGGTCTTTAAAAGATAATATCCAACATGATATTTGCCTTTGGGAACTTGATTCATTAGAGAAGGCATTCAGGTTAGCAAGAAAAATGGAAAGCAAAATTATGGAAACCAGGAAGCAAACCACTCACAACTATAAAGACGGAAGTGTTGTTGCCACTAGTCTTCCACAACCTATAAGATTGACACCACAACAATTGGAAGAAAAAAGAGAAAAAGGGCTTTGTTACAGTTGTGATAGCAAATACACTACCAATATAGAAGGACAAATCAAGAAGAAAAAGGTAATAGTGTTGATTGATTCAGGAAGTACCCACAATTTTATTCATTGTAAGGTAGCAAGAGAATTGAATTGCTTCTTATATCCAGCACCAGAGTGTCAAGTGATGGTTGCAAATGGAGGAATAATAAATTTCTCTAGAAAGTACCATAATATCAAGCTATCCATGGGAGAATATGTATTGACTAGCCCAATGCTTTCCATTCCAATGGGAGGTGCTAATGTTGTACTAGGAGTCCAATGGCTACAATCCTTGGGTACAATAGCTTTTAATTTTCAAGAACTTTTCATGAAATTTTCTGTGGAAGGAAAGGAAGTTGAATTAAGGGGTATTGCAGGGAAACCAGCAAAGATAATCAGCTCTAATGGTATGACAAAGCTTCTAAAAAAGGAACAAAGAGGTGTAATTGCATAATTATGTTCGCTAGATGTGTCCACAGTGGAGTCATCTATTTCTCCAATTCTCCAAAAAGTCTTGGACAATCATTCCAAGGTATTTGAGACTCCCAAAGGTCTCCCACCTATTCGTGATCATGATCATGCTATTCATCTGATTCCAGGAATTGTTCCTCCAAACATCAGGCCGTACAGATATCCCTATGCCCAAAAGAGTGAAATTGAATGTATGGTTGCAAAAATGCTAGAGGCTGGTATAATTCAACCAAGTCAAAGTTCTTTCTCTGCTCTAGTCGTATTGGTGCACAAGAAGGATGGATCATGGCACATGTGTCCGGATTATAGGGAGCTCAACAAGCTCACTATTAAAGACAAGTTTCCCATTCCTGTCATTGATGAATTACTGGATGAATTGCATGGATCAATTTACTTCACCAAGTTGGATCTTCGTTCAGGATATCATCAAATCAGAATGAAGATTGAAGACATTCCAAAAACAGCATTTAGAACTCATGAGGGTCATTATGAATTTTTGGTCATGCCTTTTGGCTTTACCAATGCACCTTCAACATTTCAAGGTTTGATGAATTCAATTTTCAAACCATTCCTTAGAAAATTTGTGTTAGTATTTTTTGATGATATACTAATCTACAGCAAGTCTTGGAAGGATCATGTTGAACATGTTGACAGGGTGCTACAACTATTGGAGGAGAAACAATTATATGCAAAAAGATCCAAATGTTTCTTTGGAGTACAAGAGGTGGAATATCTGGGTCATATTGTATCTCATGAAGGAGTTAAGGTAGACCCTAGAAAAATTAAAGCCATTAAGGAATGGAAAATTCCCACAACCATATAGCATCTACGAGGATTTCTCGGGTTGATAGGGTATTATCGCAAGTTTGTTAAGAATTATGGGAGAATAGCAGCACCTCTAACAACATTATTGAAGAAAGATGCATTTTCATGGACTCCAGAAGCAACAAAGGCATTCGAAAATCTTAAAGAGGCAATGTGCCAAGCACAGGTCTTAGCTACACTAGACTTCACAAAAATATTTATTGTGGAATGTGATGCTTCAGGAAATGGAATTGGTGTTGTTTTAATGCAAGATGAAAGACCCATTGCTTTTGAAAGTCGTCCAATCAAGGGAAAGTTTTTACACAAAGCTATTTATGAGAAGGAAATGTTGGCAATACTCCATGCACTTAAGAAATGGCGACCCTACCTAATGGGAAGACACTTCAAGGTAAAAACGGATCATGATAGCCTTAAATACTTTTTAGAACAAAGATTATCCTCTGAAGAGCAACAAAAGTGGGTCACAAAGATGTTGGGTTATGACTTTGAAATCATCTACAAAAAAGGGAAGCAAAATGTGGTGGCAGATGCACTCTCAAGAAAGGATGAGGATGTGGAAGCATTGTTGTGTGCCATTTCTATTATCCAACCAGATTGGATAAACGAAGCAAGGGAGGAATGGAAGAATGACGAAGAAGTGTGGGCACTTATTCAAAAGTTACAACAAGATTCCAGTATGTCTGATACATTTAGCTGGAAAAATGATCCGTTATGGTACAAAGATCGCTTATACCTCTATAAGAATTCCCAGCTAAAACAAAATATTCTTATGGAATTGCACACTTCTCCCTTAGGAAGGCACTCAGGATTTTTAAAAACTTACCACAGGGTTAAGAAGGAATTTTTTTGGGATGGCCTTAAATAAGATATTCAAAAGTTTGTGGCGGAATGTTTGGTTTACCAACAAAATAAAGTTGAAACAATTAAGACACCAGGTCTATTACAACCTTTATCCATTCTAAGCCAACGTTGGGAGGTGGTTTCAATGGATTTTATCATAGGTTTACCCAAGTCTGAGGGAAAGAGTGTCATCATGGTGGTAGTTGACAGACTTACCAAGTATGCACACTTTTGTGCATTATCACATCCATTTAAAGCCAGTACAGTTTCTACTGCATTTATGGAAACAATTCAAAAGCTACATGGAAACCCAAAGATTATTGTAAGTGACAGAGATCCCATTTTCACTGGAAATTTTTGGACAGAATTATTTTCTTGTCTTGGTACTCAGTTAGCTCATAGCTCATCTTATCATCCTCAATCTGATGGGAAAACTGAGATAGTAAACAAATGTTTGGAAGGATATCTTCGTTGCTTTGTATCTGATAAATAGACACAATGGGTCAAATGGTTGCCTCTCGCTGAATGGTGGTATAACATTTCCTTCCATACAACAACAAAAATGACCCCATTTATGGCACTTTATGGGTATCAGCCACCATCCATCACATCATATTTAAGAGAAAATTCTAAGGTTCAAGCAGTGGAACATCACATTGAACATCAACAACAAGTCCTCCAACTCTTAAAGGATAACCTCTTGTTGGCATAGAATAGAATGAAACAACAGGCAAATCAACATCGTAGCGAAAGAAGTTTTGATGTAGGTGATTGGGTATTCCTACGGCTACAACCATATAAGCAAATGTCCCTCAAGCAAGCTAAGAAGGATAATAAATTATCACCAAAGTATTATGGTCCATACAAGGTGTTGCAAAAGATTGGTACTATGGCATACAAATTGGAGCTTCCTGCAGCTTCTCGATTGCACCCAGTTTTCCATGTTTCATGTTTAAAGAAGGTTAGAGGTGACAAGCTCCCAGTTCAAACAATATTGCCAGAACTTGACGAGGAAGGAAAAATTATATTGGAACCGGAAGAAATCACAGAAACAAGAACTCGATAGCTACAAAATCGATCAATTTTGGAGTATCTTATCAAGTGGAAGAATTTATCTACTGAAGATTCCACATAGGAGGATGAGAATTTTATACAGAAGCATCCAGAACTTCTCAAGTGTTGAGGACAACACTTTTTTGAAGGAGAGGGGCATGTTGGGTCCCTATAATACTAGTGATTACCCCATTACTATTGTAGTTGTACCCCTTATTAATATTGTTGTGTCTCTATTATCCCCATATTGTTATTACTGTGCCCCATAGAATCCGTCTATTGTTATTTTTGTGGCTTTATATTATTATTGTTAGGTCGGCTGGGTTATACTGTGACTCCTTAGACTCCTATATATAGAAAGGAGGTTTTGTCATTTGAATCATCTAAGAATTGTTCATTTATGTAATGTAAAGGAGGTTGCCCCCTTGAAGAGGCTAAATTCTAAGGCATTGATCTATCGTTTCTATCTTTTCTTGAGCTGGTTTCATAACATCACCCAAAACCATTATCTTGCAAACCCAGAAAATATGCAACAACCCTTCATTTATAGTCTTTAAATCAGATAGAAAAATACAATGTACCAGAAAGATATAACCTGATATATCTCCATGGATAAATTCTCTACCATGGGAATTCCCAAAACACGACTTGCACAGGATTAGCTACAGTAATGAAACAAGTCGGCTTGTCAATACTCGTCCCCAATGGAAAATATAGTTGTTTGCTGGTGGAATTTCAAACCCCTTCAGAAGAATAATGTGACCATTAATGCACTTCTCTAGGATTGATAGGAAGATGCCCATGATTTTCTCCCTTAGAGACACCACGAAGGGAAATAAAAATGTTATCCCAAGCACAAAGCGTCTAGGAAGATACACTGCCAACAATAACGTGTTTTTAGTCCTCCTCAAGCCAGAGAAATTTGTTCTTTCTTATCTCTGTTGCTCAGTCCACAATCCAGAACAACTTGTGCTCCAAGGAAGTGATGAACTTAGCTAGAAAGAAGGTGAAATATCAGCCCATTCACTTAAGTGCAACTTGACTCCTTGAGGAAGAAACTTTGACCTCTTTAATATCACAGAGAGTATGTCTTACTACTTGAAGAAACTCGACCTTTTTAGCTTCTCTCTACCTGCAATCAAATTGTAACCACAGTTGCGAGACTTTCCTATAATGATTTATGATTTGGACTCCAGAAAAATAGCAAACAAACAATCAAACCAACTAGGGTGGCACTTAGCGTCCACCGAAGAAGGGAGAGGTCTAACTAGGGTGGCAAGAAATCCACCAAAGTTGGGAGAGAGGATTTCGCTTGAAACCCTCAGATAGAAACTCGCTTGAATCACTTCCAATGAAAATAAGTTATGATGGAATAAAATGAATAGAAAAATAAGTCCTCCCTCTTTTTATAATTTCCATTTGAGCCTCCCAAGCTTCTAGATTTTCCCCCTTTTTTAATATTGGTGGGGTCCATTCTCCACTAACTTGCTTTTTCTGCCATTTTTATTAAATAATATTTTCCTCCCTTTCCAAATAAAACAATATTTTTCCGCCAAAGTAATATTTTCCATCCCCTTTTCTTAATAAAATATTGTTTGCTCCATTTTATTAATATCATCAAATTTGGGCAAGACTTCTTAGTAATTTATTCACTCTCAGAATCAGGGACATTATAGAGATATATCATTAGGGGTTGTTGATCCCCCCCCCCCCCCAACAGTCATGGATGTCGGGACAAACAGTTTTAGGGGGTGTTGACAACATCTGGTTCTCTGGAGTAATTGTATGTATCTACCCTATTTCTTTGTTTTCCTACTCCATGATCCTAGAATTTAGAACCTATATAGCTTGGATTAGATCTGAATTTATCATGATTTTCTAGGAGTTGCCTTTGCACTCCCACTTTGTATTCCACATTTTTGTACTTAGCAGTCCCATTGACCTATTTGTGGTCATTTGTTGAACATTAATAAAAGTATATTATCTTATCACTAGTTGTCTAGTCCCTTCTCCTCAACCCTTACTAGAATTTCAATCTCATGTAGTCTACAGGTGCCTACTTGATAGCAAGAACAAGAATATTGACTTCCAAGGAAGCACCCTAGGTCAAGAATGGATGCAACACCTCTTCTTCAGTTAATATAAAGGTGCTCGTGGAGAATTTCTCAAAGCCTTGAAACCTTTTCTAGAACTTCTACATCTACCACTCTTGTTGTGTGTGGGCTAATAATTGGATGAGCCACATGTATTTAGTTGATTTTAGATCATATTACCAATATTTGATAGGAATGTGTTGATGCCTCGAAAATCGCTGCAACAATATAGGGGAAACCACCCGGTCCGGACCTTGATACAGCTCCTTTTCCGTTTGGAATAGTGGCTCCGACTGGGGATAATGGGACCAGTTTCCCAAAAATTATAGGTAGACGGGATGGATGAGTGACTTATAGAATATGCTGGCGATAAGCGAATAACTAAAACCATTGGCAAAAATATTATAACTATGATCTATCCCGGGAACTTATTGATTTTCTAAAGTGTAGCGTTTGATGGTCTGAGCTTTTAGACAGGCATATAGATGACTCTGTCTCTAAACATAGATATTAAATTATTCAAGATTGTTGTGCATAAATAGTTACACGAAGCGATGACAGCGAAATTACTACACTTTATCATTTATATCATTGTTACATGCATGATTAAAGGGAAAGGCAAATCGCAAAACATCCAATAGTGGGCTGAGATAGAGATTTGTTGTTACAGCGCATACATGTATTCAATAATAGCAAGAATATATGACATAACAATTCATATAAAAGGAATGACTTCAGATGTAGATAAAAGTACCATATGAGCTGCGGGACATTCCCAAATATCAATCGCTATTAGCAGTTCTTCCTCCAACACAGAAATCGTCCTCCACAAAGGCAATAGTGCACAATTGCATTAGAAAATTTGATGTCAAATTCAAAACAACTGGTCCAATTTCATAAAAGAATAGCGACTGAAGCACAGTAGTGCAAACTTCAGCCTATTAAGTCTGTTACAAAATTTTACGACCCTTTCCAAAACAATGAAAGGGTCTATGAATACTAATCTAATTTAAATATCTACTAAAAAGAAATCCTACTAAGCTGGTATCAATAACTCTTGATCCTGTTTTGGCTGGCGATCTGGCAAGCGGGAGGGTGACTCATTAAGTCGGCTGCTTTCCTTTGAATCTGAGCTAATTTATTGCAAGCATTGGCTCAACTTCCGGGGGTTTGTTGAGGTGCGAACTGAGCTGTGCAACGTAGGTGGCATCTTGGATATCGGGAATTATACACCCGATTGTGTCTGTAAGGCACTTTAGGGCAGATCTCCGTGTATGTGGCTTGATTAAAAAGAACCAATATGCGTCTGAGGTTAAGCTTTTAACTCCAGCGATTAATCTTCCTTTTTCCTCTAATTCAGGGTAGCATGTTTGCTCTAATGTATTTGTAGTTGTCATCTTTCCCGGTTTACATTGAGAAATCATATTGGCCAGGTAAAGAGTGTTATTGACTAGATCCACTAGATTGTTGGCGGTTGATTTACATCTTGAAGCCGCCCTTTCTGCTTTCATCACTTGAGTGTGCCATTCTGTGAAAAGTATATCTTTATGTGTTTCTATGATCCTGGGCAAATTTGCTGCTTTTCCTAAATCAGTATCTTGCCAGTCAAGATATGCAGTAATGGCTTCGTCTGCTTGATCTAGTTCAGTCCTGGCCTTTTCTACCTGCTGATTTATTGCTGTAGTTAGCTCACACAGTGGCTCAGCTTGAGTGATCTGTTGACATAAGAGTCTGACCTGAGATATCAACGCATTGTTTATCAATAATGCCTCTGATTTAAACTCTTTTACCTGCGATGCGCCCTTCATCTTTTCTAGCTGCGATGACATTTGAGCAATTTGCTCATCTTTGGTCTTTATCATTTGCTCATTCGCCGCTCTCAAATTTTCCAATGCCTCCGACAATTCTTTTTGTTTCTGGATCACACCCTGATCAATCCTTTGCCTTTCCTCTTGCAATTGCTGAGTCAACTGATTGTTCTCTTGCTGTTGCGCCAGCAACTGTTCTTCTGCTTGTGCTGCCCTTTGCTTTGTTTCAACCAATTATGCCTGTAACGCAAAGATTTCTTGGTCCTTATTCTTCAATAGAAGGCTCACCTCCGATGCTTTGTCAATTGTTGCCGCCAAATAAGCGCCCGCATACTGTGATAGCTTTGTTAAGTCATCAGAGGGATCCAATTCCTCCTTCCATACTACATTACCCGTGACCGTTTGTTCTGGGAAGATAGAAGGTTGATCAATCCTTCGTCTCTTCCTTGATCGCTTTACAATTGCCCTGTGTCTTGGGCTGTAAAAAACATCCAATGGCGGAATATCTTCTATCTGTAGAATAATCTGGTCAGAGGGGTCTTTTGGAATAACTTCAACTTCCTTAGAACTTGGTGGGCCGTGGGTTCCACTTAGAACCTGAGGAGAGGTAACATCCTGTGTATCAGTTGTTTTGGAGGTGTCCATTTCTTTTGAACCTTCCTTTCCACTGATAATAAAGTCAAATTGCTTCCACTGTTGAAGCAATTCAGGATCAAAGGTGGTTTGTTTCTGTTTTTCGGCATGGGACTCGCTCCGTTCTTTTTCCTGCTCTTTCCTCTGTTGCTCCTATTTTTCTCTCCTCTGTTTTTCTTCTTGTTCCTTTTTCTGCTTTTCCTCTAGTTCTTTCTTCTTTCTCCCTTCTTGTTCCATTTGTGTTCTCTGCTGTTTCTCGGCTTGTTCTTTCTTTAGCCTCTCCGCCTGTTCTTTTCTCTGTCTTTCTGCCTGTTGCTTCTTCTGCCTCTCCTCCTGTTCCTTGAACTGTTCCTGAACAGGTCCGCTTGATGATGTCGCTGGGGTTGTTGCCAGTAAATCCAGAGGCAGAGTTTGCAACCTCTGTTCTCTGAGTTTATTGAACTCAGTTAATCCCTCATCATTATATCGCATCCTACCGAGTTCTTTAGCATGACCTATTGATTCGGAGGCAACGAACAGGTCATCAAACATATCTTCCTGATGCTCAAACCTTGTTAATTTGGCCTGTTCTAATGCACTGTAAGCAGTCTTTTTTGGGTCGTATGGTCTGTTTGGGATCGTGGCCAGAGTTAAAGACTGAAGCTTTGTGGCTTCCTTTTCTGCATGTTTAAGATCATGCTGAGTGTAAACACCACATCTGAAGGGAAAAGATGGCCATCCCTTCTTCTTTTCTCTTTTGAGAGTCTGTGTAGTACTCTCAGCCATGATTTGATATGCAATTTCCCTTTCTAGCAGCTTATCTGGAACATATAGAGGAAGAACATGTGGGTCGGCTTCACTGCCGAAAACTTTGATATAGGTGAATTTTTCTTCTCCAAACCAACTTGCTACTGCTGGTAAATCAAAGGAAGCTTGATAGGAAATTTTTGAAATGGGTTTATCAAAAATGGAATAGTAAATGGGTAAAATAAAACCATTACAGATTTGATACAGGTGGTGTTTATAAGAAGACTTCCACAATTTTTGATGATATATATGAATGGGTGAAGGGTCCTGTGCAGTCCACCTCCACCCGAGAACAGGAAATTCGGAATTGAAACAAAGGGTGTCTAAGATATATGCACTATAGTAGAACGGGGGCATTTTCCTTTCTGAAACAACAGTCTGAGATCTAAAATCACGAACAGCTACTGCTAATTTATCCGAAAGAATAGTAGCCCAATCCATAATCCAACTATTTAATGCTGCCTCCATTAAAGGAACCATTTGAATGGTAAAATTGGCAGAATCATGCAATCCCCACAGCCTACACATCATAATCCCCGCATAACAATAAGGAGAAGCCAAAGAATCAATCGAGTACTTACCGTAGGATTCGTGCTTGTGCTTGTTGGGATTTTGCCTCCAATCCTTGATAGGTTCAGATTCGATCTCATTCTCGCTTGCAAACTTCTCCAGGAAGGCCTTGTTATATATTTTCTCTGGCTCGGGAAAATGATACATTTGCCTTAGGTCATCTGGCTTGAATGATCCGAAAATCCTCCCATCTCTGGTATTAAAAGTTCTGTCCAAGATGGGGATTTCTTCAATCGCCCATCGCACAACGTCTGTATAGGGAAGAATCTGTTCTCTGGCTGCTATCCTGTGAAGGAAAGAGTCGGCCAAATCTTTGAGAGTTTCATCAGACTTCTTGAGTAAGTCCACACTAGCTTCTGTCACTGTCTTTTTTGGTTGCTCAGCTTCAATTAGGTTATAAGTGCCTTGCCAAGTAACTCTGGTGAGCCCCGTGCATGTAGTATCGGATATTAGGCCCTTCTTCTTGTTTGCGGCCGCTTGTCCTGCAATTGGTGTTGTTGAAGCACTTGCAGTCTTCTTGGACTTCTTTCCCATCTTCTCAGGCCTAGCTTCTATGAATGAATTTTGCACAAAGAGGCAATTGGGCGTAATACACAGAGATAGCGATGAAAAACTCTTAAGTGATACAGCACATATGAATAGATACGTAACTAAAGGATTTAGCTTTTAAAATGGGCGCGGATACAATCCGTAAAAAGATTTTAGGACATGATCTTATTAATTAGCCGTTTTCAATCTGTCATTCCTTAAATGCCCATTATATCGTTATTTGGGTGAACGATTCACTTAAGCATGCAATGGACGTTTTGGCGGTTGAGCATAGATGAAGGATTGCGTGAGCGATCAAGCTTTTATTACCAATGAATTGTGCCATCCCATCACTTAACGGCTCTTCGTTGAAAACCGCGCTTTATCGGATCGCAATCGGGGGTATGATTAGTGCGCTTTAATGGTGTGTATTGGATATCACCGATCGCCGAATGCGATATCGCATCGGTGAAAAGCTTTGAGCGCAATAAGACTTGGGTGAGATTGTCGCCGATACCCGATTCCCGATTGCGCATCGCATCGGGACAAGTCTTTGGGAACATCACAACTGTTGTAGCGTGTCGCCGATCGCCGAATTCGCCGAATGCGTATCGCGTCGGGACTATTGGCATGGGGTATTATAACATGTACATGGAATATCGCCGATCGCCGAATGCGCATCGGCGGAAAGCTTTGGGGTGCTTAATTATAATTCATGTGTCATTGCGATATGCGATCTTGCGATCGCTTTATCGTAATGACAAATCATTACATGATTTCTTTTTAAGGGTCTGTCCAAAAAGTTTTATAAAGTGAATTTATTCATTTATTGGACTTTTTTGGATTATAATAGCATTGATACCAAATTAAATTCTAAAGGGACCCATTTCATATGTTAATATTTATAAGTAAAGATGATATGAAATGGGGGGTTGTTGTAGAGCACAACAATTGGCGATTCGCTGGAAGAACCAGTTATCTCTTTCAAAAATAGAAACATTTAAGCTTTTTCAGAAAATAGAGTTTCAATCAATGGGGAAATTTCTAATATAACTAGATTTCAATATATTCTGAGAAAAATGAAACTATTTTGTTGACTTCCTCTTTTCTAAGAAAATAAAAACATTCTAAGCTTTGAAATAGGTCTTTATTGGTTTGTAATGATAAAATAGAATACCTTTCCAAATCAGCCTTTTATAGTAAACTCATTTGTCATAGGTAGAGCCTCTGCTGCCAGCAAACATCTATAGTCTCGACAAGGATACCTTTTAACCATGTGATTGTCCATTGTCCCATCCAATTAAGAGTGTGATTAACAGAATGAATTCAAAATATTTTTTCATATTTTGTATTTCATTTCTTTTTTCTTCTTTGTCATTGATAAGATAAAAAGCCATTGTCCTGGTTTGGTGGCCAGCTGTTGACAATGCCACTCACTGATAGTAGTTTAACTGAAAAAGCTGGTTCGTGATGAGACCCCTTGTCTTGTAATTTCAAGCCATTACCCTGTTTTGGTTTGCAGTATTGGTAATGTCAAATAAACTATTTCTCTATGAACGTGGTAAGCAGGCTTATAATAAGACCTCTTATCTTAAATATCTTATATTTTAGAATTACACTCTGAATAATCATAAACTTTAGTGAATGGGGTGAACAATCTTCTTCTTAAGAGTAATGGATGACAGAGTAAGAGTTGAAGATGCTGAGATTGGATTGATTCCTATCTTAGTATGGATAACCTTTAGAGACCAATTTAAAAAACAGAAAATGGTTTACAATATTTCTATGCTTTGAGAGGAGTTGACAAAATTTAAATTGTGATTTCAGAATACAAAGATATCTAATTTCCTAGAAATTATCCTTTTTGGTTAAAAGTTCTATCGTTTTAAAAGAAAATGTTCATTCTCGTTCTATGGGGACAACTTTTCAAACACAACAAAAGGCCAATGGGAGACATCTCACAACCTTATTTCTTAAAATCCTACAAACTATAAAATCCTACTGAAATGAAAGGAGAAGGGGTTACCTTCTCAGTGAAAGAATTTCTTCAAGACAAGGCCATTAACAGGGAGAGAATATCTCAAACCTGATAAATCTTGCAATATAAAGGTTGAATGGCCTATCTTCTCACAGATCTGAAATGGTCCAAGCCACAACTTCTGGAACTTGGAGTGTTTACCCTTGTCTTCATGGGCTTTGTCCCATTTCAGAACTAAATCACCGACTTGGAATTGTTTTGAACCGGATGAGACTGAATCAAAAGCTGCTTTGATGACTTGTTGATGTTTGGCATGGATAACCTTGGCTTTTTCTCTTTCCTCTTCTAATTTTAGGATCTGGTCATGTCTAAACTGAATAGAAGAGGAAGGAGTTTCGTCAATAAACTGCACTAGGGCTAAAGAAGGAAGAATAAGATTTGTAGGTAAGATTGCTTCTTTTCCATAGACAAGATTAAATGGAGAAGTTCGAATAGAAGCTTTCTGTGTTATCCTATCAGCCCATAATGCGAACACTAAGGATTTGTGCCAATTTCTCTGATTTTGTTCGATGGTTCGCTTAATGATTTTAATCAGATTCTTATTAGTAGATTCTGCTAAACCATTTCCTTGGGGATAATAATTAGCAGAATATTTTAACTTAAATCCTCTTTTAATGGCGAAATCAAACATAGCATTGCCTGAAAAGTAAGATGCATTATCAAAAACAAGAGAATTTGGGACACCAAACCTGGTAATAATGAATTGGTCTATGAATTCAATGATTGCTTCAGAATTTGCTGTCTTTAAAGGGATTGCCTCAACCCACTTTGTAAAGTAATTGGTAGCAGTAATGATATACTTATGCTGTTTGGAAGATGCTGGAGTAATCTCCCCAATGATATCCAATCCCCATTGCTCAAATGGTTGTTCAATGTTGATTGGTTGCAGGGGGAAAGCTAATTTACGTTGTCTTCCGCTAGCAGTTTGACAATTTAGACATTTCCTTACGTACTCGTGAGCATCTTTAAACAAAGTAGGCCAATAGTAACCAGCATGAATAATTTTGTGAGCTGTTGTGTCAGCTCTGAAATGTCCTCCTGCTGGTCCGTCATGTAGCTCCTGCAAAACCTTTTGGGCTTCAGGTTTTTCAAGGCATCTTAACAAGATAGAATCATAATTTTGTCTAAAAAGCACGTCATCAATGATTGTAAAATTCTTCGCTTTTAATCTAATGGACCTTTTGTTTTTGTAAGACAAATTCGGAGGTGCATAACCATTCTTTAGATAAAAGATTAAATCTGCATATTGAGATCCAGAATCAGTAACACTTATCTGATTAATTTCTTGAGTTTGATCTGTATCGCTTGATTCTGGAATGTTGGATGCTCCTGCCAATATCCTGCAAAAACCTTGGCCCCTAACAATCTTTGCTGGCTTAATTTCTAGGTCATACTCTTGAAGCGCTGTGACCCAATTTGCCCTTTTTTCACCCAGCTCTTTTTGGATTAATAGTTGCCTAACTGCCGGGAAAGGAACTATTATTTTTGTATGGGTTTTTAAAAGAAAGGGTCTATAATGTTTGACCGCTTTAAATACGGCAAAGGCTTGTTTTTCTACATCAGAGTAATTTAATTCGGCACCCTGAAGATTTGAACTGAAGAATGATATGGGTGCTTCTAAATTGTGAGCATTTGGCTGCGTGAGAACTGCAGCATAAGACACATCGGACGCAATGGTATACAATGTAAAATGATTAGAAAAATTTGGAGTATTCAAGGCTGGGGCATTGATTATTGATTGCTTGATAACATCAAAAGCTTGCTTTTCTTCTGATCCCCACTTGAAGACTGAATTCTTCTTGATCATTGTCTGAAGTGGTAATACAATTTGAGAAAAATCTGGAACAAATCGTTTAACAAAATTAATCTGGCCTAAAAATGACTGCATCGACTTTTTATTGTGTGGGAAAGGGATTTCAGAAATTTCCTTGATCCGATCAGGATCAATATGATCCGATCAGGATCAATATAAATGCCATCTTTGGATACAATAAAGCCTAAGAGTTTTCCTTGATCAAGGGCAAAGAAAGACTTCTTTGGGTTCAGAGAAATACCATATCTTTTGCATCGCTGAAAGATTTGATTTAAGTCATGCAAATGATTATATCTCTTTTTAGAATATACAGTAATATCGTCTAGATAGACGACTACTGTTCAATTAATCAACCCTCTAAAGGCTATATCCATAGCTCTCTGGAATGTCGCTCCTGCATTTATGAGTCCAAAAGGCATTTTCTGATATGCATATGTTCCCCATTTTGTTCTGAATGTGGTTTTAAGTTGGTCATCAGGATGAACCAGAACTTGGTTATATCCTGAGAATCCATCAAGAAAGGACATCAATTCAGAGCCTGCTACTGATTGGAGTATTTGCTCCATAGTAGGTAATGGGAAGTTATCTTTCAAGCTCGCTTTGTTCAGGTTCCTGAAATCAATACAAATTCGAATGTCGCCATTTTTCTTTCTGACTGGCACCATATTAGAGACCCAGTTTGAGTGTCGGACCGGAAAAATAATCTTGGCTTTCAAGAGCTTGTTAAGTTCCGACTTTATCTGGCTCTCCAAATTTGGATGTATTTTTCTTAACTTTTGCTGAATCGGTTTCTGATCAGGAAGCATAGGAATGGTATGCTGGATAATAGATGTATCATATGTCTTCAAATCATCATACTTCCAAGCAAAGACTTGTTTGTCTTTTCTTAACAGTTTAATAAATTCTTCCTTTTCTTCCAAGGAAAGTCCTAATCCTAAATTGATGTTTTGAGGAGTATGATCAGTACCTAGATTTATCAATTCAAACCTAAGGGTAGAACTTTGAAGCTTTGCATTAATTACAGGTTTAAACTTGTCTTTGATATCATAAAGATCTTCGAGCTTTACCACTGGTTTAGGAATTGAATTTTCTTGAGGTGTTTCTTTCATCTGTAGATCATGGTCATTTTCCTCAATAATTTGATTGTCATAGGACTTTTTGGAAGTTAGAAATTGCAAGATATCTTCATCGTGGTTAAATACTCTCCAATTAGTGACATTGTCGGGAATTGAAGGCCTAAAAAGTAGTTCTACGGAAAATCTATCAAGGTTGTAGTCTTCAGAAGGTAGAAGCTTAGAAGCTACATTGGCTAGTAGGTCGACTGCCGAGTTTTGCGACCTAGGGACGGAAGAAATGTTAAATGCTGAAAAGTGTGAGGTAAGATCCTGTACTAGCGATTGATAATGCTTGAGGTGACTTGAAAGACAATGAATTACATTCCTCACCTGTTTGACAATGATTTCCGAATCTTCGAATACTTTTAGATATTGCACTTTAAGGTCGATTTCTTTATATAATCCCTGGACTAAAGCTTCATATTCAGCTGTGTTGTTAGTGCAGTCAAATTCTAACCTACAAGACAACATTGTCTTTTCTCCTTGTGGACTAACCAAAATGCAACCTACTCCTGAGCCCTCGCTGGACTTAGAGCCATCAAAATATAAAGACCAAAATAAAGGAGTATTAACCAAAATATTTACATTTTCCTCAGCATCATTAAAACATCTAGACTTATCAGTTTGTGAAAAAATTTCAATCTGAGATGTAAAATGATTGACTGAAAAAGGAGATGGTTGGGCAACAAAGTTGCCAAAGAATGACTCTGACGAATAGTTCCCCAAAATGTTGTTGTTGAACGCTACAGGTTGGTTTTCTTGCTCAAATTCAGTAACTGTGTGGGTCATATGCTTCTCTCGATCGATCCTTATTTGATTTGGCTTTCCCTTGTAGGGAAGCCACATATACGACCAATCTGTGGAAATATACCCATGCAGTTTTTCGGACCAATCTCTACTCAAAATTAAACCATAGAATTCAGGTATGTCAGCGATTAAGATATCAATCCTCTGTACAATCCTGGGATCGGCAGACAACCTGATAGTTACGGAATTAATTTCTCCCACAACCTGTACTTTGGTTCTGTCCAACTGTACAATATGAATAGCAGACTTCTGGGGTTCTATGTTCAGTTTAGAGCAAACTGAAGCTGGCATTATATTAGATGATGCCCCTGAATCAATTAAACAGTTGTGCAGGTTTCTGTTATAAATCTCATAGGTGAGCAGGAAGGGTGGAGTATGAGAATTTGATCTATCTCCAATTAGAACTGAATTGGTAGCTTCAACCATACCTGAAGGAGGTTGGCCTGAATCGTTGGCAGCTCTTGCACTGGGAAGGGGAGTAGAGGGAACAGCATTCAATTCTTTAAGAAGTAATTTTTGTTGATGCTTTAATTTACTAAGCTCAAACATAGTTATGTTTGCCTTAGTTTTCTTCATGTCATCAACAATGTTATATTCCATTGAATCGGATACCACTAATGTCTTGGATGTTGAAGGAGAATTAGAAGTTGAAGGCTGGTTTTGGGGAACTACTACAGGCGACTTCTTTGGGGGAACTTTTTCCTTTGTTGTGGTAGCACCTGCACTCCTTTTCTTTGAAGTTGCCTGGGCAGGTTCAGATGTACTTTTACTTCTTGTAGTAACCGGAAAGGCTTCTTCTTCATTCTCGGTATCAGAGTTTGGGAGTATAAAATCCCACATTCCGTGGCATTCAACTACTTCTTCCTCATCATCGGTTTGTGAGGTTGTTTCCTCTTCCTCTTCTTCTTGCTCTGAATCTGCGTTAGATATAACATTGGGTGGCTTTGTTTCAGTTTTCTTAAAAGTCCTAAATGGTCTTTTGTTTGAGGTTTCGGCCACCTGCTTCTTTATTTCAACCATTTCGTTAGACAACGTTCTAAGGACTTTTTGTAAACCCTCCATGTCGTACGGGTCCTTTGGGGTTTTCTTCTTGGAATCCTCTTTAAATGAAACTTTTTTAGCTTTTCTATCTTCCAAAGCAGCTTTCTTCTCTAGAGCGTTGATGCGTTTTTCAACAGCAAGTGCTTCTCTCATGTTTTCAGCTAAGGTAGGTTTCCCAGCCCTGTCCACAAAAATGGCTATGTTGGCAGGTAGGGCGGTAATATACCATTCGCTTCGAATTTGTTCACTTGGTTTGGAAGCTGTAGGGATTTTATTCAGGAGTTTATTAAATCTGGCGTTAAATTCCTTTATTGGTTCCCTATGCTCTATTCTCGGATTGGAGAGGTCGTTTATTAAAGTAGCTAAGGACCTATCATCTCCATATTTGGTAAGAAACTGCTCTTGGCATGTGTTCCAACTGGTAATTGAACCAGAGGGTAAGGAAAAAAACCAGGATCCTGCTGATCCTTGTAAGGTGTAGGGGAAGAGTCTTACAACAACATCTTGCTCTGTCACTCCTTTAAAGTTAACTGCTAACATAAAATTATTAATGTGTTCTTCAGCCTGGGTCCCGTCATCTGGGTTAAATTTAGGCAGCCATTTTTCAGGAGCATCTGGTAGATCATGCAATGGTGCAGGCATGTTGATTGCACCTGGCCTAGTCCATGGGTCTGCCATTATAATAGCGACAGTGGTTGACACTACTGTTGGGATTCCAGATGTATGGGAAGGGATTAATGATGAGGAGTGAACAGGTTGGGATATTGAGGCTTCTAATCCCTGGTGAACGACAATTTGTAATGGGGGAGTGGATGGTTGACCTTGCAGAGGGGAAGATGCAATGGAGGACGTGGATGAAAGCTCTTCACTATCAGATCCTTCAGTAATTTTCTTCGCCTTTTTCCTTTTGGGTAAAGGGAACTCAGTAGGTTCAATACCGATTTTTTCGCTCTGAAGTCTGGTGAGAGGATGAGTCAGATTGAACTGCGAAGTCGCACTGCTTTGTGATACCTCAGATTTCTATGGTGAAATCGAGAAGCTCTGAAGTTTATGGATTAGAGACTGGACTTCAGCTGATTCAAGACTTAATTGCTCTGGGGTATGATGGGTTTGAGCAGTGGTAGTTGATTCCCCTTCTCCTTGTTTGGATACTGGCGAACCAGTGTGCACATGGGAAGGTCGAGGGGATTCGGAGGGAGAATTACTCTTAGAATGGCTTCTAGGTTTGGACTTATGTGCCATTCACAGTTGCAGGCCCTCCTTCTAGTGCCAATTATGTTGATGCCTCGAAAATCGCTGCAACAACATAGGGGAAACCACCCGGTCCGGACCTTGATACAGCTCCTTTTCCATTTGGAATAGTGGCTCCAACTGGGGATAATGGGACCAGTTTCCCAAAAATTATAGGTAGACGGGATGGATGAGTGACTTATAGAATATGCTGGCGATAAGCGAATAACTAAAACTATTGGCAAAAATATTATAACTATGATCTATCCCGGGAACTTATCGATTTTCTAAAGTGTAGCGTTTGATGGTCTGAGCTTTTAGACAGGCATATAGATGACTCTGTCTCTAAACATAGATATTAAATTATTCAAGATTGTTGTGCATAAATAGTTACACAAAGCGATGACAGTGAAATTACTACACTTTATCATTTATATCATTGTTACATGCATGATTAAAGGAAAAGGCAAATCGAAAAACATCCAATAGTGGGCTGAGATAGAGATTTGTTGTTACAGCGCATACATGTATTCAATAATAGCAAGAATATATGACATAACAATTCATATAAAAGGAATGACTTCAGACGTAGATAAAAGTACCATATGAGCTGCGGGACATTCCCAAATATCAATCGCTATTAGCAGTTCTTCCTCCAACACAGAAATCATCCTCCACAAAGGCAATAGTGCACAATTGCATTAGAAAATTTGATGTCAAATTCAGAACAACTGGTCCAATTTCATAAAAGAATAGCGACTGAAGCACAATAGTGCAAACTTCAGCCTATTAAGTCTGTTACAAAATTTTACGACCCTTTCCAAAACAATGAAAGGGTCTATAAATACTAATCTAATTTAAATATCTACTAAACAGAAATTCTACTAAGCTGGTATCAATAACTCTTGATCCTGTTTTGGCTGGTGATCTGGCAAGCGGGAGGGTGACTCATTAAGTCGGCTGCTTTCCTTTGAATCTGAGCTGATTTATTGCAAGCATTGGCTCAACTTCTGGGGGTTTGTTGAGGCGCGAACTGAGCTGTGCAGCGTAGGTGGCATCTTGGATATCGGGAATTATACACCCGATTGCGTCTGTAAGGCACTTTAGGGCAGATCTCCGTGTATGTGGCTTGATTAAAAAGAACCAATATGCGTCTGAGGTTAAGCTTTTAACTCCAGCGATTAATCTTCCTTTTTCCTCTAATTCAGGGTAGCATGTTTGCTCTAATGTATTTGTAGTTGTCATCTTTCCCGGTTTACATTGAGAAATCATATTGGCCAGGTAAAGAGTGTTATTGAATAGATCCACTAGATTGTTGGCGGTTGATTTACATCTTGAAGCCGCCCTTTCTGCTTTCATCACTTGAGTGTGCCATTCTGTGAAAAGTATATCTTTATGTGTTTCTATGATCCTGGGCAAATTTGCTGCTTTTCCTAAATCAGTATCTTGCCAGTCAAGATATGCAGTAATGGCTTCGTCCGCTTGATCTAGTTCAGTCCTGGCCTTTTCTACCTGCTGATTTATTGTTGTAGTTAGCTCACACAGTGGCTCAGCTTGAGTGATCTGTTGACATAAGAGTCTGACCTGAGATATCAACGCATTGTTTATCAATAATGCCTCTGATTTAAACTCTTTTACCTGCGATGCGCCCTTCATCTTTTCCAGCTGCGATGACATTTGAGCAATTTGCTCATCTTTGGTCTTTATCATTTGCTCATTCGCCGCTCTCAAATTTTCCAACGCCTCCGACAATTCTTTTTGTTTCTGGATCGCACCCTGATCAATCCTTTGCCTTTCCGCTTGCAATTGCTGAGTCAACTGATTGTTCTCTTGCTGTTGCGCCAGCAACTATTCTTCTGCTTGTGCTGCCCTTTGCTTTGTTTCAACCAATTCTGCCTGTAACGCAAAGATTTCTTGGTCCTTATTCTTCAATAGAAGGCTCACCTCCGATGCTTTGTCAATTGTTTCCGCCAAATAAGCGCCCGCATACTGTGATAGCTTTGTTAAGTCATCGGAGGGATCCAATTCCTCCTTCCATACTACATTACCCGTGACCGTTTGTTCTGGGAAGATAGAAGGTTGATCAATCCTTCATCTCTTCCTTGATCGCTTTACAACTGCCCTGTGTCTTGGGCTGTAGAAAACATCCAATGGCGGAATATCTTCTATCTGTAGAATAATCTGGTCAGAGGGGTCTTTTGGAATAACTTCAACTTCCTTAGAACTTGGTGGGCCGCTGGTTCCACTTAGAAACTGAGGAGAGGTAACATCCTGTGTATCAATTGTTTTGGAGGTGTCCATTTCTTTTGAACCTTCCTTTCCACTGATAATAAAGTCAAATTGCTTCCACTGTTGAAGCAATTCAGGATCAAAGGTGGTTTGTTTCTATTTTTCGGCATGGGACTCGCTCCGTTCTTTTTCCTGCTCTTTCCTCTGCTGCTCCTCTTTTTCTCTCCTCTATTTTTCTTCTTGTTCCTTTTTCTGCTTTTCCTCTAGTTCTTTCTTCTTTCTCCCTTCTTGTTCCATTTGTGTTCTCTGCTGTTTCTCAGCTTGTTCTTTCTTTAGCCTCTCCGCCTGTTCTTTTCTCTGTCTTTCTGCCTGTTGCTTCTTCTGCCTCTCCTCCTGTTCCTTGAACTGTTCCTGAACAGGTCCGCTTGATGATGTCGCTGGGGTTGTTGCCAGTAAATCCAGAGGCAGAGTTTGCAACCTCTGTTCTCTGAGTTTATTGAACTCAGTTAATCCCTCATCATTATATCGCATCCTAGCGAGTTCTTTAGCATGACCTATTGATTCGGAGGCAACGAACAGGTCATCAAACATATCTTCCTGATGCTCAAACCTTGTTAATTTGGCCTGTTCTAATGCAGTGTAAGCAGTCTTTTTTGGGTCGTATGGTCTTCGGGATCGTGGCCAGAGTTAAAGACTGAAGCTTCGTGGCTTCCTTTTCTGCATGTTTAAGATCATGCAGAGTGTAAACACCACATCTGAAGGGAAAAGATGGCCATCCCTTCTTCTTTTCTCTTTTGAGAGTCTGTGTAGTACTCTCAGCCATGATTTGATATGCAATTTCCCTTGCTAGCAGCTTATCTGGAACATATAGAGGAAGAACATGTGGGTCGGCTTCACTGCCGAAAACTCTGATATAGGTGAAATTTTCTTCTCCAAACCAACTTGCTACTGCTGGTAAATCAAAGGAAGCTTGATAGGAAATTTTTGAAATGGGTTTATCAAAAATGGAATAGTAAATGGGTACCATAAAACCATTACAGATTTGATACAGGTGGTGTTTATAAGAAGACTTCCACAATTTTTGATGATATATATGAATGGGTGAAGGGTCCTGTGCAGTCCACCTCCACCCGAGAACAGGAAATTCGGAATTGAAACAAAGGGTGTCTAAGATATATGCACTATAATAGAACGGGGGCATTTTCCTTTGTGAAACAACAGTCTGAGATCTAAAATCACGAACAACTACTGCTAATTTATCCGAAAGAATAGTAGCCCAATCCATAATCCAACTATTTACTGCTGCCTCCATTAAAGGAACCATTTCAATGGTAAAATTGGCAGAATCATGCAATCCCCACAGCCTACACATCATAATCCCCACATAACAATAAGGAGTAGCCAAAGAATCGACCGAGTACTTACCGGAGGATTCGTGCTTGTGCTTGTTGGGATTTTGCCTCCAATCCTTGATAGGTTCAGATTCGATCTCATTCTCGCTTGCAAACTTCTCCAGGAAGGCCTTGTTATATATTTTCTCTGGCTCGGGCAAATGATACATTTGCCTTAGGTCATCTGGCTTGAATGATCTGAAAATCCTCCCATCTCTGGTATTAAAAGTTCTGTCCAAGATGGGGATTTCTTCAATCGCCCATCGCACAACGTCTGTATAGGGAAGAATCTGTTCTCTGGCCGCTATCCTGTGAAGGAAAGAGTCGGCCAAATCTTTGAGAGTTGCATCAGACTTCTTGAGTAAGTCCACACTAGCTTCTGTCACTGTCTTTTTTGGTTGCTAAGCTTCAATTAGGTTATAAGTGCCTTGCCAAGTAACTCTGGTGAGCCCCGCGCATGTAGTATCGGATATTAGGCCCTTCTTCTTGTTTGCGGCCGCTTGTCCTGCAATTGGTTTTGCGGAAGCACTTGCAGTCTTCTTGGACTTCTTTCCCATCTTCTCAAGCCTAGCTTCTATGAATGAATTCTGCACAAAGAGGCAATTGGGTGTAATACACAGAGATAGTGATGAAAAACTCTTAAGTGATACAGCACATATGAATAGATACGTAACTGAAGGATTTAGCTTTTAAAATGGGCGCGGATACAATCCGTAAAAAGATTTTAGGACATGATCTTATTAATTAGCCGTTTTCAATCTGTCATTCCTTAAATGCCCATTATATCGTTATTTGGGTGAACGATTCACTTAAGCATGCAATGGACGTTTTGGCGGTTGAGCATAGATGAAGGATTGCGTGAGCGATCAAGCTTTTATTACCAATGAATTGTGCCATCCCATCACTTAATGGCTCTTCGTTGAAAATCACGCTTTATCGGATCGCAATCGGGGGTATGATTAGTGCGCTTTAATGGTGTGTATTGGATATCACCGATCGCCGAATGCGATATCACATCGGTGAAAAGCTTTGAGCGCAATAAGACTTGGGTGAGATTGTCGCCGATACCTGATTCCCGATTGCACATCGCATCGGGACAAGTCTTTGGGAACATCACAACTGTTGTAGCGTGTCGCCGATCGCCGAATTCGCCGAATGCGTATCGCGTCGGGACTATTGGCATGGGGTATTATAACATGTACATGGAATATCGCCGATCGCCGAATGCGCCGAATGCGCATCGGCGGAAAGCTTTGGGGTGCTTAATTATAATTCATGTGTCATTGCGATATGCGATCTTGCGATCGCTTTATCGTAATGATAAATCATTACATGATTTCTTTTTAAGGGTTTGTCCAAAAAGTTTTATAAAGTGCATTTATTCATTTATTGGACTTTTTTGGATTATAATAGCATTGATACCAAATTAAATTCTAAAGGGACCCATTTCATACGTTAATATTTATAAGTAAAGATGATATGAAATGGGGGGTTGTTGTAGAGCACAACAAAATGTTAGCACGGTAAAGAGATTACAACACATACCACAAGGACTAGCCATGCCGCAATTTGAACTGTCTTAACATCTATACAGTGTATATTACCACAAGATTTAGGTTGCAAGTAATTTCAGTCATATTGATCAATTTCAGAGATCTGGGGATGTAATAATTCCCTTTGATTGTACTATGTGTAAATCATTACTACAGTTTAGCATTTTATATGTAGTGGTAAAAGTTTTAGAGATGCCTTTTGCAATGCTTGCTCAAAAATGCTACATAAGAATTTCAATATTTAATTAAGATAAGATGATGAAAATAATGGGAGTCATACTTAACAAATAAACAAGGAACAATTGTTAAATAAGAAGCAGTCACTGTGGTCATGTTGTTACCTCATTATATGTGGTCTGGCCCTTGCTCTCAACATTCTGATTGACTGGACATAGTTAAACAATTGACAGTAAGTGAAACAAACCCCCTATATCAATGTTTAATACAAATATAATTACAAGCATGCCCTAAGGACACCATGTATAACAAAAAAAAACATTATCTGCTAGTGGATCAAGGTTTTTTTTGAGCTAGTCAACCACAAGGATTTAAAAAAAACTCCACACATATTAGCTACCCACATTCTCTCCATTGTTGGGGAGGTCCACACTTAGCTTGCATTTGACCTCCATTTGTTCCCCATGGCTGCCATTATGAGAACAAACACATATGAATCTACTACGATTTATATCAATTCCATTACCTCCAACAACATAAATACATCCATCCATCAACATGTACCAAAAGAAAATTTCCGTCAAGAAAAGAAAGAGAATAGTTTAACTGTGATGATACACCTTTCATGTTGAACTATCAGAGTCCCCTCCTACCCTTCTTTCCACCATTGACTCTAGGAACTCTTTTTCTCTTCCTTATGTTGTTCAAGTGCAAAGGTACAATCGATCAATAATGCTCTATCTCAAACATGAAAAATACACAACCCCAAGAAACTAGCAACATAAAGTAATGCATGAGACTCACCCTACAGTCTCTCGAGAATCTATGTCTTGCTGATGAATATCTAAATGTTGTACGCTTTCCATATGATTGTTTCTGGAAAGCGTTACAATTGATGCATCACTACTTCTTGATAGAGAGCCACCACTTCCACTTTCCACATAAATATATTTCCCTGGTGCACTCGCAGAAGTTCCTAAACATCTACTAGCAATTTCATTTGAAGGATATTCTCCCTCCCCTTGTTGCAGAGTTGATTTATTTTCGTCAACAGTCATTCCTACACAAATAAAGTTAAACATTTTCTCAAATTAAGAAAGAAATCAAATATCTAGAACTTTGTTAGGAAAGAAGACTAAAAGAAATTTACAATCCAAACTGCCATTAACAATTGATATTAATTGGAAAGCATGATCCTTCATTGAAAACTATTATCTTCTTATTAAATCCAAGCATATTTCTATTAAATAGAAGGTTGGCCACTCCAACACCTTCACTTAGCTGGTAATCAGTACTATTATCCGATGTCATTTTTTTCCTAGTGCAATATTATAAAATAAGTTTGTATTTTCAAGACCTGATGTCTTCTACAGGGGCAGAGGGGAAGAAGTAGGAGGTAGGAATAAAGAACAACCAAGGAGAGGCATATGCCTAGTAAAATCTTCTTAGTTCTGAATAATGTTGTTCATAACTACTTTTGTTATAATTACATAAATCTTAATCCTTTAAATTTTTATGCTTTTATTGGTTTAATAATTAATTTCTAGCAAAATTTGGATGTCAGCAGGTACATGGTCTAGGAGTAGATCTAGACACACTATGTGTAGGGCCTTGCTATGTGATTAGGGAGGTTAGTTTTTTTTTTTTAGTCAAATTGTTTTTCATCGTGGTGAATTGATTTGACAATATATTGTGTTAATTTTCATAATACTATCTATGGGTGATTTCCTTGGACACAATTTGCTTGGTTGTCCACATGGATACAAAGTATGTAGCTAGCTTATTCTGGTTGAATACTACTAATCTGAACAATAAATTTACATTGCTCTTCCATAGGAGGATTTTTTTGGGATTTTGCATGATATGTTGGTTGAAATGCCAGAAGTCTCTGAACTCCATCTTGTCCCTAATGCATATGTACCTGTCATGAAGTTTAAGCTCAGAGGGATATCTATTTTTTTGGCCAGTTAGCTTAAAACCTATGTTTCATTGAATGCTTAAGTCATACAATACAATAAAGATTATAAAATTCCTTGTATATATCTAACTTTGATTCTAGAATTTTCACTTGAAAATTGGAAGAAAATCTTTTCTTTCACTTCATAAAACATCTTAATGTTACAAACTCATATGATACTTGCAGTAATAATAAATCCATAGATCTACATCAGGGGGGGATTTATTTACAAAATGCATGCATGCATGGGATAACACAAATATTTGTGTCAACAAAATCCATTTAATTCCTTACCATTGTTTCTTGCCCTTTCTCTTTTTCTTGTTATTTTTGGCATGATTCCCAGTCTTCATGCTCGCATTTTCTGGTACACCATTACTAGTGTCAAACATCCCATATGCCACTGCATTTTGAAACCAATCAAGAAACACTTTTGTCATATTTTAATCTAGGTTTGTAGGTACATCAACATTTGTGCCAACTTTGTGAGTTGAAGTGCCTCCTTGAGAATAATCTTTTCCAATAAGGGTAATATTCACATGAAATGGTGGCTTGGTTGTGTTTGGAGGACACATCATACCCTTTCAAATGGCACGCTCAATTGTATCATATAATTTACTTAAAACACATGCATATGCATAGGTGTGTCCACCTTTCTAAGCACCCCAAACAAAGATGCATGGCCTGTTTTTTCAACCATGCATCTCCATCTTTTGCTTAATGGTAACCTTGGAAATCCTAGCACCACCTATCTCGTGCTTTTTTCCTATTAGTATGTTCCAAATATGTGAACCATTACATTTTTTCCAATCTATTCTTCTTGAATTTGCCTGAATACCATCCATTTCATCCTGAACATTAGCACGCCTATATATAAAAGGGTTGTGTATGCCACTCCTTTGAACACCACTTCTAAAATTGTGAAGGTGACTAACTAACACCTCCCGCCATGATCCAAATGGATCCTAAAAACATTTAAGTCTTCACATAGTTAAAAACTATCACATAAAGAAAACCTTTAAAAAAGGCGGATAACACTATCGAGATTGAAAAACACAAAGAAATGACCCAAAACAGAGCTATCAGAGGTCAAAGGAACAATGCATCGAAGCCGTTGGATCTCGTCAATCAATGGTCCAGATCTGATCAGCATATCGCAATCGGCGATGGCAGGTGAAGTCTATCGAAGGCAGCTCTATGGGAAATGTGATAGCAATCAGCGCGATTAAATGAGAGCCGTTGATCTATGCACGCAGATCAACAGTCCAGATTAACTCGCGATATCGCTATCGGCGATTACAGAGGAGTGCTTACAAACGGCCCAAAGGATCAGCGATATGCGATTGTGATATCGCAATATCGCATCAGAGCTATGCAAAGGAGTGGGGCCGATAACAACTGTGACTGCGATAGTCAGACCTAATAAAATTATGAATGATATTTGATATATTTTGAGATCTGGAAAACAACATTTTCCTGTGTATTTTAGATTTCTGCTAAAATGAATGAAATACAAAGGAAATGTGCCGATGCGATGAAACTGGACCTGAAAGGGTTTATTAATTCAGTTGTATATTAGTTCAAGTCTGATATGAGCTATTTCGCTGGATTTTAAATGTTTTCGTGTATTTTTAAATACAAATGGAAATCACGAAACAAGCTGGATTTCGGGCGGGCCGTAGGCAGTAAGTGGTTTTGGCTGGGCTCTGCCCGAGCCCATACACTAGCTGCCACGTGTCTAGGCCCCAGAGAGAGAAAACCACTCTTTTCTGGCAGTTAACCCCCGTACACATGAGCCGCCCGAAATGAACCTCAGCCGTTGGATCCAAATCTCTCCAATCAATGATGGGGATGTAATAAGAAATATAAAGGTGGACTCGATAGGAGTTATAAGGTAGAATTTATAACATTTCAAATCTGATAATGGAAAATTGGCGGATTTTCATAGTTTTGCATGTATCTCTCTGTGTAAACAGAGAACGACCATTTTTGAGATTTCAAAGGCATCGATGGTCCATTCTGTTATAGAATAGGTGGCCACCATCCCTGAAGGCATTTAGCAATGATTGTTAATGCTCAGAGGGGGATTCTAGCGGACAGAGGCCGGGAGCCAGAGAACCTGAGAAGGGGAAACGAACAGACATCACCAATTGGCTTTAAAGCCACAGAAGACATAAGACAGAGACAAGCAATGTTGAGATAGAGAGCAAACAAAGACAAAGAGTTAGTAAGGAGAGTCTGTGTACTCAGAAAGGCTTGGGAGTTCCAAGTAAAGCCTTGTTATTTTGTATCTATTGTGTTGAGACTCAATTGAAGCTCACACTCTGTAAAACTCTACTCTTGAAGACATAATAGAGAGGTTACCACTGAAGGCTGGACCAGGAGATGTAACCCAGGAGTTTTGGGTGAACTCCATATTAAACTTGTTATGTTTATGTGTGTTTGTCTATTATGTTCTTTAACTACTTCATTGTCTATGTATTTCGCAATCTTATCGATCCATTACACAAAGTAACATAGGCAGATCCATGCACATGAGTCTGTAATACCTTAATAATTGTCTAAGATCTCATTATCAGATCAAGTGGTATCAGAGCTTTAGGATTGATAAGGTTAGACAAGCTTGAGCTATATTGTTGAATGCTAACTAGGTCAAAGCTCAAATTAGGAGAAGGAGAACTGGTTGAGGCTAACCCAGAAATTGGAAGAGTCTATCCTAGGAGGAAAATGGCATAACAAGTCTCATCGGAATCAGACTCTCAGTTCATGGACAGTTTCATGACCACGAGAGCCATGGTGGAAGAGATGTATCGAGAATTTAACAAAGGTCTAGGTGAAAGTACTTAAAACCTAAAAATAAAAAGAAGAAAACATCTTTGATTAAATTAGATGTAAAATTTGATTTGCCAATATATGATGGAGAATTAAATGCAGAAAAACTAGATAACAGGATTAGACAGATTGATGTATATTTCAGGGTGTATAACATCGATTCAGAAAGGAGAAAGATTTAGCTAGCTAGCCTTCTCCTTGGAGGAACTTCCCTAGTGTGGTGGGAAGGCAAGATACAAGCTGATTTGAAGAAGCATGGTAAAATTCTTTCTACCTAGCGTGAATTTGTTTTTTCCATTAAAAAAAAATTCTATCCAATAGCTTATATGCAGCAAACAATGATGAGTTGGCAAACTCTTCACCAATTAAAGGGTAAAACTGAAACCCAAGAAGTTCGGTGGTAAGAAGAAGAAGACTGCTACTGCCATTCAGAAAGATTTGGGATCAGACTCAGGTGATGAAACAACAGTCACATCCACAGGTATAAAAGGTAAAAATTCTGAAGCATCTACAAGTAATTCTACACAATCTATTGATAATGAAGATAATGAGAGGAAAAGACATGAGCTTTTTCATATTAGAGTTATTTCCAAGCATCAAAAGATTGATACTTTATTTGATAGTGGTTCACAAGTAAACTTGATTTTTGAAACAATTGTAAAGAAGTTGGGCTTACAAACCTCACAAGAAGCCATATCCATTAGGTTGGGTATGTGATAAAGCAAAGCTACAAGTGACTAGACAATGTAAACTTAGGTTTTCTATTGGGTCAACTTTTGTAGATGAGGTTGAGTTAGATATAGTTCCCTTGGATATATGTGGTATTGTTTTAGGGATTCCTTACTTGTATGATAGAAAAGCCATTTTCTATAGGACTGAAATAAGTATCAACTCACAAAAGATGGAATAGAATATATTGTAAGAGCTCATCAGCTCAAAAATAACTACACTCTCATAAACTCAGGGCAGATGAAAAGAATTGTAAATTCATGCAAGAAATTTTTACTAATAGTTGTAAAGGAAAAGACCCCTGATAAAACCAATGCATTTGAAGGTTGTGATGCTAAACAGAAAGTTGATTTAGAAAAAGTTGTTTCAGAATATGATATCCTATTTCAAGAACCTAAAGGTTTTCCACCCAAGAGAGAAATAGTACATGATATTCATTTGTAGCAAGATGCTCCATTGCCTAACATCAGAATGTACAGGTTATCCGCTTTAGAGAATGCAGAGATCAAGAAGCAAGTACATGAGCTGCTCGATAAAGGGTTCATAAGGCCAAGAACATCACCATGTGGATCTCCAATTGTGTTGGTGAGAAATAAAGATGGTTCATGGAGGATGTGCATTGATTACAGAGCACTAAATAAAATAACGATCAAGAATCGTTATCCTCTTCCTCGCATAGATGATCTATTAGATCAGTTGAAAGAAGTAGTTTACTTTTCCAAGTTGGACTTGCGTAGTGGCTACCATCAGGTCAGAGTTATAGAAAAAGATGCATGGAAGACTACTTTCAAAACAAAGCAAGGGCTGTATGAATGGCTCGTTATGCCTTTTGGCTTAACTAATGCTCCTGCCACTTTCATGAGAGTTATGAATGATGTACTCAGACCTTTTATTGATGATTTTTTAATTGTATATTTAGATGACATTCTTGTTTTCAGTAAAAAATGGGAAGAACATTTGAAGCATGTAAAGTAGACTTTAGATGTTTTCAAAGGAGAAAATCTCTAAGTTAAGTTATCAAAATGTGAATTTGGCAAAACATCTTTAAATTATTTGGGTCATATTGTAGGGGGTGTTGAATTGAAGATAGATCCCTCTAAGGTTGACATCATTGTTGTTGGAAATAATACTGAGAGGGGGGGAGGGGGGGTGAATCAGTATTAGTCAAGTCAATAATCTTTTTCTTTTCATACTCAAATTTGTATATGCTACTTCCATGTGGGTAACCCCTGTGTACACGCAACTGTGCTTAAGGAAACAAGCGTATATCCATCAAACTAATGATTCAGTTAATTCATCATATGTTGATCTTTAATCTGTGCATCAGTACTTTATTACACATTTAACAGTAACCATATGCAGTTAATAACAGAGTGAACCATCACACATAAGCAACACACATGAAAACCAAGATTTAAGGTGGAAACCCAATGTGGGTGAAAACCACCTGCTGTTGTCATCTCTGTCTTCTTTTAATAATAACAAACTCTATTTACAACATTGTACTGGTGCAGAATCATACCAATACGCAGGCTTCTACCTACAGAAGGCTACAACCTTCTCTCATTCTCCAACTTCTACTGGAAGGGAGCCACAACCCCCTAGCCCTTGTACTAGCTAATATGTTTACTAGTATGTAGGCACCAACCTACAGAAGGCTACCACCTTCTCTCTTCCTCCAGGGACCTTGTTTCATAAATTTTCAGACTATATACTCTTGGAACACAACACCATAATCTGAAGGCCATGTTTCATCTAATTTTCATACTGGACCCATCAACAACATTGAAGCTTAACATCAATCACCATTTCAATACAACCATCAACTATATCTATATCAACCAATCACTGAAACTCAACCATTACTTTCTGAATCAACCAAACTCAATCAATCACTGACAACCTCTAAACCTCTAACACACTAAATCAAGAATTCATTCATACTTTAATCAACTTAAACAAATCAACTGGAACAGAGAGATCATTGTAACCAGTACACAGATTTGTACCTAGAACACTGCATCATTAATCAGAACTAGTTGTAACCTCAAAACCATGCATCAAAGTGTATACGCAACTTGGAAGAGCTGAACCAGCGAGTATACACAACTTCATCAAAGCGAACTAGTGTATAGATCTGCAAATATTTACTTATAACTTCGTTGCACTTCCCAACTTCAAACATACCCAAATCATCACATATAAAGTATAATACATGTGTTAACAACTAAATCTAGCCCATCAGATCACATACTGATAAGTCATTATGATCTTGATCCATTATTAGATCTCATCCATCATCATTGAAGCAAATCACAATCAATCAATTTGAACACTATTACCAGAATGCGATCACCAGAACATAAAGAAAAACCTAGAACTCTGCATCAACAACCAGAACCAATTGCAACTTCAAACATCATAGTTCACAAGGTGTACACTACTTCGATGTGTCGAACCTATGTGTATATGTGATTTTACCAAATTCAACCAGCGTATACATCTATAAATATTCATTCATAATTTTGCAACTATTCCAGACTTAAGTTATACCCAGATCATAATATTTACAAAAAAACACATGCATTAGTATACAGCTCTAGAATAAACATGATCAAACCATATAAAGATAATTCATTCCAAACCTTAAGATTAGATCTTTTCCCATCAACTGCTAAGGCTCCTCCTTGGTTCAGATTGAGCATAGCATCATAAACCCATAACCTGCATACTGGATCTCACACTTCACCAAATATTCAATTCTTGTACACAATTTAGCCTAATGATCTTCTCTTCCTTATATAGTTTTAGGCCTTTCTCAATACCATGGACCAAAACCACTTAGGACCAATACCTTGGACCAAATACCTAGGGTCAATACCTCGAACCAGATACCTTGGCCCAATACCATGGATCAAAATACCATGGACCAAATACCACGGACCAAAAATCTTAGTTTTCCAAGGTATACGTGCCTTTCCTTCTGTGAAAGTGCGTGTGTATGTTATACACTGCTTTTGTTCTGTTAACTTGCGTGTATACACAGCTTTGTCAAGGTGAACCTGCGTATACCTCTCCTTCTTCATTCTGTGTAGTCAGATCTACAATTCTTTGTTGTTAACCTACAGTGTTGTGATCTTTCATCTAAGTGAATTACCTTCTGAAATGATTCCTTGAAGCTGCCCTGCATTTCATCACATCTGTAAATACTACTGCCATGCATTTTGTCACATCTAATATCTCTTCTATAGATTCATCTAGTTACCATGTACAAGTGAGTTGTTTTGCTAGATGTGGGTTTCCATCAAGTACAACACATGCATCATAATGCCAACAATCTCCCCCTTTGTACTTGATGGCAACAACAACACCAAGTCACTCTCCCCCTTTGACATCAAGGGCAAAGGGAGGACCAAGATATTATCCTCGTTTGACCTACATTATGTTGTCCATGCTCCCCCTGAGTACATGCTGAAATCTCTGAATGAGATCCCCCTTTGTTCATGTTGAGATGTACTGTATCATCCATGCTCCCCCTGAGAACATGCAGAGTCTGCAAATATTTTCAAGAAAAATAACATGAACCTATAACTCAACTATGTGAGTTTGACCTTCCTATCACCAATGACTCATACATACATTCATTCTCCCAACCAAGTGGGGATATACCAATTGTTTATACATGATTGAAATATTACATCATCCTTCCCATGCATAGTGGGGGTACAAATTACAACATATGACCAAAAGGGACTCATCAAAAGAATACAACAGACAGAGACAAATTATTACATCATGGGTCTTGATATGACCTTTACATTGAATGATATACATTACATTTATAACAGAGATCAAATATATAAACAAGACCATGATATTCATCAGCAACTATCATACACCATGTATGATTTGCTCCATAAGCATCTGTCAACAGCATCCAGACCAGCAACCTGTATATGTCCATGTCAGTGTAAATATCATCAACCTGTGACAAAGTATGTCTGCATATAGATATCAACTCATCCTCTTGATCTCATCAAGATCAACTTGCTTCGTTTCCTTCCATGAATCAACTCAGCATATGTCATATCTCCAAGCAGTAACAAAATCATTCACACCATATCATATGTGAAAACACCATAGTCATCACATGATCTTTCACATCATCATCAAGAACTGCATGATCTTTCCACAAGGACCTTCAATATATCAACCATGTATCATTACTAGGGAACATCCCACATCTGATAAGCATCAACCATGATAATCAACATATGTGAGTATCAACCTATCATCATAAGGTAAGAACTCATCATCATTATGTGACTAAGTAAGCCATGTCTTCGAATATCCATGTCTTCAAATAGCTATGTCTTCATGAGACCTGTAATAACACCATTCTCTTGGCCAACCAAAAATATCTGTCAATATGCAACTTAAGTAATCATCCATGTATCTAGCATAGAAATATGTATCTAGCAAACCATGAGCTCAGGGTCATTTGTCCAGATTTATTGATATCATCAACAACAACAATCCTCAACCATGTGAGAGCCACGAACTATAGAAATCATAACTACACCATATGAACTTTATGCATTTTTGAAGGTATGATGACAACAACATAAAGGAAATGAGTGGCTCATCATCAAATAATGAAGTTGTGTACTCAAACTATGTACTTATCTTTGTCCTTATGAAGATCATTATGTAAGCAACATATATGTACTATATGCATCATCAAAGAGTCATCTACAATCATCCATAAATCTGATCTAAACACCAACTATGTGACCCCAAGAATCATATGAGATTTTATCATGGGAAACTCATAACTGTATCATAGAAAGATGTATCATTTAGCCATATAAGTATCATCATCTTTGATTAGGTACCAAAGACTTCTAAACATAATGTCAACATTGCTTTATTAGAAGCATAGCATGTTTTCCCCCTGAACCTGTTCCACCTGTTCACTATCAGATCTAATCATTTCATATATTAGTAAGAAGTATCAAGGCATCATCATCAATTAGATATACATCAAGTTATCAACAACTTGTGAGGATAAAAAACACTTCTAATTAACATCCACAGATTTTAGTCATCTATCATCACGACAGAAA
The DNA here is from genome assembly GCA_031772625.1 of Pinus tabuliformis. Lineage (NCBI taxonomy): Eukaryota > Viridiplantae > Streptophyta > Pinopsida > Pinales > Pinaceae > Pinus > Pinus tabuliformis. The sequence goes on from CM062812.1 coordinate 315,447,869, forward strand.
ATAAAATTGATAATTGTCTGAACCATATCAAATCAGTTTTCCTGAGTCTGTCCCACTACATTTTTCTCAAACCTACATATACGCAATTGTGCAGTTTCGAACTCGCGTATATACGCGACTTGTCTTCATGAAACTTGCGTATGAGATTTAGAACATTGAATTTTCATACTTTCAGCTTCTTCGAAGTTTGTCATGTCTGTACATTGTGCCATGCCACATTTTTCTGACTATACTTCCTTCTTCTTCCATATCTTCGAGTGTGATGATGTTTTCTCCTTTTGGTGTGGTGCCCGATATTTTCTCTTGCATTCCTTTGCTATATGTCCAAGCTTGTTACATGCATAACATCTTACATGTTTCATATTTCTTCTATAGCATTCAATGGATTTGTGACCAAACATATTGCAAGAAAAACAATATCCCTTAAAGTACCTGCAAGTTGATGATCTTTCTATGTGATGGTATTGAACCATTCTACTTCTGCATCTTGTTGCAATATGTCCACAATTATGACATATAAAACATTCAACATTATTCATTTGAGGAAATAACTAACTATCATTTCCATGGTTAGGAGTAAAAGATTTTCTTTGAAGAATTTATTTCCTTGGTTGTTGATGGAGTTGACCTTTAATCTCCTTGTTGAGCATTTCAGGTTTTACATTAGAGTTCCTTGCCTTAACTTGTGAGCTAGATTCACCTTCAACAGATTCATGGAAACCAAGACCATATTTGATGGCAAGAGACCTTTGACTACTAAGAATATCATCCAAAATCTTAGTGTTATCTTGAAATCGTAAAAGCTTATCCTTTTCTTCTAATTTACCTTTTAGTATATTTAACTCAACCTGATATTGCTCTTCCTTTTCAAGATGCTGCTTCTTCATGATTTCTTCAGCTTTTCTTCCTTCTTCCACTTTTTTCCTTAATTTGAGAACTTCTTTTTCTTGTTCTTCAAGAGCTTGGAGTAGTTCTTCATTCTGCTTATTTGAATTTTTAAGATCTTCCTTTAAAGAGAGGATCTTATCTTCAAGACTTTCATAGTAACTAGATCTATCTTTGAGTTTCTTGATTGTTGTACTCCTTTTATTTACTTCCTTTCTTAATGAAGTCACTTCATCCTACAACTTTTGACATTGATCTTCCTTTTCCTTGTTTCCTTCCTCTAGTTTAGCTTTTAGATTGGTAGCTTCTTCTTTGAAGGCACATTCCCTTTTGTCCAATAGATCTTGTTGATCTCTAATTTTGTCTATAAGACTTTTAAATTCTGCCTCTATTTGATATCTTTCTTTCTCACTCATAAGAGCAAATTCAGTTGTACCGCTATCACTTTCATCATCTTCAAATGGATGGAGAAATGTATCACTAGAGGATAACAAATTCATACCTCACAGTTCTTTTGCTTGTTCATCTTCATTCGAAGGTGATTCTCAATCTTAAGAGTTGCTACCACATAATCCACAATCAATTCTCCCACTGTCATAGTTCCTTTGAGACGTCTTCTTCTTCTGAGGTGCTTTCTTCTTTATCTTCTTGCCCATTGTTCTACGGATCTCCTTCAAGTGATCAATTTTCTACCAAAGGACCTGCTTTGATACCAATTGTTGGAAATAATACTGAGAGGTGGGGGGGTGAATCAGTATTAGTCAAGTCAATAATATTTTTCTTTTCATACTCAAATTTGTATACACTACTTCCATGTGGTTAACCTACGTGTAGATGCAACTGTGCTTAAGGAAACAAGCGTATATCCATCAAACTAATGATTTAGTTAATTCATCATATGCTGATCTTTAATCTGTGCATCAGTACTTTATTAAACATTAAACAGTAACCATATGTAGTTAATAACAGACTGAACCATCACACATAAGCAACATGCATGAAAACCAAGATTTAAGGTGGAAACCCAATGTGGGTGAAAACCACCTATTGTTGTTGTCTCTGTCTTCTTTTAATAATAAGAAACTCTATTTACAACATTGTACTAGTGCAAACTCATACCAATACGCAGGCTTCTACCTGCAGAAGGCTACAACCTTCTCTCATTCTCCAACTTCTACTGGAAGGGAGCTATAACCCCCTAGCTCTTGTACTAGCCGATATGTTTACTAGTACGTAGGCACCGGCCTACAGAAGGCTACCACCTTCTCTCTTCCTCCAGGGACCTCGTTTCATAAATTTTCAAACAGGTTACTCCTGGAACACAACACCATAATCTAAAGGCCATGTTTCATCTAATTTTCATACTGGACCCATCAACAACATTGAAGCTTAACATCAATCACCATTGCAATACAACCATCAACTATATTTGTATCAACCAATCACTGAAACTCAACCATTACTTTCTAAATCAACCAAACTAAATCAATCACTGAAAACCTCTAAACCTCTGACACACTGAATCAAGCATTCATTCATACTTTAATCAACTTCAACAAATCAACTGGAACAGAGAGATCACTATAACCAGTACACAAATCTGTACCCAGAAAACTGCATCATTAATCAAAACTAGCTGTAACCTCAAAACCATGCATCAGAGTGTATACGCAACTTGGAAGAGCCGAACTAGCATGTATATGCAACTTCATCAAAGCGAACTAGCGTATAGATCTGCAAATATTTACTTATAACTTCGCTGCACTTCCCGACTTCAGACATACCGAAATCATCACATTTAAAGGATAATACATGTGTTAGCAACCAGATCTAGCCCATCAGATCACATACTGATAAGTCATTATGATCCTGATCCATTATTAGATCTCATCCATCATCACTGAAGCAAATCACAATCAATCAATCTGAACAATGTTACCAAAATGCAGTCACGATAACATAAAAAAAAAAACCCATAACTCTGCATCAACAACCAAAACTAATTGCAACTTCAAACATCATAGTTCAAAAGGTATACACTACTTCGATGTGTCGAACCTACGTGTATATGCACTTGTACCAAAGTCAACCAGCGTATACATCTGTAAATATTCATTCATAATTTTGCAGCTATTCCAGACTTCAGTGATACCCAGATCATAATATTTACAGAACAACACATGCATTAGTATACAAATCTAGAATAAACATGATCAAACCATATAAAGATAATTCATTCCAAGCCTTAAGATTAGATCTTGTCCTCCATCAACTGCTAAGGCTCCTCCTTGGTTCAGATTGAGCAAAGCATCATAAACCCATAACCTGCATACTGGATCTCACACTTCATCAAATATTCAATGCTTGTACACAATTTGGCCTAATGATCTTCTCTTCCTTATATAGTTTTAGGCCTTTCACAATACCATGGACCAAAAACACTTAGGACCAATACCTTGGACCAAATACCTAGGGTCAATACCTCGGACCAGATACCTTGGACTAATACCATGGATCAAAATACCATGAACCAAATACCACGAACCAAAAAACTTAGTTTTCCACGGTATACGCACCTTTCCTTCTATGAAAGTGCGTGTGTATGTTATACGCTCCTTTTGTTCTGTTAACTTGTGTGTATACGCAGCTTTGTCAAGGTGAACTTGCGTGTACCTCCCTTTCCTCATTCCGTGTAGACAGCTATGCAATTCTTTGCTATTAACCTATTGTACTGTGATCATTCATCTGAGTGAGTTACCTTCTGAAATGATTCCTTGAAGCTGCCATGCATTTCATCACATCTATAAATACTATTGCCATGCATTGTATCACATTTGATATCTCTTCTGTAGATTCATCTAGTTACCATGTACAAGTGAGTTGTTTTGCTACAAGTGGGTTGCCATCAAGTACAACACATGCATCATAATGCCAACAATTGTGAGCTGGCCTAAACCCAAATCTGCTATAGAAGTTAGGAGCTTCCTAGGAGTAGCACAATATTGGAGAAAGTTTATTGCTAACTTTTCCTTGATTGCAGCTCCCTAGCATGCTTTAACAGGATTGAAGGTGTTTCAGTGGGGAGGCAAATAGCAGAAAGCGTTTGACACCTTGAAAGAAAAAATTAGTATAGCACCAGTACTAGCATTTCGAGATCTTCAAAGACGATTTGAGATTGAAACAGATGCTAGTGACTATGCCATGGGAGCAGTGTTCATGTAACATGGTAAACACATATGTTATCATTCTGATACATTTAATTCTACAGTAGTTAATTATCCCACATATGATAAATAATTGTATGCATTAGTACAGAGTGTGAAAAAGTGGAAACATTACCTAATGGGCAAAGAAACAGTTATACATACTGATCATCAACCCCTTCAATATTTTCACTCACAAACTAAATTGCAGCAATCAAGACACTATAGGTGGATGGGTTTTCTACAGCAGTTTCATCTTGTCATCAGGTATAAGAAAGGCATACATAATAAGGTTGCATGTATGTTATCAAGACCAATCATAAATGCATGTACTATACTTAAGCATAACTCAGTATTTCATGAAAGCTACATTGAACAATATGCTCAAGATATAGATTTTAAAGATGTATATGCAACTTTAAGTCATGGCAAACAAGTAGAAGAATTGGATTATCATGTTAAGGACCAACTCTTGTATCATTTGGGAAAGTTATGCATTCCTCAAACTGAAAGAGTTAACATAATCTGAGAAGCACATACTTCTCTAATATCATGTCATTTTGGTGTAAGTAAAATAGTTGCATAGCTGCAAAGATTCTGTTATTGGCCAAGAATGCATGAAACAGTTTCTAGATATATTAAAGGGTGTACCATGTGTGCTAAAAGCAAGCCCAACAATAGAAAACTAGGCTTATACACTCCAATTCTAGGTTCTTCTCATCCTTGGGAAAGTGTTTCCATGGATTTTGTTGGGGGATTGCCAAAATCTAGAAAAGGTCATGACTATTTATATGTTATTGTGGACGGGTTCAGAAAAATGTGTATTTTAATACCTTGTAACAAGCAACTTACTGCTGAACAAACAACAAATTTTTTCTTTCAGCATGTATGGGTTCATTTTGGGTTACCCACTTCTATTGTCTCTGATCGAGATTCTTGATTTGTTAGGAAGTTTTGGTCAAGTCTATGGGAGTTGATGGACACCAAATTGAAGAAGAGCATAGAATTTCATCCACAAACAGATGGCCAAATAGAGGTGGTCAACAGGATAGTGATCCAGTTGCTCAGGGGCTATTGCAGCAAGCATCCCAAGCTTTGGGATGAACATTTGCATTATGTGCAACATGCTTACAATCGTGCCAAGCACTCTTCTACACAAAGATCTCCTTTTGAGACTTGTTTTGATTTTACACCAAGGTCTCCCTTGGATTTTGTCTTTAGTAAAGACATAGTAGTTGATGGACACAGTGATGTGGACAAAGCAACCAAGTTCATTGAACAGATCCAAGAAATTCACCAGGCATTACAGGAATAGCTGGAAAAGAGCCTAGCCAAGTACAAGGCAAGGCATGATAAGCATAGAATTGAGCATAGCTTCCAAGTTGGTGATCAATTCTGGTTGTACATCAGCAAAGATAGAATGCAAGGTGAAGGTAAGAAGCTGAAGCCAATAAGGTATGGGCCTTTTAAGATACTTGAGAAAATTGGTGAGAATGCTTTTCGCCTTGATTTACCAGCTTACATGCACATCTATTCAGTAGTTAATGCAGAGAACTTGAGACTGTTTGAAACTTCATTGATTGAAGATCCCGAAGAGCAAAGTCAGTTGCCTTCTATTGATGATCTGTTGCCTAAATATCTCAATGAGTTGCAAGAAGATACAGTTCTGGATAGGAAGGTGAGAACTATGCGTAGAGGGGATGTTGAGTACCTTAGAATCGGAGTCAAGGGTTCAAAACCAAGTAGTGCAAGATGGATAGAGATTGGACAAGTGAGGAAGTTGTATCCTCACTTGGTTGATGCTTAAAAACCAACTTTTGGTGGTCCAAAATCCTTTTCAGTGGGAAGGCATGATCCAAATGGATCCTAAAAACCTCTAATTCTTCACATAGTTAAAAACTATCGCATAAAGAAAATCTTTAAAAATGGCGGATAACACTATCGTGAGTGAAAAACACGAAGAAATGACCCAAAATAGAGCTATCGAAGGTCAAAGGAACAATGCATCAGAGCCATCGGATCTGGCCGATCAACGATCCAGATCCGATCGTCATATCACAATCAGCGATGGCAGACAGAGTCTATCGGAGGTGGCTCTATGGGAAATGCGATAGCGATCAGCGCGATTAAACGAGAGTCATTGATCTATGCGTGTAGATCAACAGTCCAGATTAACTCGCGATATTGCTATCGGCAATTATAGAGGAGCACTTACAAACAGCCCGAAGGATCAATGATACGTGATTGTGATATCACAATATCACATCAAATCTATGCAAAGGAGTGGGGCTGATGACAACTATGACTGCAATAGCCAGACTCGATAAAATTATGAATGATATTTGATATATTTTGAGATCTGGAAAACAACATTTTCCTGTGTATTTCAGATTTCTGCTAAAATGAATGAAATACAAAGGAAATGCGCCGATGCGATGAAACCAGACCCGAAAGGGTTTATTAATGCAGTTGTATATTATTTCAAGTCCGATATGAGCCATTTTGTGGGATTTTCAATGTTTTAATGTATTTTTAAATACAAAGGGAAATAACAAAACAAGCGAGATTTTGGGCAAGCCGTAGGTGGTAAGCGGTTTTTTCCAGGCTCTGCCTGAGCCCATACACTGGCTACCATGTGTCCAGGCCCCGGAGAGAGAAAACCACTCTTTTTGGGACGTTAACCCCTGTATGCATGAGCCGCCTGAAATGAACCTCAACCGTTGGACCCAGATCTCTCAGATCAATGGTGGGGATGTGATAAGTGATATAAAGGCAAACCCAATAGGAGTTATAAGGCTGAATTTATAACATTTCAAATCCAATAAACGACAGATTGGCGGATTTTCACAGTTTTGCATGTATTTCTCTGTGTAAACAGAGAGTGACCATTTTTGGGATTTCAAAGGCATCGATGGTCCATTCCATTATAGAACAGGTGGCCACCATCCCTGAAGGCATTTAGAAATGATTTCTAATGCTCAGAGGGGGATTCGAGTGGATAGAGGCCGGGAGCCAGAGAGCCTGAGAAGGGAAAATGAACAGACAACACCGATTGGCTTTAAAGCCATAGAAGACAGAAGACAAAGACAAGCAGTGTTGAGAAAGAGAGCAAATAGAGACGGAGAGTCAGTGAGGAGAGTCTGTGTACTCAGAAAGGCTTGGGAGTTCCAAGTAAAGCCTTGTTGTTTTGTATCTGTTGTGTTGAGACTCAATTTGAGCTCACACTCTGTAAAACTCTACTCTTGAAGACATAATAGAGAGGTCACCACTAAAGTCTAGACCAGGAGATGTAACCCAAGATTTTTGTGTCAACTCCATATTAAACTTGCTGTGTTTATGTGTGTTTGTCTATTATGTTCTTTAACTACTTCATTGTCTATGTATTTCACAATCTTATCGATCCATGCACATGAATCTGTAATACCTTAATAATTGTTTAAGATCTCATTATCAGATCACTCCTTCGTTCATTATCATAAATTTTCCTCTTAACTAAATCCAATAGAACCTCATATCCATTTCGGAGTTTCTTAAAAACTTCCTCAGCTTTTACATTGTCCATATCATTTTCAGGATGAACCAACATTGCCTTTTTCTTATACTCTTTTTTGAGGACAACAATGTTTATGTTCTCATAATGAGATAAACCCAACACTGCATAGTGATCAGGGCTATCTAATAGTTAGAATACTTCCTCTTTAGAAGATGGCTCTCCTCCAACCAGGCCACTAGTTGAGGTCTGTCTTTCACTGTCTACATACTAATTGCACTAAGAGATTTCACCAAATTGTCTAGCTAAAGCTAAATTACCTTCTTCATCATGAGGACCATTGTGTCCAAACACGTGATAGAAATTTCTTTCCCTGCCATTATTCCCTTCAGGTTATGGATCAAAACCTTTCTCTTTACCTTCTTTTGCATTGTTCTTTATAAAGTAAATCAAAATTTCACTACATATGAAAACCATGTTCATAAACAGAACCATGTCAAGCAATCCCATATGAAATGTAGTAGAATATATATAATACATAATTGTAATAAACAATGCAAAATATTCACAATCCATAGAAAAATAAATACTTGCTGCTATAGTCTGTAAGCTAGTCATCTGAAAGATACCATGTATACATAGAACCAGCATCCCAATAACAATCATTGTAAAGTTGTGTATCCAAAAACAAATTTCATTGTGCAAACTACACCCTGAATGAATAAATCCCAAGCTCAAAAAAACATTGAAAATGTCTGCCATTGCAGTGAAGCTAAGAAAGTTGCACTAAATAACCACAAAAGAGGATGATGTGCCCAAATGAAGAAATTATTCCATGCCTATGAGACAACAGTCCAATCATAATATGAAAAGTAGCGGGAATAATGATCCGGATTTAAACAGGAATGCAACAAAATATAGAGATAACCATATACACAAAGATGCAGCAGAAATAATACTTCATTTCATTAATGGAAAATACTGAAATATGCTTACAACTAGAAATGGAAATAAACCAGCTAGGGCGATGGTAGCTTATCTCTGAGAAGAGATGTGGTGGCTACATGCCTCTGAACTATGTTACAATGAGACTCGAAGGCCTATTTATTGTTTAGAAACAATTTAAAACCCTTCACATCCTAAAACCTAACCCTAGAAGATGAAACGCCAAATTGTGGGCCCCGTTTGGGTAAATCGGTACATCAATTTCCCAGGGTCGTAACTTTGATATACGATCTCTGTTTGACGCGTAAAATAGCTTGTTAGAAAGATCTATCCGAGCACTACAACTTTGGGAAGGGAAACATCAGTCCATGGACCCATGTTGCCCCTATATTTCCCAAAAATCGTCATTTAGGGCCTCAAAACGGCTCCGAAAGTTCAGGACCCGAAAAACTGCTAAAAATAGTAAATTGTGCTACAATTTAGGAAACTGAAAAACTGAAAGAGATAGTTGTGGGGGTCCAAGTGGGATAGGTAGGTGGCCACCAACATCCACCTGGATCAAATAACCTCCCCAAATGCAATAACCATGTGCAAAATATGGGCCATGTATGCCAAATCCTATGAACAATAAAGTCTCTTGCCTATAAAATAGTTGCAATGAATGTCGTTAATACAAGATTTTTCTGTGGATCCATTCTGAAGCTTTTCTAAATAGAGCAAATGCACATGAAAGTTTACTCATTCCCATTCCCTTATAGCTATTTACAAATGACATGACATCTCATTCTTCATTCTTTCTTGCATCTCAGAGTACTGAGTATTGGTGGCTCAAGTAGGGAAATGTATGTCTTTGTTGCAACTTTCAACATTCATCAACCTTTCCTCATACTCCCTTGCCTCACTAACATTAGTTCCATCACCATCTCCAACAGTTATTTTCCCTCCATTTTCTTTGGATGTACTTACTTCTTTTTACTTAGAAGAATTTAGTTTTGTACTCGGTTGTTGTCCAAATAGGGAAGTCTTTCCCTTAGCAATGTTGGGTTCTGTAGGTGTTGCACCCTGTTTACCATCTCCTAAACCTCTAGACCTCTATGATTTGGTCCTATAAACATTGTTTTGATTATCTGGGCAATCAATATTCTGAGCATTCTCACTGTTGTTTCTAGATCCATTGTGTATGACTAAAGTTGCAAACCTTAAACCCATTTTTCTTGAGGGAATACCAGTTGACTCTAAAGAGGCAACATTGTCCACTAATCCATTCTTTCAAACCCCTTACCACGAAAGTTACCCTTTCTAGCCATGAAACCAAAAGCTACAGGCCTTCTGATCAGTCCCATGCTAACTCCAATATAAATTATTCACCACCATAGGTTTCCATAAAGGCAAGAAATAAATATTTATGTTTAATATTTTCTTTGGTACAATGGAACTAGAGTCTCAACATTGGGAGAGTTAAATGGATTTCAAACCTTGTTGGAAATTGTTTTTTCACTACCTTCTTCTACCAGGACCAACTGGAGAAAAATTAGAGTCAAATGTATTCAATAAGTCGTATGATATCCAAAGTGTTGATGGTGCTAGACCTGCCAACATGTCAAGGGATCTCCTCGGTAAGAAGTCCCAACTAGACCTCAGACTGTTTGGTGTAGGAGTCCCAACAGTCGGTCATACGGTATTGCCTTGACCGCAGTTGCGCAGAGAGGCAAGTAAGATGTCCCTGTTCGTAGCAAGGGTGTGACATATGCAGCAAGTCAAGGAAGGTGCATGAGAAGTTCTAACACATGGAAGGTGAGGTGAGTGTGCCCCTTGGAAACCTGTGAAAGCACGGAGTTAAGAAGGTAACACACAAGAAAATATGCATCACTAACTAGAAGGAAAGTAAGCTAGAAATCCAAAGTGATGGTTAAACCAACAACACATTTCAGTGAGATTCATACATACATATACAGAAAATAACTGCACATGCATGCATAAGCAAACATATACATATATCATTTAGAGTAAACAAGATAGCTGAAATAAAATATGACATATGCATGAAATGTGTTAGCTTTGTTATATTAAGAAGTGAAAGTTCCAATCATATAATACAACCATAAGAAACCACTAGTTTCAACTGCGGAATGTTACAGTAATTGTCAACTGCTCCTCCAAAGAGATATACTAGCTCTGCACAGTGAAGAAGCTAAGGCTCGTTATAATACTCTCCAATCTTTCTCCAAGATACTCCTTTCAGAAGCTTGGTTGACCAAAAGCATCTACAATGAGTTATGAGGGACTATATATAGAAAATGGTGGGGTGGCCCTTGACATTCCCCTTTGTGAATATTCATTTACACTCATGACTCTTCATCTACTCTATGGCTGTTACATCCAACTATCGACACTTGAACTTCCACTTGACAAGACATTACATACAATTTGCACATGTACCCATGTGATACAAAATAGGCTTGAGCAAGCCATGTAGGACATCACTATGACTCGGACAATTACGGGAAGACCAACTCTTTGACATACTCATGGTGGTCAACAGTAGGGAACTAATGCCATGCTCGGTAGTCTGCGATGGTGTCTGTGTACTCTACGATGACATCTTTTTATAACTAAACTCTTGCCTCTGTAGCATCTAGGTACACTTCTCTAGCTCCTCTATCCAACTCATTTGATAACATGTGCATCATTGTCTTGAGTGTGGCTAGACCAGCAACATACTGATGCATGTTGTCTACACTAATCACTAAGTCTAGGCTAGTGTTATCGCATCAACTCATCAAAGTACTATTCAAGCTCCAATTGGACTTATGCCTTTGTCTTTGCCTTGGTTAGTGTCCCGATAGATGGGATCACATGTGCACGCACAACAACATCCATACTCCTGAATACTCGTGCATGGGAAGCCTGCAAACTAGTGATGAGCTGCGGGAGCTCTTCATAGTTCTGGATCTAACTCTAGATGCATGCCTTCATCTCGACTGCTCTAGGCTTCATCATCTTCAACAAGTGTAACAAGGCTCCCTTGTATCTCATTGTCCGTGTTTTCATGTATTCAACAATAGTATGCACGTTTGACAAGATACGTGCTCTCCTAGCATATTGTTGCTGCCAACCATTGAGATGGACAATTGCCTTATGCATAGTATCAAATTTAGAATACAACACCCACATGACTACCTCAAAGGACAATACTTAATCTACTATTTCCTTCTTCAACTCTGCTTGGGTGGATGTTGTAACCAGTTATCCTCCTTGCTTAGCTATCTATAACTCCTTAGCCATTCGCTCATTCTCAGTTATCAATAAGTGAACACTTGAGCTAGTGGCTTCGACATATTCTCTGGTAGCATCAACCAATGTTGTTGGATGTTTACACACGTCAGACACAATCACTCATTCCTCAAACTGTGTAGGAGATGTGTTTTCATCCGAAGTAGACACTTTGCGAGATTGCACAACTTTATGTTGTGACTCATCTAATGATTTGTTGTGCATATCTCCTTCCGGATTGTCTCCAAGGATCTAGTGTCTCCTTGGTCGCTTGGGAGTTGCTCTTCTTCCGGATCCTATGAAGTTGGTAGGTCAACCTCTTGGTGGTAAGGCATGAGGTCAATGTCTTTCTCTAACTCTTGCTACTCCATATCTGTATCCATCTGCTCAAGTGCTTGTTCAATCTCTTGAGCGAAGTCCTACTCCTTTGACTTCTCACACTATCTTCTTGGTGCCAATTGTTCAGATGAGTCTACTGCCTATACGAGTGCAGTTTCATCTATCTATACATGTTGCACTCCTTGTTGTACCTATTCTTTCCCTTCTTCCTTCTCCTATCTGCATAGCTCTTGTTCCTTCCTGATTTTCTCCTTCAACTCATGCAACTCCTTCTCTATTTCCTCCATTCTCCATTTTCCTCTCTGCCTTTACATGTTCCTCTTATCACGATGTTGCCTCTTCGCCTCTATTGCCAAAGTTGCTTTCTTCACAAGTGGGTCTACTTTGAACTTGCAGCTTTGTTTTGCCTCCACGATATCGACAATATTCCTCTTGCCTTTGTCGCACGTTGGTATGTTTACCTCTGTTATTGTTACTAATGGTGCTCTCCTGGATTTTGCTTCATGCTACTTTGTTAACCATTCCACAGCGATTCCGACCGGCTCATTGACCCTGGAGAAGCTGTAACAATATCTCCATGGGTCTTCCTCCACCCAATGAAATTCCCCATGGATCCACTAAAATTGTACTCTCATGTAGTGATCTTTCATGATACAATGTGGGTCATACGGATTGAAGCTTAGGATGTCGAAAGGATATTTCTTGATATCCTTTGTTTCGACATCTACATGCTTGAGGTTCTATATCTCGTACAACCTGATCCACAATGGAAGAGTGGGCCAAGGTTCCTTCTTCTTCTAATGTAGCCTAGCTGAAAGCCTTGCCGAGATGTGGTATGATACTTCTTGCATGACGAGCTTGTCCATGGAAAGCTTTGGCAAAACATGTGAAGGCTTCTCCATGATGTACATCTGCATGAAGGTGCTAGATGCTGAGGCATACCAATCCGCTATGTCGATCAGTGCCTTCGTTGCTGCGTTCGACATGCAAGGTGGATCTTCCTCAAATATCATCTTGTACATAGGGGTGACAAAATGATCTGACAGTTGTTTGATAATCCTTTGAAGCTACATTCGGAATACAATTTGCAATAAGTGTTGACAGAGGTTTTCATCAATGTCCATGCCTACTTCATGCCTGGGAACTCTTGGTGGGAATGGATTGCATCTAATATGTAGGTAGACATGTAGATTTCTACTTGCTGACCTTTGGGTGGTTGCCAAACTCCTGTGACCTATTCCTTTAGCCTATGAGCCAATATGTCAGACCAGTTGCATGCTTTTCCTTCACTGGCCAGTTGGTCCAACGCGATCACCCAACTCTGTGGGAAGGTCTCTGTGTTGTCTTGGCCATACAAGCGACATGCAAAGATGACCAAGTATTGATACACCTTCCATAGTATCTTCATCTTGTAGATTTGGTTGGGTGTCATCCTGAATTTGGCCAGCTCCTTTACCCAGTTCTTCAAGATATCCCTGGAGTTGGAGTTGGTGATCATTGGCTTTGACAAATGATACATTTGTTGATAATCCCATGCCCTGAAGGTAGCAATTTTGATCCCACTAACACTTCTCAATGTCATTATCTCGGGATCAGTGTGTGAGACAATCCAATGTATCATGTCTGTGCATGGAAACGTGGGGTACCTGCATGCAATCTGGTACAAGCCATACTTGTGAATGTTCACATAGACTTGGAAGTTTTTGAGATCTTCCCCAAAAGTTCCTGAGAATGCATCATTGACCTCTTGCCATTCCATCTTGATGTCTTTGTCTACAATCATCTTGTTGTCTTCATAGATCAGCAAACTTGCAGACAATCGCTCAATTGTTGCTCCAGTTGTGCTTCCATCAGTTTCCTTTGATCATTTTCTCTTGGAGGCCATTGATCTTGAACTGCTGAGAGATGGACGAACACCATCTATATCTGGAGACATGGCGATATGAATGGCAAGAAATCTATCAGCTAAAAACAAAGCAAACTTGAGGGATGACATGCTACATACCTGGGGATTGACTGACAAGGATTGCACAATTTTAACTGGGAGGTCATGATACTACCTACCGGAACTGCGAAAAAGGCAGTCCAGACTATCTGGAGGCTAGCTAACTGCTGGAATTATACAATGCACAATCCAGACTAGCCTACTGGGTGTTGGGATTGCACAATGCTCAATTTCAGCTGGCAAGAGACGCAGGCCCAGGGATTGCATTACGCATTTTTTTGGGCTAGCAGTCACTGCCTCTCAAAATTGCGCAATGTTGTCTTGGTGAGGCAGAGTCTAGGCCAAGGTTTCCCAGACCTACCGATGGGGAACTGAAATCAAATGAAGTGTTGAATGCATGGTGATACTGAGTGTAAATAGACATGAATGATCATGCATGCAAATAGTGGATGCAAGATTCAGAAAATGGAACAACATGCATGTTGTGAGACGATTCGTTGAATCAGTGACCATTTGTGCAAAACAATGTCATGCATATGACGACAGTGAGATGCTAACCAAAAATGAAACGATGCTTGTACAAGCTAATATGCATGCAAATGATAGCAATCATTCATAGAAATCAAGCAAGCAGCACTCACACAAGCCAAAACACAAAAAGTGATAGAAATGTTGCAAAAGACAAGTAAAGCAGACTTACCTGGAAATACATGAGTTGGATGTGTCGAAGACTCCTGGATGTGTTGTGGGATGTCAAAGCACCAATATTGATGTGAAGAATGAGCTCTAAATTGTCGAATAAATAAGTTTGAGGCTCATGATGCACATGCCACAAATCTAGGAAAAAGCGACACTTGGAGGAAAGTTTCTAAAATGATCTTTGCATGTAACCTCCAGCTGCTAAAAATACCTCCCTAAAATCTAGGGATGTTTTTTACATGTTTCTTTTTGCTATTTCGGGAAAAAGTAGCCCATGTATGCAAGTCAAGTTTTCTCGGTCCCGGGTGGAACTGGTCAACCTAAAGGCATATGCAATAGCTTGCTTGACTAAGGGGAAATTTTACGCAATTTATAGGAGGAATCTGAGCTAGTTGCATAAAGGGATTGCGCAATTTCTAGGAGAAGCAGCTGATTGCTGCCCAAAATTGTGTAATTTCTAGGATGAATAGTCCTACTGGGCCAGATTGCACAGTTTTCACTGGGAAGGTTGATTGATAGGATTGTGCAGTTTCTGAGCCTAGTAGGCTACCAGTCAGGATTGTGCAATTTCTGGAGGGAAGACTAGTTCCCCTCCATAATTGAAAATTTTCTTGAGGGAGACACTAAGCCAGCAACTGAACCAAGTCCAGAGAAGAAGCCTATGTGGGGATTGAAGCAAGTTATCATGCACAGGCTAGAAAGCTGCTAGAAAACCACTGAATCTCATGTACTTGATAGTGAAAGACATGCTGCTGAGGATGGTTGGTAGGGAGGCTTCAAAACAAAGCTAAGGAAATAATTTGGAGAGTGGTTGTAGTCGCTGCAACACTCAACGACACACTATCAGAACTCCAGCTCTCTGAACGGGCCTTGTTCGTGAAAATAAAGTTGTTTTAGCAGCTATAAGCACCCTCAAAAAATTTTCCTTAGCTTTATTTTGGAGCCTCCCTACCAACCATCCCCAACAACATGTCTTGCATCATCAAGCACATAGGCTTCAGCTGTTTCATAGAGTCTTGTTAGCCTGTGCATGCAAGTTTGTTCCACCTCCTTCACAGGCTGATTTCCGAACTTAGTGTCAGTTGCTGGTTGAGCAACTCCCTCTAGGAATTGCACAATTCTGGAGGGGAACTAGCCTTCCCTCCAGAAATTGTGAAAACCTAGTTGGGCTCTAGAATTGCGCAATTATTCCTGACAGTCTTGCTCTCAAAAATTGCACAATTCAACCCAGGAAAGTTGCTCAGCCTAAGAATTGCACAATTCTAGGCAGCAGTCACCTATTGCTCCCATAAATTTCAAAATCCCTTTGGGACAACCATCCCAGTACCTAGCAAAAATTGAAAAAATCATTTAGGCAACCTGCTGGGTTCAGAAATTTTGCAATGCAGTCAGACAGGCTTCCTTGAGAAAATTGTGCAATTTGACCCAGGACAGTTGCTCAGCATAGAAATTGCGCAATCCTGGGAGACAGTCACTTATTCCTCCCAGAAATTGTTCAATTCCTCTGGGACAACCATCTCTGTTTAGCCCAAAAATTGTACAAATCCCTCTCCCAGGCTCGCAGACCCATGCATGTCCCTTCAGGTTGACTGTTCCCTTCGAGACCAAGAAAAATGATTTGCATGCATGGACTGTTTTTCCCAAGACAACATGCAAATGAATCCCTAGATTAGGGATCTATTTTTAGTAGCTAGAGGTTACATGCATGGATCACTTTAGAAACCTCTTGCCAAGTATCACTTATCCTGGATTTGTGGCATGCATGTCATAACCTCGATTTTATCAAAACTCATTTTTCGGACATTGTAGAGCTCATTCCTCACATCAATATTGCAACTCTTACATCCCACATCACATCTATGAGTCATCGATACATTCAACTTAGTTGTTTCAGGGTAAGCCCACTTCTCATATCTTGCACTTTTTTTATGTCTCTTTTTGTGTTTCGGCTTGTTCGAGTGTTGTTTTCTTGATTTTAGTGAATTCTTGTTGTCATTTGCATGCATGTTAGCTTGTACAAGCATTGTTTTAGTTTTCGTTTCCATCTCACTGATGTCACATGCATGACATTGTTTTTGCACCAATGGTCACCGTCATGTCAACGTGCTTCACTCGCATGCATACTATCTCATTTTCTAAATTCTACACTCATTGTTTGTATGCATAATCATTCACTCTTGTATGCACTCATCTCATCATGAATTCAGACTTCTCATGTTTTCTGTCGCCCTTCGGCCGGTCTGGGCTGCCTTCCCTCCAAAAATTGCGTAAGTCTGGCTCAGTACTGACCTCCTGTATTGCATTGCGCAAGTCTTGGAGGCAGTATCCTGTTGGCCCCAGAAACTACACAATGCAGTTTGCTAGTTACATGTCACTGTTGACTGAAATTGTGCATTATGCAGTTTCAATCCTTAGTAGGCTAGATTGGATTGTGCATTGCGCAATTCCAATAGTCAGTTAACCTCCTGACAGCCCAAACTATGCCTTACGCAGTTTTGGCAGTCAATCTCCCGACCTCTCGGCGGAAATTGCGCAACCTTCACGATCAACCACATAGGTATATTGTAAGGTAGTCCTCAAGTTTGTTTTGGTTTCTGACTAACAGATTTCTTGCCATGAGTGTTGTTATGTCTCTAGGAATCACAGGTGTTTGTCTTTCTCTCAGCAGCACAAGTACAATGGCCTTTAGGTGAGTAGAGTCAAAGGACACCATTGAGATCAAAACGGGGGTTGCAGCCAAGTAAGTGTCTATGAGATTTCCTACCTATGAATACATCAAGTTGTTCATAGACAAGGACATCAAGATAATATGGTAGCATCATCACAATGAGCAGTAGAAGAAGGCAACACACCCACACGCAATGAATGCAAGAGGAAGGTTGTTGACAACATAGAGGTGGAGCAAAGCTGCGAGTTCAAAGAAAATCCACTCTTGATGAAAGAAGCTTTTGAGATTGAATCTATGAGGTGATGGCTTGACACAAAGATCGTGTGAAGGGAGAGAGAGAAACAGAGAAATAGTTGCATGTGTTGAAGTCGCAACTCAAGGAAGGACACGAATTGCACAGACGAGAGAATGAGTTGCATCAGGAACAAGTGTAGTAGGGTGAGCAACATGCATAGACAGATGAGACTATGCTCGTACAAGTTATAGATCCATCCCAGTATCTGGCATTGAGCAGATAAGGTGAGCAGTGATGTTGATCACATGCAAGGGAATTTAGCAGCATGCATGTCATTATGCGTATGCATGCGATCCCACACATTTGGCACACTCATCGAGGCAAAGACAAGAAGCAAGTCCAACTGGAGGTTAACATTCTGATAAGTTGATGCACATGACCACCAGCACATGCTTGGAGATCAGCGCATACACTATGCATCAGCATGTTGTCGGTTCGGTCACAATGACCATGCACATGCTATTAGACGAGTTTAAAATAGGAGCCATATCAGTGTACTAGAATGCAATAGAGGCAAGAGTCCGCTTTCAGCGGGATGTCACCATTGAGCCCGTGGACATCACAATGGACCACCAAGCTTGGCATCAATTAGCCATGGTCAACCACCATGAGGATGTCAAAGAGTTGGTTGTTCCACATGTTTCTGAGTCTTAGTGATGTCTTGCATGGCTTGCTCAAGCCTATGACATCCCAGATGGATACATGTGCATTGTAATGTAACATCATGTAAAGTGGAAGTCAAAGTGTCAATAGTTAGACGTAGCAGTCATGTAGTAGGTGAAGAGTTATGAGGGTAGGTGAAGAGTCACAAAGGGGAATGTCAAGGGTCACCAAACCCTTTGCTATAAATAGAACCTCATAAGTCATTGTAGTGGCTTTTGGTCAGCCAAGCTTCTGATAGGAGTATCTTAGAGAAAGCTTGGAGTGTATTGTAATGAGCCTTGGCTTCTCCACTGTGCAGAGATAGTATATCTCTTTGGAGGACCAGGCGGGAGTGACTATAACATTCCATTGTTAGAACTAGTGGTTGGTCATGGTTGTATTGTACAACTGGAACTTACAGTTCTTAATATAACACATCCAGCACATTTCATGCATATGTCATATTGTATTTTAGCTATCTTGTTTACTCTAAATGATATATGTCTCTGTTTGCTTATGCATGCATGTGTACCTATTTTCTATATATGTATGTAAGAATCTTACTGAAATGTACTATTGGTTTTACCATCACTTTGGATTTCTAGCTCACTTGCCTTCCAATTTATAATGCATCTTAGCTCGTGTGTTCCCTTCTTAACTCCATGCTTTCACAGGTTTCCAAAGGGTGCACTCACCTCACCCCCCGTGTGTTAGAACCTCTCATGCACCTTCCTTGCCTTACTACATATGTCACACCCTTGCTACCAATAGGGACATCTTACTTGCCTCTGCACATCATCACAGTCAAGGCAATACTGCACGACCCACTATTGGGACTCCTACACCAAACGGTCTGAGGTCTAGTTGGGACTTCTTATCGGGGAGATCCCTTGACATGTTGGCAGGTCTAGCACCATCAACACATGTCTAACACCTCTAGAAGTATTATTCAGTTATTTGTTCGTCTTGGTTCCCACACTTTCTTGATTGTAAGGTGTAGCATTTGTCAAGCTTTTGGTCGATCGACACACATTCCAAGCCAAGCCAACACAATTGTTTT
Organism: Pinus tabuliformis; assembly: GCA_031772625.1. Lineage (NCBI taxonomy): Eukaryota > Viridiplantae > Streptophyta > Pinopsida > Pinales > Pinaceae > Pinus > Pinus tabuliformis. Next base: position 315,467,313 of record CM062812.1, read on the forward strand.
GATTGGGAATGAGGGTTATATTGGTACATAAGCAGTATAGTTGTCAGAGTTTTAGTTTCATATTTGGTGTTGCTCCACCACCAGTAGGCCTAGACAGTACCTCGGTGGAGTCACGTAGGAACACAAGCATCGCTCCACTTCCAACGAGCCTAGTCAGTACCCTGGTGAAGTTACTTGCATCACCTCACTGTGCAGGAAGCCTTTATCTTCTTTCAACTTATTCATTTTTCATTTTTTTTTTGAAATTTTTCATTTTCGTAACCGTGCATAGCACTTATTCATTTCACAGGCGGAAGAGGGATCCTGACTTATTGAGAGAAGAAGAGGTTGTTCCTTCAGAGAAGTAGTTTATATATACCCCTGACGTGCTTGTTAAGGTTTTCCCCCTCACCTTACTCTACTTGACTGAGCTAACAAGGATTAACCCAAAAACAATTGACTAGAGTAGGTGACACTAGTTAGCATGCAAGCATTGTGTTTTCACCAAGGTTCACTTCGAATATTACGTATTTTCCATCAATGTATCATGGACTAAATATAACAAGTTCTTCGTATAGAGGCAAGACAACAAATAACCAAGTATTGATAACTGCACAAGTCCTCTCGTACTTTACCCAACTTGTTTCAAGAGTCACCCACGGTTTCATGCGAAACTAACCTACGAGCATAAAATAGGCAAACAAACACAAAACAAAGCGTAATCAGAAGGAAATACGAAAGCAAAGTGTGTAAGAAAACATGCATGCAAGGAAACAAACATGCAAGGTAAGAAGAAAACACGCATGCAAGCAAACAAACCAAAAGCAAACACTACTCCTACTCCTAAGCTAACAGTGCATGGGCCTAATCACATGAAGTGATACTTCCAATGTAGCCACCAGTGCATTGGTTTACCCATGTTGGTGAAGGCATGGTTCGTGAACAACACAGCTGTGTGAACCAGCAAACAAGAAAGATATAACAATGAATACAAACACACTCCAATTTTAAATGTGTCCACAGAACATACGTGAGCGCAAGTGAATGACATGCAATCCATGGACTTGTCATGGGGTTGTGTGACACTACATGCAGTTGTTAATCATACGCATACTCTTGATTGTGACATGAAAGAAAATGAAAGAAACAAAGACAACTTGTGTTGTGCATGTCTTCTTGTAATGTAAGATTCCTCCAATGCATGAGCGATGGGATCATGTAGTTCGAGTGGAGGAAGGATGATCTGTGTGTGAGGTTGATCTTTAATGCATATAGATGAGTGATGAGGAGCCTTAGGTGTTTCAATAATTTCCTAATCGGAAGCGAAATCAACCTCGGGACAACGAGGGCCTAACATAACGATCATCTCGAGCTTAACCGCCTCAACAATCTGTGGGGTTTTGACTTGATCGATAGGTAAATCATCATAAACAGGTGGCTTCGAAAAATCAACTGCGATAGAATCAACATCGTGATTGAATACAGAAGTAAATAGATCACAACAACTATGATCAGTAAAATCAATGATTTCATCAGCATCCTCATGATCTAAGGAATCAAACAAAAGGGTAGATGAGAAGTGGAAAAATTCACCCTCTGTGTTTCCAGAAAAAGCAGATGAAAATTCAAGTGGATTTTCAATGAATAATTTATCCTCTCCATTGTCGAATGATAGACTGACATCCAGTGTGTTTTGTGGATGATCAACAATGGGTGCATCCATGGACGGAGATACACATGTGAAATCATGGAAGATGAAATCACCAAAGATTTCAGGAAAGAATGGAAGAGGCTAGGACGAAAAGGATGTATGTTTTAACCCCGTACATAAATTACTACATACAAATTCTAAAACACAGAAAATAAACAATGCGAGAGCATAACACATAAAACACATATACACAGAGGTTTTCCCCTGGATCTCAAAACTGGGACTACCAGCTTGATTTTTCATTATTGTCCTTTCAATGTTACAATACATATTTATACATGCCAAAGCATCCAATACCATGGATCAAAAACCATCACGTCCAAAACCATGGACCAAAAACCATCGCGTCCAAAACCATGTATGAAAAACATGCACAAAACCATAGGTAGGTCCGCCCAACCTAACATAGGATCCCAAACCAAAATTTTCTGAGGCGCTACCCTGGACCACATAGAGTGGGGTTACCTGCACCCTTTAAACCCCTTGTGACTTCCCCCGCCACGCAATCAACGCAATGAAGGGGGGGCTCCGCCCCCCTTCTAACTCCTTGTTAACTACGTGGGCTAGTCATGGAAAGAATATAACACAACCCAACAAAGGAGTCATCCTTCACCGAGGATTGATGCTCAAGCTCCCAGTCATACTCTTCATGAATGATAGCACATGTTGGTTGTGCAACACAAACTCTGTTAATGGCTTGATCCTCATTCACAACAAGTGTAGAGTTTGGAATGGAAGAACACAAGACAGTGTCATCCGGAGGATAATCTGAGTAACAAGATGGAGGCTGAGGTACAAAATACATGTGAGCACCCAATGGATTCACAACCAAGATTGCATGAAAATCAGAAGGAGCAATGTCGGGAGGATGTGACAGTTGAATAGATGTGTGTGCATGGTCTTCCACATCACTCTGCGATGGTGGAGTTGTTTGATGAGGGGACGATGGATAGTCACTCGTGACAGCAACCATGTCTGTTTGTGTTTGCGCATATCCATCACCAAAGTATGTTGAGCGAGGCTTGGGTTTGCACTTCTTTTTGGGATTGACTGATTTGTTAAGACAGTATTCGAATCTATCCCAAAGGTATGGAAATTTCATCTGGATTTTTGGAGCTTCAAACTGCAAATCACGGAAGAGCTACCAAAAATCCATAGGCGATTCATGTGGGGCCTTTCGTTGTTGTAATAGTTTTTGGTCAAGAGATCCTAGATCAAAATGATGGAAAGTAGATTCAATGAGATCACAAAACTTCTCAAGTGAGTGCATGATGCCAATAGGCAAACTACAACACCATCGTTGTGGGGATTCGCGAAGTGTGTATGCAATAATTAGGCTGGCCTCTTCATCAGAACATTAATCTACCTTGTCAAGCATGGCAAATAAGTCTTGTAAGAACATAGGCTAGGCCACTTCGGCTTCACCATCATACGTGAATTCAGACAAGTGACCAAAAAACTCCCTCATGATGTTGAGAGGTTCGGCATGCGAAAAACATCGTGGAGGGTTAGTGTGACAGAATTCATGATAGATGTGAAAAGGTTCAAAATAGGATGAGAGGGCATAGCTTGTCATCTGGCCCTCCTTCTAGCACCAAAAATGTTGACGGTGTTGGACCTTAAACCATTTTGTGTAGGAGTCCTAGCAGTGGGTCGTATGGTATTGCCTTGACCACAGTTGTGCACAGAGGCAAGTAAGATGTCCCTATTTGTAGCAAAGGTGTGACATATGCAGCAAGTCAAGGAAGATGCATGAGCGGTTCTAACACATAGAGGGAGATCTGAGTGTGCCCCTTGGAAACCTGTGAAAGCACAAAGTTAAGAAGGGAACACATGATCAAAGATGCATCACAAACTAGAAGGAAGTTAAGCTAGCAATCCAAAGTGAGGGTTAAACCAACAACACATTTCAGTGAGATTCATACATACATATACAGAAAATAGCTACACATGCATGCATAAGCAAACAAATACATATATCATTTAGAGTAAACAAGATAGCTGAAATATAATATGACATATGCATGAAACGTGATGCCTATGTTATATTAAGAAGTGAAAGTTCCAGTCATACAATAAAACCATGACTAACCACTAGTTCCAATAGTGGAACGTTACATTCACTACCACCTGCTCCTCCAAAGAGATATACTAGCTCTGCACAGTGAAGAAGCCAAGGCTTGTTACAATACTCTCCAAGCTTTCTCTAAGATACTCCTACTAGAAGCTTGGCTAACCAAAAGCCTCTACAATGAGTTATGAGGGACTATATATAGCAAAGGGTGGGGTGGCCCTTGACATTCCCCTTTGTGACTGTTCATCTACCCTCATGACTCTTTATCTACTCTATGACTGTTACATCCAACTATCGACACTTGAACTTCCACTTGACAAGACATTACATATAATATGCACATGTAACCATGTGAGAAAAAATAGGCTTGATCAAGCTTTGCAAGACATCACTATGAATCAAACAACTGTGGGAAGACTAGCTCCTCGACATCCTCACAGTGGTTGACAATAGTGAACTGATGCCAAGCTCATTATTCCACCATGGTGTCCATGTACTCTACGGTAAAATCTTTCTGGAACCGAACTCTTGCCTTTGTAGAATCCGGGTACACTGCTCTAGGTCCTCTATCCAACTCATCTAATAACATGTGCATCATTTCCTTGAGTGTGGCCAAACTAGTGGCATACTGATGCATGGTGTTTGCACTAATCACTAAGTCTAGGTTAGTGACTATGCGCATCAACTTTTCAAAGTACGAGTCAAGCTCCAGTCGGACTTGTGCCTTTCTCTTTGCCTCGGTGAGTGTACTGATAGATGGGATCACATGTGTGTGCACAACAACATCCATACTCCTAAATACATGTGCATGGGAAGCTTGGAAACTAGTGACGAGCTGCAGGAGCTCTTCATAGTTTTGGATTTGACTCCATATGCTTTCTTTCAACTCAACCACTCTAGGCTTCATCATCTTGGGCAAGTGTAACAGGGCTCCCTTGTATATCATTGTCCATGTTTACATGTAGTCAATAGCAGAATGCACATTTGACAAGATACTTGCTCTCCTAGCACTTTGTTGTTGCCAACCATTGAGATGGACAATTACATTATGCACAGTACCAAACCTGGAATACAACACCTGCATGACTACCTCAAGGGACAATACTTAATCTAGTACTACCTTCTTCAACTCTGCTCAGGCAGATGTTGTAACTAGTTCTCCTTCTTTCTTGGTCGTCTGTAACTTCTTATCCATTTGCTCGTTCTCAGCTATCAATAAGCGAACACTCGAGCTAGTGGATTCAGCATATGCTCTGGTAGCATCAGCCAATGTTGTTGGATGTTTGTGCATGCCAGACATGATCACTCGTTCCTCAAACTATGTAGGAGATGTGTTGTCACTCGGAGTAGACACTCTGTGAGATTGCACAACTCTATGTTGTGACTCATCGAATGAGATGTTTTGCATCTCTCCTCCCAGATTGTCTCCAAGAATATCGATGTCTCCTTGGTCACTTGGAACTTGCTCTGCTTCTGGATCCGGTGAAGCTAGTAGGTCGACCTCTTGGTGGTAAGGCAGGAGTTCAATGTCTTGCTCTAACTCTTACTACTCCATATCCATATATGTTACACAAAATATTGTCACCATGACTATTTGCAGTCAGTATGGGTCTATCATCATTCATATTGTCCTCCTAAGCAAGTCTCAAACCTCAGCTCTTCATGTCAAGCTTTGAAAATGAGAGAAAGACTTTAAAAATCAATAAAGCTCTAGTTCTGCACTTTCTCTCACTGTTGTCTGCGGTCCTGCACCCCCTGTTCATGTTACCTACGAACCTGCCCGCTCTGTCTCTAAAGGAGTGGGTGCGGACCCCTGTGAAAGTCAAAAAGGCGCAAGTTTATTCTTAAAAGCTCACTTTGGGTTAATTCTAGATGATTCTAGAAGGAATCTTGACGTGGATGGTTCACTCCTAGGTGGTTCATGCATCCCAAAAGTGAAGGAGCTAATCCCTTGATGAGAGGAGCTTATCCCTTTGAAGGAGGGCTTTATCCCTTTGAAGGAGGACCTAGTAACTTCCCTCCATTGCACTATAAATTAAGGCATTGGGCTAGTTGCTAGGGAGGTTAGAAGCTGAACATTTTTTAGGGTAAATGCTGTTGGAATTGAGACTTCCTAGTTAAGCTTGAGAGGAGAGATCACATACCTTTTGGCTTCATTGGGAAGAGAGTGAAACTTGTCAAAGTAGAGGAGACTTCTTGCTGGACCCTGGGAGGAGCTTGTACAACATCAAGGCATAAGGTTGTAAAGTTCTTCTTTGATTTAAGTTAATACAATCAGATTCATTTTTCTCAACAAATTGTCTTATGTGATTTGTTTCATGAATTCCTTGATCATCATGATAAGTATGCTTTATTATATTGGCTTTTCAGGTGCTATTTAATTTGTGTGCTTATTTGTGTTTGTAGATTCTCTACAAGGGAGCTCATTTGGATCAACAGAGCGAGGCTTCCACAAACTTGCATTGGACCCAAGGTAGGCCTAAAACACTTGTTTGCCTTTATTTATAAATTACATATTTAGAGAAAGATAGAATTTGTTTGGTTTGCTTGTCGCTAGATATCATTAGATACTAGGGAGGTCGCTCTTGTCCGCAAGAACGACTCATCCGTCTGAAAAAATGGCAACTATGTTGGGGACTGGAATTTTTTAGTTTTTCCTTGCTTTTACTTTGACTTGAGAGACTGTTTTTTTGTTTCCGTTTTTGGCTTGATGTGTGTGGGATTGGGTAGGTTTAGTTAATCTTGAATTATTTTTTGTTTTTCATACTTTTGGGAGAGGACCGCACCCTTTGCTTGTAACACAGTGCGGACCTATCCGCGCTTTTGCTTTACACACAGAGCGGTCATGCACCTGTGTGAACTGCGGGCCTGCGGACCCTGTCAAAATTTTGAAAAACTTAAGATTTTCTCTTTCAGTCAGCTTAGGATTTGTTTAGGTGTTTTTAGCCTCTGCCCAGATCTGCACGTGACTTGTCAGGAACTTTTGTTAGGTTAATTCCATTGGCATTAGGGTTTTAGGTGAAATTCCTAGAAGTTTTGGTTGTCAGGCTTGATTTTCATTTTGGTCTTGTAGTAGCTCAGAGCTTAGAAGCCTTAGAAGCTTCAGATCACCTTGGTTTTTATTGGCCTTCTTATGAGTCTGACCGTTTCCAAAATCTGCCCTTGTTGAGGAATCCATCTTGTCTTTCTCTTTGCGAAACTTCGAAAAGACTTGTGTTAAAATTTTTGGATTTCATTTTTAGAAAAGAAAACAAAAATTGGTTGTTTTTTGACTGATTTGTGATTCTGGACAAATTAGTCCTTAGTTTGCTTATAGCTAAGTAAAACATCCTTGAAAAGAAATCTTGTAAGCTTTTACTTCAAATAGTTTTAGAATTTATAGATCTCAAGATTAGATTTTTCCATAGTTTTGAGTGTTTTATAAAAATAAAAAATCTCTTTTGAAAAAGTTTGTTTTTGTAGTATTTGAGTGTTTGAAAGAAAAGGGAAATTTTCGTGAGCATAACTAGTTGTCTCGTTTTTGAGTGTATTGGAAAAGACAAAAAGCTCTTCTTTTGATTTGTTTGTTAAGGAAAAGATTTGTTTTTACAAGCATTTGCATTCTCAACTCTTTCCTAGCTAGAAATTCATTGAAGGGAAAAGATTGCTTATCATCTTAAGTGCATTTTTTAGTGATTTGGAGTCGAGTCTTCACACCATAAGTTTCATCTCCGCACCTTTTGACTTAAGAAAAAACCAATAAAAATAACACTTAAAGTAAAATCTATCTAGTAATCTTTTTATTTCTAGGGCTCTATATCACCAACATAGCTTAGGCTAGTATCTTGGAGTAGGGAGTAATTAACTCTCCAAGATAGTAAAACAAACAAGTAGCTGTATCTTGCGGTAGGAGATAAAATCCAATTGTTACATCTATGCTCTGGGAAAGCTCCTCTTAAAGGAGAAGCACGAGATCATATCTAAACCAGTGTGGGAATCAATCCTTCCTCATTGGGAACGATAGAAGATATTCATGTATTAAAAATGATAAACCTTGGATTAACCATTTTCGAGGAGCCTGGGGTCACTTGTTGGTAAACCTTGGATTATGTCAAGGAGCCTTCAAGGGGATTGAGCTTGTTACTCTGCCCTTGCGTGCGTATCGGATCGCAGACTGTTCCCTTAGGTATATTGGTTTCTGTTGGTAACCTTAGTGACCATATTCTATAGGATTCTTTCCTAAGGTGACGGTGGAGGAAAGATCCCATTGTACCTGGAGCAGACGTCAGCTAGACTCACTTGGATTTTCTGGGGGGTTCTCTTCACTCGAGACAGTCTAGTGGAGAAACTTGTGCCAGTCTATTCATTAAGCAGGTTGCCGGGTTAACTGTTCCAACCACCATTTCTGTATTGAATTCTGCGACGTTGGATTTCATTACCAACTAGTGTTTTCGGTATGGAAAGTTACTGTTTGTGTGTGGTTTGATCTCCTAGATTCTTTAGGTGTGTGATTCAAAATTGTTTGGTTCTTTAGAGGCTTTAGGTGGTTTTCATTGAGATTTTTCTTTGTTTGCGTGTGAAGCAGTTAAATTATTTAATCGTGGTTGAATTACCGAGGAAGTCCCATAGACTTCAGGGCCAACCTCCTAAGTTTTCACCGAGCCAGATTGAAGGGCTTCGAGTCCTTATAACTCCTAGTGACAATAAAGTTGGATGACCTGAAGAAGGAGAATCTTCTTTAGTGGTACATCTTGATTATCAAGCTCTAGTAACATATTATAATCCACAATCTATTTCATTTTCTGAAATTACTAGTAGTTTTTCATCTACTAGTGATTTAGGTGAGGAACCTGAAATATCTAAACCTGAAACTGAATTTGCTGCTACTCCAACATCAGGATTTTCCTCTCCAACTTCCAGTGGTCCTAGTTCACTAAGGGTAGAAAGAGCCATTACCCAAAATCTTCCTTCTAGACTTATTGCTATTGAAGAACTTGTTACTCCGGAAGAAAGTATCCCTATCCCTAAAAATCAACCAGCTATAGAACTTAGGGAGCGTGAATCGATCTTTTACAGTCCGCCTAGGAGCGACGCTTGGTATCTTTCATTGACCAATTTTTTGGAAACCCCGGGACTAGCTTTTCACCACCTCGCATTCCTTTTCACCCAACACCTAGGGGTTATTATCCTCCGTTAAATATGTCAAGACAGTCGTCCATGTTTTCTCAATATCTAGAAACCTTTTTATACGGCGGTCCTTCTGTTCCCTCTGGGTATCAGTCACTTACCGATACTTTTTCGGGAGCATCTCCTCAACCTATTGAACAAGGGTTATTAACTGGTAATAACGAAACTAAGCCATTGAGTGTAGAAGATATTCTTATGATGTCAGGTACTATTCCTAATCCTCAACCTCAAGGTGGCCAGTTACCGCCTGGGGGGCAGCCTCAAAGTCCTCAATTATCACCTGGGGGGCAACCTCAAGGTACCCACTTTTCACCTGGGGGGCAACCTCAAGGACAGTACATACCTATGGGATAGTACATTCCTCAAGGTCAACCCCAGACTCAGTATGTACCTCAAGGTCAACCAACCCCAGTATCAATATGTACCTCAAGGTCAACCCTAGTATCAATACGTGCCTCAAGGTTATCAACCTCAAGGTCAGTACCCAACCCAAGGTTTCCAACCACCTTCTGGTCAATCATTTGTCCAAGGAGTTGGAAATGTACCTTTGAATTATCAACCCTACCCTCAACCCGGTTATGGTCCTCAATATTCTCAACCTGCTATGGGTCCGTACCCCGAAATGAACTTAGTGAGGGATCCATCTCAATCTCAACAGATCTTGCAACCGAATGTGCAGTTGTCATCTCAATCTGGCCAACCCTTGGTTTCTGGTTCACCCCAGCAACCGGTCCAGTCTACTATTCAAACTTCTGCACCTTCTGTAGTTTCTCAGCCTGGGCCTAGTATGCCTCGTACTCCGCCTCAAATGATTGCTGCAATTGTTGCAACATCTGTTCAATCTACTCCACCTACTTCTAGAGTATCGACAACTCCGGTTTCTACTATTCCTGTATCAACTCCTCAGACATCTTTACCTCAGTCTGGATCCACAATTCAGACTTCGATTCAAATGCCTGTAAGACAACCTGCTCCAAGTACGGTTGTCACAAGTCAACCTCAATTTACTTATCAACCATTCCAAGGATAGTACCAATTCAGTCCTGCTGTGCAACAGCCAGTCTATCAGTATCAACCGTACCTTGGGTATACATATCAACAACCTCAACAACCCTAGTACGGTCCGGTTAATCCTTGTTTTCCAGGAGGATATAATATCCCAAATGAAATTCCAATTCCTAGTTATTCTGGATAGCCTCCTCCTAGGGCTGGTCTCATGACCCAGGGTTTCAGGGACCCTAATCGTCAGTTACCATTCATTGCAACTTTGGACTTGCCTGACTTGTCATGCCTTACGAACGATCCAATTAACTATCTTCCGTTTTGGCCGCCAATGCCGAATAAGTTGCCTAGTGATATTCCTAAGTTTGAAGGCAAATCAAGAGAGGACATGTCGAACCATGTGATGAATTATCACCTCTGGTGTGCGTCTAATTCCATTTCAGATGATTCAATCCGTTTAAGGCTTTTCCAATGCACTCTAATTGGTCTTGCAACCAAGTGGTACATTGAGTTACCACGAGCCACTTTTTATAACTTTAGTCAGTTAGCTACTTCGTTTTTAACTCATTTTCAGTTGCTAGTCAGATATGACAATGGCACGGAATTATTAACTTCATTAAAATAGTCAACATCCACTTACATCTCAGATCATATTCATGAATGAAGACGTCGACGGCATTTGGTGAAAGTTTTTATTCCGGATCAGATCTTAGCTGAATGGTTTGTAAAATCTTTATTACCGAAGATCACTGAGGATGTAGCTAAGGCAGGAGTCATTACTGAAGAGAAAGTAATTGCTCAAGCTCAGTACCTTGACTTAGTTTATACGCAGTCAGGTACATTACACGAGAAAATCCCCGACCTTCCTAAACAAAATCAAATAACTATAGCTCCTTCAGGGTCTCATGCCAGTGATGGTATGATTGGTACGGTTAATACCAAAAGTAAGAAGAAATCTTCCAAGAATTCTTCTCCTATCATAACTTTACCAGATTCCTCGACAGGAGATTCTTCCGTGGAAATTTCTACCGATATTCATGTTGTAGAGTCATCTATGGCAAAATCAAAATCCGGCGGTAAAAAGAAAGGGAAGAAGAAAAATAAAACAGATAAAAATTCGAAAGAGAAACCAGAAAAAATGGAATCAACTGATGAGAAATGCAAACCTCGTTATCCTTGTCTCATTTATGATGAAGAGCATTTTACAAGAGACTGCCCTCATCGTGCAGAGGTTGCGAAAATCGTCAAAGGTTCCCAAACGCCTACTGTTTTGAAGGATCCTTTTCCTAGTCAAGACAGTAAGATGATAAGTTCTTCCTCAAATGCCTCTGAAGAACCCATAATGATGATGTCCCATGTTAGGATTGCGACTGGATTGCAAGATTATGGAAGTAAAAGTCCTGATGATGGTAAGGAAGCAGAATCTTCTCATTCGAACCCATCAACTTCAACTCCCGGTTCCGATCCACTACAGATCGAGAAACCTAACCCAGAATTAGTAATCAAACCACCCACCAAGGGTATACTTCAAAAATCAGCTTTCAATCCACATGCGAGAGCGGCTTAGAACTATAACATTGTTGAATATTTGGCTATTTCACCTTCAGCAATGTCGGCTTTGGAAGTGCTGCAATAATGTCCAGCACAGCGTAAATTGCTATTGTCGGCTATAGGAGCTGTTGACGTTCAGGACTCGAACCTTATAATTTTCAATCTAGAAAATAGTACACCACGCTTACCTCATCAAATGGCTTTCCAGATTCCAATGTTAGTCAAAAACAGACCTTGTTATAGGACTGTGATTGATGAGGGAGCCTCAACATGTATTATGTTGATCCAGTGTTGGAGATCGCTTGGTTCTCCTACGCTAAATCAATCCCCGACAATTCTAAAGGCCTTTGATGGCCGTGGGTTTCATCCTTTTGGCATTCTACAAGATTTACCTATAGGGGTTGAAGGCAAAACTGTTAATCTAGATGTGGAGGTGGTCGATGCCCCTCTAGATTACAACCTTCTCTTGGGTTGTAGTTGGTCTTACGCTATGACAGTTGTTGTTTCCTCGGTCTTTCGGCTTATAAAGTTCCCTCATAATGGAAAGATTGTAACTATAGACCAGCTAATTTACTTTTCATCTGACCCAGCCTCTTCTGAAAGTATTCAGCATGTCGGCAAAACAACTATCCCGTATAAGGATGTTGGAATAGGACTAGTTAAAGATTCTGGTTTACTGGGAACTTTTCCTTTTCCTCCTATCAATGCATCGTCTTCTACTGCAACCATTCATATGATTTCATCAGACACTATTGTTTATGATGATCCTTGGATCGTACCTTTTGAATCTGAGATAGATTCATTTGGCAATGTTATGCCTTTGAGTCCATATGAAATTGCGTATCAAGCCGTGCAGTCATTTTCTGACCCTTCTTCAACTGAAATTGACTTAATGAATGTGGGCCATGAAGAATCACTTTCAACGTCAAACTCAGATTCAACAATGTTTTCCAAACTTGTTCACACTGATGAGAAAATTCGTGAAATCCTGTGTGTCGATGATTTACCATGGGAAGATCTTCATCATAGATCTTCATTTTTACCTGAGATTGATCGCTTTGAAAATGATTTTTCATCTATTTTTACGATTGAATATGTCAAGGAACCTCAGAATCCAATGAAAAATCCTGATTCTGAGTTAAATTTGGGGAACATTTCTCGAAACTATTCCTATTGATATTTTGGTTAAGCCTGGAATTGTTGAAAACATTCATATAGGTGCCTCTTGTATGGAAGATGAAATTTAAACATATAAGGCCCTATTTCAAGAATTCCGCGACGTGTTTGCCTGGTCATATGAGGAAATGCCAGGAATTGACCCAGCAATTGTTGTTCATGAAATCAAAACTTACTCGGATGCTAAACCTGTCCGGCAACATTTGCGTCAGATCCACCCGCGAAAAGCTACTGCCATTAAACTAGAAGTTGAAAAATTACTCAAAGCAGGTTTCATTTATCTGATTCCGTTAACGGATTGGGTATCGAATATTGTTCCTGTTAACAAAAAACAAGGAATAATAAGAATATGTATCGATTATAGGGATATTAATTGAGCCTGTCCAAAAGACAATTACCCAACTCCCTATATCGATCAAATCATTTATGATTGTACCGGCATTGAAATATACTCCTTTATGGATGGTTTTTCCGGATACAATCAAATAAATATTCTACCTACTGATCAACCAAAAATGGCTTTCACTTGTCCATGGGGGACATTTGCTTATTGCAAATTACCTTTTGGGCTCAAGAATGCCGGGGAAACTTTTCAAAGAGCCATGTCTTACGCATTTCATGACATCAAGCACATTGTGCAACCCTATCTCGATGATTTACCTAATCATTCATTACATCGAGCCGATCATCTCATCCATTTGCGAGCAATCTTTATGAGGTGTAGGCATTATCGAATTAGGTTGAATCCACACAAGTGTATTTTCTGTATAGAAATGGGTCAGTTACTGGGGTTTGTTGTTTCGAAAGCCGGCATCCGCGTCGATCCCTCGAAGGTTGAAGCTATTGTCAAATTGCCTCCTCCTTCGAGTCTCCACCAACTCCAAAGTTTGCAAGGGAAAGCAAACTTTTTACGTCGATTCATTCCTAACTACGCCGAGATCACAAAGGGTTTTACCCGGTTGTTGAAATAGAATACTCCATTCTCTTGGGATGAGATAGCTGATAAATCTTTTGATGCACTAAAACATGCGTTGACCCATGCACCGTTATTGCATCCTCCCAACTACAACCAGGACTACTTCTTATATCTCGTCGCCTCGCATTCCACCATTGGAATGGTGTTAGTTTAGGAAGATGAATTCGGTACTGAACATCTGATATATTACCTTAGTCACACTTTAAATCCAACTAAGCTAAAATACTCACATGTGGAGAAATTGGAATTGGCAGTTGTTCAAGTTGTCCAACGTTTTCGTCATTACATTTTACTATGAAAAACTACAGTAATTTCTAATTGCAACCCTATGATCTATATTTTGACCAAACAATTGCTAGGGGGCAAGTAGTCCAAATGGATTGTGATCCTGCAGGAGTTCGACTTGGAATTTGAAAAGTCTAAGTCAAAGAAATCTTTAGTTTTTGCAAAGTTAATGTGTGACTTCCCGTGTGCTGACATGGAAACTATGGTAGAGGAGCCCATTGTGGACAAAACCTTGTTTCTAATCAGTACTTTAGATCCATGGTATGGGGATATCATAGTTTATCTCCATACCCAATCCTTTCAGCCAGAAATTTCAAGGTCAGAACGTCGGAAAATATGATTCCAGTCCCAACAATTCAAAATTATTGGAGATACACTTTATCGTCGTGGGGCTGTCTCTATTTTCCGACGTTATTAAACTCATGAGGAAGCTTAAAGGGTTCTAAATGACTGTCACTCTGGAGCGTGTGGCGGTCATATGTCTGGGTTTGCCACAGCCCAAAAGATATTGCGCACTGGCTATTTCTGGTCGTCTTTGTTTAAAGATTGTATTAACGCGGTCCGAAAATGCCACAACTACCAAATTTTTGATCGAAAGATGCATGCTCCACCTGCTCCTCTCCACCCTATAATTGTCGTCGATCCTTTTGCAAAATGGGGTATCGATTTTATTACCTGTAACCCTCACTCGGCCGGGGGGCATGCGTATATCATCCTAGCGGTAGATTATTTTACCAAGTGGGTCGAGGCAATGCCTACATTTGAGGCAGATGGCAAAACTGTTGCGATTTTCATGTTCAATCATATAATTGCTAGGTTTGGTGTTCCACAAGCAATTTTCATTGATCATGGGCGTCATTTTCGAAACATTATGATGACTGAACTTACAGACCAACTTGGCTTGCGTCACGATAGTTCAACTCCATATTATCCACAGGCTAATGGTCTGGTTGAAGCCATCAACAAAGTTCTAGTCATCATGATCCGACAAATCATTGGGATTCATAGGTCAAATTGGCATAACATGTTATTTTCAGTGCTTTGGGCGTATCAAACCTCAGTAAAAACGTCAACCGGTTTCACTCCTTTCCAACTAGTTTATGGTCTGGAAGCTGTGTTACCCATTGAATGTGAAATCCCGTCATTGCAAATGGCCATCGAATTACTTCCAGCCACTTCTGAAGAGGAAAAATGTTTGTTATACTTGGCTCAGCTAGATGAGAATCGACGTGATGCTGCATTATCAATCGAAACTCATGCAAAACGTATTAAAGCTCAGTATGATCGAAATGTTACCCCTCGAAATTTTTCGGAAGGAGACCTAGTCTTATTGTACGATCAAGCAAATGATAAATTAGGTGCTAGAAAATTCGTACCCATGTGGCATGTTCCTTATGTTGTTAAGCGAAATCTAGCAAAAGGGGCCTACGAATTGGTAGACTTTGACGGGGTCTCTTTAAGTAAACCCAGAAATGGTCTTTACCTGAAGAGGTATTATGCTTAAATCTGGGTGTGGAGATTTTTAGTTAGGTTTAGTTTTCTTTCTAGTTGGTGTGTTTTAGATTAAAAAGTGTGCTTAGCTTAGAGAGTGTGTTTTGTCATTATTCCTGCTTATCTTGATTTTTCTCTTGATATTGCAGATGTCGACGCCTCTCCAAACATACATTGGTTTTGCTGATGGTGCTTTTCGTAATACACAGAACATTTCTTCCGTAGCTTGGGTTATCTATTCGCCCTCTAATGATTTGGTATCTATGCATGGGGTAAGCCTCGGTCAAACAACAAACAACATTGCCGAGTATAGTGCAGTGATTGAGTTATTATCTGAGTCTATCTCATTTGGGATTCGGAGTTTGATAGTGAGGTTAGATTCTAAACTCGTTGTATTACAGCTTAATAGAGTATATGCCATTAGAAATCCATTGTTATTGAGATTATTTTTTAGAGTTCATCTCTTGGAACGTGAATTTGACTATATTGAATATCAGCATATTCCAAGATATTTAAATACATTAGCAGATGCAATTGCTTCTTGAATGTTAAGTAGACATTTGCAATAATAATACAAGTAAATTTAAAAACATTTCACAACATGTTTTACAAGATAAGCCGGTAATAGTGATATAGTATAACATATAAGTGTGTCAAATATACATCGTCTTCGATCATAGGTTGAAAAACACCTTATGATCGGCAAAAATAATAGTACAAAAAGCAAAAAATGTCATATGTGTCTACAACAGGCGATCATCCTATCACTGGTGATGATCACGATAAAAAACCACTGTACAGGCCACCTTACATAGGAACCTCCTAAAAGGTCCTGGGACCCCAATCACATAGCACTGAAGCCTAAGAGGAATGTCATCTATGCTGGTCTCTAGAATGTCTACTATCAAACGCTCTAGATGACTCTCCAATTTGGCCAAGGTCTCTGTGGATTTGTCCTATGGGGCTGGTGTTGCTGTAGCTAGTTGTTTCCCCTCATAGGGTCGGAGAGTGGCTGGTCACCGTGGACCAACATCTGCATTTGAAACTTTTACTATCAATTTTGGGACGAGATAAAAACAAAAAAAAATTAAATTAGAAAATGTTGAAAATGATTTTACCTGAGTCATCCCATTTCTCTCCTGGTGGAAGAGCCATGTCTGGGTCACCACGATAATCTACCCTAGCATAAGGAAAGTCCTGAATAGCAAAAAATTGGTTCTCCAACCAATGAAAATATTCGGGAGTGAATCGAACGACTTCTGTCCCCTCCTCACGATGACGGCCCATAATTGCAACCCATCGCATCAGTTCGGGTTCTCGGGGAAGTCCAGCTCCAACAGTGAGATGCTGTGGGACCAAAATTGGAACCCTCTCTAGACCAAAGCTCATGACTAAAGCACCATATCCAAAGGTCTTCAGTTGTCTGTTCTTTGCTCTAGTCAGTTGGCCTTTTATATTAGCCAACACAGCATCACACCAGTTGAAGATGGTGCCTCGAAAGCAGTCTACTGCCATCCACAGTTGGGATACAGTGGCTATATGTAGTGTTGCGCTTCCGCAGAGCCTGGTAACAGTAAATTCAATCACTTTCAGTTCAGGAAGGGATATGGTTTTGATATCTATCCATTTGTCTCTAGTCTGGTCATTGCAAAACTCTAGCCGGAGGCTATCGACAGACTGGCCACCTGGCCTAGTCCCGAATAGAGTCAAGTGTTCACCTCTCTTAGGCAAACCATTCAAGAATTAAATGTCTTCTGGCTCCATTTCGATCTGGTGACCACCAATAAAGAAGCACTGGTCCTGTATGCTCCACCTATCTACTAGCCACTGCAAAAAGTCCACCTGGGCCCTCATCTCAAGTATGGCCCAGAATTTGTATAAGTCGCATGCCTTCAATGCATCAATCGAAGGTTGATGATTTATCGCGGTGAGATCTACATCCTCGTGCTCCCATTCACGCCAATCAAGCATGATGTATACCCTACATTCAATAAAAAGGCGAATTAGAATATCTAAAATCAAAATTTTTGGGTAAAAATTGAGAAATTTAGGTTTAAAAACCTTTGCTGCGGGGAATGCGCCCTCTCTGTTAGAGACAGTGTGTGGATCCACACTCTGCCTTCACAGAAGGTGTGGACCCCCCGACTCTTTTCCTTTTATGAAAAAGTTGGGGTCCGCAAGTTGCCTATGTTATGCCTACGGACCCCCGCGCGCGGGTTTCTAACCTAAAATTTCCTTAAAAAATGAAATCAAAGCCTAAAAACAAATTTGAAATGGATGAAATGAAAGAGTAGGATGATGTGGATTACCTGGAGGAGACGCCATTCAATTCCAACGAACGGATTTTCCACAATCTTCACGGGAAGTTTCTGACCAAAAGCTCTCTTTTCTCACTCTGAAGTCAAACAGTCAAAATGAATTTGCAAAAGCCCTTTTTATAAGCTTTTTTGAATAAATGAGTTCTTAATTTGTTTATTTTTCACTTTAAAGAGGTAACTTTTTGCAGCATTTTTATCTATTTTAAACAGGTATGAGTAATGTTTGAGTTTTTGTGCAGGATAACGGATTTTTCAGGCAAAATCGGTCATTTTCGACAAAAAAAAAAAAGAGTCACCTTTAAGCTCTTTTCTGACTCCTAAAACATGAAAAGATTGCCGAGTTTTTCTTTTTAAGCTCGTTAAAACGGAACTAAAAAGACGGTCCACTTACAGCCCTTTTCTGACCGTAAAAACATGAAAAGATTGCCGGATTTTTGTCGTTTCAAATTCGATATTGGTTATAAAACGATGTGTCATTGATCGCTTTTTTACTTTTTCGAATCAGAGGCACTAATTATGAAAATTACTCCTTGTTCGTAATGGTCAAGCGGTTCTCTCAAGTATTATTTTATACTTTTTCGGGCTTGGGAGACACAAATTTACGAAAAAGGACAACCATGGAGTTTTCTTAAGTTTTTTCAGACTCTCTAAAATTGAAAAACGCCGAGTTTCTCCTATACTGGACTCGTTAAAATTTAACAGTAAAGGACCTGTTCAATTACAAACAGGAACGGACCACTCCTTCTTAGGGTTCGAATTTAAACTAAGTTGGACTCATCTGAAGGATGAGATTATAATCAAGAAAATGTTATCCTCCTCAAGCTTGTCAAAAATAAAGAGGTACTTGCCAGAAATGGTGGGGGAAAAGAGAGAAAAATGAGCCTGTTTTTCATACTTTGTAACCACTCTTGAACACGACACTTTTTATTCACCTGGGTTGGGAAATCCTTTGCCTAACAGTTGATCAAACTATATTGAAAGTCTTCAGCTAGTTTCTGGGTATTAACTTTGGGTCAATTGTCACCAAACCATTTGCTATGTCATTATGTGTTCAAGAGGTCAGTGAAAATAAACCATTCATCTGCAAAATATCTGTCATTCATCTTGACCATCCCTAAGTCAGTCCTTGCAACAAAATTTCTTCAAACTTGATCTATGATTTCGTGTTGTGTGCTTGCCTACGACGGATCGCTTTCTATCGACTTCAGCTCATTATCTAGAAAGATGATCTAGAAATCGTCAATACCTTGAGATCTGCATGCCTCAATGGCAGGTTTCTCGCCTTCGACGATAGGTTGCATCATTGACCTTCGATCAAAGGATTATGTGACATGTTCGAAATAAACACATCTATTCACATCTCATGGATTGTACTGAGTACTTTGAGAACCATTGACATTACTGGTGGTTTCTCTCACACTTGTTAACAGTTTACATCATTGACTGTTAATCAAGTGGTTTCTACCATGTTCGACTTCAACACATTCATTCACATGGATAGAATCGTACTATTTCGGGAAGTATAAATCAAGACCCTGTATCTAGTTTCCACCATCCAGGCTGCGAGGAATTTTGTATTCATTATACAGTGGAATATTCATAAACAGATGGCTGCGTCCATACTGTGTCTACATGTGTCTATACTTGTGATGTATTACAAGATCATTCCTATATCAGAGCAGTAGTTAGTTTTCTAGTCAGTTTTAATCTGAGTATGGGAATGCCTACCTCAGTGATGATATGATCTCATATATATATTTTGCATTAAATGTTTTTATAGGTTCCAACCAGGCTCTCCACAAGATGATCCTCGAAATGATAAAGTACTTCACTCTTCTTAGATGATAAATGAAATCCTCATCTACTACAGACTTCGCACTTTAGGGGGCAATCTGTTACACAAAATATTGTCACCATGACTATTTGCAGTCAGTATGGGTCTATCATCATTCATACTATCCTCCTAAGCAAGTCTCAAACCTCAGCTCTTCATGTCAAGCTTTGAAAATGATAGAAAGACTTTAAAAATCAATAAATCTCTGGTTCCGCACTTTCTCTCACTGTTGTCTGCAGTCTCGCACCCCCTGTTCATGTTACCTGCGGACCTGCCCACTCTGTCTCTAAAGGAGTGGGTGCGGACCCTTATGAAAGTCAAAAAGGCGCAAGTTTATTCTTAAAAACTCACTTTGGGTTAATTCTAGATGATTCTAGAAGGAATCTTGATGTGGATGGTTCACTCCTAGGTGGTTCATGCATCCCAAAAGTGAAGGAGCTAATCCCTTGATGAGAGGAGCTTATCCCTTTGAAGGAGGGATTTATCCCTTTGAAGGAGGACCTAGTAACTTCCCTCCATTTCACTATAAATTAAGGCATTGGGCTGATTGCTAGGGAGGTTAGAAGCTGAACATTTTTGAGGGTAAATGTTGTTGGAATTGAGACTTCCTAGTTAAGATTGAGAGGAGAGATCACATACCTTTTGGCTTCATTGGGAAGAGAGTGAAACTTGTCAAAGTAGAGGAGATTTCTTGCTGGACCCTGGGAGGAGCTTGTATAGCATCAAGGCATAAGGTTGTAAAGTTATTCTTTGATTTAAGTTAATACAATCAGATTCATTTTTCTCAACAAATTGTCTAATGTGATTTGTTTCATGAATTCCTTGATCATGATAAGTATGCTTTATTATATTGGCTTTTTAGGTGCTATTTAATTTGTGTGCTTGTTTGTGTTTGCAGATTCTCTATAAGGGAGCTCATTTGGATCAACGGAGCGAGGCTTCCACAAACTTGCATTGGACCCAAGGTAGGCCTAAAACACTTGTTTGCCTTTATTTATAAATTGCATATTTAGAGAAAGATAGAATTTGTTTGGTTTGCTTGTCGCTAGATATCATTAGATACTAGGGAGGTCGCTCTTGTCCGCAAGAACAACTCATCCATCTAACAATATCCATCTACTCAAGTGCTTGTTCAATCTCTTGAGAGAAGTCCTCTCCTACGACTGCTCACCCTATCTACTTGGTGCTAGCTATTTGGATGTGTCTACCACCTATACGGGCACAGTTTCATCTATCTGTACATGTGGAACCCCCTGCTGTACATATTCTTGTTCTGTTTCCTTCTCCTATTTTCACAACTCCTGTTCCTTTCGGAGTTACTCCTTCAACTCATGCAACTCCTTCTTTGTTTCCTCCATTCACCATTTTTCTCTTTGCCTTTGCACATTCCTCTTATCACGATGTTGCCTCTTCGCCTATATTACCAGAGTTTCTTTCTGCACAAGTGGGTCTACTTTGAACTTGCAGCTTTGTTCTACCTCCACGGTATCGACAATCTTCCTCTTGCCTTTGTCACGTGCTAGTATGTTTACCTCTACTGTTGTTGTTGATGGTGCTCTCCTTGATGCTGCTTTGCTGCTTTGTTAACCATTCAACAGCGATGTTGACCAACTCATTGATCCTGGAGAAGTTGTAACAATATCTCCATGGGTATTCTTCCACCCAATGACATGCCCCATGGATCCACTGAAACTGTACTCTCATGCAGTGCTCTTTCACAATACAATGCAGGTCATACAGATTGAAGCTTCGGACATCAAAAGGATATTTCTTGATCTCCTTTGTTTCGACATTTGCATGTTTGAGGTTCTGAATCTTGTACAACCTGATCCACGACAGAAGGGTGGGCCAAGGTGCCTTCTTCTTCCTGTGCAGCCTAGCTGACAGTCCTATCGAGATGTGGTATGATACTTCTTGCATGATGAGCTTCTCCATGGAAAACTTCAACAAAACATACGAAGGCTTCTCTACGATGTACATCTGTATGAGGGTGCCAGATGGTGAGGCATACTAGTCTGCTATGTCGATCAGTGCCTCCATTGCTGCCTTCGACATGCAAGGTGGATCTTGCTCAAATAGCATCTTGTACACTGGGGTGACAAAATGATCTAACAGTTGTGTGATAATCCTCTGAAGCTGCATTCAGAAGACAATTTACAATAAGTGTTGGCAGAGGTTTCCACCGATGTCCATGCCCACTTCATGCCCAGGAACTCTTGACGAGCAAATATTGCATCCAAGATGTAGGCGGAAATGTAGATTTTTGCCTGCCGACCTTTGTGTAGTTGTCGAGCTCCTATGACCTGTTCCTTCAGCCTGTGAGCCAATATGTTGAACCAGTTGCATGCTTTTCCTTCACTAGCCAGTTGGTCCAATGCGATCACCGAACTCCGCGAGAAGGTCTCTGTGCTCTCTTGACCATACAAGCAACATGAAAATATGACCAAGTATTGATACTCCTTCCATAGTATCTTCATCTTGTAGATCTGGTTGGGTGTCATCCTGAATTTGGCTGGCTCCTTTACCCATTTCTTCAAGATATCCCTGGAGTTGACATTGGTTTTGGTTATGATGAAGGGTGTCTCCATGGGGATCATTGGCTTCGAAAAATGATACATCTGTTGATAATCCCATGCCCTGAAGGTAGCAATCTCTATCCCACTAACACTTCTCAATGTCATCGTCTCAGGATCAGGGTGCAAGACAATCCAATGTATCATGTATGCGCATGGGAACATGGGGTACCTGCATGCAATCCGGTACAAGCTATACTTGTGAATGTTCACATAGACTTGACGTTCTTCGAGATCTTCCCCAAAAGTGCCTGAGAATGCATCATTGACCTATTTCCATTTCATCTTGATGTCTTTGTCTACAATCAACTTGGTGTCTTCATAGATCAGCAAACTTGCAGACACTCGCTCAATCGTTGATCCAGTTTCAATTCCATCAGATTCCTTTCATCCTGCTCTCTTGGAGGCCATTGATCCTGAACTATTGAGGGATGGATGAACACCTGCTATATCTGGAGACATGCCAACATTCATGGCAAGAAATTTGTCAGCTAAGAAAAAGAAAACTTGAGGGATGACATGCTACATACCTGGGGATTGACTGGAAAGGATTGCGCAATTTTAATTGGGAGGCTGTGAGACTGACTACCGAAACTATGCAAAAGGTAGTCCAGACTATCTGGAGGCTAGATGGTTGTTGGAATTACACAATGCGCAATCCAGACTGGCCTTCTAGGTTTTGGGATTACGCAATGGGCATTTTCATCTAGCAAGAGACGCAGGCCCAGGGACTGCATTATGCAATTTTTTGGGCCAGCAGTCATTGCCTCTCAGAATTTCCCAAGGCTAGACTGGAGGATAGTACCTAGCCATAAATGTGCATTTTATGGGAGGAAGGTAGAGCCTTCCCTCTTAGAATTGTGCAATGTTGTCTTGGTTAGCCAGACTTCGGGCCAAGGTTGCCTAGACCTGCCAACGAGAAACTGAAAGCAAATGAAGATGTGAATGCATGGTGATACTGAGTGTAAATAGATGTGAATGATCATGCATGCAAGGAGTGGATGCAAGATTCAGAAAATGGAACAACATGCATGTGTGTGAGACGAGTTGTCGAATCAATGACCATTCACACAAAACAGTGTCATGCATGCGACAGCAGTGAGATGATAACAATAACTAAAATGGTGCTTGTACAAGCTAATATGCATGTAAATGACAGCAAGCGTTCATAGAAATCAAGTGGGTAGCACTCACAAAAGCCAAACACAAAAAGCAATAGAAATGCTGCAAAATACAAGTAAAGCAGACTTACCCGGAAATAGATGAGTTGGATATGTCGAAGACTCCTAGATGTGTTGTGGGATGTCAAAGTGCCAAGATCGATGTGAAGAATGAGCTCTAAAGTGTCAAATAAATAAGTTTGAGGCTCTTGATGCGCATGCCATAAATCTAGGAAAAAGCGACACTTGGAGGAAAGTTTCTAAAACGGTCTTTGTATGTAACCTCCAGATGCTAAAGATATATCCCTAAAATCTAGGGATGTTTTTTTGCATGTTTCTTTTTTCTATTTCGGTAAAAAGCAGCCCATGCATGCAAGTCAAGTTTTCTTGGTCCCGAGTGGAACTAATCAACCTGAAGGCACATGCAACAGCCTGCTTGACTGAGGGGAAATTTTGTGCAGTTTTTGGGAGGATGTTGGGTTCACTTCCTAGAGGGATTGCACAATTTCTGGGAGGAGCAACTGGGTGCTGCCCAGAATTGTGCAATTTCTAGGATGAGTAGTCCTACTGGGCCAGATTGCATGGTTTTCACTGGGAAGGTTGACTGAGAGGATTGTGCAGTTTCTGAGCCCAGCAGGCTACCAGTCAGGATTACGCAATTTCTGGAGGGAAGACTAGTTTCCCTCAGGAATTGCACAATTTCTTAAGGAAGTTGCTCAACCGGCAACTGGACCAAGTCCGGAGAATCATCCTGTAAGGGGAGTGAAGCAAGCTATCATGCATAGGCTGGAAAGCTACTCTAAAACCACTGAAGGTCATGTACTTAATAGTGAAAGACATGCTGCTGAGGATGGTTGGTAGGGAGGCTTCAAAATGAAGCTAAGGAAAAATTTTGGAGGGTGGTTGTAGCTGCTACAACACTTGATGACACACTGGTATAGCTCCAGCTCTCTGAATGGGCTTGTGAAAAGAAAGTTGTTGTAGCAGTTATAAGCACCCTCCAAAATTTTTCCTTAGCTTCGTTTTGGAGCCTCCCTACCAACCATCCTCAACAACATGTCTTGCATCATCAAGCACATAGGCTTCAGTTGTTTCATACAGCCTTGTGAGCCTGTGCATGCAA
Organism: Pinus tabuliformis; assembly: GCA_031772625.1. NCBI lineage: Eukaryota > Viridiplantae > Streptophyta > Pinopsida > Pinales > Pinaceae > Pinus > Pinus tabuliformis. The sequence goes on from CM062812.1 coordinate 315,491,732, forward strand.
GTTTGTTCCACCTCCTTCATAGGTTGATTTCTAGACTTAGTGTCAGTTGCTGGTTGAGCAGCTCCCTCCAGGAATTGCGCAATTTTGGAGGGGAACTAGCCTTCCCTCCAGAAATTGCGCAAACCCATTTGAGCTCTAGAATTATGAAATTCTTCCTTACATTCTTCCTCTCAAAAATTGCACAATTCATCCAAGGACAATTGCTCAACCTGAAAATTGCACAATTCTAGGTAGTAGTCACCTGCTTCTCCTAGAAATTGCGAAATCCATCTGGGACAACCAGCCTAGTAGCTAGCAGAAATTTTGCAAATCATTTAGGCATCCTGTTCGGTTTAGAAATTGTGCAATGCAGTCATATAGGCTTCCTTGAGAAAATTGTGCAGTCTGACCAAGGATGGCTACTCAGCCCAGAAATTGCGCAATCCTAGGAAACAGTCACCTATTCCTCCCAGAAATTGTGCAATCCCTCTCAGACAACCATCTCTGCTTAGCCCAGAAACTGCGAAAATCCCTCTCCTAGGCTCACAGACCGATGCATGTGCCTTCAGGTTGACCGGTTCCCTACAAGACCGAGCAAAACTGATTTGCATGCATGTACTACTTTTCCCAAGGTAGCATGCAAAGGAATCCCTAGATTTAGGGATCTATTTTTAGCAGTTGGAGGTTACATGCATGGATCACTTTAGAAACCTCCCTCCAAGTGTCACTTTTCCTAGATTTGTGGCATGCACATCATAACCACTCATTTTCCAGATGCTACAAATCTCATTCCTCGCATCGATCTTGTAGCTCTAACATCCCACATCACATCTACAAGTTGTCGGCACATTCAGCTCAGTTGTTTCAGGGTAAGCCCACTTCACATATCTTGCACTGCGTTTCTTTCACTTTTTCTATTTTGGCTTGTGTGAGTCTTGTTTGCTTGATTTCCATGAACGCTTGCTATCGTTTGCATGCATGTTAGCATGTACAAGCGTCGTTTCAGTTTTTGTTTGCATCTCACTGATGGTTCATGCATGACCCTGGTTTTGCACCAACAGTCGTCATTGCGGTGACCTGCTTCACTCGCATGAATGATATCCCATTTTTTGAATCCTACACTTACTGTTTGCATGCATAATCATTCACTATTGTTTGCACTCATCTCATCATGCATTCATACTTCTCATGTTTTCAGTCGCCCGTCGGTCGATCTAGGCTACCTTGGCCTGGACCGTGCCCTGTCCAACTAGCACTACGCATTTCCATAAGCGAAGGCTCTACCTTCCCTCCAGAAATTGCACAAGTCTATCCCAACACTAACCTCCAGGCTTGCATTGTGCAAGTCTTGGAGGCAGTGTCCTGCTAGCCCCAGAAACTGCACAATGCAGTTTGCTGGTTGCATGTCACTGTCGACTGAAATTGTGCATTGCACAATTTCAGTCCTTAGTAGACTAGGCTGGACTATGCATTATGCAGTTCCAGTAGTTAGTCAGCCTCCTGACAACCCAGACTATGCCTTGTGCAATTTTGGCAGTCAGTCTCCCGACCTCCTGACAGAAATTGTGAAACCTTCACGATCAACCACACAGGTATATTACAAGTTAGTCCTCAAGTTTGTTTTGGTTTTTGACTAACAGATTGCTTTCCATGAGTGTTGCTATGTCTCCAGGCATAATAGGTGTTTTTCTGTCTCTCAGCAGCACAAATACAATGGCCTTCAGGAGAGAAGAGTCAAAGGACACCGTTGAGAGCACAACGGGGGTTGCAACCAAGCAAGTGTCTATGAGCTTGCCTACCTATGAAGACATCAAGTTGTTTGTAGACAAGGACATCAATATAATATGGTAGTAGCATCACAACAAGCAGTATTAGGAGGTAGCACACCCACATGCAATGAATGCAAGAGGAAGGTTGTTGACAACACAGAGGCAGAGTAAAGCTGCGAGTTCAAAGAAAATCCACTCGTGATGAAAGCAGCTTTAAAGATTGTAGATATGAGGTGACGGTGTGACATGAAGATCACGTGAAGGTAGAGAGAGAAATATAGAAGGAGTTGCATGTGTTGAAGTGGCCACTCAAGGAAGAATAGGAGCTACACAGACAACAGAATGAGTTGTAGTAGGAACAGGTACAGCAGGGGGAGCAACATGCACATACAAATGAAACTGCACCCATACAAGTTATAGATCCATCCCAGTGGCTCACACAGAGCAAACAAGGTGAGCAATGTTATTGATCACATGCAAGGGAATTAAGCAGCATGCATGTCATTGTGTGCATGCATGTGATCCCAGCCATTTGGAAAACTCACCGAGGTGAAGAGAAGAAGCAATTCTGACTAGAGCTAAACATGTATTCCAACAAGTTGATGTGCACGGCATACAGTATTCATCAATATATTTCCATTTTGGTCACACCCAGGATGACCATGCACATGCTATCAAGGGAGTCGGACAGAGTAACCATATCAGTGTTGTGGGATGTAATAGAGGCAAGAGTTTGCTTTCAGCAGGATGTCACCATTGAGCACGTGGACACCACAACGGACCACCAAGCTTGGAATTAGTTCACCACCATCAACCACCATGAGGATGTCGAAGAGTTGGTCATCCCACATATGTCTGAGTCTTAGTGATGTCTTGCATGGATTTCTCAAGCCTATGTCGTCCCACATGGGTACATGTGGATTGTAATGTAACATCATGTAAAGTGGAATTCCAAGTGTTGATAGTTGGACGTAAGAGTCATGTAGTAGGTGAAGAGTCACAAAGGGGAATGTCAAGGGTCACCCCACCCTTTGCTAAAAATAGAACCTCATAACTCATTGTAGAGGCTTTTGGTCAATCAAGCTTCCGATAGGAGTATATTAGAGAAAGCTTGGAGAGTATTGTAACGAGCCTTGGCTTCTCCACTGTGCAGAGCTAGTATATCTCTTTGGAGGAGCATGTGGCAGTGACTCTAATGTTCTACTATCAGAACTAGTGGTTGGTCATGGTTGTATTTTATGACTAGAAATTACACTTCTTAATATAACACAGCCAACATATTTCATGCATATGTTGTATTGTATTTCATCTATCGTGTTTACTCTAAATGATATATGTCTTTGTTTTCTTACACATGCATGTGTAGCTATTTTCTGTATATGTATGTACGAATCTTACTAGAATATGTTGTTGGTTTAACCATCACTTTGAATTGCTAGATCACTTGCCTTCCAATTTGTGATGCATCTTAACTTGTGTGTTCCCTTCTTAACTCAGTGCTTTCACAGGTTTCCAAGGGGTGCACTCACCTCACCCCCGTGTGTTAGAACCGCTCATGCACCTTCCTTGACTTACTGCATATGTCACACCCTTGCTAGCAACAGGGACGTCTTACTTGCCTCTACGCATCATCGTTGTCAAGGTGATATTGCATAGCTGACTATTGGGACTCCTACAGCACACGGTCTGAGGTCTAGTTGGGACTTCTTACTGGTGAGATCCCCTGACATGTTGGCAGGTCCAGTACCATCAACATTTTGGTGCTAGAAGGAGGGCTAGATGACAAGCTAAGTCCACACAATTTGTTTTGAATCTCTGCATATATATCATGACTAACTACATAGTTTCTCTTTCGAAGTGTATATCTTATGGAAAGGACTTCAAAATGTCAGAAGAGCTCTCGGATAACTTGTCACATAAAACATATGATGGTAGAGGCTATGTAGCCTTGGTTAAGCACGTGGTCAATGTTTTAGGCTCATGCGAAAGACATGGAATCTTTGAATATTACATGACCTGTGTATTGTTCATATACACGCTTCGAGGGCACCCAATACACTGGTGTGCCATGCTGCCCAAAAATTCTATTCATTCTCTTTCTCATATGGTTGCAGAAATAGACCGTGCTTTCAATCACTTCGACCGTAAAGCACTCAACAAAGAAATTGTGGAATTACGAAAAGCATCCAATGAATCCATTGAACAGTTTTACACACGCTTTTGTAATCTTGCATACCAATTCCCCAAAGGTGAAATTGATTGCGAATTTCTCGATGGAAGATTTGAGTATATTCTTTACATATCCGAAAATCTACAATTCTTGAAATCATTCGGATCCCGCTCAACACACTTCGGTGATGGAGCTGCGCAATCATAGGCAAGCACAGTTGTTATCACAAGTGATTTTCCGCCTTCACCTCATCAAATAGATCCACCACCGCAGAGTGATGTGGTAGATTATGCACACACATCTATTGAACTGTCACATCCTCCCACCCCACCTGCTCTTGATATCTGCGTAGATTTGGCTTGTAACCCTGTTGGTTGTCATGTGGATTTGTTCCCTTAACCTTTGTCCCTGCATTCTGTTGATCCTCCAAATTGTACTGTCTTGTGTTCTTCCATTCCAGAATCCCCACCTAATGTGAAAGAGGATCAAGTTGTTGAAGGAGTTGTTGTTATGCAGTCAACCTATGCCATCATTCATGATGAGTATGTGTGGAATATAAAGAAGAACCCACGGTGAAGGATGACTCCCTTCCATCCGGCGCCTCACCCACTCTATCCTGACATCCCTTGTGATTCTTCCACTATTGATTTCCCCTATGAACACCCATTTCCAGATGTTTCTACCTCTGATTGGTCACAAGACATTTTGGATGTCAGTCTGTCTTGACATTGTGGAGAGGAAACATCTTCCTCTGAAAATCCGTCCAATATGTCATCTGTCATTTCTAAAAAAACAGAGGGTGAACATCCTTTCTTCTCATCTAACCCTCTGCCTGATTCATCGAATCATGAGGATGTCAACAACATAGAAAATTTTAGGGGCAAATGTTCGCCCTTTGGCGAAATTAAGGGGTTTTAAATTTTTAGTGGGCGAATATTTTGTATCATAGTACATTTTTACAAATCACCTCAAATAGCCCACCTTATTTTAAGGGAGAGGGTAAAAAAGGTAAATTTAGCCATTGAAATTAGGAGTTACAACCTTCCATTCACCCATTTTCAAGAATAGGTTTTATTTAAGTGAATCCATTCGCCCATTTTCAAGAATAATTTTATTGAAGTGAATCCTATGGGCCAAATACCATATTTATAAAAGAGGTATGGTAAATTAATAAAAATATAAATAAATGAGAGGTATGTTAAATAAATAAAACATTCTTTATATTTACTCCATAAGTCACCTTATATACATGCAAGGGTGTAAACAAATAAAAATATAAGTAAAGTGGAGGTATGGTAAATAAAAAAAACGTCTTTTTATACTTACTCAAAAGGTATGGTAAATAAATAAAAATATAAATAAACTAGACGTATGGTAAATAAATAAAACCTCTTTTTATATTTAGTCCATAACCCTCATTCTATTTATGAAGGCTCAAGAAAGAGGTTTTTATTTAAGTGAATCCTATGGGCCAAATACCATATTTGTAAAAGAGGTATGGTAAATTAATAAAAATATGAATAAACGAGAGGTATGGCAAACAAATAAAACATTTTTTTATATTTACTCCATAAGTCACCTTATATTTACGAACACTCAAAAAATGCGTTATATTTAGGTGAAACCTATGGGCAAAATACTATGGGACAAATACCATGGACTAGATTGTTATTAATACCATGCAAAAAAACATTATTAACCCTAATATTAGTATTAATAAAAATAAAAATGGCACATGGTATTGACCCATGGTATTCACCAAAATGGCACATGGTATTGACCCATGGTATTCACCTAGAACGTAGCCTATTTAAATGGGGGAATTAAACCAGCAAAGATCCATCTTTACTCTGGATCTACTAACCCCCCAGAGGTATAAAATATTTGGTCCCTCGGATCAAGAGTAAAAATGGATGTTGTAATTTAATGTATGTTAAACATTTTAGCTTGGTTAAAATAAAAATCAACTATTAATTTTATTAATTTTTATAAATTACTAATAGTAATTTTTAAGCTCCAGGTTTATGATAACCCATGGTAATACCAAGATCTTACAAGATTTTATAATTGAGTAAAATATTCGCCATGCTTGGTGAGAGATTCGCCAAAAAATTATACATACATATTATATTATTCATAAAATCACCTTCCATTTTTCCTATATACCATGGAGATTCGCCCATTTATTATACATATAAATTTAGGGGGGGTTCTTAAAATTTTCCCTGGTCAACAAACATCCTAAATTTTCTAATCTTGGTTGTCATGATCTCTCTACTTCTTCATCTGATCGTGATGTTGATTCAATCATTGTTAATCTATCTAAGACACTGGTCTACAATGATCTATCTGTCGATGAAGTCAAAACCCTGCAAATTGTCGAGGCACTTCAGCCTGAGCTAATGGTTATGTCAAGTCCTCTTTGTCCTAAGGTTAGTTTCAATTCCAATTAGGAAATTGTTGAAACACGTAAGGCTCCTCATCACTCTCTTCTTTGTGTCCAATATCAATCCAACACTCAGATTTCACTTCCTCCACTTGAACTACATGATCCAATCACTCATGCATTGGAGGAATCTTACACAGCAAGCACACTTGTGCAACGTAAGTGGTCTACCTTCCTCACGTTTTCTTGCATGTCACAGTCAAGAGAATGCATACACTCAACATCTGCATGCATTGTAGCATAGCACCATGGCAAGTCCACAAAGTGCATGTCATGTGCTTTCACTCATTTTTGTTCTGTGGACACTTGTAAGCTCAAAGTGTGTCCATCTTCATCATTATATCTTTCAGGCTTGCTGGTTTGCACAACTACAATGTTCACAAATGATGCCTTCACAAAAAAGGGTCAACCAATGCATCGGTGGTTGCATTGGAAGTTTTCTTTGTGTGTTTTCTTACTTGCTTGTTTGCTTTCTTACTTGATTTTCATACGCATTTTCTTCTGCTTCTTTCTTTTCTTTTTAGTTTGTTTGCTTGTTTATGTCCATAGGCTAGTTTCACATTGACTGTGTGCGACTCTTGAAACAAGCTAGGTGAAGCACAAGAGGACTTGTACAACTATCAATACTTGGTTATCTGTCATCCTGCCTCTTATGTAATAACTTGTTGTCTTCAGTCCATGATAAATCAATGGAAAATATGTACTCTTTGAAGTGAAGCTTAGTGAAAACACAACGCTTGCGTGCAAACTAGTATCACCTACTCTAGTTTGTTGTTTTTGGGTTAATCCTTGTCAGCTCAGTCAAGTAGAGTAAGTTGAGGGGGAAAACCTTAACAAGAATGTCAGAGGTATATACAAACTGCTTCTCTGAAGGAACAACCTCTTCTTCTCTCAATAAGTCAAGATCCATCTTCCACCTCTGAAATGAATAAGTGTTATGCATAATGATGAAAAAATGAAAAAAATGAAAATATGAAAATGAAAAATGAAAATGAACGAGGCGAAAGAAGAGAAAGACTTCCTGCACAGAGAGGTGATGCAAGTAACTCTGCTAGGGCACTGACCAAGCTCACTGGCAGCGGACTAATGCTTATGTTCCTGTGTGACTCCATCAAGGTACTATCCAAGCTTGCTAGTAGCAGAGAAACACTAGATATGAAACTTAAACTCTGACGACCCATACGCTTGTGCACTAATATACCGCTCAACCCCAATCGAAACACCTGTGTCGGCTTGGCTTGGAATGTGTTTCGACTACCCAAGATCTTAGCGGATGCTGCATCTTACAATCAAGCAAGTTTGGAAACCAAGATGAACAGAGAACTGAACAATACTTTCAGAGGTGTTAGACTTTCTTTTCATGAACAAGGTCCATTGAGAGAGTTGGAGCTCTACCAGTGTGTCGCCAAGTGTTGTAGTGGATGCAAGCACCCTCCAAAATTTTTCCTTAGCTTCGTTTTGGAGCCTCCCTACCAACCATCCTTAGAAACATGTCTTGCATCGTCAAGCACATAGGCTTCAGTTGTTTCATACAATCTTGTCAGCCTATGTATGCAACTTTGTTCCACCTCTTTCATAGGCTGATTTCTGGACTTAGTGTTAGTTGTTGGTTGAGAAGCTCCCTCTTGGAATTGCATAATTCTAGAGGGGAACTAGCCTTCCCTCCAGAAATTGTACAAACCGAGTCGGGCTCCAGAATTTCACAATTATTCCTGACAGTCTTCCTCTCAAAAATTGCACAATTCATCCTAGGACAGCTACTCAGCCTAGAAATTGCGCAATTTTGGGAAGCAGTCACCTGTTTCTCCCAAAAATTGCTCAATCCCTCTGGGACATCCAACCTAGCAGCTAGCAGAAATCGTGCAAATCAATTAGGCAGCCTGCTAGGTTCACAAATTGCGCAATGCAGTCAGACATGCTTACTTGAGAAAATTACGTAGTCTGACCTAGGACAAGTACTCAGCCCAAAAATTACGAAATCCTAGGAAATAGTCACATGTTCCTCCCAAAAATTACGCAATCCATCTTGGACAACCATCACTGCTCAACCCAGAAACTACGAAAATCCCTCTCCCATGCTTGCAGACTGATGCAGGTGCCTTCAGGTTGAGTAGTTCCCTCCAGGACCAAGCGAAACTGATTTGCATGCATGGATTACTTTTCCCAAGGCAGCATGCAAAGGCATCCCTAGATTAGGGATCTATTTTTAGTAGATGAAGGTTACATGCATGGATCACTTTAGAAACCTCTCGCAAAGTTTTGCTTTTCCTAGATTTGTGTCATGAACATCAAAACCTCGATTTTATCAAAACTCATTTTCCGAAGGCTGCAGAGCTCATTCCTCACATCAATCTTGCAACTCTGACATTCCACATCACATCTAGGAGTCGTCAGCACATTCAGCTTAGCTATTTTAGGGTAAGCCCGCTTCGCATATCTTACATTGCGTTTCTATCACTTTTTGTGTTTCAGCTTGTGTGAGTGTTGTCTACTTGATTTTTGTGAACGCTTGCCATCGTTTTCATGCATGTTAGCTTTTACAAGTGTTGCTTCAGTTTTCATTTTCATCTCACTACTATCGCATGCATGACACTGTTTTTGCACCGATAGTCAATGTCACAACAACCTACTTAACTCACATGCATGTTGTCCCATTTTCTGAATCATGCACTTACTATTTGCATGCATAATCATTCACTCTTGTTTGCATTCATCTCATCATGCATTTAGACTTCTCATGTTTTTAGTTGCCCGTCGGCTGGTCTAGGTTGCCTTAGCCCAGACCGTGCCTTGCTCAAATAGCACTGTGCATTTCCGAAAGTGAAGGCTCTGCCTTCCCTCTAGAAATTGCACAAGTCTAGCCCAACACTGACCTCCAGGCTTGCATTGCACAAGTCTTGGAGGCACTGTCCTGCTAGCACCAGAAACTGCACAATGCATTTGCTGGTTGCATGTCACTGCTAACTTAAGTTGCACATTGCGTAGTTTTAGTCCTTAACAAGCCAAGCTGGACTGTTCATTGTGCAGTTCTTGTAATCAGTCAACCTCCTGATAACCCAGACTATGCCTTGTCCAGTTTTGGCAGTCAGTGTCCTGACCTCTCGACAAAAATTGCACAACCTTCACGATTAACCACACAGGTATATTGCAAGTCATTCCTCAAGTTTGTTTTGGTTTTTGACTGACATATTGCTTGCCATGAGTGTTGTTATGTCTCTAGGAATCATAGGTGTCCATCTGTCTCTCAGTAGCACAAGTATAATGGCCTTTAGGAGAGCAGAGTCAAGGACACCGTTGAGAGCACAACGGGGGTTGCAACCAAGCAAGTGTCTATGAGTTTTCCTACCTATGAAGAAATCAAGTTGTTCATAGACAAGGACATCAAGATAGTATGGTAGCAGCATCATAGCTAGAAGTAACAGTAGGAAGCACACCTGCACATGGCGAATGCAAGAGGAAGGTTGTTGAAAACATAGTGGTGGAGAAAAGATGTGAGTTCAAAGAAAATCCACTCATGACAAAAGTAGCTTTGAAGATTGAAGTTATGAGGTGACAACATGACACGAAGATCACATGAAGGCAGAGAGAGAAACAGAGAAGGAGTTGCATGTGCTGAAGTGGCAACTCAAGGAAGAATAAGAGCTGCATAGATGAGAGAATGAGTTGCATCAGGAATAGGTATAACAGGGGTTGTAACATGCATAGACAGATGAAACTACACTCATACAAGTTATAGATCCATCCTAGCAGCTGGCACAGAGTAGACAAGGTGAGTAGTGATGTTGATCGCATGCAAGGGAATTTAGCATCATGCATGTCATTATGCACACTCATGTGATCCCACCCATTTGGCACACTCACTGAGACGAAGACAAGAATCAAGTTTGCATGCAAGGGAATTTAGCATCATGCATGTCATTATGCGCACTCATGTGATCCCACCCATTTGGCACACTCACTGAGACGAAGACAAGAATCAAGTTCGACTGGGGCTGCATATGTATTACGAAAAGTTGATGTGCATGGCCACCAGCACATGCTTGGAGATCAGCACATACACTATGCATTAGCATGTTGTCGATCCGGTCACAACAACCATATGCATGCTATTAGACGAGTTGGACAGAGGATCCATATCAATGTATCGGGATGCAATGGAGGCAAGAGTTTTCTTTCAGCATGATGTCACCATTAAGAGTGCGGACACCACAATGGACCACCAAGCTTGGCATCAGTTCGCCATGGTCGACCACCATGAGGATATCGAAGAGTTGGTCATCCCACATATGTCCAAGTCTTAGTGATGTCTTGCATGGCTTTCTCAAGCTTAGGACGTCCCACATGGGTACATGTGCATTTTAATGTAACATCATGTAAAGTGGAATTCCAAGTGTCGATAGTTGGACGTAACAGTCATGTAGTAGGTGAAGAGTCATGAGGGTAGGTGAAGAGTCACAAAGGGGAATGTCAAGGGTTACCCCACCCTTTTCTATAAATAGAACCTCATAAATCATTATAGTGGCTTTTGGTCATCCAAGCTTCTGATAGGAGTATCTTAGAGAAAGCTTGGAGAGTATTGTAATGGGCCTTAGCTTCTCCACTGTGTAGAGCTAGTATATCTCTTTGGAGGAGCAGGCGACAGTGACTATACTGTTTCGCTGTCAGAACTAGTGGTTGGTCATGGTTGTATTGTATGAATAGAACTTACACTTCTTAATATAACACATCCATCACATTTCATGCATATGTCGTATTTTATTTTAGCTATCTTGTTTACTATAAATGATATATGTCTCTGTTTGCTTACGTATGCATGTGTATCTATTTTATGTAAATGTATGTGTTATCACCCCAAGAAAATCACCTAGGTTGTAAATCAGTGATGCTCAGGAACATTAAAAATTCAACAGTTTTGTTGGATAAAATGATGGATAAATGGAAGATGTGCAGCACCTTTAAGCTAGATAACCACTCCTACTATGATTTACCCCAGACATGGGTAAAGACCCCCAGACTACAAGGCTTTCAACCACCAACTACTCACAGCTTAAAGTTAAGGTGATGATGGAGAAGACTGATTGCACCAGCAGATGCACAGAGCTCTGCGATGGCCAGCTGCAATCAGTTAGAGGATCAGCACGACTATTATTCAATAGGCAGTGAGGATGACATCTCTCTGCTATTTGAACAATAGCAACCTGCAAACAAGTTTCAATAAACTACTAAATTTTAACATAGAGGTGGGATGACAGCCCCTCCGATGCCAAAAATACACAGCACATCAAATAAATGTAAGCAGGCGCAGTCTAGAACAAGAAGAAGAAGTGGAAAGTGAGCAGGTGATAGCAAAAGAAGCTTGTATTAATAGAAATCAAGACCAGAAGCTGCAGGTCTCATAGTATTTACAGTCTCCAGAAGTTAAAAGGCTACAATAAGCTCTCATTCATCAAACACTCATCAATCCATTACATCTCTGTTCTGGGTATATATACTGTTACAATACAAAATATCTCTGCTGAACAATGCGTGGAGGAGCCTATAAATGCCCACCAACCATATTTACATTCAAGAATGGGCCTCTGGTACAAATCTGGCAGTGCTTTGAATAGGTTTGTCCCTCTCTGGTGCTCTGCGATCCTTCTAGGGCAGGTGAGACGAAGTATGGGCAAATCCCATAACCACTGAATGCTTTGACTGGATCTGTGGCGTCCTATTTCCTCCTCGGCCATACTGCTGATTAAATGCTGCTATTGAATTATTGAACGGCTCTAATATGACTGCCTGGCTTGGCGACACTGAAACACTGCTACACTGTTCATTCCCGCCCACAATGCTTCATCTGGACTTGAAAGTCCCAACCACGGGTCAATCATGACTGATAAATGTTGATCTGTTTTAGGCACATCTTCTTTCCTGCTAGGCCATACTGTTGATTGAAGACAGCTGCCTACTGCGCTGTACTACTGCATGCTTGCATTAATCATTTCCGCGCCATTTATAAATACTGCCCACCTTACTATTTTTTAAATGTCAAAGGCCCTCACACATATATCTTTTCTATCGGGTCCGCCCCTTGTATTTTTATATTTCATTAAACACAGAGAATGCGCCCAAAATCATTAAAAGTGGCTTAAGCGCGGATTTGAAATTTATAAAAAGGACCTCAGTACACCCATCGGATCCGGCCCATCGCATCGGCAGATAACTGAAGGTAAAGACCTTGTCCACTTTGGCATCCCGACAGCGAAATGCCGATGCGATATCAGCGAACATTGCGGATCCGAAAACACTATAGAAGACAACGATGTATGGTCACCGGGTCCGGCCCATCGGCGGTCACTCATATATGCACAGGCCATGCTCCATTGAAATGCCGATAGCGATATGCCGATGCGATATCGGCGATCGCTCATCGGTGATACCACATCACTGCCGCTGCCGCCCCCGATGCGATAAGACCCGCCGATCTACCTCCTCCGATTTCGACCCGCCGATGCGATCTGGACCGATGATCAGTCGGATCAAACGGCTGTCGCTCATTTGAACTGCTAGGCCTGCGATTTTAAATTTTTGCTTGTCTCGGAGTGTTTCAGGCCTCCCGATAGATCATTTTGGCCCAACAATGAGGATTTTGACAGCATCAATGGTTCCTTCGGGATGATTATGAAGGTATTTGCAGCCTTCGAGAGTGTTTAAATTCATTTTTTATGCCTTTTGCATAGCAGTGCTAACACTGGCTCCTTCTGGGGATGAGATCCTCCCTGTGAGGTCTCAAGAACCTGCAGATCAATGCCTTTCCAGCAGCAAACAAATTAGCCAAAATTCCTAGTGTTCCATTGGGCATGGAGTCTATTACAGCTACACTAAAAACTGATAAAAGGAGAATATTTACATCTTTTAAGGCCAAAAGACCTTAAATCACATAGTTCTTCAGAAATCGCCCATTAACTGGGCCATCAAAGACTCTGTCTTCTCCCATACTTTTCAGTATGAAGGTATTGTTCCCTTGAATCTGTGAAATGATGAAAGGACCTGTCCAGAGAGCATCAAACTTCCCATGATTGCCTTTCTTTTCTTTAAAAGCATCCCATTTCATGACCAAATCCCCAACCTGAAAGTTGTTACTTTTTGTGTTCTTGTCAAAGGCTTCCTTGACCTTTTGTTGATGTGATGTAGCCTTTTCAATCAGCTGCTCTCTGATCTGATATAATTCTGTTAAATCAGTGATTCTATTGGCCATGTTATCTTCCTCATTATGCGCTGTTTGGAGCAACTTTGCCACAGGGAGGGTAAGTTGAATGGGAAAAACGGCATCAGTACCATATACCAGCTTGAAGGGAGAGCAACCTGTGGATCTTTTGATAGTCACTCTGTCTGCCCAAAGTGCATATTTGAGCTTGGCATCCCAATTCTTCTTATTTTCCTCTAACAGCTTCTTTATAATCCTGATCAGACTTTTATTAGAGGATTCTGCTAGACCATTCCCTTGGGGGTAATAGGGGGTGGAATGAACAAGTTTAATGCCCATTGAATCACACATTTCCACCAATTCTTTTGCCTTGAAGGCTGCTGCATTATCTGTTATAAGCTTATGTGGGCAACCAAATCTGCTGAAAATGTTTTCTGATAAAAATTTCATTACCACATTATGATCAGCCTTCCTTGTTGGGATTGCTTCAATCCATTTTGTAAAATAATCAGTGGCGACTAATATCCACCTGTGCTGGCCACTGGAATGTGGGTTGATTTCACCAATGAAATCCAAGCCCCACTGCTGAAAAGGTCCTTTTGCAATGATTGGCTTTAGGGGCAGGGATTTTAGCTGCTGCTTACCTTCAAATCTCTGGCACCTGTCACAAGATCTAACAAAAGCAAATACATCAGAAAATAGAGAGGGCCAATAGTACCCGGCTCTGAGAATCTTTTGGGTTGTTGTCCTCCAATAATGATGTCCTCCACACATGCTGTCATGGAACTGTTGCATAACTTCTATTGACTGTTGTTTATCCAGGCATCTTAAAAGCACTCCAGATGGATCCCTCCAATAAAGCAAGCTACCATTGATGCAATATTTCGTTGCCTTGAGCTTTAACATTCTTGCTTGACTTTGAGAAAATTCTGAAGGAACTTCTAGCTTTAGCAGGAAATTAATTATTGCAGCATACCAGCTACATGAGGCTAGGTTCTTGGCCACTGACTGTCCTTTCTGTGTTTCGGCTGTTTCATGTTCTTCTATTTGGCCAATTTCTGCTATATTGAACAAGAAATCAATGTCCAAAGACCTGCAATTTTCTTCAGCCAACAGCTTAGCAAGCCCCTGACCTCTTACCAGCTTGGTGGGTTTCAGCTCTATGTTGAATTCTATTATTTTTGCAATCCACTTCGCTCTTCTTCCATCGGCATCAGGCTGCGTTAAAACATCCTTTATTGTGGCAGAAGGGACATATGCAACTATTTTGGAATGCAATATGTATACTCTGAAAGCCTTTAAAGATTTGATAAGCGCATAAGCCTGCTTTTCAATAATATCATACCTTAGTTCAGCATCCCTCAGATTTTTGCTGAAAAAGGCAACTGGATGCTCTTGCCCTGCTTCATCTTGCTGCAACAGGACAGCTGCAATGGTATCCTTGGAGGCAAATGAAAATAGATGAAACTCCTTGCTATAATCAGGGCTTATTAAAGTGGGAGCTTCTACAATAGCCATCTTAATGGACTCAAAAGATCTTCTGGCCGCATCATTCCACTTCACCTCTGCTCCCTTTTTCAACATAGAGGTTATGTGCTTGACCAGCTCTGCAAAATTTGGGATGAACCTCCGTACAAAGTTAATTTTGCCAAGAAAAGACTGTATATCTTTCTTTGAACGTGGAAGAGTCAAGGCCTGAATTGCTTTTACCCTTTCTGGGTCAATCTGAACACCTGCAGCAGACACTATATGCCCCAATAGTTTGCCTTCTTCTAAAGCGAAATGGGACTTTTTGGGATTGAGTGAAATTCCAAACTTCCTGCACTTCAAAAACACCTTTTTTAAATGTTGTAAATGATCATGGTGGCTGCCAGAATAAACAGTTATGTCATCAAGATAAATCAACACGAATTTATCCTTTTCACCCACAAAAGCAATATCCATAGCGCGTTGAAAGGTGGCTCCAGCATTCATTAGCCCAAACGGCATTTTTGCATACATGAACGTGCCCCAAGGAGTGGTAAATGCTGTCTTTTCTTGATCGTCTGGATGCACAGTGATTTGATTGAAGCCTGAAAACCCATCTATGAAAGACATCACTTTGGCACCTGAGACCTGTTGCAACAAATGCTCCATTTTGGGCAAGGGATAATTATCTTTTTTAGAGCACTTATTTAGATTCCTGAAATCAACACACAGTCTGATTTCTCCATTCTTCTTCCTCACAACAACCAGATTGGCCACCCATTTAGAATATCTGAGAGGCACTATAATTTTGGCCGCCAACAACTTCTTAATTTCTTTCTCGACCAGAGGAAGGAGCATAGGGTTCATTGGCCTCAGCTTCTGTTTGAAAGGTTTTCAAGCGGAATTTTATGCTGTATTATACTCCTGTCATAGGTTTTCAGATCACTGTACTCCCAAGCGAACACATCAGCAAATTGCCTCATCAATTTGCAATATTCAGCATTCTGATCAGCAGATAGCTTAGTGGACAAATTTATGAATTTGGGCTGACCTGGACCTCCTATATCATGTTTGCAGACTTGAGACTAATCTTCTTTTTGGGCAGCTCTGTAAGGCACATCATTGTGGTCAAACAATTTCTCCAGAGGAATTAGACCCTTAGGAATATGGTTACTAGGAAGCTGGACTATGCTATTCTTGCCAATTTTATTTCTAAGCTGGGACTTGGGATCTTCTAACAAAGCATCATCGTTTTGGTCAATTTTCATTTCAGAGAACTCATCAATGACTTGAAGGAACCTACTTAACTCATTATCATCATCAAAAACCTTCCAATGGTGGACATTATCAGGCACAGAGGGTCTATACTTCATTTGTACCTCATAAACTAGTTTGGGAGGCGATGGAGGGATGAACAAACTAGCAGAGACAGCAAGGGAATCAGCAAGCTGATTTTGGGCTCTAGGAATATATGAAATGCAGAAAAAATCAAAGGACTCTTTGACTCTCCATACCTCATCTCTATAAGCTTTCAGCCTTGGGTGCTTTGCTTGGAACGTTCTGTTTACTTGTTGAATTATCAGATCAGCATCTCCAAAAACCTTCAGATTTTTTATTCCTCTATCTTTGGCTTCATAAAGGCCCAACAGCAGTGCTTCATATTCTGCTACATTGTTTGTCACCTGAAAAACCAGCTTTAGAGATAACTGAACTGTTTCTTGCTGTGGAGACACTAGCACCACCCCTGCTCCTGCAGTCTCCTTGGTACATGCTCCATCAAAAAACATTTCCCAAATCTGACCACCCATGTCATGCTCAGCCTGAGCTGCCGGTTTCCGGATATGCAATGCAGCCTTCTGAGATTCTTCTATTTGGAGGATGCAAGCCCCAAAATCAGTGTCCACTGCATATATGGGATGGTTTGTAGGATTCTTCTCATCACTAATAACATATGCCAGCTGTGCTTCTCTATATAACCTCCTGCTTTCTCCTCCAAACACTGGGACAGTTGCATAAGACAGATCATTCTGTAATGTCCCTCCTAGTCTCTTAATCCACCCTCTAGACAACAGCATACCAAACTTAGGAGGAACATCAGCCACCACTATATCCATCATCATACTTTTCATGGGCAGCTGGGTTAAGGTAATAGCCAGATCGTTAATTAATCCTAGGCATTTTACCTTCCTTGAATCAAATGAGAACAAATCATGATAAGGTTTAGTGATATCAAGGCCTAACCCTTCCATGACGGTTTTTGGCATTAGATTGTGGCTGGCCCCTGTGTCTAGCAGGCAATTGTGGAGGATTTTATCATGGATAGTTAATGAAACATAAAAAGATGGAGAAGTATCATCTACAGGTTCAATCATAGGGCTAAGCACAATAGCAGGTTTGTCGTCTTGCAAATTGACAGAGTCAATGGAGGGTTGGTTAGGCTCTAGCTCGAGGGCTTTAAATATAGTCTTCCTAAATAATTCACTCTTCACCAACTCAACAATAGGCACAGCTATTTTCAATTTCTGAATTTCTGACTCAAAACTAAAAGAAGAGGATACTTTATCAGCAGTTTTTACCTCTTGAACTGGAGCTCTGAGAGTGACAAGATCAGCTGCTGGTCTTCTTTGCCTGCTATTTTGTGGCACTGTTCGAGCAGCTGCTTCTTGTGCAGTATTTTCTTTGACATTCTTTGCATTGGATCTTAGATTATATCTTTGCTGCTGTTCATCAGATTGCAAAACAGCACCATTGTCCCACCTCTGGCTGTTTTGCCCTTGCAGCAATGACTCTTCATACTCGGCCAATGTTAAAAATGCAGCATTCCCTTTATCCTCCAAGCAGTGAATTTCATCCTCGTCTTCTTCGGATCGTTCACCCTCCATGACTGCATTCTGAAAGGGAGCTTTTACTTTATGATCTTCTCTTGCTTCTTCACCCCTTTGCATAATCTGCATCTGTTCATTTGCTTTTCTGAAGGGGTTTTGATTTCTTGGGACAAATGTGTTTTGCTGCCTTGTTTTGCCTGAGGTCTGATCAACCTTTAACTTAGAAATTTCAGCAGCCAATGACTCTATCATTTTGGTCATTTTGTCTAACTTAGGCTCGGAAGTTGATGCAGTGGAAGAAGAAGCCTCAGCTCTAGGCCTTCTTCGGTCACCTTGACTCTTTAACTTTTCTGCTGCCATAATATTTGATTCCACCTCCAAGGCTGCCTCTTGCATATCACCCAGCATAACACATCGTCTTTCTCTCAACAATAAGCAAAAGTCAGAATCAAAAGCATTGGCATATGTGAGTTTGGCAGCAGTAGGGGTAGGCTTTACCTCAGCTGGTATTTTACTATACATTCTATTAAATCTTTTATTGAAGTCAGGCAAAGACTCACCCTTTTCTCTTTTCAAGTTTCCAAACTCTGTATGATAATACAGCAAGTCCTTCTTATCTCCCCATTGCTTCAAAAATGCTTCATCTAATGCTTCTATATCTGTTATAGATCTCTGGGGTAGTTCTCTAAACCACTTCCTAGCCTCTCCATCAAGACTTTGAACAAAAACTCTCATCCATACATCGTTCTCACTTATGTCTAAATTATCAGCATAACTATAAAAAGCTTCAAGATGTTCTTCTGCTGTAACTCCTTCTGTTCCAGTAAATTTGGGCATATATTTTTGATATTCTCCTGTAGGCATGGCATTTAAAGGTGTAGGCAATATCAAAGGTCCATATCTAGCAGCAACAATCCTTTCAATCCTAGTAGGTGCTTGCTGTCCTGCCATGTTTGGAATATGCGGAAGAATACTAACAGATGGAGCAGTAGGAGATAATGTAATGGATAGGAATGATATTGGGATGTTTTGGACAGTATGGGAAACTTTCTTCGGACTCTGCTTCAAAGGGGAATTAAATGGAGAAGGAGCTTTATGAGTCTCTGTAGGTATTTCTTCCTTAACAGTACTAGGCTCTAAATCTTCAGACTGTGTATCTTCAACTAAAAACTCCTCATACAGAGACAAATTAGATTTCTTGGGCTTACCTGATCCTGATGCTCCTTTCTGCGATGTTTTCTTCGATTTAACTATCTTTTCAGGGTCAGGCACTGGAACAGCTGAAGACTTCTGCGGATTTCTTCTAGTATGCCTCACAAACTACGCCAGAACTTCAATGTGGAGTCGACAAAGGATGGCCTTCCTCCAGTGGAGTCGCCAGACAGATGATTACAACCAAAATTTGTGTTCAAACCTTGTCTGTCATCAAAGTTTGAAGCTGTGACGTCTCCCAGGGAAGTTGAGCTTCGATTCTCCTCTCCCCGGCAACGGCGCCAATTTATGTTATCACCCCAAGAAACTCACCTAGGTTGTAAATCAGTGATGCTCAGGAACATTAAAAATTCAACAGTTTTGTTGGATAAAATGATGGATAAATGGAATATGTGCAGCACCTTTAAGCCAGATAACCACTCCTACTATGATTTACCCCAGACATGGGTGAAGACCCCCAGACTACAAGGCTTTCAACCACCAACTACTCACAGCTTAAAGTTAAGGTGATGATGGAGAAGACTGATTGCACCAGCAGATGCACAGAGCTCTGCGATGGCCAGCTGCAATCAGTTAGAGGATCAGCACGACTATTATTCAATAGGCAGTGAGGATGACAGCTCTCTGCTATTTGAACAATAGCAACCTGCAAACAAGTTTCAATAAACTACTAAATTTTAACATAGAGGTGGGATGACAGCCCCTCCGATGCCAAAAATACACAGCACATCAAATAAATGTAAGCAGGCGCAGTCTAGAACAAGAAGAAGAAGTGGAAAGTGAGCAGGTGATAGCAAAAGAAGCTTGTATTAATAGAAATCAAGACCAGAAGCTGCAGGTCTCATAGTATTTACAGTCTCCAGAAGTTAAAAGGCTACAATAAGCTCTCATTCATCAAACACTCATCAATCCATTACATCTCTGTTCTGGGTATATATACTGTTACAATACAAAATATCTCTGCTGAACAATGTGTGGAGGAGCCTATAAATGCCCACCAACCATATTTACATTCAAGAATGGGCCTCTGGTACAAATCTGGCAGTGCTTTGAATAGGTTTGTCCCTCTCTGGTGCTCTACGATCCTTCTAGGGCAGGTGAGACGAAGTATGGGCAAATCCCATAACCACTGAATGCTTTGACTGGATCTGTGGCGTCCTATTTCCTCCTCGGCCATACTGCTGATTAAATGCTGCTGTTGAATTATTGAACGGCTCTAATATGACTGCCTGGCTTGGCGACACTGAAACACTGCTACACTGTTCATTCCCGCCCACAATGCTTCATCTGGACTTGAAAGTCCCAACCACGGGTCAATCATGACTGATAAATGTTGATCTGTTTTAGGCACATCTTCTTTCCTGCTAGGCCATACTGTTGATTGAAGACAGCTGCCTACTGCGCTGTACTACTGCATGCTTGCATTAATCATTTCCGCGCCATTTATAAATACTACCCACCTTACTATTTTTTAAATGTCAAAGGCCCTCACACATATATCTTTTCTATCGGGTCCGCCCCTTGTATTTTTATATTTCATTAAACACAGAGAATGCGCCCAAAATCATTAAAAGTGGCTTAAGCGCGGATTTGAAATTTATAAAAAGGACCTCAGTACACCCATCGGATCCGGCCCATCGCATCGGCAGATAACTGAAAGTAAAGACCTTGTCCACTTTGGCATCCCGACAGCGAAATGCCGATGCGATATCAGCGAACATTGCGGATCCGAAAACACTATAGAAGACAACGCTGTATGGTCGCCGGGTCCGGCCCCTCGGCGGTCACTCATATATGCACAGGCCATGCTCCATTGAAATGCCGATAGCGAAATGCCAATGCGATATCGGCGATCGCTCATCGGTGATACCACATCACTGCCGCTGCCGCCCCCGATGCGATAAGACCCGCCGATCTACCTCCTCCGATTTCGACCCGCCGATGCGATCTGGACTGATGATCGGTCGGATCAAACGGCTGTCGCTCATTTGAACTGCTAGGCCTGCGATTTTAAATTTTTGCTTGTCTCGAAGTGTTTCAGGCCTCCCGATAGATCATTTTGGCCCAACAATGAGGATTTTGACAGCATCAATGGTTCCTTCGGGATGATTATGAAGGTATTTGCAGCCTTCGAGAGTGTTTAAATTCATTTTTTATGCCTTTTGCATAGCAGTGCTAACAGTATGTATGAATCTTACTAAAATGTGTTGTTGTTTTAACCATCACTTTGGATTGCTAGCTCACTTGCCTTCTAGTTTGTGATGCATCTTAGCTCGTGTGTTCCCTTCTTAACTCCGTGCTTTCACAAGTTTCCAAGGGGCACACTAAACTCAACCCCCATGTGTTAGAACCACTCATGCACCTTCCTTCACTTATTGCATATGTCACACCCTTGCTACCAACAGGGACATATTACTTGCCTCTGCGCATCATTGCAGTCAAGGCAATATTGCACAACCCACTGTTGGGACTCCTACACCAAACAGTTTGAGGTTTAGTTGGGACTTCTTTCTGAGGATATCCCCTGACATGTTGGTGGGTCCAGCACCATCAACACAATTCTAACACCTACGAAGTATTGTTCAGTTCTTTTTTTGTCTTGGTTCCCACACTTTATTTATTGTAAGATGTAGCATTTTCCAAGCTCTTGGTTGATCGACACACATTCCAAGCCAAGCCAACATAGCGATTTTGATTCGGGATGAGGGGTATATTGGTGCACAAGCATCATTGTTGTCATATTTTTAGTTTCATCTTTAGCGTTGCTCCACTGCCAGCAGGCCTAGACAGTACCCCGAGGGAGTCATGCAGGAACACAAGCATTGCTCTACTGCAAACAAGCCTAGTTAGTACCTGGTGGAGTTACTTGCATCACCTCTCTATGCATGAAGCCTTTCTCTTCTTTCACCTTATTAAATTTTCATTTTTTTGAAAATTTTCATTCTCATAACTATGCATAGCACTTATTCATTTCAGAGGCAGAAGAGGGATCCTGACTTACTGAGAGAATAATAGGTTGTTCCTTCAAATAAGTAGTTTATATATACCTCTAACGTGATTGTTAAGGCTTTCCCCCTAACCTTACTCTACTTGATTGCTGACAAGGATTAACCCAAAAACAATCGACTAGAGTAGGTGACATTAGTTAGCGCGCAAGCATTGTGTTTTCACCAAGGTTCACTTCGAATAGTGTGTATTTTCCATCAATGTATCATGAACTGAAGATAACAAGTTCTTCATATAGAGGCCAGACAATAGATTAACCAAGTATTGATAATTGCACAAGTCCTCTCGTACTTTACCCAACTTGCTTCAAGAGTCACCCACGGTTTCATGTGAAACTAACCGACGAGCGCAGAACAGGCAACAAACACAAAACAAAGAGGAAGTAGAAGTAAATGAGAAAGGAAAGCATGTAAGAAAACAGGCATGCAAGGAAACAAACATTCAAGGTAAGAATCAAACACACATGCAAGCAAACAACCCAAAATAAAACACTACTCCTACTCCTAAGATAATCACATGAAGTGATACTTTCAATGCAGCCACCAGCACATTGGTCGACCAATGTTGATGAAGGCATGGTTCACGAACAACACAGCTATGTGAACCAACAAACAAGAAAGATATAACAATGAATACAAACACACTCCAATTTTAAATGTGTCCACAGAACATACATGAACACAAGTGCATGACATGAAATCCATGGAATTATCATGGTGTTGTGTGACACTACATGCAGCTGTTAAGCATACGCATACTCTTGACTATGACATGCAATAAAACGAAAGAAATAAAGACAACTTACATCATGCATGTGCACTTACAATGTAATATTCCTCCAATGCATCAGCGATGAGATCATCTAGTTCGAGTGGAGGAAGGATGATCTGTGTGTGAGGTTGATCTTCAATGCATATAGATGAGTGATGAGGAGCCTTGGGTGTTTCAATAATTTCCTGATCAGAAGCGAAAGCAACCTCGGGATAGCAAGGGCATGACATAACCATCAACTCGGGCTGAAATGCTTCGACAGTCTATGGGGTTTTTACTTTGTCGACATATAGATCATCATAAACAGGTGGCTTCAAAAAATCAACTGCGATGTGATCGAATACGGAAGTAAATAGATCACGACAGCTATGATAAAAAAAATCAATGATTTCACTGACATCCTCATGATCTGATGAATCAAACAGAGGGGTAGATGAGAAGCGAAAAAATTCACCTTATGTGTTTTCGGAAAAAGTAGATGAAAAGTCAAGTGGATGCACATTTGGTGTGTTCTTCGGATGATCAACAATGGGTGCATCCATGGACAGAGACACACATGCGGAATCATGGATGACAGAATCACCAAAGATGTCAGGAAAGAACAGAGGATGTTAGGATGGAAAGGAGTCATCCTTCACCAAGGATTGATGCTTAAGCTCCCAGTCACACTTTTCATGAATGATAGCGCATGTTGGTTGTGCAACACCAACTTTGTAGATGGATTGATCCTCATTCACAACAAGTGTAGAGTTCAGAATGGAAGAACACAAGACAATGTCATTGGAGGATCATCCAAGTAATAATATGGAGTCTGAGGTACAAAATACATGTGAGAACCCAATGGATTCACAACCAAGCTTGCGTGAAAATTAGAAGGAGAGATGTTGGGAGGATGTGATAGTTGAAAAGATGTGTGTGCATTCTCTTCCACATCACTTCATGATGGTGGAGTTGTTTGATGACGGGATGACGGATAGTCACTCATGACAGTGACCGTGTCCATCTGTGATTGTGCAGCGCCATCACGGAAGTATGCTGAGCGGGGATTGGGATCGCACTTCTTCTTGGGATTGAATAATTTGTTAAGACAATATTGAAATCTATCCCAAAGATATGGGAATTTCATCTGGATTTTTGGAGCTTCAAACTGCAAATCACGGAAGCACTTCCAAAAATCCATAGGTGATTCATGCGGGGCCTGTGGAGTACGTAAATCTCCTCTGCTGACAGAGGTGATCCCTCTAGCCCAAGAATGGGTCTAGATGCAAACAAGACAATCTAATGGAAATTTCCTTAGATTAGAATCAACTAAGAAGGCCTACCTCTTATGGAGTTAATCCACTTGATGTTGATCTTGTTTCCTCGCTCCAGCCTCCTTTTGTTCCTTTTGTTGAAATACCTAAAACAAGCATGCAAGAAACAACAGAAAACGTGATAGCATAAAATCGAATTCAATATACTTAAAAGGTCAAGGCATTTTAAGCTATCAAATGTAATATTACACACGATATAGGAAATAAACCATTAGTTGTATTAATATAAACTTCAAAGAGAAATACAACCAGAGCCTTGATGTCGCAGGTTCCCTTTGGCATGTCCAGGTTCCAGCACTACTATAAGCATCTCATGTTTCACCCTCAAAACAATGGAAGTTGAAGACCTCTTTCCTTTTGCTCCAAACCAAACACTATAAGCTTATTCTCCCTTCACACACAAACTAGAAGGCTAAGGTTCTCAATATGGCTCTCAAGATTTGCAGATTATTTTCACCCTTTCATTAGGTAGCTGAGGGTGTGAAATGAGGAGTTTATATAGCTTTAATAGAGGGGGAATGGAACCTCTTATGGTGGGAGAGGGCTTATCCCTTTTTGTTGGTTCCATTTTAGTAGGGGAAAGGAGCCCAAATAGTCTCCCTCAGCTCTATCTTGCCCAACCATTTATCAGATTTCCATTCACGAAGTTTATAGACATGGAAGCTTCGACTCCATTTTTAAAAACTTGCCAAAATAAGGTTGGAATGGGGGATGAATGTCTCACTTGCACCATTGGGCACTAGTGCTAGTTTTAAACTCTACAAATTGGCATAGGGAAGGAACTGAACACTAGCGCCAATCTTGAATACTGAGTTTGAAGGAAGATTCTTGGGAAATGATGTAAGAGGGAAATGTTTTATAGATGAAGAGGGATGTAGGGACATGTTCTTTGTGGCAGGAAACATATGAGGGTCACTGTAAAGGTCCTGTAGGATTGAGGAACAGGGAGTATAAGGATAGTGACAAAATTTTGTGTAACAGATGCCCCCTAAAGCATGAAGGTCGAACAAGAGTGAGGGGTGAAATTCTTTACGAGTAGATGCATGGAACCGGACACCGCCATCAGAAAACCTGCAAGCAAGCATAGATACATATACATCACTGAGATATCTGATACATGAATCATGGTATGGACACATCCATCCATAGAAGATCATGTAAATGGATCCAAGGTATGGGCACAGCCATCCAATAAGAAGGATCATATCAAACCCAAGGTATGGTCGTAGCCATCCAATAATGAGAAGGATCGCATATAACAGACTCATGGTATGGTTGCATCCACCCATCTAAAAGAGACATGTATGTAAGCATGATCATGTCACATCACCCTGCAACCTAGACTTGTGTAATCTGAGCCCAGGGTCTTGCGCTCCAACATGACCCGATCAAAGTAAAATTTCTAGCATGTGAATAGATGTGTTGAAGTCAAACATGCTAGAAAATCGTTTGATTACCAGTCAATGATGTGAACTGTTAACAAGCATCAGAGAAACCACCAATAATGACAATGGCTCTCAAGGTACCAATTGCACAATTCACGGAGTGTGAATAAGGAACTGAATTCGAACACCCGTGAAATCACTCAATCGAAAGCCAATGATGAGAACTTGTCGTAGAGTGCGAATAACTTGCCATTATGGCATGCAAGCTCTAAGGTACTGGAAGGAAGTCTCTCGGAGAACTTCCCAGATAATGAGCTGAAGTCAACAAGAAGTGACCTTATCAAAGGAGGGCCATGATGTATCCCTATTGGGCATGGAATCCCCCCACAGCATGTTTTGGGGCTCAAAGCCCAAATTTTGAGTAATATTATTGTAAAGCTCCACGAATTTTGGGCGCGAATTGTATGTTAGAGTCATAGGGTTGTCCGCCCTAAGTTTTGAATGTAGTGTCAGCCTACCCATGGTCCGTAGACCATGGGATTGTATAAATAGAGAAAGGCTCTAAGTTTTAAAGGAAGGAAGGAATCAATGCAATCTAATGAATAGAATAAGATAGAAAGCATAGAGCAAGATTCTAAGTATCTTGGGTCGTAGTAGTAGGAAGAGGCTCTGCAGCTGAGTGCACAAAGGCCTAGTAGAATCCATAGCTGAGTGCACAGACCCCTGCATCTGAGTGCGCAGGGTGGAGTCGAGTTTGTAACCAAGGAAGAAGAATAATAAAGAGAAGTTTTATTTGAATTCCGTGTATCTGTTCTTGTTTTATCACCTGTTTGATATCATTTGCAATTATACTATTTATTTACTACATGCATTTGTATGAATGGTGAATATTGTTAAGTATAACTAAAAGCATATAGATAAGCTAAGTTAATCAATTAATATCGGGTTACTAGTAAGGATTTGGGTAATAACAATGTTTGGCCCCCAAGTAGGACTGCATGAAGGCAGCATCCTAGGCTGCAAGGTATGGGTAAGCACGCATAGCGGTGTGCATGCAGGGTCGAACCGCGGACCACTTGAAACCATTAGACATCCCCAAGGCGTGGAAACCTGGTTCTAGCACCCTCCCATACTACTTCGGGTGAGACCTCAGCCCGCGCTCCATGGACTGTTGCTAAAAGGGCTAGTAGTACTAGGATCTATTTGGCTAAATCACCTTCGAACCTAGCTCAGGCCCCAACAAGCCAACAAATGGTTTTGTTGTCGGGAGTGGGATCTACATAAGGGATGTCTAATGTCGTGTCATGGGAATCTAACGAAGAAAGAAATTGAAGGGTGGTTGGACAGAAAGATTCACTAGTTTACGATGTAGGAAAACAAGAATCTGCCAGTATCAAAGGAACAGTGGTTGGAGCGCTACTTATATATAGAAATCCACGAAATTTTCTTTGCATCCTTTCCCTCTGAGTTGTATGAGTGGAACGCGAAGCTAGCATACAGTCAGGGAAGGTGTAGGCTCGACAAACCAATTTTGCGGACTCCAGAATCAGTGCGCAGACTAGAAGCATTGGAAGATAATATCGCGCACACCGTGTACCTTTGGCTCGATTGAATTATAGGAGGATTTATTACCTAGTTCGCGATAGATACGACAGTCAGCTACAGTGAGGCAGAACGATGCTTCCTCAAAGGACTGTGAGGTAAGAACATTAAATCTTTGAACACTTGGATTAAGATGCTATTGTGTGAAAAGCAGGTTATGCGAATAAATTGATGTTTGAGGCTATGGGAAGTGGGAGGATCTATAGAAATGAAGGTAGTGCGGAGATAGAAAATAGCCCCTTGATTTCACCTCGGCGGGAAAGTGAGGAAGAAATCATGAAAGTTTCTCCGAGGACCGCGATAATTTTGATAAGGCAGCGAATTCCGCGCCTACCACCCCCACCCACACCACCACCAGTTTCACCATCGTCACCTCCATCTCCGCCCACACCACCTCCATCACCGCCATAGTTCAGTATGGCGAGCGCGATAAAATTGTCGGTATTCAGAGGAGTAGGGAATGACGATCCAGACCAATTTTGGTTCGTGGTAAGGGTCGTATGGGAAGCACAAGGAGTTGTGGATGACAATATAAAGAATGCAACGTTGGTAAGCGTGTTGCAGGATCGTGCACCAACATGGTACATTAAGCATTCGAATGACCATCCAAACGTGGGGATCACAGATATCCAGGCCATGCTAAATAGGGAATTTAGCAGGCCAAAGTCAGAGACACAATCGATTATCGGGTTTAAGAAAATCACGATGCTTCCAAACGAAACCCCATGGGATCTAGATCAGAGACTGAAGAGTGTGATTCGTGAAGCCAACATGACCTTGACAGATGGATAGCACCACGCATGGTTTGTAGTGTCCCTAACACCGCATTTAAGGATGGCACTATCATAGCAGAAGTTATCCACCCAGGTTGAAGCTTTGGAGATTGCAATGAGACTTCACGAGACCCCAATACAAGATCCTGGCCTGGGAGTCCGACAAATCCATGCGCAACTGCAAAATTTGTGTTTGGAAATGCAAAGATTGAAACAGGACAGGACAACTTGGTGAGAGGCGTGCGAGGAGGTATGGTGCATAAAATGCAAAGGTCAAGGGCATGATAAGAACCATTGTCCAGTCTTCACGAACTACTTGGCAAGAGGAGGGCCAATGCCATTAAGACCAGAGGAACAAGTAGGACTAAGTGCGGCACCTACATTATGGTGCGTGATTTATCAGATAGGAGGAAAAAATGCTACGGATAATTGTCATGTATTACAGAAGTCTACACAGACATCCCAGGCCATGATGAGCGCACCTTCAGAAATTATGAACTAATGATGGATCGAACTCCTGCCTATAGAGTGTAGACTGAAATGCAAACCCTCGATACAAATGTAGGGATGGCGCATGCTGGATTTCAGGGACGCGGACGAGGTCGAGGTGGAATGGGACCAAGAAGGGGTTGTGGAAAGCTGATTTGTTACAATTGCGGAGGGTTAGGGAATTATGCCCACGATTGTACAAATCCGTCGAAAGCATCATGTTTATATTGTACTCAATTTGATCATGAGATGGAGGACTGTCCTACACTAATAGCGAGGCTGCGCGATAAAGGGATACTCCAGCCTCCCCTGACTCAGAATTTGCAAATGATGAGGTCTGAGCCGCGTGAAGAGGACTCGAATGTAAACATAGTGCTCAAAAGTGGTATCATGATAGGAGATGACAAAGGTAAGAAGCTTGAAGAAAGTACGTGGGTTTGCAAGGCTCCTATAAAGGAACCTGAATTTAATTTGGAGCGCGTGAAGGAGAAATTCATGGAAGCTAAGAAGAGCTTCACAGAGGCCTCCACTTTAGGTAGTAAGGATCAACTAGAGCCGGATATGGATCCTTCAATGATCACTACCTTTCTGGAGACATGTATGAAACTGTTGTGTGACAGCAAGGCTGTGAAAGGACTGCAAGAACTTATCACTAGGTGTGCTGGGTCAAGAGAACCTCGCGTAGTCTAGAAGCTCGGGAAACATACATCGTGAACAGGAAGGGAAATGTGATTGACTGTGCAAATTGGGGAGTATGAAATGGATCAAGTAATTCTGGATCTAGGATCGGACGCGAATGTGCTGCCAAAGTAGACATGGGAGCACATGGGTAGGCCCACGTTGCAATGGTCCCCTATTCAATTACAGATGGCAAACTAGCAGAAGATCCTACCGATCGAAAGATTGTAGGGGATAACAGTAAACATAGAAGGTGCGAGCACGCTTACAGATTTCGAGGTGATAGAGATTGTCGATGACAGCAATCCCTATCTTGCGCTACTAGGAATAGATTGGGCCACTGATATGAACGGAGTGATAAATCTAAAGAAGTGAAAAATGATTTTTGACAAAAAGTCACTACGCATAGTGGTGCCTTTCGACCCTACAGAAGGAGCGCGCTACACCGAGCCAGTGCACTACGATGAGAGCGACGATGAATTAGATTGTATCTACAAGATAACCGCTCAGGAATAGGACTGGGTAAATCCTACAACAGATAGCAGAATTTCGTGGGAGCGTGAAAGCTCCTGCACATCCAATTAGAATGAGGAAACAAAACGATGACAGAACTGGTTACGCGAGGTAACCATGCTCAATTGCAACATGATGGTACGATCACTGTGTTGCGTGACAATAGAGATAAGGGATCTGCCTATGTATGATAGGTTGACAGCGGTGGATGAATTTCTAAACAAATTTGAAAGTGCAATGCCAGAACAGCAGTGGTTCGATGCTATGAAATGGGCACTGCGCGCTACACCCACAAGGTGGTGGGGTATGCACAAGTAGAGTGTCGAGGACTGGCGCGAAGGCAAAAAGATGATGCACTTATGATTTGGGAAGCCTCAAATGCAGGTGGAAGCTGCGCATGATGGACAAAATAGCCTGCACGCTCACCTTTCCAGATGGGTACAGGCATATGGTACACAGCTCGCATGAACGCACACTGCTATCACGATAGGAAAAAAGAACAATAAGAAGAAGCAGGCAAGGCAAGTGTGTGAATGATAAAGTATGATAAGACCTAACGCACTAAAAATCATACATGGGGAAGCCTAGGACAAGGTGTGTGAAGTGATGAACAAGGTGCACCATGTCAGATGCACCGACTGGGATCTGCGCGTACCAGTGGTTGTATGGGCTTATAGGACCATGTGCAAAACTCTGACCATGCAAGCGCTTCTGAAGCTGAAGTATGAAGAAACGGCTGCAGTCCCTATGGAGAATGCGAAGATGAGTCTACGCACAATAGTACCCATAGATACGACAGTCCGCGTAGACTAGAAGGAAGAAATCACATAGTTGTGTGAAACATAACATATAAGACTTGAGCAAGAAATCTGACAGGGAAACTTTAGACTTCACGAACTTAAAAAAGATTGGGTACGGCTAAGGGAGAAAAATGCTTTAATGGACGCAAAGGTCAAGAAGCTGGAAAACAGAATAAAGGAAGCAATTCTCGTCGAAAAACCAAGGATGGCAAGGCAAGGTGTGTACATTCATACTAACAAATTGGGAAACTATCACCATGAACTGGTTAGTCTGTTGCCATGGCTGAGACCTCATCTCGCCAAACATAGTGACCAGAGTAGCACAATGCAAATAGTAGAGTGTGCAATGCTGATCACCACAATGGAAGATGGGGGTTCTCCACGAACCATGATGGAGGATGAGATGAATCCCCACACGGGTGGTGCACCCACTTGACTAGCCGTAGGAAGGAAATTCTTAGCGCTCCAGGCAGTTGAAAGGGAGAGCAGGACTATAAATTATTCTGCTTGGAGCTATGTGCTCTGACAGGTATGCGCAAGAGCAGAACATCACAGGGTTCGTGACCGCGCATGGATGGATGCGCTACTGCACATGTTGGCTAGGAAGTGACCGTTGGTGTCACTATTCATGACAAGATGTCTGATTTGAGGCCAAATGGAGTGGGCGGCGGGCATTTAAGACATGAGTTATGGGCAAGATTTGGGAAAATATGCTGCCAAGAAAGCATTAATGACCCGAAATTGGGGGGAATGGTCGAATTTGAATTCAAAAGGTGCTATAAAACTCATAGGGCTAGCCAGCGAACAACACTTGGTCATTTGAGAATTGAGCATTTGAGCAGAGCATAGAGTGTTGAGAGTCGAATGATAATTGAGCCCCTAAGTTCACGAGAGACAGAATACAGTGTAGAGATGATGATGGCCACTAAGGATGGGTTGGGAATTGAAGAGGGAACTGTCGGCGAGGCCGCGCAGACCCCCATGGTGCAGGATGTTCCCGAGGGCACTGGGGTGGTCACAGAAATCCCCAAATCACCGCGGATGCTATGGCCAAAGAAGGATAAACAGGCAATGGGTCTAGTACGCATGTCCCCAAGGAATCCATGACATAGCAAATTATCAATGGAAGAAAAGGGGAAGGCAATCACAATTGAAACAAATGAGGAAGAAGAAGACTTACAGGCCCTGATCATCACCACAGAAGAAGAGGAAGACATGGAGGAGGATATCCAAACGTTGCACTCTGTAGCAAAACTGCCCACATATGTCCCTCCACGGAAAGGGAAGAACAAAGTACTGAAGGATCTGGATGCAATGAAGAGTTTACTCCAGACCCCGCTCCTCCCCGATGGCATTGTATTTGAGGGCACACACCTAGGCCACGTGCCCACCATGAAATTTGAAGATTGAGACCTCGCTGACAGCGAAACATTCCCTCACCTACAAATGGTGAATCTGATGAAGCAGAATACCAAGGGGGAGGTGATAGGGATAGAGCCGCGAAAATAGCTTCGCGTTGTGGAAAAGGCTGGGTTGCTGCACTTGCTATGGATTCCACATTTCCACCACGTGCCCATCACCATTTTCATCATCAGGCAGCTGCTCTACCTAGTTCATGATGGGTATCTATGGCTGGAGGAGCCTATTCCCATCATGGCAGACCTCATCCACTATATTTCTCAGCTTCCCTGTAAGGGAAAGGACCCTGCGACTATAGTCGAAAAAAGTAGCGATTTGGCTCTTGCAAAAGCCATGAAAGTGAAATATAAGCTATAGAAAAAGAAGAGGGGCTACACCATCTCCAGCATCAAGGACAAGGGGGTGTGCATAGCAACTCAACTCCTGGCTAGTAAAGTGATGAGAAAATGTCGTGCCAATGAGGTACCAGCGTCGGTGGTCGCATTGGCCGAGCAGTGTGTGGAGGGGGTCCAGTTCAACTAGGCCAAATTCCTCTGCAGGGAATTTTTGTTAAACTGTCGTGAAGCCTAGGAGCAGGGTAAGACCTTCCACTATGTGTGGTTGCTCTTATCCATCTTGCTAGTAGTGGGAGAACTGCCGAAGGATAGTCAGTTTCCCAACATTGACCGAGACTTACTAGAGGTCGTGAAGTATTCTTTGTTTTGGGCCACCAAGGATGCTAAATGGATTTGTGATGCAAAAATTTTCTGGGTGATCATGGAGGCGAGCATCTGAATGTGGATCAACAAGAGGCTGTACCTGTCACCTACAGTGCACAATAGTCTACAGAGTTTTGCATACTTCAAGGTGGATATGCACAACATTTATATCAGGGCACGAAAGGACCTAGTGAAGTAGTGGAAAAAGCTACCATTTGTAGCCACTGATGGAGCAATCTCCATTGTATTGGAGACATGGCCTCTCAAGTGGCGTGCCCCAGATTTGGCAGAACTGGAGAAAGCGGTAGCACAGAAAAAGAAGGATGATGCTAAGCTACGCATCACCTAACTGGTCATGAGAAGGCGAAACGAAAAAACGACAACTGAGGTAAGGGCAGTACGCGAAGCAGCACAAGAAGCTGCAGAGCAGAAGAAGGCCGCAAAAGCAACAACAGTAGCGTCGACAACAGAGGCAACAACAGTAGAGGAAGAGGAGGGCCAAGCAACATCCTCAGGGTAGGAAGCAGAGGACACAAAAATAGCATAAGGGAGCACAGACCCAGCGACCGCGTCCACACAGCTAAAATGGTTGTGCATCGTAGAGAGATTGAGTCCAAGGAAGAAGGTTAAGGCTTCGAAGCTAGCCATTGACACGATCACCATAACCGAAGGTGATATCCATGACATCGGTGAGATGGTTTGCGATGTCACCAGTGAAGTGCTTCAAGAGTTTATGACAGAGCACTAGACTATGTTGGGGGCCCTCAGGGCACAGCTGCAGGAGTTAGAAGTGCGAGCCCCTC
This sequence comes from Pinus tabuliformis, assembly GCA_031772625.1. Classification (NCBI taxonomy): domain Eukaryota; kingdom Viridiplantae; phylum Streptophyta; class Pinopsida; order Pinales; family Pinaceae; genus Pinus; species Pinus tabuliformis. Next base: position 315,525,039 of record CM062812.1, read on the forward strand.
AGGAAGGTACCTTGTCTACCCATGTCGCAGTGGGTACTTTAGCAGCTGAAAAAAAATTTGCGCAAGGATGGAAAACACAATAGTGTTGCCAGAGGGAGCTCTAGTGTCACCAAATGTGATGGATCAGATGTCGCTTAACATGATGAAAGACATTGGCCTTAACATAGTTGCCCTTTCCTGGGAAACGCTATATCAGTTACAGGATGGGATAACGGTAGAGTTGTGGGCTAGGGAGAGCCGCATGATCCAGGTTCTCAGTGAGCAGAAAATTAACATAGAATAGCTTAGTTTGCAGTGCGACGAGTTGGTGTCACAGAATCAACAATTGGTGAATACGGTAGACGATGCTTGCCGATGCGTCCCAGAGCTAGCCATCACAGCAGATCTACCAGTAGAAGTGCAGATCCACAGTTTGGCAAGTGGAGTCCACGACGCGAGAGAAGAGACGACAAGGGTGTAGCTAGAGCTGAATCTCCAAATCGCTAAGCTGCGGTTGAAGGCACAGCCTTCCACTCCCCCAGAAATCAAAGAACAGTGTGCCAATGCTATTGCTGCAGGGTTGGAAGAGATTGGAAGTGCAGTGCACGACTGTACCAACATTTGGAACAGGCGCTTAAGGTCCTCACGATGTTGCAGGAGGACCCCAACATCTAGTGGCTAGAGATAGAGGCACGTGAACTCCAGCAAGAGTATGACAGTATGAGAGGGACTGTGCAAACAATATTCCTTACTCAGTGGCTTGCGAGGATGTAGCAAGCCAAGGCGTTAAAGGAGCATGTGGACGCAGTGTGCCATAAGGAAGCAGTCCTCAAAAAGCGTGTCTAGCCATGGATTGATGACGCCTTCACAATCACGATGGATATTGAAGGAAATCTCGTGTAAATTCAGGGGATACATGCATAGATACAAGGCATCACGCCGGAAACAAAGGTCTCAGAAGAGATAATGCAACAGGTTCAGAAAGGAATAATTTAGTGCACTGCAGACATCAAGACCGTTTGGGACCAGTTGGAGGGTTTCCACGCCAAGATCGTCGCACTAACAAAGTGACTCGAGGGCAAGTCATGATGTTTGTGTTGGGGGCCTGTTGGGCATGGAATCCCCCCACATCATGTTTTGGGGCTCAAAGCCTAAGTTTTTAGTAATATTATTGTAAAGCTCCGTGAATTGCAGCCATGAATTGTATGTTAAAGTCATAGGGTTGTCCATCCTAAGTTTTGAATGTAGTGTCAACCTACCCATGGTCCGCAGAACATGGGATTGTATAAATAGAGCGAGGCTCTAAGTTGTAAAGGAAGGAAGGAATCAATGGAATCTGATGAATAGAATAAGATAGCAAGCATAGAGCAAGATTCTAAGTATCTTGGGTCATAGTAGTAGGAAGAGGCTCTGCAGCTGAGTGCGCAGAGGCCTAGTAGAGTCTACAACTGAGTGCGCAGGGCAGAGTTGAGTCTGTAACCAAGGAAGAAGAATAATAAAGAGAAGTTTTATCTGAATTCCATGTATCTTTTCTTGTGTTATTACCTGTTTGATATCATTTGCAATTATACTATTTATTTACTGCACGCATTTGTATGAATGGTGAATATTGTTAAGTATAACTGAAAGCATACAGATAAGCTAAGTTAATCAACTAATATCGGGTTACTAGTAAGGATTTGGGTAATAACACTGTTCGGCCCCCGAGTAGGGCTGTGCGAAGGGAGCATCCAAGGCTGTGAGGTACGGGTAAGCGCGCATAGAAACATGCGTGCAGGGTCGAACCGCGGACCACTTGAAACCATCAGACATCCCGAGGGTGTGGAAACCTGGTTCTAGCATCCTCCCATACTACTTCGGGTGAGACCTCAGCTCGCGCTACGCGAACTGTTGTCGAAAGGGCCAGTAGTACCAGGACTTGTTTGGCTAAATCACCTCTGAACCTAGGTCAGGCCCCAACAAGCCAACAATCCCACATCATCGACACGAGACAAGGGATGAAATGATTATGAATGATACAGAGAATCAAGAATGAATGTAAAATGGAGAAGGATTAACTCTTGAACATATCGGTGACACGACTCCAGAGCTTGGAACCTTTTGGATCCATAGGATCAGAGGTCATGAGGACATGGCAGAGATCATATGGAAAGACAAAAAATGGCAGCCCAAACCTAGGAAGTTCGATGATGAAGTGGGGATATCTCAACCCGACACAAAGCAAAAGAGTGTCATGTTCAAGAACGACTAGCTGCCGACACAACTGGTAAAAATTTCCCATTTTCCCCCACCATTTCTGGCAGGTACCCCAATTATGTTTTATCATAAGCTTGAAGAGGATAGCATATGCTTGCATTATAAGTCCATCCTTCAGATGAATCTGACCTAGTAAGCTTAATGAGCCCTAGGAAGGAGAAGCTCATGTACGTCATGGTGACAAATCCAATGTCATTTAAAGTTTAACGAGTTCAACAAAGGGAAAACTCGGTATCTTTTTAATGTTTAGAGAGTTTGAAAAAGACATGGAAAAGAAAACTCCAAAAGGTCCCTTTTCATACAGTTTTCTATTGAGCCCAAAAAGGTAGAAAACAATACTTGAGAGAACCTCCTGACCATGTCGGCAAAGGAGTATCGTTTTCGTAAATAGTTTATCCCAGCCCGAAAAAGGGTAAACGTATATTAGGTAAACGATGTTTCACAAGAGCTTGGAAATATTTTTGTGTTTCAAGAGTCAGAAAAGAGCTTAAAGCAGACCCCCCATTTTTATTCTCTTTAATGAGTCAAAAAGGGAAAAATACTCGGCGATCTTTTCATTTGAGTTTTTATGAGTCGAGAAAAGAGCTTAAACACGACTCTAGTTTTGCATCATCATCGTCAATCCATCACCTATTGCTACACAAGAAGCAAACATATTATCTGTTTCTAAGGTAAAATAGGCGAAAAAATGCTTTTAAAACCCTAAAACATCATGAAAAGTTTATAAAAAGGGAAAAAGTAAAACATTTTTTACCATTTACCTCTTTTACCTCATTTGGAGCAATTTTTACCCACTTGTGCCCTAAATCTTCAGGAGCGGATTGTAGTAGATCCAGGAGGCCGATCGACAAACCGTCTATTACAAGTAAGAGATGAGGCCCTAAGCTCTGTTTTCATACCTATTTTTCTTGCTTTTAACCATTTTTCCAAGTTTCTTAAGGGACTTTTAGCAACAAAAAAATCACCCTCAGTCGGTGCGAGATCCAAGCATGAGATCGCACTGATCGAGGGTCTTATAAGTCGAGCACTCGCACCATCAGCACAACTGTTTTTAAAATAGTCGCATCGGCGAAGAGAGATGAAAATTTTCAAATTTCAACCGATTTCATTGCTTTAAATCTGAATTTCCTCTTGCAAAAACTGATGTTTGGGTAAATTCATGGTGTTTGAAGGAAATTTATAGAAAGAAAGATGGTGATAAAATGGAAAGAATGCGAGCACAAAGAAATTGATGCATTGAAATTGGAAGATAAAAATTGCCTGGATGCATTGAGGAACTATGGTCTCCTCATGTTCTTTCTTACACCGGGCCTTCGAGCCAAATCTGAGCTGCTACAATACTTGATCAGTCTGTGGGACATTGGATGGGAAGTATTTGTGATTCGTGATCAAGAGCTGGAGCTAGAGACTTCAGAAATCTACTTCATTACCAGATTGTCCCGCAAAGGGGAACCAGTCTAATTGTATGGATCCAGGCCCATTGGGGCGAGTGTGAACACACTCCTTGCAGAACATTGTCCAGAAGCCCTGAAATCTAAAAGCGGCAAGGTTGACATCATGACCATAGATGACCTTTTACTAAAGGTGCTGCTCTTGACCATTAACATGGTGGCTAGGGCTCAGGTATTGCATGAGTCCAACAATTCTAAGTTCCAGTATTCCATAGACTATACGGTGACCTCTGTCTTCAACTGGGCGGAAGCCATGAAAGTGAATATGAAATGCCAATTATCCAAATGTAAGGTAGGAAACATAAGGTAATTTGGATATGGTTCCGTTCTGGTGACTTTCTTCTTGGAACAGATCCCATTGTTCCACTATCAGCTAGCAGAAGTAAATCCCCCAATGCCACAAGATCCACGGATGGTCCGATGGAGTTAATTGATGCCCAGAACTAGAGGGGGCCATCACATGTCATACAAGCTTGCTTTCTTTGCATGGTTTAGGTGCTAAATGATTGTGGTAGAGGATTGGTCATATAGCAGAACTAACTTCCGCGGCAATCCTGACATGTCGCTCCCAGAAGGGGAGGATTTTGATGATGGAGGTGAGAAAAACAATTTTTTGATTTTGATTTTTATTGTTTTTGAAATATATGCATCCGTGACATTTCGATTTTGTAACTGTAGATGTGGGACTAGAGTGACCAGCTAAGATTTTCCCGATCACTAGACACGTTGCTTGACAATTTGAGATCACTTCCTTATCAGGAAGGAGTTGACAATGAGGAGGAGATTGCACGGAATCTCGATAACTTGACTAGAGGCATCCCAGAGTATGCCCAGATGGAGGACATCCCACGCCGTTATCAGCGCACATAGTGGGAGTGTCAGATCGGATCCACCAATTACTGACTCACGTAGTACAAGCAATAACGTGCTATCATGAGCACAATGTTGAGTAGGCCATAGGTTTAGCATTTATAGTTTTTAGGCCTACAATCCATGGATGTACTTGGAACACATATATTATTTTTTGGGTTTTTATGTATGACACTCAAACATTATCGACATATATATATATATGCTACATTTCCTATTTACTATGATACAATGTTTTTTTTCAAACATTGCGTAAATTTGTGTCTAACACATAATTAGCTAATGCATCTGTTAATGTATTCATATGTCTAGGAATGTGATGATATGTGATATAATCAAAATTTATTTCCAATAAATGAATATGCAAATACATTCTCAATATCTGAGGGTTTCTGATGGAATATTTCCCATTGAGCTGAAGAACAACAAGTTGTGAATCAAGGTTAACAACCATTTCTCGAATGTCCAGTGGAATGGATTCTGACAAGAGTTCGATTAATGCGCTATATTCAACAATGTTATTAGTTGTTTGAACCAAAAAAATACCTTGAAGATCAATCAACTCACCATTAGGGGCATAAATATCCCATGTCGTGGAGGATAGATTCTAGGTACTACGACAAGCACCATCAGTGAAACCGACATAAGGAGTCACAGACATCTGCAAAGCAGGTGAAGACATAATAAGCAGGAAAGCTGCTTGAAAAAAACACACCAAACCAAAATGCACAAAAATGAATAACACACTTATGTACAAAAGTAACCATGCGAGATGACTCAGGCATAGTACTTTTTGAGGTATAGCCCGTTGCGGGGCTTGTCTAAGGGGTTGCCCTCATAATCAATCAGCTCATAGGCCCCTTTTTGTAACACACACTTGACAATATAGGGCTCATGCCACATGGGTTCAAATTCACCTACCCCTAGTTTATCATTAGCTTGGTTGTTGGTGATGGAATCCCCCCACAACATGTTTTGGGGCTCAAAGCCCAAGTTTTTAGTTGATATTGTTGTAAATCTCCACGAATTGCTGGTGCGAAATGTATGTTAGAGTCATAGAGTTGTCTACCCTAGTTTTGAATGTAATGTTGTCCTACCCATGGTCCATAGACCATGGGATTGTATAAATAGAGCGAAGCTATAAGTGTAAAAGATAGTTAGTTAGAGCAAAGTATGAGATAGCAAAGTAGAAGCATAGAGCAAGTGTCTAAGTGTATCTTGGGTCATGGAGTAGGAGAAGGCTCTGCAGCTGAGTGCACAGAGGCCTAGTTGTCTGCAGCTGACTGCACGGACCCCTACAACTGAGTACGCAGGGCAGAGTTGAGTATGTAACTGGAGAGGAGAATAATAAAAGAAGTGCATTCCAAATTCTGTGTATCTGTTCTTGAGTTATTACATGTTTGATATCAATTGCTAATGTACTGTTTATTTACTATGCACACTGGTATGAATGATTTATATTGCTAAGTATAATTTACACATGCAAGTAAGCTAAGTTAATCAACTAATATCAAATTAATAGTAAGGACTTGGGTAATAACATTGTCTGGCCCCCGAGTAGGGCTACACGAAGGTAGCACCTCAGGCTGCGAGGAATGGATAAGTGCACGTAGCGACGTGCACACAGGGTTGAACCATGGACCACTTGAACCCACCAGACATCTCTAGGGTGTGGAAACATGGTTCTAGCACCCTCCCATACTACTTCAGGTGAGACCTCAGTCCACGCTCTGCGAACTATTGCTGAAAGGGCCAGTAGTACTAGGATTTGTTTGGCTAAATCACCTTTGAACCTAGGTCAGGCCCCAACCAGCCAACAAATGGTTCCATTGCCAGGACTGGGATTTGCATAAGGGATGTCCAATGTTGTGTCACTGGAATCTGACAAAGAAAGAAATTGAAGGGTGGTTGGATAGAAAGATTCATGATTTCGCAGCACAGGAAAACAGGAATCCATGAGTATCAAAGGAACAGTGGTTAGATTGCTACTTATATACGGAAATCCATGAAATTTTATTTGCATCCTTCCCCTTTGAGTTGTATGAGTGGATCATAAAGCTAGCAGACAATCAGGGAAGGTGTAGGCTCGACAAACTGATTTTGTGGACTCCAGAATTGGTGTGTAGACTAGAAGCATTGGAAGGTGAGATTGTTTGCGCTGTGGACCATTGGCTCGATTGAATTATAGGAGGGTTTATCACTGAATTCATGGTAGATAATTTAGTGCGGTACAGCGAGGCAAAATGATGCTTCCTCAAAGAACCGCAAGGTAAGTACATTAAATCTTTGAACACTTGGATTAAAATGATATTGTGTGAAAAGCAGGTTATGCGAATAAATTGATGTTTGGGGCTACGGGAAGTGGGAGGATATATAGAAAAGAAGGTAGTGCAGAAATAGAAAATAGCCCCTTGATTTTTCCTCGATGAGAAAGCGAGGAAGAGATCGCAAAAGTTTCACCAAGAAGTGCGATCAGTCTGATAAGGCAACGAATTCCACACATACCACCTCTACCTACACCACCACCAGTTTAACCATCTTCACCCCCATCTCCACCCACACCACCTCTGCCACCACCATAGTTCAATATGGTGAGCATGATAAAATTGTCGATATTCAAAGGAGTAGGGAACAAAGATCCAGACCAATTTTGGTTCGTAGTAAAAGCGGTATGGGAAGCACAAGGAGTCATGGATGACAATATAAAGAAGGCAACATTGGTAAGTGTGTTGCAGGATCGCGCACTAACATGGTACATTAAGCATTCTAATGACCATTCGAACACCGGGATAACAGATATCCAGGCTATGCTGAATAGGGAATTTAGCAGGCCAAAATCGGAGACAAAGTCGACTATCGGGTTTAAGGAAATCACGATGCTTCTAGGCGAGACCCCCTAGGAACTAGATTAGAGACTGAAGAGTATGATTCGTGAAGCCAACATGACCTTGACAGATGGACAACACCACGCATGGTTTGTAGCGTCACTAATGCCGCATTTAAGGATGGTGCTGTCACAGCAGAAGTTATCCACCCAGGCCGAAGCTTTGGAGATTGCAATGAGACTGCACGAGACCCCAATACAAGATCCTAGCCTGGGAGTCCAACAAATCCACACGCAACTAAAAAATTTGTGTCTGGAAATGCAAAGTTTGAAATAGGATAGGACAACTCGGCCAGAGGCGCGCGAGGAGGTATGGTGCATAAAATGCAAAGGCTAGGGGCATGACAAGGACCATTGTCCAGTCTTCATGAACTACTTGGCGGGAGGAGGGCCGATGCCATTAAGACCAGAGGCACAAGTAGGACCGAGCGCGGCACCTGCATTATGGTGTGTGATTTTTCAGATAGGAGGAAAACATGCTACGGATAATTGTCATCTCTTGCAGAAGTATACATAGACGTCCCAGCAGTTGTTTTGTAATTTTTGCATATCAGTAGGCCATGATGAGCGCACCTACAAAAGTTATGAGCTGATGATTTTTATAGACATTTTTGGGCACTGCAACCCCAATCAAACATGTCCATAAACCAAGGGCTCCTAAGTCCCTAAAAGTGTTGCTCCATACCCTAAAAGAACAAGGTCAACTGATTACATCATCTCCCAGAAGTTCTCCATGAAACACTGCTCAGAACTGGTCAAAATTGGACCATCTCACCTGCTCCATGGTCAAAGTGTGATGCACCCCACCTAAAGCACATGGGAGGTGTGATGCATACTGAAAAACCCTTCTATGGGGTGCGATGGGCAAGAGTGGACAAATGGTAGAGGAATTTTGTGAGGTGGATGATCATGGAATCTTCAAGAAACTTCTCCTGTGACACTTGCCTCTCTGAATTCGCCCAGGGATGAGTAAGAGATCATCAATCTCCAAGTGGAATCAAGAACTATCAAAGAGAGGACACTAATCAAAATCCCAGAAGCTGACTCAACCCCTTGCAATCATCTATATATGGATCCCTCATCCCAGAGATCTAGGGGCTGGAATTTTGTATCTTGTAAGGAAGTGTTATTGGTTTATTGTTGGAATATCATAATGTTGGGTGATCTAAGCTTTTCATGAGGTGAAAGAAGGGCTTTCATGCTGGAGGATGATGTTGGGTTAGAACAATTGGTTGTAATCCTCTTTGCTATTCTTGTTTATTAATAAAGCTATTCAAGTTTTCCTCCACATTCTTGTATGTTTGATGATATATGCATTTGTGTGGTCAATATATATCTGGTCCTATATTGTTTATGATTGTAGATCTATGTTCTTCGATAGTATTATGCTGCTTTGATCCCATAGGTACTCTTTGAAGCTGGGTAGACAAAGGAGAAGTAGCAAGGATCTGTCAGAAATGAGAGGAACCGAGCAAGGAACCAAGCGCAAGACTGAGGTTGGTGTCCTTCATTCCACTCTTATCTACTTCTCATAAAGGAAAATGAAAGTGGTCTTAGTTTGTTTGTTTCTAAGATACCTACCAGTCTTAGTGGGACTAGCAGCTCTGAGTGGACACTAGATTTCCCGATAACAAAATGGCGACTCCACTAGGGATCGAATAGATTGTTTGTTTGTCTATATTTGTTTTTTTTATAAACTTACAGATGGAGCCTGAAGTCAAGCCAGCTAGCCTTCGAACTGCATTTGCTATGCAAGTGCAAAGTAGATCAATGTTGCTTCAGTCTATCTTTGGATTTTGTTTATAAACTGAACAATCAATTTACGAAATTTCTAATTGCCCTAGTGGTGGCTCTAGTAACCTCATTAGATCAGCCCCTGTGATTTCTATTTACTGTACATCATTTGCTCAGCCTAAATCCCTGAACTAAGTTGCAAACTGTGACCAAGAGCCAAGTAAAGTCTCATCCTGGTACCATCGCACCCTCTCTTCAAGGAAATATGGATGCATCGCACTTCCTGTCTGTAGTAGGTGGGATGCATCCCTATTTCACTATGTTATAGGTGCGATGATCAGAAAAGGCTAATTTTGCCTCCAGGTCTTGGTTTTTTTCTTCACTCTTTTTAGCTCTATTCTGGAGTTTTGCTGTCTGTGATCAGTATACCATTGTGGAAACCCCCTTCCTTTCCATCATTCCGCCTCCATTGTGCAAAGAACTATGAATGTTTTATGTATTTTCCGCCATTTTCAGTTCTCTTTTGCAAAGTAGTAGCATAGTCGAACTGTCGTCTTTTGATTTGAAAATGTCGCAAGTGTCATTTTCAGTCAAAGAAAGGAATTCTATTGTTCTTGATGGTCGATTATACAGTTACTCTTGTATTTGATTTGAATTAGTAGTTTTTCAAGTGTCAAAAGTAGTTTTCAATTCGAAATAGTAAAGTGTCGTCATTATCTTCCTTTCTTTTTTGAAGAGAAATCTGTTAGTACTGTCGCTTAGAAAAGATAATTCAGATGTGTACTTAGCATTCTTCTTGTCATTTACACATTAAGAAAGCTAAAAACAAATACATGCATATGCATTTGCATTTAGATTTCTTGTTGGTTTGGTATAGGACAGTGCATCTAGTGTGTGCTCTCTGCTCTATGTTGAAAGAATATCATCTCTCTTTCTTTAGTAGCTAGGATTTTCATTGCAAAAATAAGATTAAATGATTGTTTATCATCTTAGATTGCATTTTAGGAATTGTACATCTACATCACATGGTGAACCTGAAAGGAAAATTTCTTAAGAAAGATCAACTGTAAAATAAATTTAATGAACCTAAAAACACTTTGGAACCTAACGTACAACATCTAGAAGTCTAGGCTAGAGATGTATTCTGGCCTCGTAAAGCCTGGTACGGACTTGTACGGACTTGTGCTCCCACGTATCGTCAAGTATATATTGGGAGACCACAATAGGCTATATCCTTTATCCATAGGAATCCGTGTCTGCCACCCTATCGATCGCAATGCACTGAACATAGCATTCGGGAAGATTGACTGCCATAACATAAAAAGTATTCTATAGTTTTGCGATTGGTTTGGTAATCCCTATGTCTAGATTTCCAAAGCAGTCTCTTTCATTCCTTTTTAGACTCCTTAAAGGAAAATGTCCATCTGAGCACTTTTCACTTCAAGCTCATTAAAATCAAAGGCGATTAGAGTCATCTTTTGTTTTTTCTCGACTCTTAAAAATTGAAAAAACAAGTTGTGTCAAAGCATCTAAAATTTATTTTAATCGGAATAACACCACCTTTCCTACATTGGTGTTAGGTTGAGGAAAATGGAGTCCACCAACCAAGGAGTTCCCCTTGGAGGAAATCGTAGTCCTTTCTCCTCTTGGGGAGATGTTGGCGCACCTCATATGGCCACATTGTCACTTCCGGGATTGACGATTGGCTTGCCAATATGGCTCTTCTCGACCTCCGTCGTTCAGAACACCATGATTCCTGAACAATAAAGTCAGCAACTGGATGATACTAAAGTTACCCCCCAACCTTCTACTTCATCCAATTCTCCCTCTCCTCCTTCCTCTTCGTTTGCTAAAGCCAGTAAGGCCCAAAACCAAGTAACTAAGAAAAAGAAGGAGAAGAAGAAGAAAGAGAAGATGAGGAAGGAGCCGAAGACGAAAGGGGGCAACCATGCATCATCTAGCAAAAATCCACACACTGTACCATCTAGGCCAAAATCGCCATGTGTCATTTGCAAAGGAGACCACTACCACCGAGATTGTCCCTGCATCCCTCGGATCTTAAGGGACTGGTCTCCTTGTTTGCACAATCTGGTGTCATCAACCTCTGATGATCATGTTGAAAGTACACCATCAACTAGTGAAAATGAAGCACCTGGAAAAAAAGGAAAATGTAGATTTCCTTGTAGATTGTGTGAAGACAATCGTGCCCTCCACCATTGTCCCTTCTTGGATGAAGCTAAAAGAGTTTTGGATGACCGTCCGGTTTCACCATTACAGCTTCCTCCTGGATATAAGAAACTCTTACCAAGTTCATCACTAGTTGAAAATCCAACTGACAAGCCATTATGTCCAGTCGAAGCATCTGTCATTGAAGATAAACCTGCCGAACCCATACCAGACGAAAGTCAGAAGGTTGAGGCGGCAGTCAACCCGGTCTTGTCTTCGAAAGGTCCATCCTCAGATGACATAATCACTGAAGAGAATGAGAACGACACCGTCCAAATTCTTTTCGTAAACAAAGACTCCAATGAACATGAGGGTAGTCTACCCATTCCTTTACCACAGGAAGGAAGTTCGTCAGAGTCATATCCAGCCGTCTATTCGGTCCCACCTCCAAGAAACCTAGTTGTCTCCTTCGATTGGAACCTACTAGGCAGACCCTGTTTACTAGCTAGTGTACCATTCCGAATCATTACACAATATACAGAATGGTCATGGCCGGTACCATCATAGATGAAGGGGATTCTGTGAGTATCCTTTCCTCAATTGCTTGGAAAGCGCTTGGTTCGCCAACGCTTCTGCCTGAGATGAGAATTCTGACAGGCTTTGACAAAGGAACCAGTCGACCGTTAGGGATCCTTCCCAATGTGCCGATAACATTGAGAAAGAAAACTATTCACATGAATGTAATGGTAGTCCAAGGACCTCTGGATTATAATCTACTCCTTGGATGTGACTATATTTATTGCATGGGAGCCATTGTCTCCTCACTCTTTAGAGTAATGTGTTTTCCACACGAAGGTAGAGTGGTCAAGCTCGTAGACCAGCTGTCGTTTCCCAGCTCACATATAGCAAATAGTCAAATACCATCCCTAAATGGTCTTTTCATGCAAGGAATGTCTCATCAATCTCCAGTCCGTCCACCTGATGAGCGCGAGTGATTCGGGAGGACATGACTAAAACCTAGGGGGCATGCACCCTGGTCTGTTTCGGCAGGAAAACCTTGGGTATAGGGTAGGTTTCCGCGGAGGATATATGACTAGTCTGACACACCCATCCATTTAGGAAAATGGGATTAGATTGGAATAAGATTCCCTCATCAAAGTTATGTGAGTGGAGGCAACTGTGCCACTCACCTTTGTCTATTTCGGTAGACATCGCCAATGAAGCATTTTGTCTGCAATGCGGATGGGGAGCTTTCATATGGTAACCTGGGAATTTGAAGTCTCCTTTAAGCTCTTTTCAACTGACTCATAAAATATGAAAATATTGTCGAGAAATTGGCCTCTCCAGCTTGTTAAAGTGACCGGAAGTGCTATCCCTGCTCTAGATTTTAATCTTTTTGGGCCTGAGGGATTATTACACAAAGAGATCGAGCGCTTGTCATGTTCGGCTCGTTAAAATTACCGAAAATTCAACCCTTTTGTATTATTTTATACTTTTTCGGAATTAAGGGATTATATGATGAAAAAGGATCATTTGAGTTTCCTTTACGTCCCTTTTCAGACTCTCTAAAATTGAAAAGGACCGAGTTATCTTTGTCGTTAAACTCGTTAAAACCAAATAGCGACAAACTTGTCCACACAGACAAGAACGAGTTTCACTGTCGCTAGGCTCGTTAAAATATAGCGATAGGTTTTCCCGAAGGGAAAATTATAGAACAAGCATATGTTATCCTCCTCAAGCTCGACAAAAATAAAGAGGTACTGGTCAGTAATGACTGGGGAAAATTTGGGAAGAAAACTTGAAGAAACTTTATTGGTAGCAAGTCGCTCTTGAACATGACACTTTCACTCCACACCCAAGTCGGGTTGGGTTGTTCCGTTCACTGGTCATATCACCATTGGTCCATCACACCATCCACATTTGGGTTTAACGCTACCAATCCATCATGTCAGTGTCACCGGTATGTTCAAGAGAAGTCGCTCAGAGAATTCACCTGTGTCTCATCCACTGCAATACATTCACACTCCATTCTTTCATGACCGCCACCCTGAACCCTGTATCATCAGATCGTTTTCACCTCTAAAATCATTTACTCCGTTCCGTGTCGTAGATGTGGGATTCATTAAGGCCCTCCTATGGTGAGTCACTTCTTGTCGACATCAGCTCATTATCCAAGAAGTCAACTTAGGAACAACCCTTTCAGTACTTTGAAGCTTGCATGCCTCAATGGCAAGTTTCTCACTTCCGGCGACAGGTTTACATCAATGGCCTTCGACTGAAAGATTTTAAATCGTGTTCGACGCCAAGATCATTATTCACACCACACAAATTGTACTGTAGTACCTTGAGGGTCATCATCATTATCGGTGATTCCTCTCGCGCCTGTTAACAGCTTATATCATTGGCTGGTAATCAGGCGATGTCTTTCCATGTTTGACTCCAGAACATCTTTCACATGGATCGACTTGTACTCCGAGTGAAGATTGAACGAGTTTGAAGACCCCGGATCTAGTTTCATCGATCCAGGCTGCGATATATTCAGGAAAATAAAGACATCAAATGTACATTGCTGCTACACAGATGATCATCCAAATCAAAGGATGATGACTCTATTAGAATCATCAGTCTCCTGCATAGACGGTTGTCTGTCTTATGTACATGAAAATGAATTTATAAAGCTGAGCATGGGAATGCCCGCCTCAGCTAGATCATGAAAAATATTATGAAGATAATGTATTGTATTGTATCTTATTACAGGTCACCTTCCAGCTCGAAAAAACTTCAAATCCTCATGATAAAGCATTTCACCCGACATCAAAGATTAACGACCTCATGCTTTAGGGGGCAACTATTATAGACATTTTTGGGCACTGCAACCCCAATCAAACATGTCCATAAACCAAGGGCTCCTAAGTCCCTAAAAGTGTTGTTCCATACCCTAAAAGAACAAGGTCAACTGATTACATCATCTCCCAGAAGTTCTCCATGAAAAACTGCTCAGAACTGGTCAAAACTAGACCATCTCACCTGCTCCATGGTCAAAGTGTGATGCATCCCACCTAAAGCACACGGGAGATGTGATGCATACTAAAAATCCCTTCTATGGGGTGCGATGGGCGAGAGTGGACAAATGGCAAAGGCATTTTGCGAGGTGGATGATCATGGAATCTTCTAGAAACTTCTCCTGTAACACTTGCCTCTCTGACTTTGCCCAGGCATGAGTAAGAGATCATCAATCTCCAAGTAGAATCAAGAACTATCAAAGAGAGGACACTAATCAGAATCCCAGAAGCTGACTCACCCCCCTGCAATCATCTATATATGGATCCCTCATCCCAGAGATCCAGAGGCTGGAATTTTGTATCTTGTAAGGAAGTGTTGTTGGTTTCTTGTTGGAATATCATAGTGTTGGATGATCTAAGCTTTTCATGAGGTGAAAGAAGGGCTTTCATGCTGGAGGATGATGTTGGGTTAGAACAATTGGTTGTAATCCTCTTTGCTATTCTTGATTATTAATAAAGCTATTCAAGTTTTCCTCCACATTATTGTATGTTTGATGATATATGCATTTTTGTGGTCAATATATATCTGGTCCTATATTGTTTATGATTGTAGATCTCTGTTCTTCAATAGTATTATGCTGCTTTGATCCCACAGGTGCTCTTTGAAGCTGGGTAGACGAAGGAGAAGCAGGAAGGATCTATCAGAAAGGAGAGGAACCGAGCAAGGAACCAAGTGCAAGACTGAGGTTGGTGTCCTTCATTCCACTCTTATCTACTTCTCATAAAGGAAAACGAAAGTTGTCTTAGTTTTTTTGTTTCTAAGATAGCTACCAGTCTTAATGGGACTAGTAGCTCCGAGTGGACACTAGATTTCCCGATAACAATGATGGATTGAACTCCTACCTACATAGTGTAGACCAAAACGTGAGCCCTTGATCAAAATGCATGGATGGCATGCACTGAATTTCAGAGGCGCGGACGAGGTCAAGGTGGAATGGGACTAGGAAGGGGTCACAGACAGCTAATCTATTACAATTGTGGAGGGCCAAGGCATTATGCCCACAATTGTACAAATCCGACAAGAGCATCATGTTTATAGTGTACTAATTTTGATCATGAGATGGAGGACTGCCCTACACTGATAGCGAGGCTACGCGATAAAGGGATACTCCAGCCTTCCCCGACTCAGAATTTTCAAATGATGAGGTCTAAGCCGCGTGAAGAGGACCTAAATGTAAACGTCATGCTCTGAAGCGATATCACGATAGGAGATGAAAAGGGCAAGCAACCCGAAGAAAGTGCTTGGGTTCGCAAGGCTCCTACAAAGGAACCAGAGTTCGATTTGGAGTGCATGAAGGAGACATTCATGGAAGATAAGAAGAGCTTCACGGAAGCCTCCACTTCAGGTAGTAAGGATCAACTAGAACCAGAGATGGATCCTTCAATGCTCACTACCTTTCTAGAGACATGCATGAAGCTTCTGCACGACAGCAAGGCTATGAAGGGACTACAGGAACTCATCACTAGGTGTGCTGGGTCAGGAGAATCGCGCGTAGTCCGGAAGCTCGGGAAGCACACATCGTGAACAGGAAGGGAAATGAGATTGATTGTGAAAATCAGAGAGTATGAATGATAAAGTGATTCTGGATCTAGGATCGGACGCGAATGTACTACCAAAGCAAACATGGGAAAGCATGGGTAGGCCCGTGTTGCAATGGTCCCCTATTAAATTGTGAATGGTGAACCAAAAAAATATTCTACCGCTGGGAAGATTGTAGGGAATAACGGTAGACATCGAAGGTGTGAGTGCGCTTGCAAATTTCGAAGTAATAGAGATTGTCAATGACAACAATCCCTATCATGTGCTACTAGGAATTGATTGGGCCACTGACATGAACGGAGTGATAAACCTGAAGCAGCGTAAAATGATTTTTGAGAAAAAGTCACTACACGTAGTGGTACCTTTAGACCCTGCGAAAGGATCGCGCTACATAGAGCTAGTGCATGACAACAAGAGTGACGACGAGCTAGATTGTATCTACAATATAACTGCTCGGGAACATGATTAGGTAAATCCAATAGTGGATGGCAGGATTTCATGGGAGTGCGAAAGCTCCTGCACATCGGATTCAGATGAGGAAATAGAATGATGGAAAAACCGGTTACACGAGGTAACCATGCTCAATTGCAACATGATGATAAGATCACTGCACTATGTGACAATAGAGGTAATGGATCTGCCTATGTATGACAGGTTGATAACAGTGGATGAATTCCTGAACAAATTTGAAAGAGAAGTGCCAGAACATCATTGTTTTGATGCTCTGAAATGGGCACTGTGCGCTATGCCTGCAAGATGGTGGGGTACGCATCAAAGAAGTTTTGATAACTGGCGCGAATACAAAACGGTGATGTTTATATGGTTTTGAAAGCCTCAGCTGCAGATGGAAGCCAGGTATGATGGATGAAACAGCCTGTGCACCCAACTCTCCAGATGGGTACAAGTGTCTGGTACGCAACCTGCACGAACACACACCGTCCTCACAATAGAAAATAGGAACAACAAGAAGGAGCATGAAAGACAAGGGAGCGAACAACGAAGTTGGACAAGACTAAGCACACCAACAATGATCCAGGTAGAAGCCTTTGACAAGGTGTGCAAAGTGCTGAACACGGTCCACCATGTGAGATGCACTAACTAGGACCTACGCGTACCAATGGTTCTATGGGCTTATAGGAGCATGTGCAAAACCCGGACCACACAAGTGCTTCCGAAGCTGAAGTACGAAGGAGGGGCTATGATCCCTATGGAGCATGCGAAGCCTAGTCCGCGCATAGCAGCATCCATAGATACGACGGTCCGTGACACCCAGAATGAAGGAATCACATAGCTGCAAGAAACAGAACACATAAGACTCGAGGAAGAAATCCGACAGGGAAACCTTAGACTTCGCGAGCTCGAAAAAGACCGGGTACGACTACGGGAGAAAAGTGCTTTGATGGATGCGGAGGCCAAGAAGCTAGAAGACGGAATAAAGGAAGCATTTCTCATTTAAAAACCGAGGATGGTAAAACAGGGTGTGTATGATCATACTGACAAATGGGAGAACTATTGCCGTGAACTAGTTAGTATGTTGCCTTGGCTTAGACTGTGTCTTGCCAAACATAGTGACCAGGGTAGCGCGTTGCAAATAGTAGAGTGCGTGATGCCGACCATAACTATGGAAGGTGGGGATTCTCTGCGAACCATGGTGAAGGACAGGATGGAGCTCCACATGGGTGGTGCAACCACCTGACTAGCTACAGGAAGGACGGTCTTAGCACTCCAGGTAGTTGAAAGGAAGCATGAGACTATAAACTATTCTTCCTAGAAGTTGCATGATATTGGGGATGCGTGCAGAAGCAGAGTGTCACAGGGTCCGTGACCGCGCACAAAGGGTTGTGCTGCTGCATGGATTGGCCAGAAAGTGACTGTTGGTGTCACTATTCACGATGGGATGTTCAATTTGAGGTAAAATGGAGTGAGCAACGAGCATTTAAGATGTGATTTATGGGCCAGATTTGGGAAAATCTGCCGCCAAGAAAACATTAATGGCCCGAAATTAGGGAGAACGCTCGAATTTGAATTCGAAAGGTGCTATAAAGCACAAATGGCTGGCCAACGAACAACACTTGGTCATTTGAGAATCAAGCACTTGAGCAGAGCACTAAGCATTGAGAGCCGAGCGATAATTGAGCCTCTAAGTTCGCAAGTGATAGAATACAGCCTAGCTATGGTGACAGCCACTAAGGATGGTTTAGGGATTGAAGAGGTAACCACCAGCGAGGCTGCACAAACCCCAATGGTAGAGGATATTCTAGAAGGTGCCAGGGTTGTGATAGAAATCCCCAAATCACCATGAATGTCGAGGCCCATGAAAGATAAATAAGCCATGGCCCCTGTACGCATGTCCCCGAGGAACCCACTACGCAGTAAGCTATCAATGACCGATAAAGGAAAATATGTCACGGTTGAAAAAGATGAGGAAGAAGAAGATTTATAGGCCCTTATCATCATAGTGGAAGAAGACGAAGATATGGAGGAAGATATTCAACCTATACGCTCTGCAACAAAACTTCCCGCATATGTCCCTCCGCGGAAAGGGAAAACCAAAGTGTCGAAGGACCTGGACAAAACGAAGAGTTCACTCCAAAACCCGTTCCTCCCAGATGGCATTGTATTTGAGGGCATGCACTTAGGCCACGTGCCAACCATGACATCTGAAGACTAGGACCTCACTGACCGAGAGAAGTTCTCACACCTAGAGACCGGAAACCTAATGAAGCAGAAAAATGAGGGGGTGGTGATAACATTAGAGCCGCGAAAGTGGCTGCGCGATGTGGAAAAGGCTGGGTTGCTGCACTTATTATGGATACCACATTTCCACCATGCGCCCATCACCATTTTCGTCATCAGGCAGCTTCTCTGTCTGGTGCACGATGGGTATCTATGGCTGGAGGAGCCTATTCCCATCACTGCATACCTCATTCATCACATTTCTTGGCTCCCCTATAAAGGAAAGGACACCACGACCATAGTCGAAGTAAAGGGCAATGATTTGGCTCTCGTAGAAGCCATGAAGGCAAAATAGAAGATGGAGAATAAGAAGAGGGGCTACGCCATCTCCAACATCAAGGACAAAGGGGTATGCGTAGCAACCCAACTCTTGGCAGGCAAAGCTATGAGGAAGTGTCACGCCGATGAGGTATCGGCGTCGATGGTCGTGCTGGCCGAGCAATGTGCGGAAGGGGTCTAGTTCAACTGGTCTGAATTCCTCTGTGAGGAACTTTTGAAAAAAATGTCACAAACCCCAAGAGCAGGGTAAAACCTTCCACTCCGTGTGGTTGTTGTTATCCATCATGCTCGTAGTAGGGGAACTACCAGAAGACAGTGAATTCCCCAACATTGAAAGAGACTTATCGGAGGTCGCGAAGTACGCTTCGCTCTGGGCCACAAAGGACACAAAATGGATTTGCAACACCAAAATTTTCTGGGTGCTCATGGAGATGAACATTCAGATGTGGATCAATTAGAGGCCATGCCTGTCACCTATGGTGTACAATATTTTCTAGAGTTTTGTATATTTTAAAGCCGACATGCATAATGTCTACATCAGGGTGTGCAAGGATACAAAAAAGCAGTGAATGAAGCTCCCATTTATAGCCACTGATGACGCTATCTTCACTATCTTGGAGACATGGCCTCTGGAATGGCATGCCCCAAATCTGGAAAAACTGGAGAAGGCAACAACACAGAAGAAAAAGGATGATGCCAAGCTACGTGTCACCCAATTGGCCGAAAAGAGGTGGCAAGAAACAACAACAGCTAAGGAAAAGGCAGTGCGGGAATTGACATAGAAAGCCGCAGAGCAGAAAAAGGCTACAGAAGCAGTAGCAACACAGGCGGCCGAAGCAACAACAAAGGCAGATGAGGACCAAGCAATGTCCTCACAGGGGCAGGAAGCAGAAGAAACAAAAATAGCAGAAGGGAGCGCGGACCCAAGGGCCACATCCACACAGTTGAAGCGACCACACATCAAAGAACGAGCTGGACCAAGGAGGAAGGTCAAGGCCTCAAAGTTGGCCATTGACCCAATCAACTTAATTGAAGGTGATCTCCATGACATCAGCGAGGTGGTCCGCGATGTCACAAATGAAATGCTTTAGGACTTTATGCAGGACCATCAGACTGTGTTTGGGGCTGTCAGGGTGCGGCTGCAAGAATTACAGGTGTGGCCCCCTCAGGTGGGTACCCTTTCTACCCACCTCGCAGCAGGATCCTTGACAACATAGTAGATGGTGCGCACACGGATGGAAAACATGATAGTGTTCTTGAAAGGGGCCCTAGTCGTAGTAAATGTGACCGATAGGTTATCGGTTAACATGTTGTAAGGCCTTGGCCTTAATTTGGTTGCCCTTCCGCGAGAAACATTGTATCAACTATAGGATGGGATAACGATAGAGCTGCGCGCCAGGGAGAGCCACATGATCCAAGTTCTTAGTGAATAGAAGATAAACATGGAACAACTCACCTTGCAGCACAATGAGTTGGTGTCGCAAAATCAACACTTGGAGAAGATGGTAGATGACGCTTGCCGACACCTCCTAGAGTTGGCCATCCCAGCAGATCTACTGGTAGAGGTGCAGATCCACCAATTGGAAACTGAAGTCCATGAGGCCAGGGAAGAAACGACAAAGTTTCAACTGGAGATGAATCTTTAGATCGTTGAGGTGTGGTTGAAGGCATAGCCTTCCACTCCCCCAGAAGTCAGAGAATAATGCGCTAGCGCTATTACAACAGGATTGGCAGAAATTGGAGTTGTAGTGCGCGACTGCACCGTCATGTTGGAACAAGCACTGGAGGTCCTCACGACTTTGCAAGAGGACCCCAACATCCAGTGCTTGGAGATAGAGGTGCGAGAAATCCAGTAGCAATATGACAGTGTCTGAGGAACTATGCAAACAGTAGTCCTCACTCAGCGGCTTGCGAGGATGCAGCAAGCTAAGGCACTGAAGGAGCAGGTGGATGTGGTGCGACATAAGGAAGCAGTTCTCAAAGCACGTGTTTAGCCATGGACTAACGAGGCCTTCACAATCACGGTGAATATCGAAGGAAAGCTCATGCATATACAGGGGATGCACGCGCAGATACAGGGAAGCACGTCGGACATAGAGGTCTCAAAAGAACGGATGCAGCAGGTTCAACAAGCAGCAGCTCAGTGCACTGCAGGCATCAGTACTGTTTGAGAATAGTTGGAGGGAATTTGTGCCAAGATCGTCGCGCTAACAGAGTGACTCAAGGGAGAGTCACGATGTTTGTGTTGGGGGCCTATTGGGCATGGAATCCCCCCATGACATGTTTTGGGGCTCAAAGCCCAATTTTTGAGTTGATATTGTTGTAAAGCTCCGCGAATTGCGGGCACGAAATGTATGTTAGAGTCATAGGGTTGTCCACCCTAGTTTTGAATGTAATGTCGGCCTACCCATGGTCCACAAACCATGGGATTGTATAAATAGAGTGAAGCTCTAAGTGTAAAAGATAGTTAGTTAGAGTGAAGTATGAGATAGCAAAGTAGAAGCACAGAGCAAGTGTCTAAGTGTATCTTGGGTCGTAGAGTAGGAGAAGGCTCTGCAGCTGAGTGCATAGAGGCCTAGTTGTCTGCAGCTAAGTGCGTAGGGCAGAGTCGAGTTTGTAACTAGAGAAGAGAATAATAAAATAAGTTCATTCCAAATTTTGTGTATTTGTTCTTGAGTTATTACATGTTTGATATCAATTGCTAATGTACTGTTTATTTACTATGCACACTGGTATGAATGATTTATATTGCTAAGTATACTTTACACATGCAAGTAGGATAAGTTAATCAACTAATATCTGATTACTAGTAAGGACTAGGGTAATAACATTGTTCAGCCCCCAGTAGGGTTGCGCGAAGGCAGCACCTCAGGCTGCGAGGAACGGGTAAGTGCGCATAGCAATGTGCGCGCAGGGTCGAACTGCAGACCACTTGAACCCATCAGACATATCTGTGGTGTGGAAACCTGGTTCTAGCACCCTCCCATACTACTTCGGGTGAGACCTCAGTCTGCGCTCCGTGGACTATTACCAAAGGGGCCAGTAGTACCGGGACTTGTTTGGCTAAATCACCTCTGAACCTGGGTCAGGCCCCAACAAACCATCATTGGTCATATAGCAAGACCAGATCACCCTCAGAAAAAGCACGAGGAGAGATTGACTGATCAAAATGCGACTTAATCTCTTTTTCTGTGCTTTAATGACTAAAGTAGCAAGACAATGAGTTTCATCTAGTCGTTCCAAATATAAGAGACGCTCTTCTTGAGGCAAGGTTTCAGGGAGTAATTTGACAGCCAATTTGAGTGAGGGAATTTCACACTCAATTAGTAAGGTTGCTTCTAGACTGTAGATGAGTTAGAAAGGTGTGAATCCAGTTGCATCTTTTTTCGAGGTTCAGTAGGCCTACAGATCTGAAACAATCATGAGATTCCAATTGGATTTGTGCATCCCAATGGTGCGCTAAATCATAGTAAATAACACTTTGTTTACAACTTCAACTTGGTCATTGGCCTGAGGGTAATATGGAGTTGAGTCATCGTGACGCAAACCCAACATAACAGTCATCTCAGCCATCATGTAATCATGAAAATGGGAGCCATGGTCAGTGACAATGGCTTGAGGCACTCCAAACCTGGAAATAACATGATTGAATAGAAATTGTGCCACCGTTTTACCGTAGGAGGAATATGTGGGCATCGCTTTAGCCCATTTGGTGAAGTAATCCATGGCAACGATGATATATCCATGCCCCTTGGTCGAACGAGGGTTACATTTCATAAAATCAATGCCCCATTTGGCAAAGGGACTAACGCAATAACAAGGTGGAGGAGAGTGAGTGGGGCGCGCATTTTTCATTGATAAATCTAGCACTTGTGACATTTGTGAACAACGAGGATGAAATCCTTAAAGATGGAGGGCCATAATTAGCCAATGCAGAGTATCTATTGAGCAGTGGTGTAGCTAGATAGATGACCACCACATGTGCCAGAATGGCATTCATTCAAGACTCTTTCAGCCTCATCGAGAGTTAAGCATCGACGAAGAATTGAATCAATATGAATGCAGTATAAAGTATCCCCAATGATACGGTAAGGTTGGGATTGATGCCAAATGCATCGGCAATAATCCTTGGACAACGTAGATCGGAAGGTAGAAGTTTGGAGATACACAATGATATCATTGTACCAAGGATCAAGAGTGCTAATTAGAAAGAGAGTCTCATTGGGGAGATGCTCATCAACACCAGAAGGAAGAGAAGAAGAGGGAAGAGAGAAAATCAACTCAGAAAATACAAGTGATTTCTTAGACTTGGCAGTAGTGAACACCAAATCAAATTCATGAAGGATGACAATGCACTTAGAATACTTGCCCCCAAGTAACTGACAAATCAGAATGTAAGTCATGGGGTTACACTTGGAAATCACAGTTGTAGTGCGGAGGAGAATATAATACTGAAAGCACTGAATAGCCTGAACAACAACCAAAGCCAAATTCTCAACATGAGCATAATGGGTCTTAGTATCTAGGATATTGCAACTAAGGTAATAAATGACATGTTCATGACCTTCGTCATTGTCTTGCACTAGCACCATGGCAATAGTGCTAGAAGTTGCAGCTAGATAGAGGAAATAATCGCGATGATAGTTCAGAGGATGCAACAAAGGAGCATTAATGAGGATAGCTTTCAAGTCATCAAAATACTTTTGGGCAGCCTCATCCCAAATGAATGGAGTTCCTTGCTTAAGCAATCAAGTGAACCCTAAAGCTAGCTCAGCATAGTTAGGCACAAAGCGACAAAGGAAATTCGCTTTCCCTTGTAGACTCTGTAATTGATGCAATGAAGAGGGAGGGGGTAGATTAACAATAGCCTTGACTTTGAGAGGATCAAGACGAATTCCATCTTTCAAAAAAATAAAACTGAGAAGTCGTCCGGATTTGACACAGACGACACACTTATGCAGATTCAGCCGAATGTTATAGTGTCTGCAACAAAGAAAGATTTGTCAAAGATGATCGGGATGGTCATGGTGCTTACATGAATGAGCAGGAAGATCATCTAGATAAGGCTGAACGATGTTTTTAATGTCATGGAAAGCATAGTACATCGCTCATTGAAAAGTAGCCCTAGCATTCTTAAGGCCAAAAGGGAGCTTTTTATATGAAAAAGTCCCCCACGGACAGATAAAGGTGGTCTTATCGTGATCATCTGGTGCAATTTTTATCTGGTTATAACTAGAAAAATCGTCCATAAAGGAGAAAATCTCACTCCCAGCACATGCATCGATGATCTGGTCTATGAAAGGAGTGGGATAATTATCCTTTGGACAGGCATGATTAAGGTCACGGTAATCAACACAGACTCGAATGATGCCTTGTTTCTTAGTCACCAGTATGATATTGGACACCCAATATATCAAAGGGATAGGATAAATAAATCCATCTTTAAGAATTTTTTCAACTTCCCCTTTAATGGCGACCGCTTTTCTAGGGTGCACTAGACGAATTCATTGGCGAACGGGCTTTGCGTTAGGATAAGTCGGAATTTCATGCATGACTATACTTGGGTCAATGTTGGGAATTTCTTCATACAACCATGCAAAAACATCTCGAAACTCTTGAAAAAGACGAGTATAGATCTTGATCTCATCAAGAGAACAAGTCACCCCAATATGAATGTTTTCAATGATACTCGGTTTAATAGAAATGTCAATAGGCATTGTTTGGGTAATATTACCCATGTTCCCTTCCGACCAAAATTCATGGGTCATAATAGACGTCTAAAGTGGTTGGGTTGGGAAACAAGGAGAATTTCTCAAGACATGTAGACATGATTGTTGGGCCAGGCAAGAATGAGGAAAAATGATGAGTATCATTCCATGGTGCTTCATCCAAAGACACAATTTCCATGATACTTTCATTAGAAGGAAAAGTATCGGTTAAGGGATCAGGATAATCTGAAGAGCCAAGCCATAGCAATTGAGAATACGTGTCAATAGATGTAATCGAAGAAGTATGATCAATAGGTACTGAAGTTGAAGCCAAAACAATCTCCACATAATTGATCTTGGCAGGGCTTAACGGCATGACATCACCCCATCTATCATCAAGATCAGGAGAGGGAATGACCCAAGGATCAAACTTAACCAAGATCATGTTGGCTGAGCCAACATGCGGAGGTGGGAGAAGAAAAATACCCATCAAGGCAAGATCTTTGAAAATTCCAAACCCCACACTCTCATAAGGAGCACTGGTATGCTTCACGTAAGGAACATTGCCATCCAAGGAATAAGAGGTAAAGAAAGACAACTACTCGACCGTGACGATTTTCCCTTGATGAGGAAAATGGAGCATGTAGAACAGAGAGGAGGCTACAACATGCATAGCATGGGTGCAACTTTGTCTGAGTAGAAGATTATAGTTAAGATTTACATCCACAATTTCTACTTCGACATTGACTGTCTTGCCTTCCAAGGTAATGGCAATATTAGGAAGGACACCAAATGGTCGAGAATCGCGTTCGTCAAAGGCTTCCAACGTGTTAGGTGATTTTTTTAGGGTAGGAGAAGCAGTTGCCTTCCAACAAGAGACAAACATGATGCAGGTTGAAGCACCTTCATTAATGACATTCCTATGAATTGTCTTCTCATTAATGATCACCTGAATGAGAAAGGCAATTGGTGGGCTCAAGTATTGTAGCAATAATGCTACAACTCCTGGAACTCCCTTCTTTAATTTTATCAACCCAGTAGTTCGTAACAAACTTGGAAGCGACGGTGCTGTATGCACAAGTACTAGCTCTTGCCGCAGCTGTCACTTGGTCAGCTGGCACAAGTCCGCTAGGGGATCAAGCCAAATTCTATGAGCTCTTAGAAGAAGCTTTTTAACTGATGGATGAAAACTAACTCAAAGGAAGCTAATCTACTTGCGGAAAGAAACTGAAAGCCAAAAAGAAACGCAAACCCTAGCAAACCCTAATTCTACCAGCTAGTCCTACTGACGCAAAGGAGAGCATGCAAACTACCAAAAGAGATTCCATTACTTCTATGAAGGTAAAATACATGTGTCTAGATTACCTCTATCTGAAGAAAACATCTTTTTGTATTTTTGTTTAAGTTGTTGGAATTATCATGCATGTGCTTCTAACTATTTTTGACTGTGCAGAGGTGGATCAAGGAGGAGAAATGTTTGGGAAAGGTTGGGAAGGTTCAGAGAGGGTCTAAGGGGTCCCTAACACCCTTCCAGAGAGTCTCACAAAGTTTGGCTGCCAAGAAACTGTGTTTATGAGCTTCTACAGGAAGTCTGCAGGGGTTCTACAGGATGCTCAGGATTTCTACAGGATGTTCTGTAATTCTTCTACAGGATGTTTCGAAATGGGATTTTGGAGCATGGATGGAGGGAAAAAGATGGAGGAATGAGTATGGAGGTGAAATAGGGGTGTGAAGAGGTCTAGGACTTGGTGGATGAGGCTAAGGAGCGATTGGATTTGTTCAAGGATGGAGGAAGCGATGATGCACAAGAATGTAGGAATTAGGGCAAGGTGGGGAAAGTATGGCAAATGAAGGGTACGAATCATGGACTAAGGGTTGGAGCAGATTATCTGATGGATTATGGGTAGATAGAGAAGGATAACAGGTGCTCTGCAAGTTATTTTTCGAATTTAACAAATGAAGACTTGGAAAATCAAGAACCTAATTACCTTGACCTAATCTGACCTAGATAATAGCAAAAGAAATGGAACAGTAGTTTATTTGCACAAAATCAGATTAACTAACTATGCAACTAAGCAATCATAACCCTAAGCATGCAGTCAAAATTGATATCAAGTTTGACAACTAAGAATCCAACACTAATACTTGCATGGTGAAGCAAAACAGCGTGTTTGTGGGCAGCAAGGTCACCTTTGTCCCAACTCACGATCCCACTGAGGGAGAGGTAAGATCAGAGGTGCTTGAGCCCCTTTTTCCAAGGATCCTTTATGTTATGAATCTATCCAAATCAATCTGAACATGAAAATCTACTTTAATCATCAAAATCAACCTAAATAACACAACAAGTTTTAAATCTAAATAGCAGATTTTACTCTAAGAATGCAGCAAAGACACATGAAAGTAAACAAAGGAGGTACTGGGCGCTTGAGATGGGCCCAACCCCAAGAGCTACAGCCTCCTAAGAGAGATTTAGAGCTGGTGCAAAGCTGGATTCATCTTTATTGAGTAAGAAAAGAAGAGTTACATCAAAATTGTCCACAAGGAGAACTTGAAAATGAGCTGAAAGAAAAGCTAATCTATTGCCTCAAAATCGAAATACAAACTAGCTAACTTCTGCCTACAAAATGACTAACCATTGGCTAACTACTAGCTACAAAATGACTAACCACTAGCTAACCAAAATGAGGCCCTAAGCCTTCTTATTTATACAAATTGAGGACCCAACAGTCCTCCTAAACTTTAGGGACTCAGCTGCCCAAAACTTGTAGTTAACAGCAGTCCTACTTGACTTGCTTGGCTGCCCTTGTGCTAATTGACTTGGTGGCCTTTGAACTCCGAGCTGATGGTGGAGAATTCGAGGTAAGGGCCCATAAATGAAGGGGACACCTTCCTACAAATCCTTTCCCTTGTTCTCCCACGAATTTCGCTTCCAAGTGCTCATTAAGACCTTCAATTTTGTCTCCAAATTGACCAAAAAGGCTACACAAAGCACCCATTAGACTTGTTGGCATAATGACTAACCAAATTCACTCTATTAGCATAAATATAATCAAAAACATGCAATAAACTAATGAGAATGGTGGATTAAGTCGAATTAGGAGGTTGAATGATCCCAAATAATTATCCATTTTTGGGGCTCATCAGCAATCTAATAAAGTAAGCATGGAATATGGCTTTCTAGATCAAAGCAAATGAGATTGGAATCAGATGGATCAATACCTCCAATAGCTGACAGTAATGCTTTCCACTGAGAAGGACAACTTTGAAGGACCTCAAGAGTAGACATAGTTGATGGTGCTTGAGCCAAATCCTCAACAATGTTATAATGCTGAGCGGCTCGACCATATGGAATGTATGAGTACTTTCACAGCACACCTCGAGAGGGTGGTCGGATAGCGAAATCAGGATTAGGTCACTCTATATGGAGAGGACTGGAGGTAGACGAGGTGGAGGAGGAAGGGGTACCTTCTTTCTCTTTCCCTGCCATCGGAGTAGGTGTTTGATAGTCTTTTGATATGGTAGCCACATTTATAGATGTATTCATCATAAACACTTGCGAACCTCTGGGAGCGGAAGACTGAGGTTGGTCTACCATTTGATTTTGTTGGGACAGTAAAGGGCTCTTTCAAGATAGTTGGGGTCCCTTTGAGCAAGCGAATAACTTCATATCATCGGGGACAATCTTTAGTATAGTGATCCTCCTCACAGAGGAGGCATGGATATTTGGGCTTTCTTTGAGAAGCATCACCAATAGATGACTTAGGAGGGCCCTATTTTGGGGCATTGGCTTTGGTTTTGCCTTTTCCCTTATTTTTTTCTTTAGAGGATTTGTCTGATGTGGTAGACTGGACAACGTGAACCTCAGAGGTTTTACCAGGACCATGTGAATTTTGAGAGGGATCATTGGAACCAGTGTTCGAGACTACCTTATGCTTGGAAAAAGATTTCGCAGGGGTCTGAGACACGGAACCAATCACTCCATCAACAGGTGGGGTAGTCGGAGACTTTGATGCTATTAGATCTGATAATGGTCTTATAGCATCGGGTACCATATCATATAACATGCTATATTGCAAGTAGACAAGGTCTAAATACTGGGCACAAGCGATGGCATGCTCCTCAGTAACACACCCACCCATGGCTATGTCCTCAGCAATTTTGCTGACGAATGATTTGGTAAACTATTCTTTCAATAATTGATCATCAATTTCAAACTTGATTAGGCGATGCCAATGCCTCCATTCATGGATGTGATTAGAGATATGGGTTGCAGTGTCTTATTAAGTGACGTAAGTAGATGAGTGTCAGTTTCATAGAAAACCGGCAACTAGAAATGAGTAAGGAAAGCCACAGCGAGAGTGTTGAAGTCATTATAGGTACTTCGAGGCAATTCAATGTACCACTTTGTTGCAGCACTTGTGAGAGTTCGTTGAAAAATTTAGAGACGGATGGAATCATCAACGTATGAATTTGAGGAGCACTAGAGATGATATGTCATCACATGGGCTTATGGATCCTCCTTTTCTTTTCCCTCAAACTTCGGACAATCACTTGGAATCTTGGATGGAACTGGAGGCCAGTATGGAGAATGAATAATGGGATCATTCATAAGTATAGAAACATCTGGCAAGTCCAATGTGGCCAACAATGGCAATTGCGTATTAAAAGGCATGTAGGGCCTTTGAGGAGACCCATATTGTGGAGTCCATCCTTGTTGGTAAGGATTTTTCCCCCATGGTGGTGGATTTTGTCCATATGGAATTTGATTCTACCCCCACTGGAGGTTACCCTACCCATAAGGAGGATTCGGTCCAGGGTAGGTTTGATACTGTCTTGCCATAGGCTATTGATAAGCAACATATGGGTTAAAAGGTTGTTGAGCCTGTTGACCTTGGACATAAGGATTCTGAAACTGTTGACCCTGGACATACAGATTTTGCACCTGTTGCCCCTGGACATAAGGATTTTGGACCTGTTGCCCTTGGACATAAGGATTTTGAACCTGTTGCCCTTGGACATAAGGATTTTGAGCCTGCTGTTGCAGGACTTGACCTTGACCTTGCAAAGGCTGACCTTGTTGATATGAATACAAGGGTTTCTACTACCCAGGTTGACCTTGTTGCTGCAAAGGTTGGCTTTTCTACTGCAAAGGCTAGCTTTACTATTGCAAAGGTTGTCCCTGTGGCTACAGAGTTTGACCTTGCAAGGACATAGGTTGGGAGGACTAGTGAACAAACTGCGTCTGTGGCTGCAAAGTTTGTTGTGACTGTTGCAAGGGTTGCCCCTGCGGTTGTTGCAGTTGTCTTTGCTTTTTCACTACCTACCCTTCTTTCTGCAAGGACGAACCCCGCTGCTGTGAAGGTTACCCCAGCTACTACAAGGGTACCTGGATAGTTCCTGGGGTGACACCTTGAGGGTACTAAAAATTTCTGAATTGTATCTGACCATATCCCCAGGCATAGCAGATGGACCAGGCTAAACATATGATCTAGCTTGAGGGATGTAAGGTGCATTTACCATTTCTTGTGAACCATATGGAACATAAGGAGGTTGGAATGGAACCTGAGCCACATATGGCTTTTTGGTACTAGAAGTTACTTGACCCAGATGGACCAACATGGTTGGGCTGTTGGTATTGGACGTTACTTGTAGCAGATGGACCAACAAGGTTTAGAATAGCATGTAAGAGGGCTGATTCATTCCAACCATGTGAGTTTGTGAGACACTCACATTGGTTGCACAAGACATCATGGAGATATTCAGATTTTCCCCCCTAGGTGGTGGCATAGTCTGTCCAGTCACTGGAGGGGTAGAAGAACTTACCAATACTTGACTTGAGATTGTTAGTTGAACCGGAAGAGTCGGTTGAAATGATGAAACAAGTGGATTCAGAATGGTGGGTTGCACCAGAACTGAAGTGAATGCAGTTTGTACGATTGGTCGAGATGTTAGGTTCTAAATGAACAGACCTGAGGTAGGCATAGCACCAGAAGACTAGATGGCATTGTGATATAATGACGAGGCACTAGGAGTGCCCAAAACCAACTGAGCTAGAGAGGTATAACCATGTGGCAATAAAGGCTCACTATAATTAGGGTAGATGCTAGTCATAATTCTTCCCATATAAGGGAAACCTTCTGGAGGGAACAAATATCCCTGTTCATCAACTACATGGGGAGTTTGTGTAGCAGAAACCTCTGAGTGACTCAAAGAGGAGATTGGATCTCGCCTTCTGATTCCATGGGTGGAAACAAATGACAACGGACAACTGAAGATGTTCGAGGAGATAATTCCAAAGGAATACTAGGTCGATCATACGAATTGTACAGACGCTGCAGTGATATCACAACAGGATTGAACAAAGGATTCGGAGGGTAAACAACCAATCCTTGCTGACCTTTAGGAGTCGGTGGACTCTCGGGAGTCTGGATAGGATTATCCAGAGATTCCAAGCCAGATTCGTAAGGTGACCCAGTATCTGATGGGGGAGGACGAGATGACAAAGGTTGAATATTCAGAACAATTCCAAGTTCAACACCTTGATCCTCAAGTGATTGTGGGAGGTTAGGGAGAGGCTCCTCGGGTGATCTTTCAGATGGAGGAGTGGAAGAGGAACTAGATGAACCTAATGGTTCTGCCACGATGACTTTCTCTCAAACAATAACAAAAAAGAGATTAATTTTAGGGCTTCTTTAAAATATATTAAGGGTAAACTCATGATGTGGTCCAGCATATAACAATCAGGAATGTGATGTGATCATGGGCAAAAAAAAAATTAAGATGCTGAAACAAACTGATGCCTTTTCATGTTTTAAGAGTCGAGTAAAAGGAAAAGATGACTCTAGTCGCTTTTGGTTTGAATGAGCTCGAAAGGACATGTGCTCGATGATGTTTTAAATTTAAAGAGTCAAAAATACCAAAATGACTGCTCAGGATAATCTAGGAAAAAGGATTACCAGGTAACTATGAATTGCACAATACCTCCCAGCGAACCGAGAAGTACGGGAAGGAAATCTCTCCGAATGTTGTGTTTGGTGTATCACGTTTATAAGGCGGAAAACTTGGCTTCCTATGGATAAAGGATTGCAAACCTAGTGGGGTCTCCCTTTATATATGCAACAGTATGTAGAGCACAAGTCCATAATAGCATTGTCTAGTGTCGAAGCAAACGATAGCTGCTAGGTTTAAAGACATCGAAACACGTCGCTATCCTAGACCTCTAAATGTGAGCGTTTAGTTTCAAATGCGCATTAGGTTAATTGAATAAATTTTAGAAGTTTATCTTGAAATTAAGTCTCATTTTTCAGGACCTATCAATGTCACTTGAAAAACTACCATATGCCGCTATATGGGACAAAACCCTTTCAATTTGATGAATGTTTACACTAATTGAGAGTAGAGAAAACAATCTATGCAACAAACAAGCAACTGAAAGCAAGATGACTGTTCACTACTTCACTTTTCAAAACAAAATAATGAAAATTCTTTCCACTTCTTATCCTTCCTATCAAATTCACTTCAACTAGTCATTTCAATAGTAAAAGAAGTTCCTTTCATTCCAAATGCTCATGACGATGCAATTCTAGCTTTCAATGATGCTACTTAATGCAACATATCAATTTAACAAACAAGGATGATGTATTTTTAAATGGAATGATAAAATGTATATTTCACATAAACATTTCAATGAAAAATTCTCAAACAACCAACATCAATCATATACCAAGCAAGATAAGAATAACTCCCCTCAAACCAAGTATGAAAATATTCAATTGAAACAAAACAAGAAATGTAATTTATGCTCGAAAAGAGACGTTCAATCAAGAGAAGAGAAAACAAAAATTTTTACTTGTTCAATTGAAAAAAAGCCAATACAAGGACTAAAACATGAAATGCATGGGGAAACTAACCAACAACTTGACTTGATGAGTAGAAAAACAGCTGAATGGACAATGACCTAGATGCCCTAGGGACACAAACCATCCAAAAACTCAAAAAATCAAGTAAGGAAAACTCAAACCAATCAAGAAAACAAATCAAGCTAACGAAGCTTTCTAGCCAGGGAGAATACAGGAAAACAAGCCAAGAAATAGAACTTATGAGGGCAAGACACACTGGCAATGATTCAGGAGAAACCCTGATTTTAACCTACAAGAATCGACGTGACTTCTTAACTGACAACAAGCGCCACTAGGGAGTACGGTGCAACTGTTAAAGAGTAAATCGTGCTAGTTGGTGTGACTATCAAAAAATAAAGAGCGTTGATCAACGATTTCAAAGAAAAAATAAAAATTTTCAGAAATCAAAACCAGACCTATCACTCTAAATTCAAGAATCTAGGCAGTAGATAGTGTAAAGCACAGAAAACCAAAAAGAAAGAGTGATACGAAAAAAGTCAACACAAATCATGAAATGCAAACAATCCAAAGAGAGGGATGGCTCCCCAGTGGAGTCGCCAATTTGTGGAGTAGGTAAATCTCCTCTGTGGACATAGGTGATCCCTCTAGCCCAAGAATTGGTCTAGCCACAAACAAGACAATCTAATGTAAATTTCCTTAGATTAGAATCGACTAAGAAGGCCTACCTCTTATAGCACTAATCCACTTGTTGTTGATATTTTTTCCTTGCTCTAGCTTCCTTTTGTTCCTTTCATTCAAATACCTGAAAAAAAACGTGCAAGAAATAACAACAAACATGATAGCATAAAATTGAATTCAACCTACTTAAAACGTTAAGGAGTTTTAAGCTAACAAATGTAATATTACACATGATATAGGAAATAAACCATTACTTGTATTAATATAACTTCAAAGAGAAATACAACTGGAGCCTTGACGTTGTAGGTTCCCTTTGGCATGTCCAGGTTCCAGCACTACTATAAGCATCTCATGATTCACCCTCCAAACAATGGAAGTTCAAGGCATCTTTCCTTTTTCTCCAAACCAAACACTATAAGATTATTCTCCCTTCACACACAAACTAGAAGGCTAAGGTTCTCAATATTTGTAGATTATTTCCTCCCTTTCATTAGCTAGCTGAGGGTGTGAAATGAGGATTTTGTATAGCTTTGATAGAGGGGAAATGGATCCTCTTATGGTGGGAGAGGCCTTATCCCTTTTGGTTGGTTCCATTTTAATAGGGGAAAGAAGCCCAACCAGTCTCCCTCGGCTCTATCTTGCCGAGACATTTACCAGACTTCCTTTCACGAAGCTTCTAGACATGGAAGATTCGACTCCATTTTTAAAAACTTTCCAAAAGAGGGTCGGCGTGGGGGATGAATGGCTCACTTGCGATGTTCGATGCTAGTCCTAGTTTTAAACTCTCCAAATCAGTGCAGGGAAGGAACTGAGCACTAGTGTTGGTCTTGAAAACTAGGTTTGAAGGAAGATTCTTGGGAAATCATGTAAGAGGGAAATATTCTACAGATGAAGAGCGATGTAGGGACATGTTCTTCATGGCAGGAAAACATATGTGGGTCACTGTAGAGGTCCTCCAAGATTGAGGAACGGGGAATACAGGGACAGTGACAAAATTCTGTGTAACAGGGCCTTCCGTTGTTGTAACATTTTTTGGTCAAGAGGTTCTGGATCAAAATGATGGAAAGTAGATTCAATGATATCACAGAACTGCTCAAGTGAGTGCACGATGCCATCAAGAAGACTATAGCACCACCGTTGTGGGGATTTGCTAAGTGTGTATGTAAGCAACAGGTTGGCCTCTTCATCAAAACATTCATCTGCCTTGTCAAGCATGGCAAAGAAGTCTTGTAAGAACATAAGCCAAGCCACTTCACCTTCACCATCATATGTGAATTCAGACAAGATATCAAAAAACTCCCTCGTGATGTTGAGAGGTTCGACATGTGAAAAACATCGTGGAGGGTTAAGCGTGACAGAATCCATGATAGATGTGCAAAGGTTCAAAACAAGATGAGAGGGCATAGCTTGTCATCTGGCCCTCCTTATAGTGCCAGAAATGTCGATGGTGTTGGACCCGCCAACATGTCAAGGGATCTCCCCAGTAAGAAGTCCCAACTAGACCTCAAACTATTTTGTATAGGAGTCCCAGCAGTGGTTCGTATGGTATCACCTTGACCATACTTGCGCACAGAGGCAAGTAAGATCTCCTTGTTGGTAGCAAAGGCATGACATATGCGGCAAGTCAAGGAAGGTGCATGAACACACAGAGGGTGAGCTGAGTGTGCCCTTTGGAAACCTATGAAAGAACGAAGTTTAGAAGGGAACACATGAGAAAAAATGCATCACAAACTAGAAGGAAACTAAGCTAGTAATCCAAAGTGATGGTTAAACCAACAACAGATTTCAGTGAGTTTCACAGATACATATATCATTTAGAGTAAACAAGATAGCTGAAATACAATACGACATATGCATGAAACATGTTGCCTCTATTATATTAAAACGTGAAAGTTCCAGTCATACAATACAACCATGACTAACCACTAGTTCCGACAATGGAACATTACAGTCACTACCGCCTACTCCTCCAAAGAGATATACTAGCTCTGCACAGTGAATAAGCCAAGGTTCATTACAATACTCTCCAAGATTTTTCTAAGGTACTCCTATCAGAAGCTTGGCTAACCAAAAGCCTCTACAATGATTTGTGAGGTACTATATATAGCAAAGGGTGGGGTGGCCCTTGACATTCCCCTTTGTGACTGTTCATCTACCCTCATGACTCTTCATCTACTCTATGGCTGTTACATCCAACTATCAAAACTTGAACTTCCACTTGACAAGACATTACATACAATCTGCACATGTACCCATGTGAGACAAAATAGGCTTGAGCAAGCCATGTAAGACATCAATATGACTCAGAAAATTGTGGGAAGACTAGCTCTTCGACATCCTCACTGTGGTTGATAGTAGCGAACTGATGCCAAGCTCGATAGTCCACGATGGTGTCCATGTGCTCTATGGTGACATCTTTCTGGAACTGAACTCTTACCTCTATAACATCCACACTGCTTTAGGTCCTATGTCCAACTCATTTGATAACATGCACATCATTGTCTTGAGTGAGGCCAGATTCAAGCTTCGATCGGACTTGTGCCTTTCTCTTTGCCTTAGTGAGTGTCTCAATAGATGTTATCATATGTGCATGCACAACAACATCCATACTCCTGAATACCCATGCATGGGAAGCCTACAAACTAGTGATGAGCTGCAGGAGCTCTTCATAGTTCTTGATCTGACTCTAGGTGCGTGCTTTCAGCTCAACCGCTCTGGGCTTCATCATCTTAGGCAAGTGTAACGAGGCTCCCTTGTATCTCATTGTCCATGTTTGCATGTAGTCAACAGCATTATGAAAAGTTGACAAGATACGTGCTCTCCTAGCACATCGTTACTTCCAACCATTGAGATGGACAACTGCCTTATGCATGGTACCAAACTTGGAATAGAACACTCGCATGACTACCTTAAGGGACAATACTTCATCTAGTATTACCTTCTTCAAGTCTACTCGGGTAGATGATGTAACCAGTTCTCCTCCTTGCTTGGCCGTCTATAACTTATTATCCATTCGCTTGTTCTCAGCTATCAAGAAGCAAACACTCGAGTTAGTGGCTTCAGCATATGCTCCAATATCATCATCCAATCATGTTGGATGTTTGCACACGTCATAGACGATCACTCATTCCTCAAACTACACAAGAGATGTATTGTCATCTGGAGTAGACACTCTGCGAGATTTCACAAGCTACGTTGTGACTTGTCGAACGATATGTTGTGCATCTCTCCTCCCAGATTATCTCCAAGGATCTTAGTGTCTCCTTGGTCACTTGGGACTTTCTCTGCTTCCGAATCCGGGGAAGCTAGTAGGTCGACCTCTTGGTGGTAAGAAATGAGTTCGATGTCTTGCTCTAACTCTTTCTACTCCATATTTGTATCCATCTGCTCAAGTGCTTGTTCTATCTCTTGAGCGAAGTCCTGCTCCTACGACTACTCACCCTGTCTGCTTGATGCCAATTGTTCGGATGAGTCTACCACCTATACGGGCGTAGTTTCATCTGTTTGTACATATTTCACCCCTTGTTGTACCTGTTCTTGCTACATTTCCTTCTCCTATTTACACAGCTCCTGTTCCTTCCAGAGTTGCTCCTTCAACTCATGCAACTCCCTTTCTGTTTCCTCAATTCTCCATTTTTCTCTCTGCCTCTATGTGTTCCTCTTATCACAATGTTTCCTCTTCGCCTCTATTGCCAAAGTTTCTTTCTGCACAAGTGGGTATGCTCTGAACTTGCAACTTTGTTCTACCTCTGTGTTGTCAAGAATTTTCCTCTTTCCTTTGTCGCGCACTGATATGTTTACCTCTACTGTTGTTGTTGATGGTTCTCTCCTAGATGTTGTTTCACTCTGCTTTGTTAACCATTCAACAGTGATGCTAACCGGCTCATTGAGCCTAGAGAAGCTATAACAATATCTCCATGGGTCTTCCTCTGCCCAATGACATGCCCCATGGATCCACTAAAACTGTACTCTCATCTAGTGATCTTTCACAATACAATGCGGGCCATACAGATTGAAGCTTTGGACATCGAAAGGATATTTCTTGATCTCCTATGTTTTGACATCTGCATGCTTGAGGTTTTGTATCTTGTACAACTCGATCCGAAACGGAAGAGTGGGCCAAGGTGCCTTCTTCTTCTTGTGCAGCCTAGCTGAGAGTCCTACCGAGATGTGGTATGATTAATGATACTTCTTACATGACGATCTTGTTCATGGCAAACTTCAGCAAAAAATGTGAAGGCTTCTCCATGTTGTACATCCATGTGAAGGTGCTAGATGTGAGGCATACCAATCCGCTATGTCGATCAGTGCCTCCATTTTTGCCTTCGACATGCAAGGTGGATCTTTCTCAAATATCATCTTGTACACAGGGGTGACAAAATGATCTGATAGGTGTGTGATAATCCTCTGAATATGCCTTCGGAAAACAATTTGCAATAAGAGTTGACAGAGGTTTCCATCAATTTCCATCCAGCTTCATGCCCAGGAACTCCTGACGGGCATAGATTGCATCTAAGATGTAGGCGAACATGTAGATTTCTGCTTGCTGACCTTTGGGCGGTTGTCGAGCTCCTGTGACCGTTCCTTTAGCCTATGAGCCAATATGTTGGACTAGCTGCATGCTTTTCCTTCACGGGCCAGTTGGTTCAACGTGATCACCCAACTCTGCATGAAGGTCTCTTTTCTCTCTTGGCCATACAAGCAACATGCAAAGATGACCAAGTATTGATACGCCTTCTCCAATATCTTCGTCTTGTAGATCTGGTTGGGTGTCATCCATGGTGATCATTGGCTTCAACAAATGATACATTTGTTGATAATCCCATGCCCTGAAGGTAGCAATCTCTGTCCTGTTAACACTACTCAATGTCATTGTCTCGGGATCAATGTGCAACATGATCCAATGTATCATGTTCGTGCATGGGAATGCGGGGTACCTGCATGCAATCCAGTACAAGTTGTACTTGTGAATGTTCACATAGACTTGGCGGTCTTCGAGATCTTCCCCAAAAGTTCCTGAGAATGCATCATTGACTTCTTGCCATTTCATCTTAATGTCTTTCTCTACAATCAGCTTCGTGTCTTCATATATCAGCAAACTTGCAGACGCTTGCTCAACCATTGCTCCAGTTGCACTTCCATCAGTTTCCTTTGATCTTGCTCTCTTAGAGGCCATTGATCCTAAACTGTTGAGAGATGGACGAACACCTGCCATATCTAGATACATGGTGACATGCATGGCAAGAAATCTGTCAGCTAAAAACAATTCAAACTTGAGGGATGAAATGCTACATACCTGGGGATTGCCTGGAAGGGATTGCACAATTTTAACTGGGAAGCCATGAGACTGGCTAAAAAAACTACACAAAAGGCAGTCCAGATTGTCTAGAGGCTGGCTGGCTACTGGAATTATGCAATGTGCAATCCATACTAGCTTGTTGGGTGCTGGGATTACGCAATATGAAATTTCAACTGGCAAGAGATGCAGACCTAGGGACTGCATTGCGCAATTTTCCGGGCCAGTAGTCACTGCCTCTCAAAATTGCGCAAGGCATGACTCAAGGATAGTCCTTGGCTAGAAATGCACATTTTATGGGAGGAAGGCAGAGACTTCCTTCTCAGAATTGCGCAATGTTGTCTTCGTGAGGTAGAATTCAGGCCAAGGTTGCCTAGACCCACCAACGGGAGACTGAAAGAAAATGAATATGTGAATGCATGGTGATACTGACTGTAAATAGATGTGAATTATCATGCATGAAAACAGTGGATGGAAGATTCAGAAAACGGAACAACATGCATGTGTGTGAAACGAGTCACCAAATCGACGACCATTCGTGCAAAATAGTGTCATGCATGTGATAGCAGTGAGATGCTACCAAAACTGAAACGGTGCTTGTACAAGATAATATGCATTCAAACAACAACAAGCGTTCACAAAAATCAAGTAGGCAACACTCACACAAGCCAAAACACAAAAAGTGACAGAAATGCTGTAAAAGACAAGTAAAGTACCAAAATAAATGAGTCGGATGTGTCGAAGACTCTTGGATGTGTTGTGGGATGTCAGAGTGCCAAGATCGATGTGAAGAATGAGCTATAAAGCATCAATTAAATAAGTTTGAGGCTCATGCACATGCCACAAATCTAGGAAAAAGCGACACTTGAAGGAAAGTCTCTAAAACGATCTTTGCATGTAACCTCCAAATGCTAAAAATAGCTCCCTAAAATCTAGGGATGTTTTTTGCATGTTTATTTTTGCTATTTCGAGAAAAAGCAACCAATGCATGCAATTAGGGTTTTCTTAGTCCTAGGTGGAAATGGTCAACATGAAGGCACATGCAACAACCTACTTGACTGAGGGGAAATTTTGCGTAGTTTTTGGGAGGAAGCTGGGTTAGCTACCTAGAGGGATTGTGGAATTTCTAGGAGGAGCAGTTAACTGCTACCCAGAATTGCACAATTTCTAGGATGAGCAATCCTACTGGGTCAGATTTCATGGTTTTCACTGGGAAGGTTGACTGAAAGGATTGCACAGTTTCTGAGCCCAGCAGGTTGCCAGTCAGAATTGCATAATTTTTGGAGGGAAGACTAGTTCACCTCCAGAATTGCACAATTTCTTGAGGGAGCTACTCAGCCAGTAGCTGGAGCAAGTCCGGAGAAGCAACCTATGAGGGGAGTGAAGCAAGCTATCATGCACAGGTTGGAAAGCTGCTAGAAAACCACTGAAGCTCATGCACTTGACAGTGAAAGACATGTTGCTGAGGATGGTTGGTAGGGAGGCTTC
This sequence comes from Pinus tabuliformis, assembly GCA_031772625.1. Classification (NCBI taxonomy): domain Eukaryota; kingdom Viridiplantae; phylum Streptophyta; class Pinopsida; order Pinales; family Pinaceae; genus Pinus; species Pinus tabuliformis. Next base: position 315,565,025 of record CM062812.1, read on the forward strand.
AAAACAAAGCTAAGGAAAAATTTTGGAGGGTGGTTGTAGCCGCTACAACACTTAATGACACACTAGTAGAACTCCAGCTCTCTGAATGGGCCTTGTTTGTGAAAAGAAAGTTGTTGTAGCGGCTACAAGCACCCTCCAAAATTTTTCCTTAGCTTCGTTTTGGAGCCTCCCTACCAACCATCCTCAACAACATTCCTTGCATCGTCAAGCACACAGGCTTTAGTTATTTTATAGATTCTTGTCAGCCTATGCATGCAAATTTGTTCCACCTCCTTCACAGGATGATTTCCAGACTTAGTGTCAATTGCTAGTTGAGAAGCTCCCTCTGGGAATTGCGCAATTCTAGAGGGGAAACATCCTTCCCTCCAGAAATTGCGCAAACCCAACTGGGATCCAGAATTGTGCAATTATTCTTGACAGTCTTCCTCTCAAAAATTGCGCAATTCATCCCAAGATAGTTTCTCAGCCCGAAAATTGCGCAATTCTGGGCAGCAGTCACCTGCTACTGCCAAAAATTGTGCAATCCCTCTAGGATAGCCAGCCCAGTAGTAGTATAAATTGTGCAAATAATTTAGGAAACCTACTCGGTTTAGAAATTGTGCAATGTAGTCAGACAGGATTCCTTGAGAAAATTGCACAGTCTGACCTAGGATAGCTGCTCAGCCCAGAAATTGCACAATCCTTGGAGACATTTAGTTGTTCCTATAAGAAATTGTGCAATCCCTCTCAGACAACCATCTTTGCTCAGCCCAAAAACTATGCAAATCCCTCTCCCAGGCTTGCATACTGATGCATGTGCCTTCAGGTTGACTTGTTCCCTCCTGGACTGAACAAAACTGATTTGCATGCATGGACAACGTTTCCCAAGGTAGCATGCAAAGGAATCACTAGATTAGGGATCTATTTTTAGCAGGTGGAGGTTACATACATGGATCACTTTAGAAACCTCTCGCTAAGTGTCATTTTTCCTAGATTTGTGGCATGCACTTCATAACCTCAATTTTATCAAAACTCATTTTCCGGATGCTGCAAAGCTCATTCCTCACATCGATCTTGCAGCTCTAACATCCCACATCACATCTATGAGTTGTCGGCACATTCATCTCAGTTGTTTCGAGGTAAGCCATCTTCGCATATCTTGCATTGTGTTTCTGTCGCTTTTTGTGTTTCGGCTTGTGTGAGTGTTTGCTTGATTTCTGTGAATGCTTGTTGTCGTTTGCATGCCTGTTAGCTTGTACAAGCATTGTTTCAGTTTTCATTTGCATCTCACTAATGTCGCATGCATGACATTGTTTTTGCATCGACGATCGCCATCGTGGTGACCCGCTTCACTCGCATGCACACTATCCCATGTTCTTGATCATGCACTTACTGTTTGCATTCATAATTATTCACTCTTGTTTGCACTCATCTCATCATGCATTCAGACTTCTCATGTTTTCAGTTGCTCGTCGGCTGGTTTGGGCTGCCTTGGCCCTGACTGTGCCTTGCCTGGCTAGAACTACGTATTTCCAGAAGCAAAGGCTCTACCTTCGCTCTCGAAATTGCGCAAGTCTAGCCCAGCACTGACCTCTAGGCTTGCATTGTGCTAGTCTTGGAGGCAGTGTCCTCCTAGCCCCAGAAACTGCGCAATGTGGTTTGCTAATTGCATGTCACTGCTAACTAAAATTGCGCATTATGTAGTTTCAGTCCTCAATAGGCTAGGCTGGACTATGCATTGCATAGTTCCAGCAGTCAGTTAGCCTCCTGACAACCCGAATTGTGCCTTGCGCAGTTTTGGCAATCAGTCTCCCAACCTCCTGGCAGAAATTGTGCAACCTTCACGATCAACCACACAGGTATATTGCAAGTCAGTCCTCAAGTTTTTTTTGGTTTTCAAATGACAGATTGCTTTCCATGAGTGTTGTTATGTCTCTAGGCATCACAAGTGTTTGGCTGTATCTCAGCAGCACAAGTACAATGGCCTTCAAGAGAGCAGTGTCAAAGGACACTGTTGAGAGCACAACTAGGGTTGCAGCTAAGCAAGTGTCTATGAGCTTGCCTACCTATGAAGACATCAAGTTGTTCATAGACAAGGACATCAATATAATATGGCAGCAACATCACAGCAAGCAGTAGCAGAAGGTAGCACACCCACATGCGGCGAATGCAAGAGGAAGGTTATTGACAACATAGAGGCAGAGAAAAGCTGCGAGTTCAAAGCAAATCCACTCGTGACGAAAGCAGCTTTGGAGATTGAATCTATGAGGTGACGATGCGACACAAATATCACGCGAAGGCAGAGAGAGAAATAGAGAAGGAGTTGCATGTGCTAAAGCGAAAACTCAAGGAAGAACAAGATATACATAGACGAGAAAATGAGTTGCAGCAAAAACAGGTACAGAAGGGGGCGCAACATGCACATATGGATGAAATTGTGCCTGTACAAGTTATAGATCCATCCTAGCAGCTGGCACGAAGCAGATAAGGTGAGAAATGTTGTTGATCCCATGCAAGGGAATTCAGCAGCATGCATGTCATTGTGTGCATGCATGCGATCCCACCCATTTGGCACACTTACCGAGATGAAGACAAGAAGCATGTATGATTGGATCTGAACATGTATTCCAACAAGTTGGTGTGCATGACCACCAACACATGCCCTAATATCAGTGCATACATTATGCATTAGCATGATGCTGGTCCAGTTGCACCCTAGATGACCATGTGCATGCTATCAGGCTTGTTGGATAGAGGAGCCATATTAGTGTAGCGGGATGTAACAGAGGCAAGAGTTCTCTTTCAGCATGATGTCACCATTGAGCATGCGGACATCACAATGGACCACCAAGCTTGGCATCAGTTTGCCACAATCAACCACCATGAGGATGTCGAGGAGTTGATCATACCACATATGTCTGAGTCTTAGTGATGTCTTGCATGGCTTGCTCAAGCCAATGCCATCCCACATGGGTACATGTGCATTGTAATGTAACATCATGTAAAGTGGAATTCCAAGTGTCGATAGTTGGATGTAACAGTCATGTAGTAGGTGAAGATTCATGAGGGTAGGTGAAGAGTCACAAAGGGGAATGTCAAGGGTCAACCCACCCTTTGTTATAAATAGAACCTCATAACTCATTGTAGAGGCTTTTGGTCAGTCAAGATTCCGACAGGAGTATCTTAGAGAAATCTTGGAGATTATTGTAACAAGCCTTGCCTTCTCCACTGTGTAGAGCTAGGATATCTCTTTGGAGGAGCAGGTGGCAGTGACTATAATGTTTCATTGTCAGAACTAGTGGTTGGTCATGGTTGTATTGTATTACTGGAACTTACACTTCTTAATATAACACAACCGGCATGTTTCATGCATATGTCATATTATATTTCAGCGATCTTGTTTACTCTAAATGATGTATGTCTCTGTTTTCTTATGCATGCATGTGTAGCTATTTTTTGTATATGTATGTATGAATCTTACTGAAATGTGTTGTTGGTTTAACCATCACTTCGGATTGCTATATCACTTGCCTTCCAGTTTGTGATGCATCTTAGCTCATGTGTTCCCTTCTTAACTCAGTGTTTTCACAGGTTTCCAAGGAGCGCACTCACCTCACCCCCCATGTGTTAGAACCACTCATGCACCTTCTGTTATCACCTGGATTGAACCTTAGGCTGAAGGAAGGCAATGTCAGGGTAACCACAAACCATGCTTAGCCTACTTAGCCCTACTAGGCCAAGAGAGGGCTCTCTCCATAAGGATCTTAGCCAAGATCACTGGATCAAGAAAATGATATTAGGCTAGGTATAGTAGCACAAGGTTTGATTTGATTTGGAAGGGTTTTGCTGAATCATGAGGAGCCAAACAGTTAGGGTAAGGAAATTAGGTCAAAATTGCAGGGTGTTCGATGGGGCAAGGTAGGTACAAGGCTCAGCACTCTAGGGTTTGACAAGTGAGGTGATTTAAGAAAGGTGAGGATCTAGAAAGAGCATGTAAGCAACATGGATTCTTCGTAAACTGGAGAAAACACAGACTATGCAATGTCTACTCAAAACAGAGCATAAAATTTATGGATTCTGCCTTTCAAACTTGTATACATTCACATAAAGAGCATGAAATGATGAAATGGTATCAAAAATAAATTTTAACACATGAAAACATAAGAAAAAATGAACTGAGCATCATAACACATGGATCCCAAAGAAATAGCTGCAATTTTTCATTAATCTCCTACTAAAAACTGATACAAAATGATGTCTACTCAAAGCATAAGCATCTAGCTGAGTCCAACCCTTTACAATGAGAAAGAAGAAGAAGATATAGAAATTTATTTAACCTCATCCCATCCTGAGGGGTCTAATTCCTAAGGCTGAGGAACTAATCCATCAAAAACTGAACAAGAAACTGGAATCTAGGCAACCTAACAACTTGCCTCTAAAAGTGAGGAAACTGATTCATTTGTCCTCAAGATAACTTTTAATCTAATGAATCTACCTTCTAGTAATTATTATCCATCCTAATTACATGCCTAGTCACCATTTACATCAGTAGAACACCATCCATGAGAGGAAATGCAAAATTACAGTCAAGGCACAATGAAGTGAAAATTTAGGATAAAATTGCCCTATGCGCAACGCGTTTTGCAGGACCATTTTGGAGGCCTTCCCGGTGTCCAAATTGGGCCCAAAATAGCTTTTTGGAAATATATTCAAGTCTACTTCCCAGAAAATCTTTAATTTATTTATTTTGAAAATATTTGACCCCTAAAAAACTGATTCTCCCAAGACTGCTTCTGTGTGTCCAAAAGAGGGCGGAAAGGTCATTTTTTGGGTGTTTTTGGACCTTTTGGTTGACCAGTTCTACTCTAAAAGCTTAGAAAATGTACAGGGTGCATGTATTCATCATTTTGAATCCAAAAATTCTGACCATTTCCTCATTGGATGCCCCTAGGAAAAGCGCAGTGCCAATGGCACTGTACATAGAGCCAAAATTTCAGTGTCAAAAATTGCCAAATTCTTCGAAAGGCAAAAATTCTTCAAAGCTTGCTCAAAATTTGTGGAAAACACCACCTTTAAGTATCTTGGTTAGACAAGGAAGCTTCAGCAAGCAACCTAAGCCTATCACCCTCATTTTTGCCTTTCAGTGCTTGTTTTAGCCTTGTTTTCATTTGCTTGACCCTTATGTTGCAAATCTTATTCTGGGTCCTGTAATGGCAAGCCAAATGCCTAATGATTCGATTGTCCTTGTTGGTCTTTTGTAGAAACTTCTCAAAATGAAAATTGACTCTGTCAAGCCAAGTTTCTCTATCTGCCTCAATTTCCTTAGCAATTCTTTGTTTTGTGGTCAAGGTAGCTCATGTTTCTTCCTCTTGCATTACTGACTTGCCCTTGTCACTTTGCCTCTTTGCTTTGAGAGGTTCCAGCTCCATGAGGACTTGTTTGTCACTTAGCTACTTTTTCTCTTGCTCAAGGTATGAAATGACATACTAAGCTCTTGCCAATTTGTCCATCAGTGCTTGGATCTGTGCATCTTTTTTCCTTATGGTTGTGTTTTCATTTGTTGCCTCATCTTGAGCCTCCAAGTCAACTACCTCAATGCCATGATGGATGTGTGACTGTTATGGTTCATCATCTTCCATCAAATCAAATTCCCTTTCCACCTCATCATTAAGGCTTTCCTCCAGCATCTTTTCCTTCCCTTTATGTAGTTTTTGCACCTGTTGTACCTGTTTTGTCGATGAAGAAGGCAATGCCCCTTCCACATCAAGTGGAGTAAATACTTGCCTATGGGCTAATGAAGAAGGCAAGGCCCCTTCCACATCAGGTGGAGTAAACACTTGCCTATGGGTTGATGAAGAAGGCAAGGCTCCTTCCACATCAAGTGGAGTAAACACTTGCCTATCCATTGCAAACAACTTTCTATCCCCTCTCTGATATGTCTTGTAGGCTTCTGGCTCCTCAATAGCTTTAGTCTCTTTAACCTTCTCATCTTTCTTTACTTTGGCACTGCTAGAAGTCCTTTCTACTTCTTGAGGCACCAGTGGAGGAATCTAAGGACCATTGAAGATGTCATTGGTAATAAATGTATCCTGAGAGATATTGAGGAGGTTGAGATGATGTAGTACAATCATCTTAATCACGGAATAGTGATAGATACTACTCATCTGCTGGGGGGAAGGATTTTTCTGCACAATGTAGTCCATCTTCTCAATGTTCCTGAATAAGAAATATGGGATGTTCAACATTTTCACTCTTGTGAAATGCATAAGAAGCCTAATGTGATAGGTGTACAATCTAGAAAATCTTCCCTCACATGTAAAATACTTCATAATGATCCTCATCATAGGGGCAAACTTGTCTTCAAGGAACCTGAAAGGAAAGGTCCTCTTCTTTTCATTTCTGTACCTGGATTTGATGTATGGTTCATATTAGTGCTCATCCAAATCTTGTGCATTAAACAATTTTCCCCCACATTTGGAATCCTTGTAGCATCATCAATGATGGAGGATGAAACTATAAATATCACCCCAGCAAGAGTTACCTTGTTACCACGAAGATTGGCTACAAAAAGCCTAGTCAACTCAGGATGATGTTGAACTCTTTCCACCTACTCACAAAACTCATAACACCCTAAATTCCTGAAACAAGAGGCAGTCATATGAGAAGCCTATAACTCTCTGATGTTTGATGGTTCCTCTCTGATGATTTTTCCTCCCTTATGTGGTTTTCTCAAATGCTGAGGTTCATCTCCCAAGATTTCACTGCCACTGTTTTCCTCCTCCTCATAATCTCTATCCTCTTTGTCCATGTTTGTTGAATTTTGAAGCTTTGTAACCCTAGAGAAGGTAATCAAGGAGTGAGTTATAGAAAATAGGGATAGGGGAAAGAGAGATGAGCTTATGCGGTTTAGGATGGAATATATATGATATGACAGTGAGAAGGAGGGTATTTTTATTTGGTATGGACTATTTAGTAAATAGGGTTTTAGGATTTTGTTTTGGGGATTAGGGTATAAGGGATAAGTGGAGGAATGTGTTTGAGGGAATTAGGGTATAGGGAATAGATGGAGGGATTTGTTTGAGGGAATTAGGGTATAAGGGGTAGGTGGAGGGATTTAGAGGCAATCTAGGGTTTGAAATTTGAAATAGCAAACCAACTTCAAAATCATGAGCTGAATGCCGGGAGGATAGCTCAAGGATTGAACTTACTTGTTTAGAAGTCCTATATGGCAAAAAACACGATTTGGATGGTTGATAGGGTGTTTTGGTGCTTGCTGGTCCTATGCACAATGCCCTCTACAGGTGTGCAGCGCTCCAGCTCTATGCGCAACGCCGTGCAAAATTTCCCTATGCGCAATGCTACATCCCTATGTGTAACGCTTCAGCCTCTGTGTGCAGCTCTCCTTCTCCTATGCGCAGTGCCTCTTGCTCTATGTGCAGCGCCTCCTTTTTGCTTAGCCACCAATTGGCCTCAATTCCCCTCTCTCCTTCAATGCTCTTCTTTCTCTTTGTCAAATGAAAGTGATGAATTTGGAAAAGGAATTTGACATCTTATATAAAGGTTGATTTTGATTTTTCTTTAGAAAACCGACTTTCTAATGTTTTGGAACTTTTTCTTTATCTTCAAATCTTTGTTTAATGCTTTTCCTTCTTTTTCTCTTTTTAGGTGGATGGATGCTCTGATTGACTTGATTTATTCAACGGTTTCATTTTCTTGCAGCAAGGAGAAATGTTTGGGGCAGCTGGGAACACTTATTACATAAACTGAATTGAATTACATCAAAAAAATATAAATCAACTAAAAGTACTATGTTTTCATATCAAAAACATGTTTTTGAGATGGAAATTACATTAGAGACATAAGATCTTTGTACACTTACTAGTAATCACTCTTTGTTTATTGGTCATCCTCATACTTTTGTTGCCCTTTATTTACACTTGAAACCATGCTTTTTACCTTGGAAATGAACCCTAAGACCTAATGGAAAGACAACTATCTTGACACTAAAAATCACATATTTGAAACCACAACTAAATACAACATGGAGATGGGTCAGCAAATGTACCTCATGAGGGAAGATTTTGATTTTCTAAGAAGAAGACAACCATCAGTGGACCATTTTGACATGACCTAATGGAATGATCCAAAAATTCAGTATGAGACACCTAAAATGAAAATGCAAAGAGCAGATTTGATCCCTAATGGAAGTATGCATATACTGACACTAACACCTTCCTTAACTTACTGCATATGTCACACCCTTGCTACCAACAGGGACATCTTGCTTGCCTCTGCACATCATCGTTGTCAAGGAGATACTGCACAACCCACTGCTAGGACTCCTACACCAAACATTCTGAGGTCTAGTTGGGACTTCCTACCAATGAGATCCCCTGACATGTTGGCGGGTCGAGCACCATCAACATTTTGGTGCTAGAAGGAGGGCAAGATGAAAAGCTGAGTCCACACAAACTATTTTGAATCTCTACATACATATCATGACTAACTACATAGTTTCTCTTCCGGAGTGTATGTCTTATGGAAAGGACTTCGAAATGTCGAAAGAGCTCTTGGATAACTTGTCACATAAAAAATATGATGGTGGAGGCTATGTAGCCTTGGTTAGGCATGCAGTCAACATTGTAGGCTCATGTGAAAGACATGGAATCTTTGAATATTACATGACTTGTGCATTGTTCATCTACATGCTTCAAGGGCACCCAATGTAGTGGTGTGCCATGCTACCCAAAAATTCTATTCATTCTCTTTCTCATCTGGTTACAAAAATAGACGTGCTTTCAATCACTTCAACCGTAAAGCATTCAACAAAGAAATTGTGGAATTACAAAAAGCACCCGATGAATCCGTTGAACATTTTTACCACGCTTTTGTAATCTTGCATACTGATTCCTCGAAGATGAAATTTATTAGGAATTTCTTGATGGAATATTTGAGTATCTTATTTACATATACGAAAAACTGCAATTCTTGAAATCATTCAAATCCTTCTCAACACACTTCAGTGATGGAGCTGCACAATCATAGGTAGGCACAGTTGCTGTCACAAGTGATTGTCCGCCTTCACCTCATCAAACAGCTCCACCACTGTAGAGTGATGTGGGATATTATGCACACACATTTGTTGAACTGTCACATCCTCCCACCCCACCTTCCCTTGATATCTGCGCAGATTTGAATTGCAAGCCTGTTGCTTGTCACGTGGATTTATTCCCTCAACCTTCATCCCCATGTTCTATTGATCCTCCAGATTGTACTGTCTTGTGTTCTTCCATTCCAGACTCCTCACCTACTATGAACGAGGATCAAGTTGTCGACGGAGTTGGTGTTATGCAACCAACCTGCGTCATCATTCATGATGAGTATGTGCGGGAATCTAAAGAAGAACCCATGGTGAAGGATGACTCCCTTCCATCCATGCCTCACACCCTCTATCCTGACATCCCTTGTAATTCTACCATTATTGATTTCCCCTATGAAAACCCATTTCCGGATGTTTCTACTTCCGATCGTTCACGAGACACGTCAGATGTTAGTCTTTCATTACATTGTGGAGAGGACACATCTTCCTCTGAAAATTTGTCCAATATGTCATCGGTCATTTCTAAAAACACAAAGGATGAACATCCTTGCTTCTCAACTACCTCTCTACCCAATTCATCAAATCATGAGGATGCCGACAAAAATCCTGAATTTTCTAATCTTGGTTGTCATGATCTCTCTACTTCTTCATCTGATCACGATGTTGATTCAATCGTTGTTAATTTGCTAAGACACTAGTCTACGATGATCTATCTGTTGACGAAGTCAAACCCCCACAGACTATCGAGGAACTTTAGCCCGAGCTGATGGTTATGTCAGGTCCTCGTTGTCCTGAGATTGGTTTCACTTCCAAACAGGAAATTGTTGAAACACGTAAGGCTTCTCATCACTCTCTGTTTTTCATTCAAGATCAATCCAAAAATCAAGTTTCACTTCTGCCACTCGAACTACATGATCCCATCACCCATGCATTGGAGGAATCTTACATAGAAAGCACACTTGCGCAATGTAAGTGGTCTACCTTCCTCATGTTTGCTTGCATGTCACAGTCAATAGAATGCATACACTCAACATCTACATGCAGTGTAGCATAGCACCATGGCAATTCCACAGAGTGTATGTCATGCACTTACACTCATTTTTGTTATATGGATGCTTGTAAGCTCAGAGTGTGTCCTTATTCATTGTTATATATTTCATGCTTGCTCATTTGCGCAACTGCGATGTTCACAAACCATGCCTTCACCAAAATGGTGTTGGAAATAATACTAAGAGGGGGGGTGAATCAGTATTATCAAATCAATTATTTTTCATTTCACAATCAAATTTGTATACGCTACTTCAGTTATGGGAAACTGCATATATACTCTACTATGTCTAAAGCAACCAGCGTCTATCAGTAAACTTATGATTCATTAAATGTTGATCTTTAATCAGTGCATCAGAACTTCATTAACCATAAGAACAGTAAATAGGTGCAGTAAAACAGAACAGATCATCACACACATGGACACAAGATATAAGGTGGAAACCCAATGTGGGTGAAAACCACCTGCTGCAATTCGTATCTATCTTCTTTTAATAAGTAACTTCTTTTTACAATATTTCTGTACTAGTGCAGTCCTATACCAGTACGCAGGATTCTACCTGCAGAAGGCTACAACTTTCTCTCGTTCTCCAGCTTCCCCTGGAAGGGAGCTACAACCCCCTTAGCTCTCGTACTAGCTGATGTACTAGTACGTAGGTGTTGACCTACAGAAGGCTACAACCTTCTCTTTTCTTCCAAGGACCACATTTCATAAATTTCAGATTGGATCCATCAATAACAATAATCAAACATCAAATACATCTGCATCAACCAATCTCCTTGCTTCAATCAAAACTGAATCAAACAATTACTTCTCTGGATGTTGTAACCATAATACATTAACTGTAACCAGAAACCAATCTTGAACCCAGAACACTGCAACAATAAACATAAGTAGCTAAAACATATTTCATGAGACGTACGCTACTTCAATATGTAGAACCTGCGTGCATACAATTCTGTATTAAGGCCAACTAGTGTATACGCTGTTTTGACTTACTGAACCAGCATGTATATGCGCCTCTGCTGTGCCGAACCTGCGTACAAATCTATAAGAGATAATTTACCCTTTTCACTTATTCAGACATCAGTTATACCTAGATTATCAGATTTATAGATCAAGTCATGCGCCAAATATAACAGATCAAAATCACACAAAGACATTGCTATTCAAGCCTTAAGATCTTGACCCATCAATAGAACTTATCCTTCTTCTAATGCTCAAGTTCCTCGGTTTAGACCCAGCTATGCACCATCACCCAATGACTAGTATTCTAGATCTTGCTCTTCATAAGATATTCAATACTTGAGTGAATGCCTTTGCCTAATGATCTCTTCCCCCTTTTATAGTCTTAGGCCTTACTCAATACCATGGTCCAAAACCATAGAGAATCAATACCATGGACCCAATACCTAGATTCAACACTTTGGACGAGATACCATGGTCCAAAACCATAGGTTCAAATACAAGGGACTAAATACCATGGACCAAAAAATAAGTTTTCCCACATGTACACACTTTTCCTTGCATGAAAATGCATGCATATGTATACATGCATTTTGATAGTTGATCTCATGTGTATACGCGACTTGGTTAAGTAGAACCTGCGTATATCTCTTTTTCCTTCATTCTGAGAGCCTAAACTGTGAACTGTCATCTGAGTGAGTTGCCATCAAGGACAACACCTGTGTCATAGCGCCAAACCTGTGTCATAATGCCAAGAATCTCCCCCTTTGGACTTGATGGCAACCCCAAGTTACTCAAAGTCATTCTCCCCCTTTGTCATCAAGGGCAAAGGGTTATGCTCCGCCTGAGTACATGCTGAAATCTCTGATCTATTGTGCTGTCCATGCCCCCCTGACTGTAGGCAAGGTCTGCAAGAAGATGTTTCTACAAGAAGAAACATGACTTTATACATCATAAATGACCTTCCTATCACCAAAGACTCATACATACATCCATCTCCCAACCAAGTGGGGATACACTAAAAGTTTACACATGATAAAACAAGAACATTACATCATCCATCATAGTGGGGAAACCAAGATAGGTCGCTACATGACCTTGAAAATAAAGCAAATACATGACATAGAAACTAAATATCTGAGACAAGACTATGATAGTCATTAGAAACTAACATCAGCAGCATCTATCAATCATCATCAAGACCAGCAACCATGATCTCCTTTTGCACCTGTTCTACCTGAAAGAAAATGAACCAAGATCTTCTAAAATAATGCCAACAATGCATTATTAGAAGTATGTGCTCCCCCTGAACCTGTGCCAGATGGTCTCTATCAGACCCATATCAGACTCTTTTCATCCTGAGTCTGGCCCCACTGTTTGTCTTCAAACCATAATATACGCGACTATGTCCACAGACACCTGCGTATGTACGCAGATACACTTCATGAAACTCGCATACAACCACTATTCTCTGAAACAGATAATTTCAACAGCAAGATGATGCATCGACTACTCCCAGCTTCTGTCTAAGATATTCAAATGTCTCCCTGGGCAGTGGTTTGGTGAATATATCAACAACCTGTTCCTTGGAGGGAACATACTCCAATTTGACCTTTTGTTCAAGCACTTGTTCCCGGAGAAAATGATATTTGATAGGTATGTGCTTGGTCTTCGAATGCATGACTGGATTCTTTGAAATACTGATTGCACTTGTATTATCACAAAAAATGGAGATAGGTGGAGTACAAGTGATTTGAATGTCTTGCAATGTTTGCATCATCCAAAGGAGTTGTGTGTAGCAAGATGCAGCAGCCACATATTCTGTTTCAACTGTAGATAATGCAATTGAGCTTTGTTTCTTGCTGAACCAAGATACTAATCTAGAACCCATAAAGAATGCACCACCACTAGTGCTTTTTCTGTCATCCACACTTCCTGCCCAATCTGCATCTGTATATGCATGAAGTGTGAGATCTGTATCTCTAGGATATATAATCCATAATTTTGCGTTCCTTGAAGATATTTAAAAATCCTCTTAATTGCCTAAAGATGTACTTCCTTTGGATTTGCCTGGAATCTTCCAACTATTCCCACTGCATGCATTATGTCTGGTCGGGTACCTGTCAAATAGAGTAGACTACCAATCATGGATCTATAGGTTGGTTGATGCACTGCTACTGATTCGTAATTTTTGCTGAGGCTGCATCCTGTAACCATAGGGGTACATACTAGTTTCGAATCCTCCATCCCATATTTCTTCAAGATCTACTTGAGATACTTGGTTTGAGATAGAAAAATACTGTCTTTGTTTTGTTGGACTTGTAAACCAAGAAAATATGTAAGCTCACCAAGTAAGGACATTTCAAATTATTTCTGCATCACCAAAGAAAAGTTTTGACTCATGGTTTCTTCATTGCTACCAAAGATGATATCATCAACATACACAACAAGTATTAGCAATTTATCATTATCAATTTTTATATATAGATTGCTATCTGTTGATCCTTTTGAAAAACCTTGTTGATGGAGATATTTGTCCAACCGAAAATACCAAGCCCTTGGAGCCTGTTTAAGACCATAGAGAGCCTTTTTGAGTCTGCATACAAGTTTTGGATCATTCCCAAGGATGAATCCATCTGGTTGCTCAATGTACACTTCTTCTTCTAAGTCTCCATTTAGAAAATCAGATTTCACATCCATTTGATATACTTTGAACTCTTGAAAGCTAGAAAGAGCAAGGAACATTTTTATGGCATCAAGTCTAGCAACTGGTGCAAAAGTTTCTTCAAAGTCTATGCCTTCTTGTTGAGCATACCCTTTACAAACAAGTTTGGCCTTGTTTCTAATAACATCTCCATTTTCATTCAACTTGTTTTTGAATATCCATTTTGTCCCTATGACATTCTTATCATTTGGTCTAGGAACCAACTCCCAAGTGTTATTCTTTTCAATCTGCTCAAGTTCTTCATTCATGGCCTTGACCTAGCATTCATCTTTGCATGCTTCACTTACATTTCGTGGTTCAGTGGAGGAGATCAATGCTAGATAGCTTGAAGCTTCTGAAATAGTTCTTCTTGTTTGTACACCTACCTCTTTCTGCCCCAAAATTTGAGTTTCTAGATGATTCTTTTGAACGTACATGGATGGAGTCTTTTCTTCTACCCTTATCTATTCTTCTAGTGCCTCATAGGTTTCTTCTTCATCATAAGTCTGATTTGATGTTGAAGGATAGTCCTCATCATCTTCGAAATATTTGGATTTTACCTGCCTTGGATTGTTTCCTTCTTCATCAACCACTACATCAATACTTTCAACAATTTTTCCAAGTCTTTTATTGTAACACTTATATCCTTTGCTTTGGGAAGAGTAACCAAGGAGAATGCCTTCATCTACTCTAGGTTCAAACTTGCCAGGGTTTTCATCAGTCCTTTTGATGTAACATTTGCTTCCAAAAATTTTGAAGTATTTTACCGTAGGAGTCTTACCATACCAAAGTTCATGAGGAGTTTGAGTGTTGTTCACCCAGACGTTTGTCTTGTTGAGAATAGTAACGGCAGCAAATGCAGCTTCACCCCAAAAGGTTGCGGGAGTTCCAGATTCATCAAGCATAGCACGAGCCATTTGTTGAACCATTTTGTTCATCCTTTCCACTACTCCATTTTGCTGAGGAGTCCTTGCAGTAGAGAATTCCCTTTTTTTCCATGTTCTTCACAAAAATCGAAAAATTCATCTGAGGTAAATTCCCCTCCTCGATCAGACCTGAGGAATTTGATTCTATGATCTGATTCATTTTCAACCAAGGCTTTGAATGCTTTGAACTTTTCGAAAGCTTTGTCTTTATGCTTTAGAAGTCCTATCCAACACATCCTAGAAAAGTCATCAATGAACAATATGAAGTATTCTTCTCCTCGAGGTGACCTTTTCATGGATGGACCACATACATCAGTATGGACAAGTTCAAGTGGCTTACTAGCTAATCCTTCCTTCTCAGGGAAATTATTTTTGGTCTTCTTACTAAACTGACATGATTTGCATATTGTATTGTCTGGAATTCTGATGTTAGGGAGATCACGAACCGCCTAATATTTGCATGCTTTCCTTATCTGAGAGAAGCTTAGATGCCCCAATCTTCTGTGCCATAGCCAATGTTCATCATTCTTGCTTAGATAGCATTATTGTTGTCCTCCCTTAAGTATGTATAAATTATTTGGAGTTCTTATTCCTTTGATAATTATTTCTCCCGTATCAAGCTCATGAACAATACATCCATTTGATCGAAATATTACCTCATTTCCTTGATCACACATTTGACTGACACTAAATATATTATGCTTTAAGCCATCAACATACATAACATTTCCAGCTTTGACCTTTTCTTTAAAAGAACAGAACCTTTACCTTTTATGAGTGCGGGGGTGTCATTTCCAAATGAGACCTTCCTTTCCTTTTCTAAGGCACTATATGACTGAAGTTTTTCTTTATCACCTGTCATATGTTTCGAGCATCCATTTTTGATGTACCATTGATTTTCCTATCCTTCCGCATATAAGGCTATACCACATCTTTCTAGTTGTGGTTCTTTCTTTCTCCATATTTTGGGACTCAATGAAGCTTTCTCCTTCTAAGTTGTTTGCTGAAACCTACTCCTGCATTCAGAATCTTCATGACCGAAGTTGTTACAAATAGAACATTCTATTTCATTTTTAAGAGCAGAAAAGTTATTGTAGGTCCTTTTCATGATCCCACTCACACTCCTTTGATTTCGTGCTTCTCTAGTCATGATGGTCTTGTAGGCAACACATTGAGTTGCTTTGTGTCCAAAGTTATGACAAGAGAAACATTGGCCATTGAAGAAATTCCTGCTATTATCAAACCTATCGTCCAGGTGATTGTAGTTTCCATAGACATTCAATCTTGAGGAAAATTGAGAATGATTTACCTGTGGTTGATTGTAACTTCTATTCATCCTTGAAGTATATTGCCCCCGATTTACTTGGTGACCTCTGTTCATCCTTGAAGTAGATTGACCCTGATTTACCTAGTGATCTGCTTTATGCCTTTGCTGTCGATTGTCAACCTGTTCACTTCCTTTCTGCATCTAGATAACTTTTGGAGGTGGATGGCTTCTGTGCTTGAGATGCTTCTTCAGAATATCCAAGACCTATCTTGATTAGAGGAGAACGCTGCACTTTGATAATCTCATCTAAAGTTTCAGATCCTTTAGCAATTCTAAGATTAAGAGCTTTTGTTTTCTCAATATCTTTTCTAAGTCCCACAATTTCACATTCTAACTTTTCATTGTGTTTTTCCCTTTCAACAAGTTGGAATGTCAGAGTATCTATGATCATACTCTTTTCTATAAACATATTTTAAGTTTAGAAATTTATTCATAGAGATCATCTTCATCTATAGCATCCAAGAAATCATCATCTTCAAAAGCCATCAAAAGTCTATAATCATTACATTGTTCATCTTCATCACTAATTGAAAATCCATCACTGTATTCATGTGAATAATAGCTCTTCTTACTTACATTCTGTTTTATGTTACATCTAACTGGTTCCTTACCTTTGTCAAGCTTATCTTTATGAGGACACTTGGCTACATAGTGACCGACTCTTCCACAAGCAAAGCATTTGAAAGGTAGCTTACCTCTGAATCTTCCAGAACCCTGTTGAAGGTTCTTGACAAAGTTTGATTCTTCCTCTCCTTCTGACATATGTCCTGACTCATTGTAATCTCCTTTTCCTGAAGCTTTGAATGTGACTTCTCTCCTATCTGATGGTCCCCCTTTTCTCATTTCGAAAGCAGTTAGGATTTCGTGCAGCTGTGACATGGTAATGCTCTGTAGATCCTGCTTTTCTTCTATGGCAGAAACTTTTGATTCAAACTTAGAAGACAAAGATCTTAGCACCTTTTCAACCAAAGTAACTTCTTTTATTTCTTCACCCAATTTTTTCATATGATTAACAATCTCATCTATACGTAAGAAATAATTAGCCACACTTTCATCATTGTGCATTCTGAGATTTTCATATTGAATTCTGAGAGTTTGTAGTTTTTCACGTTTTACGTGATCGTCTCCTTCATAGCTCAGAACGATCTTGTCCCATATTTCCTTTTCAGTTTTGAGTTGCATAACCTTGATGAATTCTGATTGAGATAAACTCCCTAATAGAGTATTGACAGCCTTTGCATTTGTTTCATACTGCTTCTTACCAGCTGTATTTGTAGGAGTTGCTGATGGAAATGTGTATCCTGCTTCCACGATATCCCAAACTTCTATACCAAGAGATTGAAGATAGGTTGTGATTCTTACCTTCCAATAGACGAAGTTGCTCCCATCAAAGATTGGTGGCCTGATAGATGCCTCTTTTTCGTAGTTGCTCATGATGATAGATCTCCCTTCAAGCGATCAAGCTTCTTCTAAAGAACCTGCTCTAATACCAATTGTTGGAAATAATACTAAGAGGGGGGTGAATTAGTATTATCAAATCAATTATTTTTCATTTCACAATCAGATTTGTATACGCTACATTAGTTATGGGAAACTGCGTATATACGTTATTGTGTCTAAAGCAACTAGCATATATCAGTAAGCTTATGATTCATTAAATGTTGATCTTTAATCAGTGCATCAAAACTTCATTAACCATAAGAACAGTAAATAGGTGCAGTAAAACAGAACAGATCATCACACACATGGACACAATATATAAGGTGGAAACCCAATGTGGGTGAAAACCACCTGCTACAATTCGTCTCTATCTTCTTTTAATAATAAACTTCTTTTTACAATATTTATGTACTGGTGCAGTCTTATACCAGTATGCAGGCTTCTACCTACAGAAGGCTACAACCTTCTCTCATTCTCCAGCTTCTCCTGGAAGGGAGCTACAACCCCCTTAGCTCTTGTACTAGCTGATGTACTAGTACGTAGGTGCTGACCTACAGAAGGCTACAACCTTCTCTTTTCTTCCAGGGACCATGTTTCATAAATTTTCATATTGGATCCATCAATAACAATAATCAAACATCAAATACATTTGCATCAACCAATCTCCTTGCTTCAATCAAAACTAAATCAAACAATTACTTCTCTAAATGTTGTAACCAGAAACTAATCCTGTACCCATAACACTACAACAATAAACAGAAGTAGCTAAAACATATTTCATGAGACGTACGCTACTTCAATATGTAGAACCTATGTGCATACGCTTCTGTATTAAGGCCAACCAGCGTATATGCTATTTTGACTTACTGAACCAGCGTGTATATGCGCCTCTGTTGTGTTGAACCTGCGTACAAATCTATAAAAGATAATTTACCCTTTTCACTTATTCAAACATCAGTTATACCTAGATTATCATATTTGTAGATCAAGTCATGTGCCAAATATAACAGATCAAAATCACACAAAGATACTACTATTCAAGCCTTAAGATCTTGACCCATCAATAGAACTTATCCTTCTTCTAGCGCTCAGGTTCCTCCTTGGTTCAAATCCAGCTATGCACCATCACCCAATGACCAGTATTCTAGATCTTGCTCTTCATAAGATATTCAATACATGATTGAATGCCTTTGCCTAATGATCTCTTCCCCCTTTTATAGTCTTAGGCCTTACTCAATACCATGGTCCAAAACCATAGAGAATCAATACCATGGACCCAATACCTAGATTCAACACTTCGGACGAGATACCATGGTCCAAAACCATAGGTTCAAATACCAAGGACTAAATACCATGGACCAAAAAATAAGTTTTCCCACATGTACGCACTTTTCCTTGCATTAAAGTGCATGCATACGTATATGCGCCTTTTGATAGTTGATCTCGCATGTATACGCGACTTGGTTAAGAGGAACCTGTGTATATCTCTTTTTCCTTCATTCTGAGAGCCTGAACTGTGAACTATCATCTAACTGAGTTGCCATCAAGGACAACACTTGTGTCATAGCGCCAAACCTGTGTCATAATGCCAACACTTGGGTTAGCCAATGCATCGGTGGCTGCATTTGAAGTATCACTTCATGTCAGACGACCCATACACAGTTAGATTAGGAGTAGCATTAGTGTTTGCTTTTGAGTTGTTGTCTTGCATGCATATTTGCTTCTTTGTTTGCGTGTTTGTTTTCTTTCTTATTTGTTTGCTTACTCGCTTTTCATACACATTTTCTTATGCTTTTTTCTTTTATTTTTGGTTTTTTTGCTTGTTTATGTTTGTTTGCTTGTTTATGTTTGTAGGATAGCTTTGCATGGAATCTTGAAACAAGCTGGGTGAAGTACAAGAGGACTTGTACAACTATCAATACTTAATAACTTCTTGTCTTCATTCCATGATACATCAATCGAAAATACATACTCTCCAAAGTGAAGCTTTTGAAAACACAACACTTGTGTGTGAACTAGTATCACCTACTCTAGTCGGTTGTTTTTGGTTTAATCCTTGTCAACTCAGTCAAGTACAGTAAGGTGACAGGGAAAACCTTAACAAGCACGTCAGAGGTATATACAAACTACTTCTCTAAAGGAGCAACCTCTTCTTCTCTCAATAAGTTAGGATCCCTCTTCCGCCTTTGAAATGAATAAGTGCTATGCACAGTTATAAAAAAATGAAAATATGAAAATGAAAAATGAAAATGAACAAGGCGAAAGAAGAGAAAGCCTTCCCACGTAGAGAGGTGATGCAAGTAACCCCGTTGGGGTACTGACCAGGCTCGCTGGCAACGGAGCGATGCTTATGTTCCTGCGTGACTCCCTCAGGGTACTGTCTAGGCTTGCTAGCATAAGAGCAACACCAGAGATGAAACTTAAACTTTGATGACCAATACACTTTTGCACCAATATACCCCTCATCACCAATCAAAACACCTATGTTGGCTTGGCTTGGAATGTGTGTTGACCACCCAAGAGCTTGGCAGATGCTACATTTTACAATCAAGTAAGTGTGGAAACCAAGATAAACAGATAATTGAACAATACTTCTGGAGGTGTTAGACTTGCTTTTCACGAAGAAGCTCCATTCAGAGAGTTGGAGTTCTACCAGTGTGTCGCCAAGTGTTGTAGTGGATACAAGCACCCTCCAAAAATTTTCCTTAGCTTCGTTTTGGAGCCTCCCTACCAACCATCCTTAGCAACATGTCTTGCATCATCAAGGACATAGGCTTTAGCTATTTCATAGAGTCTTGTTAACCTATTCATGCAAATTTGTTCCACCTCTCACATGCTAATTTCTAGACTTAGTGTTAGCTACTGGTTGAGAAGCTCCCTTTGGGAATTGTGTAATTCTAGAGGGGAACCAACCTTCCCTCCATAAATTGCACAAATCTAGCTGGACACCCAGCTAGGCTCCAAAATTGTGCAATTCTTCCTAACAGTATTCCTCTCAAAAATTGCGCAAGTCATCCCAGGACAGATGCTCAACCTGGAAATTGCACAATTCTAGGCAATAGTCACCTACTACTCCCAAAAATTATGCAATCCCTCTGGGACACCTAGCCTAGCAGCTAATAGAAATTGCACAAATCAGCTAGGAAACTTGCTAGGCTCACATATTGCACAATGCAGTCAGACAGGCTTCCTTCAAAAAATTGTGCAGTCTGACCCGGGACAGTTGCTCAGACCAAAAATTACACAATCCTGTGAGATAGTCACATGTTCCTCCCAAAAATTTCCCAATCCATCTGGGACAACCATCTCTGCTCATCCAAGAAACTGTGCAAATCCCTCTCCCAGGCTCACAGGCCAATTCATGTGCCTTCAGGTTGACCAGTTCCCTTTGGGATCAAGAAAAACGCATTTGCATCCATGGATTGCTTTTCCCAAGGAAACATGAAAAGGCATCCCTAGATTAGGGATCTATTTTTAGCAGTTGGAGGTTATATGCATGGATCACTTTAGAAACCTCTCGCCAAGTGTCGTGTTTCCTAGATTTGTGGCATGCACGTCATAACCTCGATTTTATCAAAACTCATTTTCCAGAGGCTACAAAGCTCATTCCTCACATCGATCTTGTAGTTCTGACATTCCACATCACATCTAGGAGTTGTTGGCACATTTAGCTCAGTTGTTTCGGGGTAAGCCCGTTTCGCATATCTTACATTGCATTTTTGTCGCTTTTTGTGTTTTGGCTTGTGTGAGTGTTATCTTCTTGATTTCTGTGAATGCTTGTTGTCGTTTGCATGCATGATAGCTTGTACATGTGTCTTTTTAGTTTTTGTTTGCATCTCACTGCTGGCACATGCATGACACTATTTTTGCATCGACGCAAAATCCTTCTTCACTCGCATGCATGTTGTCCAGTTTTATGAATCCTGCACTTAATGTTTGCATGCATAATCATTCACTCTTGTTTGCACTCATCTCATCATGCATTCAGACTTCTCATGTTTTTAGTCGCCCGTCAACTGATCTGGGTTGTATTGGCCTAGGTCGTGCCTTACTCAGCTAGCACTACGCATTTCCAGAAGCGAAGGCTCTACTTTCGCTCTAGAAATTGCGCAAGTCTAGCCCAGCACTGACCTCCAGGCTTACATTGTGCTAGTCTTGGAGGCAGTGTCCTCCTAGCCCCAAAACTGCGTAATGTGGTTTGCTAATTGCATGTCATTGCTGACTGAAAGATGGAGGATATTGATAAAATTGAGCAAATCTCCCATAAGGATTTTGCATACCTTGTACCCATGATTGATATGGATTTTGAGGTTGGGACCAAGGTTGTTGCCAAGAATTCCAATTTTGCGGGGGTTGAAAGTTCATAGGGTTGTTAAACCCTTGATTTTATTGCCCCTACCAAGGTCTGCTTGAAACAAAACAAAGAGACTCTAGTGAATTTGGATCTTCTTGAAAGACAACATTGAGCCCAGGAATTGAAGGACAATCCTTGGTCTCATGGCTTTCCAAGCAAATCATACATGTTTCTACAACTTTTGCATCTAAGGGGCATTCCCTTAGAGCATTTTTCTTCCTACATTTTGGACAAAAGATGGCCAAGGCTTCAGCTTCTGCTTTCTACTTGTTTTGTATTTTAAGGGTGTCTAGTTGTTCACTAAGGCTCCCTAGAATATTATTTTTGAACTCATCAAGAATATTGCCAATCTCTACCCTACTTACTCATCCAGTTGCAGATTTGTTTGCTCTAATAAGAGAAGGATCTCTAGGCCCTTTTCCTGTTTCAGATTTTCCCCTCGAGAGATGGACACATAGTTCTGCTATGTCATGAAGTGGAAGTTGACAAATATCTCCCTTTCCCATCATGTTTAAAATATCTATCCATTCATCTCTAATGGCTTTTAATAGAAGGGATTTCAAGGTCTCCTCATCTAAGTTACTCATTTTTGCTCTTTTTAAGTTGTATTGAAATCTTTCAAGTAAATCCTCCAAGTTTTCATCTTCTTTTTGCACCATTTTGAATACCTCATCCTTATGGTTGGTGGGCATGCAATAGTCTAGGTATCTATCCAGAAATTTTTGTTTCATATCATTCCAAGTCCTAATAGATTGAGTTACTAATCCCATGAACCATTTCAAAGCAGCTCCCTTCAATGTTGAAGGAAACAATTTGAGTTTTTGAGAGTCTTCCATATAGTCATAAGTTCTGCACATGACTTCAAACTCAAATAGAAATGTTTCAGGATCCTCACTTCACAACCCATAAAAGTTTGGGAGGACAGATGGTGAGATGTTTTTCATTGTTGTATGAGTTTCCTCATCAACTATAGGGAATCCAAATGAGTTATCTCCATACCTATTTTCCCCATTGTTACCTCTACCTCCTCCATTGTTTCCTCCTCCTATACCTCTACCTCTACCTCCTCCTCCAAATCCGTTTACTACTTCCTCTGTCATGATAGTTTCCTCAGAGTTTTCAGAGTCCTCTAGTTCTTCTATTAATGGCAAACGAGGAGGAATTTCTCCCTCTTCTTCTTCAGGTGATTCTACTTCTTTGATTACAATATGTTCCCCTGTAGAAGTGAAGAAAGGTTCTTTCCCTAGGTCAGATTTGATGGATAGTGTGGGAGAGTCTCCTAATTCAGCTACTTCCCCTTGAATTCCAGGAATTCTAAAGCTGGGAGTGTGAGTTGGAGATGATGGAGGTGTATCTTGTCTATGCCTTGGAGTAGTTGGAGTTGTAAAAATCGAACTCTTGGCCCTAGCTATAAACCTTCCCCTAGAATCTCTTGCTTTATGCATGTCATTTTTTTTTTATTTTTATCTTCAATTCGGGCTAATAATTCTCTTTCTGATCTTCCAAATCACTCTAGGTGAAAGAAGAGATCATACTCAAGAAATTATTGAACCAATAACTCTCTTTTCTGATCCTCCAGATCACACTAGGTGCAAGAGGAGAGCATACTTTGAGAAGTTATCAATTTTTCCCTTCTTTGATTTTTTTTTTTTTAAAGAAATTGGCTACCTAGTTACACTTCCCCGGCAATGGCACCAAAATTTTTGGTCAATTTAGAGTGTCCTAAATTGATATATTAATTGTCAATCCGAGAGTCGTAAACTGTTGAAGTGTGGCGCACTATATGTGCAAGATAACCTATTTCTTACTTTTTGTCGTTTTTGATTTTTTATTTTGTTTTGGGGGTTTTTATCTTCGTTTATCTCCTAATGTGAAATGGAAATTCTAAAAGACAAGTATGGATATAAATTTTCAAGGCAATTATGTCCTTTATAATGATTTCCAAAACTTCAAACTTTAGAGGGTCTTAGAACATACTAATGATGAAATAAATTATTAAAAGAAAATGAAAACGTGCCACTATTCTAATCAAACAAACAGTGAACTATTGATCATGAAACCATTATCCCTACTACTGTCTAAATACAAAAGAAATGAATTAAGCTACTGTACTCAAAGAAATCCAGAAAATTGCAAGTAAAGTAAAGCTAAAATCAAATTACATCAATTCATATTCTGACCCCTCGCTAGTTAGTCTCGCTATGGCTTTCGGAGGTAATCATCAACAACTTGAGCAATTTGATATCTAATTGCAAAAAAGTAAACTTAAAATCAAATCACATCAATTCATAGTCTGACCCCTCGCCAGTTAGTCTCACTATGGCTTTCGGAGGTAATCATCAACAACTTGAGCAATTTAATATCTAAGCTAACTAATAAAGCCAATGAACAAAACTAAAATAAACAAAACAGAACTAGAATTAAAAGCTAAGAAAAGTAAGTCAGCAGAAAGACTGATTCCATGTCATTAGTCATTGTGAAAATTATATGCAAATGCCCGGGCTGCCTACTGTAATCTGGAACATACACATTGATCAGTGTTAACAGCAATGTAAAGCATGTAAAATCATGAACAAGAATGAAACGTTAGTACCATAGTAAATGAAATATACATAAGTGAATAACTATGGCATAATAAACATAAAGAAACACAGCATGAAACTGTACAGCAATAAGAAACAAAACCTCGACGTGTGCAGGGGCCCTCTGCACAACCTCGAGCAACAGCTATCAATCAAGAATTATGCTCAGAAACAGAGTCTTCTCATATATTTTAGAACGCAATCACAATAATGAAACTAGTGTCATGGCACATTGGGATTTTTAACAACAAAATTATATTCAAAAGACTAACTACTATGCATATAGAAACACATTATTTATAACAAAAGATTACATAACTATTTTCCTATAAACTGCGCTGACAGAGGACACGTAAACGACAGTGTCCATGGATTTAGTGTCATGTTGCCGAGATTATGCAATCTATTGAAAACAACTTGTTGGATTCACATCTTGGGCAGCCTACAGGGGTCAGCATGCCTCCAAAAATCTAGAAACGGCCACGAAAATCTTTCACGTGCTTGGAAACAGAGTCCTGTTTCCGTAGGACTCTTCTGTTTGACCACCGCTTGACCACCGTTGACCACGGCCTCCTTTGATGAATCTGACTGAGCCAATAGGACTCAGTCCATGTCCAAGTCATTTCCAACTTGCCCATATGGCTTGACTTGCCTGATGACACCTACAATGTAAACTTTAACAAAAACAGCTGTCGAAAGTTGAAGCAGCTGCAGAAAGTGACAGGATTCCGCAGCTCAATGAGAAAAAATCTAATTCAAATAGCAGACACAAAACATAGTTAAAAACCACTTTAAGTGCTCTTTTATGATTAATATTCAATGATGTTGATAGCTTAGGAGGTCCAGGTGAATGGAAAAAGTCTAGGAAGGTGTATAGGAAAGATGCAAGTTCAGGGTTCAACATACCCCCACTGTGAAGGTGTTTCATGTCCCCATGCAACCAAAATTTTGACCATCCTCTCTTCAATCCATATACTCTGACACCTCCGCCAGCACATCTAGCCCTCTTCTCCTCTTCCTTTGTACTGCTAACATTCTAGGCTTCCTCATCAAGCATCTGAATTTGAGGTTGATAAGTGCTTTACTCAACCTCTTGCATTTCTTCTTCAATTTCCTGTTCTTTTTCTCCCACAGCCTCAGATGTAACAGAGTGTTATCATGAATGATCTTGTCCAATCTGCTTTGTTCCTTTAATGCTTCATTTTCATTTTTAATATGTCTATTTAAGACCTCCAATTCAAAAACTTCTTGTTTCAACGATTGGACTAGAGCTTCTTGTGCTGTGTGAGGTTGAGTGGATGAAGTGCTTGGACCTATGGCTGTCTTTTCCAAGGATTCTATATAATCATACATCTCTTGTTGGTTTGGGTCTATTTCGGGTGTAGTTTTCTTTGGACTAACCCCAAAATCCTATTGTGAAGGATTGATTTCCAAATCTGGCCGAGAAGGACTCATGTCAAAATCTGGTTGTGAAATGGAAGTATGGTGTGGGCTACGGTCAGGAGAGCTTGCTGGAGGCTGCTCCGGTGTTTCCACTCCCAAGTCAATAAAGTGGGGTCCTTTGGTTTTCACTGTCCTTAATTTCCCTTTTAGCCTGGAGCTTGTTCTTACATGTTGTGGACTAGTGTCTTTTTCCTCTCTACACTATTTTTCTTTTCCTTTCTTCTTGGCTACAGCTGACTGTTCCTGAAGGTGAACTAGTTTTTCAGACAATACTTGATGGTCTTCTTCTGAGGAAGGTTCTAGGGTTTGATGCATAGCCTTAATGCTTCTTTTCTCTTTTGATTTTGTTGTCTTCTTACCCTCAGTCTTTTCCTTCCTCCTTTTAGATAGTCTTTCTTCTCTACTAGTTTCTTCACCTATGTTAGTAGGAGTACTTTGAATTTTATCACTTGTTCTCTTTCTTCTGATTCTTCTTGATGTACTGCTTTCAGGGGCTTCTTGTGGATCTTGAAAGAAATTTTTGATTAGAAAATGCTCCCATGTGTCCTTCTTTTATTTCAATTGTTTTTCTATCAAGATTTTCACAAGGCCATGGTGATACAAGTGTGGCTCTACGTCCCCCAGATTCTTTTGGATGGTTACAGACATCTTTTTCAAACTGTTCAGTAAAAATTATGGCAGATTGAGGGTTTGGTTTTCTAGAAAATTCATCAACAACTGGGTGTGATACATATACATTTATCCAAAACGTCCCTCATAGGTGATGAACTTTTGAATAATCAACAATAGACTAGCCCACTTCTCTTCTAAAGCATGGACATGGATTCCTCATTTAAAAATAGTTACATCCATACCTAGATTTCGTAGGATAACCCTCCAAGCATTCTCGTCAAAGCTCTTGTTCTTGAACCAGCGTTCACCCTCCTGCGGAAGTTTTGTAGTAGCTGCTATAGATGCCTCGGTGACTGTAAACTTGAGGTGTCCAACTTCCACTTCCAGGCCGTTAAAAGACCTCGCAAAAGTCTTTGTAATCTCCTTGTTGTAGCCCTTGAATTTTTGAATAAACCATAGCCACCTTGCCTTTTTCAATATGTTTTTCATTTGCGAGTATCCTTCCAAAAACTTGGGCCCTTCCGGTTCTACCCTCAACAACAGACCCATCCTTCCTTCTATCTTTTAAAATTCGTCTGCGTGAGTAAGGGTTTTAGCGGAGGTAAGACGGCTGGGTTACGGGGTTTATGGAGAAGAAAACAGTGACTGTAAATGGAAAACAGAGAACAGGTAGCGGAAGTGAATTCACAGAATGGAGCAGAGACTGATATGAACAAGGTGGAAATGCAACTGTGGCTTCAATAAAATAGTAGGGGAGTAAAGTGAACCCGACAGGATTTTAAACTGAATGGCTTTAGAGTGGACGTAAACACACTTATGAAAATGGTTGCGGAATTTGTGCGGCAGAGAGAAGCCGTGATCAAATCAACCACATCCCATAATTATAGGTGGAGTATCAAAGTACAGCCGAACACGAGTTAAAACCAGAGGCTTGATTATGAGGCCGCTTGAAAATAAATGTAAGGATTGTGGGGGAATCATATAGAGATCGTGGAACAGTTATGGAGCTACCAACACTAATCATTGCATATAATGGAGCTATGGTTTTATAACTATGTAAAAATGTGCTTTGAATGCTATTTGAAATAAATTTCTACTCATACCTTGGAATTCTTGCCACTTTTTGTCCATTAATCTTTGATCAGCTGCTCCTTGTTGATGCTTTTAAGTGCCTCATGTCTTCATAATATGTCCTCAGTCATACCTGCATTTGATTTCATGATTATGTAACTAACATCTGACTGTCAATTTTTTTTTGAAAAACAGAGTGATAGCTGCGGAAACTGCTTCTGGCTGTGGAAACTAGGTTCAGCTGTGGAAACTGACACAACAATCATTTGACTGAATGGAGATGGATAGATGATAACTAACTGAATGAAAATGGTCATGAAAAAAACTTTTATTGGCGGAATGGAATGAAATGGAGTGGAATGAAATGAAGTGGAGTGGAATGAAGTGGAATGAAATGAACTGGAGTGAAATGAAGTGGAGTGTCACAAAACTGTGAAATGAGAGAGAGAATTTTTTTTGGAAAATATAGGGCGTCAGGAGTTCCTAATTTTTGCCTTGTATTTTCTGTATAAGACTACCAATCAGTGATTGGTTTTCAAGCTTATACATTATTTTTTTAATTTTTTTTTTAGAAACAAAGAGGAACAAAGGCTAGGTTGGTGGAGAAGAAGAATTCTTCTTCACCAGCCTTATTGCATAACTATCTTGAAATATTTTGACAAATTCCTCTTTTGAGAGTGGCTTATGATAGATCTCTAATCTGTGGCCATTCAAAAAAGAGGAGTTTGATGTTCATCAATGGTTTAGATTCTTACTACTCCATTGCTAAAGATTTTGTTAATCTCATATGGCCCAAGCCAATGAGTCTGAAATTTTCCTTTAAAATCTTTAAAGTTGGAATCAAATAGCAATGCCCAATCTCCTTCTTGATACTTTTTCTCTTTGATGTATTTGTCATGCCACATAGCTCTTTGATATTGAACTAGATCAGTTCTTAGAATTTCCTCTTGTCTAATCTCATCTAGCTCATTCAATTGCTCCATTCTGTGCTTTTGGGCTTCTGATAGATCCATCCCCAACTGAACTGTCATCTTGAAAGTTTTGACTTGGAACTCAATGGGGAGCAGGACTTCTTTCCCATAAACTAGTTCATAGGGAGAATGTCCTGTTGTATTTCTCCATGTGGTTTTGTAGGCCCATAAGGCTTCAGGAAGCCTTTCTGCCCAATCTCTTCTGTGTAGATGAACAGTTTTGGTGATGATGCCTTCAATAACTTTGTTTGTAGACTCCACTTGGCCAGTTGCTTGCAGATGGTAAGGAGTAGATTTTCTGTGCTTGATTTTGTATTCTTCCATCAGCTTCTCCACTAGGTTGGATGTGAATTGACTTCCCTGATTTGTCACAATTTCTCTTGGAACACCAAAGAAAGTAAAAATATCCTCATAAAGAAAATTAACAACTGAATATTTAGTAACAGAAAATAATGCTTTGGCTTCTACCCATTTAGTGACATAATCAGTACATACCAATATATACTTTTTTTGTTTAGATGGTGGGTTAATAGGTCCAATGAAATCTAAAGTCCATTTTTCAAAGGGTTCGATGAGTACCTGTGGCTGCAATGGCATTTCATTTGAAAGGGTAGGTTTCCCTACTCTTTGGTAGCTATCACACCTTTTGACACACTGTTTTGCATCTCTGAAAAGGGATGGCCAATAATATCCCAAAGAGAGGATTTTATAGGCTGTCCTTTTGTCAGCAAAGTATCTGCTACATGGTTCATCATGATATTCTTTGAGGATATCAGGCATTTCATCTTCCCTAACACATCTTCTGATCACAAGATCTGGCCCTGTTTTAAACAATTCGTTAGAAATCCATGAATATTTTGAACTCTCCTGAACAATCTTTCTTCTTTCACCAGGAAATAAATGTGGAGGCAGTTTCCCTGTAACCAAATAGTTAGCTATATCTGCATACCAAGGGGTCTTAGTAGTTACTGCAAATAAGTAGTCATCAAGAAACTTGTCCTCTACAGGAGAATCTTCTTTAGTATTCTGAATCCTAGACAAGAAATTAGCGACTGTATTTTGTTTCCCTAGTCTATCCAACATAGTAATATTGAATTCTTGTAAAAGTAAGAGCCACCTTGTAACTCTGCCATTAGTAACATGTTTTTTCAATAGATATCTAATCGCAGAATGATCAGTATGAATAAAAGTTTCATAGCCTGTTATATAATGTCTAAACTTATTGATTGCATGAACAACAACTAAGAACTCTTTTTCAGTTACAGTATAGTTCAACTTAGTGGGAGTCAAATTTTTACTAGTATAGTAAATGGCATAAGGAACTAAATCCTTTTGACCCAACACAGCCCCTAGAGCTGTATTTGAAGCATTTATAGAAATATGGAAAGGAAGTTTCCAATTTGGCCCTCTCAAGATGGGTGCTTCAGATATTCTTGTTTTCAAAGTTTCAAATGCTGATTGACAATCAGGATCCCATTTGAATTCACAGTCTTTTGTAAGCAATTTGAAGAGTGGAGATGCTATTTTAGTGAAGTTCTCTATAAATCTTCTATAGTACCCAGTAAATCCCAGAAAACTTCTAACATCTTTTTGACAATTTGGAATAGGCAACTTGGAGATGACTTCAACTTTTGATCTATCAACTTTAATCCCATCCCCTGAAATGTGATGTCCCAAAACAATACCTTCAGTAAACATCATAAAGCATTTTTCATGACTTAATGAAAGGTTTGTTTCTTTACATCTTATAAGGACTTTTTCCAAATTCTCTAATGCCTCTTCAAACGAATTACCATAAACTGTAAAATCATCCATATAAACCTCTACACAATCATGGATTAGATCAGAAAAGATTCCTAGTACTTCTTTTTGGAATGTTGCAGGTGCATTACATAATCCAAAAGGAAGCACTCGATAAGAAAAATTTCGGACAGGTAAATGTGGTATTATCTTGATCTTCAGGTGCTACCTGAATTTGATTATAGCCACTAAAACCATCCAAAAATGAAAAGTATTTTTTGCCTACTAATGTTTCTAATACTTGATCGATAAAGAGCAAAGGGAAGTAATCCTTCAAAGTTTCTTTATTCAATTCTCTGTAATCAATGCATACCCTCCATTTACCATTCTTTTTAGGTACTATAACTAAAGGAGAAACCCATCGGCTATCTGAAATTGGATAAATGAAGTTTACATTGAGTAGTTTTTGGAGCTCTTCTTTCACTATCTCCCTAAGGTTTGGATTCATCCTTCTCTGAGGTTGTCTAATTGGTTTACTATTTTCCTCAATGTAGATGTGATGAATGCAAGTCTTAGGGTCAATACCTTTCATATCAGTATACTCCCATGTAAATGCAGTAGAATGTTTTTGCGAGATTTTGGTTAGTTCTTCCTATTGTGACTTTTCCAAATTTTTATTGATATTCAATGGTTTACCTGGAAAAATATCAATGGTGGAACTACCAAACTCTTCCATAGAGTAAAGAGACATTTGTCTTGATGATAAATACTCAATGTCAGAATCTAACTGAAATTGTGTGTGGTCATATTCTGAAGATGTTTCAAAATTTTCTAATGTGTTCAGAATTTGACTATCTTCACTAATTTCAGAAATGGTAAAGACAGGTTGTATAGTGTCCTCATCATTGACCCATTCATTATCTCCTACATCTGTAATTGCTTTTGTTGGAGGATACAAATTGAAATTCTTTGTCGAATTACCATCAGAAATGTACATATCTCCAAATCTACAACTAATGAAAGCATCAGTTGTGGCTAGCCAAGGTCTTCCTAAGATAAGTGGGTGCCCTCCTAAATTACTCTTGGGAGTCAAAATCATGAAATCTACTGAATAATCCCAAGAATCTAAGGAGACTGAAATATCTTCTAATACACCATCTGGTTTGATTATTGATCTATCTGCAAGTTGTAGTAAGGTAGGTGTAAAAACAAGATTAGGAAGTTTAAGTTGTTCCATAGTCTGTCTACTCATAATGTTGATAGCAGCCCCTAAGTCAATTTATGTGTTTGGAATTTCTATCCCGTTTATATGTGTCTTGACGATTGGACTATGCATGGTAATTTTTCCCATCATGATACCTGCAATTTTTCCTACCAGGTGGATTCTTCTTGTATCTCTTGGTTTCCTTCCTAGTCTTTTAAGACTCAACTCCTTTATTGTTTTTGCTAGAATAGGAATCTCTCTAATGGCTTGTAGCAAGGGAATCTTGATACAGACATTCTTTAATTCATCTAGGAAATCATAGTCAGGCAACAAGATTTCTTTTTCCACCCCTTTGTCAATTTGTAATCTTTCAGGGAAAGGAGGGGTGGATGAAGATGCGGGTTGCTCAACTATAGGAGTTGTGAGGGTTGACTCTTTTTCTTCTTCTTTTTGAGTGTTTTGGTTTTGAAGAGATGCTTCAGAACCTTTATTAACTTTAAGAGAATCTTACTCAGAAGTACTTTTCTTTTGAGCATCTATAGAAGGTTTTTCTAAAACTCTACCAAACATGAGTTGTACATCATTAAGAGGAACAATCATATAGGTAGGGAATTGTTGTCCTTCTACCATGTAAGCATTTTGAGGATTTTTGTTATTAGGATTTGGCAATGGCTGGGCTGGTAGTTGATTTGTCTTTTGTTGGAATGGAAACAAGAGTTGAGAATTTGGATTTTGTTGAGAAGATTGTTGTTGTGGAAATGGCAATGAAAGTTGTGGGTTTTGATTTGGAAGTTGTGGAGCTTGTTGATTTTGGAAAGATGGAGGATATTGATAAAATTGAGCAAATCTCCCATAAGGATTTTGCATACCTTGTACCCATGATTGATATGGATTTTGAGATTGGGACCAAGGTTGTTGCCAAGAATTCCAATTTTGCGGGGGTTGAAAGTTCATAGGGTTGTTAAACCCTTGATTTTGTTGCCCCTACCAAGGTCTCCTTGAAACAAAACAGAGAGACTCTACTGAATTTGGATCTTCTTGAAAGACAGCTTTGAGCCCAGGAATTGAAGGAAAATCCTTGGTCTCATGGCTTTCCAAGCAAATCATACATGTTTCTACAACTTTTGCATCCAAGGGGCATTCCCTTAAAGCATGTTTCTTCCTACATTTTGGACAAAAGATGGCCAAGGCTTTAGCTTCTGCTTTCTGCTTGTTTTGTATTTTAAGGGTGTCTAGTTGTTCACTAAGGCTCCCTAGAATATCAGTTTTGAACTCATCAAGCATATTGCCAATCTCTACACTACTTACTGATCCAGTTGCAGATTTGTTTTCTCTAATAAGAGAAGGATATCTAGGCCCTTTTCCCGTTTTAGATTTTCCCCTCGAGAGATGGACACATAGTTCTGCTATGTCACGAAGTGGAAGTTGAGAAATATCTCCCTTTCCCATCATGTTTAAAATATCTATCCATTCATCTCTAATGTATTTTAATAGAAGGGCTTTCAAGGTCTCCTCATCTAAGTTACTCATTTTTTCTCCTTTTAAGTTGTATTGAAATCTTTCAAGTAAATCCTCCAAGTTTTCATCTTCTTTTTACACCATTTTAAATACCTCATCCTTATGGTTGGTGGGCATGCAATAGTCTAGGTATCTATCCAGAAATGTTTGTTTCATATCATTCCAAGTCCTAATAGATTGAGTGACTAATCCCATGAGCCATTTCAAAGCAGCTCCCTTCAATGTTGAAGGAAACAATTTGAGTTTTTTAGAGTCTTCCATATAGTCATAAGTTTGGCACACGACTTCAAACTCAAACAGAAATGTTTCAGGATCCTCACTTCACAACCCATAAATGTTTGGGAGGACAGATGGTGAGATGTTTTTCATTGCTGTATGAGTTTCCTCATCAACTATAGGGAATCCAAATGAGTTATCTCCATCCCTTTTTCCCCATTGTTACCTCTACCTCCTCCATTGTTTCCTCCTCCTCTACCTCCTCCTCCAAATCCATTTATTACTTCCTTTGTCATGATAGTTTCCTCAGAATTTTCAAAGTCCTCTGGTTCTTCTATTAATGGTGAACGAAGAGGAATTTCTCCCTCTTCTTCTTCAGGTGATTCTACTTCTTTGATTACAATATGTTCCCCTGTAGAAGTGAAGAAAGGTTCTTTTCCTAGATCAGATTTGATGGATAGTGTGGGAGAGTCTCCTAATTCAGCTGCTGCCCCTTGAATTCCAGGAATCCTAAGGCTAGGAGTGTGAATTGGAGATGATGGAGGTGTATCTTGTCTATGACTTGAAGTAGCTGGAGTTGTAAAAATCGACTCTTGGCCCTAGCTATAAACCTTCCCCTAGAATCTCTTGCTCTATGCATGTCAAATTTTTATTTTTTTTTATCTTCAATTCGGGCTAATAATTCTCTTTCTGATCTTCCAAATCACACTAGGTGCAAGAAGAGAGCATACTCAAGAAATTATTAAACCAATAACTCTCTTTTCTGATCCTCCAGATCACACTAGGTGCAAGAGGAGAGCATACTATGAGAAGTTATCAATTTTTCTCTTCTTTGAATTTTTTTTTTTTAAAGAAATTGGCTACCTAGTTACACTTCCCTGGCAATGGCGCCAAAATATTTGGTCAATTTAGAGTGTCATAAATTGCTATATTAATTTTCAATCTGGGAGTCGTAAACTGTTGAAGTGTGGCACACTATATGTGCAAGATAACCTATTTCTTACTTTTTGTCGTTTTTGATTTTTTATTTTGTTTTGGGGGTTTTTATCTTCGTTTATCTCCTAATGTGAAATGGAAATTCTAAAAGACAAGTATGGATATAAATTTTCAAGGCAATTATGTCCTTTATAATGATTTCCAAAACTTCAAACTTTAGAGGGTCTTAGAACATACTAATGATGAAATAAATTCTTAAAAGAAAATGAAAATGTGCCACTATTCTAATCAAGCAAACAATGAACTATTGATCATGAAACCATTATCCTTGCTACTATCTAAATACAAAAGAAATGAATTAAGCTATTGTACTCAAAGAAATCCAAAAAATTGCAAGTAAAGTAAAGCTAAAATCAAATTACATCAATTCATATTTTGACCCCTCGCTAGTTAGTCTCGCTATGG
This sequence comes from Pinus tabuliformis, assembly GCA_031772625.1. Lineage (NCBI taxonomy): Eukaryota > Viridiplantae > Streptophyta > Pinopsida > Pinales > Pinaceae > Pinus > Pinus tabuliformis. The sequence goes on from CM062812.1 coordinate 315,599,627, forward strand.
CTTTCGGAGGTAATCATCAACAATTTGAGCAATTTAATATCTAAGCTAACTAATAAAGCCAATGAACAAGACTGAAATAAACAAAATAGAACTGGAATTAAAAGCTAAGAAAAGTAAGCCAGCAGAAAGACTAATTCCATGTCATTAGTCATTGTGAAAATTATATGGAAATTCCTGGGCTGCCTACTGTAATCTGGAACATACACACTGATCAGCGTTAACAGCAATGTAAAGCATGTAAAATCATGAACAAGAATGAAATGTTAGTACCATAGTAAATGAAATATACATAAGTGAATAACTATGGCATAATAAACATAAAGAAACACAGCATGAAACTGTACAGCAAGAAGAAACAAAACCTCGACGTGTGCAGGGGCCCTCTACACAACCTCGAGCAACAGCTATCAATCAAGAATTATGCTCAGAAACAGAGTCTTCTCATATATTTTAGAACGCAGTCACAATAATGAAACTAGTGTCATGGAACATTGGGATTTTTAACAACAAAATTATATTCAAAAGACTAACTACTATGCATATAGAAACACATTATTTATAACAAAAGATTACATAATTGTTTTCATATAAACTGTGCTGACAGAGGACACGTAAACGACAGCATCCATGGATTTAGCGTCATGCTGTCGATATTATGCAATCTATTGAAAACGGCTTGTTGGATTCACATCGTGGGTAGCCTACATGTGTCAGCATGCCTCTAGAAATCTAGAAACAGCCACAAAAATCTTTCACGTGCTTGGAAATGGAGTCTTGTTGCCATAGGACACTTCTGTTTGACCATTGCTTGACCATCGTTGACCACGGCCTCCTCTAATGAATCTAACTGAGCGAATAGGACTCTGTCCATGTCCAAGTCATTTCCAACTTTCCCATGTGGCTCGATTTTCTTGATGACACCTGCAATGTGGACTTTAACAAAAATAGCTGCGGAAAGTTGAAGCAGCTGCGAAAAGTGACAGCATTCCGCAGCTAAGTGAGCAAAAATCTAATTCAAACAGCAGACACAAATCATAGCTAAAACCCACTTTAAGTGCTCTTTTATGATTAATATGCAATGATGTTGATAGCTTAGGAGGTTTAGGTGAATGGAAAAAATCTAGCAAGGTGTATAGGAAAGATGCAAGTTTAGGGCTTAATAGCTAGATCACTTGCCTTCCAGTTTTTTATGCATCTTAGCTCATGTGTTCCCTTCTTAACTCTGTGCTTTCACAGTTTTCCAAGGGGCGCACTCACCACACCCTGTGTGTTAGAACCACTCATGCACCTTCCTTGACTTACTGCATATGTCACACCCTTGCTACCAACAGGACATCTTACTTGCCTCTGTGCATCATCGCGGTCAAGGCAATACTGAATGACCCACTGTTGGGACTCCTGCACCAAACAGTCTGAGGTCTAGTTGGGACTTCTTACCGGGGAGATCCTTTGACATGTTGGCAGGTCCATCACCATCCACACAAGTCTTACACCTTTGGAAGTATTGTTCATTTCTTTGTTCGTCTTGGTTCCCACACTTGCTTGATTGTAATATGTAGCATCTGCGAAGCTCTTGGTCGATCAACATGCATTCCAAGACAAGACAACATAGTTTCTTTGATTGGGGATGAGGGGTATATTGGTGCACAAGCAGTATAGTCATCATAGTTTTAGTTTCATCTTTGGTGTTGCTTTGCTGCCAACAGGCCCTGACAGTACCCCAACGAAGTCACGTAGGAACACAGGCTTCACTCCGCTGCCAACGAGCCTAGTCAGTACCCTGAAGGATTTACTTGCATCACCTCTCTACACAGGAAGCCTTTCTCTTCTTTCACCTTATTCATTTTTCATTTTTTTTTGAAATTTTTCACTTTCGTAATTGTGCATAGCACTTATTCATTTCAGAGGCGGAAGAGGGATCAGGACTTATTGAGAGCAGAAGAGGTTGTTCCTTCAGAGAAGTAGTTTATATATACCTCTGACCTGTTTGTTAAGGTTTTCCCCCTCACCTTACTCTACTTGACTGAGCTGACACGGATTAACCCAAAAACAACCATCTAGAGTAGGTGACACTAGTTAGTGCGCAAGCGTTGTGTTTTCACCAAGGTTCACTTCGAATAGTACGTATTTTCCATCGATGTATCATGGACTGAAGATAACAAGTTCTTCATATAGAGGCAAGATAACAGATAACCAAGTATTGATAACTACAAATTCCTCTCGTACTTTACCCAACTTGTTTCAAGTCACCCACGGTTTCATGAAACTAACCTACAAGCGCAAAATAGGGAAATAAACACAAAGCAAAGTGAAAGCAAAAGTAAATGTGAAAGAAAAGCATGTAAGCAAACAGGCATACAAGTAAACAAACATGCCAAGTAAGAAGCAAACACACATGCAAGAAAACAAACCAAAATCAAACACTGCTCCTACTCCCAAGCTAACGGTGCATGGGCCTGATCACGTGAAGTGATACTTCTGATGCAACTACCATTGCATTGGTCAACCCATGTTGGTGAAGGCATGGTTTGCGAACAACACAGTTGTGTGAACCAACAAACAAGAAAGATATAACAATGAATACAAACACACTCCAATTTTAAATGTGTCCACAGAACATACGTGAACGCAAGTGCATGACATGCAATCCGTGGACTTATCATGGTGTTGTGTCACACTACATGCATTTGTTAAGAATACGCATGCTATTGAATATGACATGCAAGCAAATGAAAGAAACAAAGACAACTTTCATCGTGAATGTGTGCTTGCAATGTAAGATTCCTCCAATGCATGAGTGATGGGATCATGTAGTTAGAGTGGAGGAAGGATGATCTATGTGTGAGGTTGATCTTCAATGCATATAGATGAGTGATGAGGAGCGTTGGGTGTTTCAATAATTTCCTGATCGGAAGTGAAACCAACTTCAGGACACTGAGGACCTAATATAACCATCAACTTAGGTTGAAGTGCCTCGACAGTTTGTGGGGTTTTGACTTCATCAATAGATAAATCATCATAAATAGGTGGCTTCAAAAAATCAATTGTGATAGAATAAACATTGTGATCAAATACGGAAGTAAATAGATCATGACAGCTATTATAAGCAAAATCAATGATTTCATTGGCATCCTCATGATCTGATGAATCAAACAGAGGGGTAGATGAGAAGCGGAAAAATTCACCCTTTGTGTTTCTAGAAAAAGTAGATGAAAAGTCAAGTGGATTTTCAATGAATAGTTTATCCTCTCCATTGTCATATGATGGACTCACATCCGGTGTGTTCTGTAGATGATAAACAATGGGTGCATCGGTGAAGAGAGATACACATGCGAAATCATGGATGACAGAATCACCAAAGATGTCAGGAAAGAACAGAGGAGGCTATGACAAAAAGGAGTAATCCTTCACCGAGGATTGATGCTCAAGCTCCTAGTGTTATAGACATTTTTGTGCCTTACAACATGGAGCATGAAATGTCAATAATCTGAGGGATCCAAAGTCCCTAAACATGTTGTTCTTACCCTTAGAGGAACAAGGTCAGCAAACCACAGCACTAAAAATCAGTTCTCCACCTGAATACACTCAAAAACAGGCTATTTCTGGATCATGTCAGCTGCTCCACTGAGCATCTGCGCTGAATGTCAACTGCTCCTCCTTGTACCTGCGCTGAAGGTCAAAATCAATGAAGGCTACCTGCGCTGGGCGATATTGGCCAAGTGGCACAGTCATTCTGCAAGGTGTCAACTGCCCAGGAAGCTTCCAAACTGACACTTGGTTCAAGGAATTCGCCCTATGATGAGTAAGAGGGTCTTGATCTCCAAGTGGAAGCAAGATTCTCCAAGTGGACTCAAGAACTGAAGATTAACTAAAGTGGGAGAGGACACTAGTCAGCTTTATGCCAGCCTCAAGCTGACTCATCCTTTCTCCAAATCTCCTATATATAGAGCTCTCTCATGAGGTCTAAGGAGGCTGGAATTTTGTGCAAGCAAGGAAGTGCTGTTGGTTTGTGTATAGAGCTATTGGGTGTTTTGCTTGAAGGAGGTGAAGAGGAGATTTCTTTCAGCTGGGAGGTGTTGCTGGATTGGGCCCATTGTGGTTCTAACTCTCTCAGAACTTTACTTCTATTATCAATAAAGTATTTGAGGTTCTTTTATATGCATGTGTTTTTATGATGAATAGATGCTTGTATATTTGATTTATGCTAATCCTATAATCGATTATGGATGTATGCTTCTTTTAGTTTCCTTTTCTTGTGCTTTTACAGGATCTGTGTGTAGCTGGGCCGGTGAAAGGGCAAGGAGCTAGGAGCAAGCAGCAAGGAGTGAAGACTAGATCGACTATTAGCGCAAGATAACGGTTAGTAGATCATCATTTTCTTCCCTCTCTCATCTCATAAAGAAGAAACTTTGAATAGCTTTGCATTCAGTTGTTGCTGAAGTACTATCACCTTCAGAGTGGGATAGAGGCATTCTGCATTAGATACTTTTCCCCCCAACAAATTGTTGGCATTATGGTTCAGGTGTTGTTCAGGTGTTGTCCTTGATGGCAACCCATTCAGGTGGTAGATCGTTGTTCTTCATGTCAGCAACAAAGATTGATGATCAGCTCTTAATTTATTGAAAAAATTAAGAAGGACGCAGGTACACCTTTCAGAAAGTGCGTACCCGCAGGTAATCCATGCATAGACCGCGTCCAGGGACGCAGTCCAGCCGTTCAGAAGGTGCGTCCACCCAGTGCACATTTTTTAAGGCAGAGAAAAGCACACGTGGGGGTTTCTTGTGATTTACTCCTGGTATCTAGCCGACGGTATTGTGTTTTTAAGGTGTCGGCTCGTGGTATTGTTCCTTGATTTGAGGAGGAGCTTGCCTATATAAAGCAAAGGAGATCATTTGGTTTGGGTATGTCTTTGGTTGAATATCTTATTGGGAGAGATCTAGTCTAAATCTAAAGAAGGCGAATCTACTGAAGGACTAAGATCTCTTTGGCGCATAATCAGATCTGTAGATCTGTGTGTTTGGGTTTCTCTTAAAGTCATGAAATCATTCATACCCGAAGGCACGCAGGTACAGTGAAGGGAAAGTGCGCCGGGACGCAGCGCAGTAGAGAGAGACCTGCGTGGGGACGAAGGGCAGACGTGGCTCAGGTGCGTCTGAGACGCAGTTCAGTAACGGGAGATCTGCGTGGGGACGCAGGACAGACCAGGTTCAGGTGCGTCCCTGAGGTAAAAAGATGCGGCGCGATAGTATCTCTGGGTGCGTCCTTTGAGCAACTGGACGCGGCACGATAGTGTTTTTGGGTGCGTCCCTACAGCAAAAGGACGCAGAGCAGTTGAAGGAACAGTGCGTGGGCACGCAGTGCAGCAGAAGGATCTCTGCGGGTGGTCGCAGGAAAGCAGAAGGTGAACTGCGTCTATACGCAGGCCATAGAAGGGAAAACTGCGTCTCTGTTCTGTTGATTGTATTTCTCTGTTGATAAGGTGTTCTGGGTTAATTCTGTTATTACTGATCTGATAACTGTAGTAGACAGTAACTGTTATGTACTTGATGATCATTTGATGCTTTATGAAAAGAAGTAGAGAGTTGTAGCTCTCTGCAGGTTGCAGCCTGCGTACTGGTAAAGGACTGCACCAGTACAAAATCATTGTAAAAGGAGTTTCTAATTTGAAAGAAGATAGAGACATATTGCAGCAGGTGGTTTTCACCCACATTGGGTTTCCACCTTACATCTTGTGTTCTTTGGTGTGACTATCTGTTTTCTTTGTTCATGCTCATTATTTTATGGTACTGATATGCAAGAATAATTCAAAGATCAAATAAAGAAGATTTGTTAAATTGCTAGATAATACTGATTCACCCCCCCTCTCAGTATTATTTCCAACAATTGGTATCAGAGCCGGTCCTTCAGAGAAGCTTGATCGCTTGAAGGTAGATCGTTCATCATGAGCAACTACGAGAGAGAAGCATCAATCAGGCCACCGGTTTTTGATGGGACAAACTTCAACTATTGGAAGGTAAGAGTTACTGCATATCTTCAATATCTTGGTACAGAAGTTTGGGACATTGTAGAAACAGGCTACGCTTTTCCTTCAGCTACTCCTACAGATCCAGCTGAGAAGAAGAAATATGAAACAAATGCAAAAGCAGTCAGTACTCTATTAGGAAGTATATCCCAAACGGAATTCATGAAGGTAATGCACTTCAAATCAGCAAAAGAGATATGGGACAAAATGGTCACGAGCTATGAAGGAGATGAACAGGTAAAGCGAGCTAAACTTCAAACTCTCAGGATTCAGTATGAGACTCTCAAGATGTATAATGATGAAAGTGTGGCTAATTATTTTCTTCGGGTAGATGAGATTGTTAATTGTATGAAAAATTTGGGTGAAGAAATAAAAGAGGCTATAGTAGTTGAAAAGATTCTAAGATCATTATCCCCCAAGTTTGAATCTAAAGTATCTGCAATAGAAGAAAAGGAAAATCTCCGAATTCTCACTATGTCTCAGCTACATGGAATTCTAACTGCTTATGAAATGAGAAAGGGAGGTCCATCAGACAGAAGGGAAGCTGCTTTCAAGGCATCAGGCAAAGAAGATTACTATGAAGCAAGCCATGTTCCAGAAGAAGAGGAAGAAGAATCAAATTTTGTCAGAAATCTTCAAAGGGGTTCTGGAAGGTTCAGAGGTAAGCTACCTTTCAAATGCTTTGCTTGTGGAAGAGTAGGTCATTATGCTGCAAAATGTCCCTATAAGGATAAAGGTAAGGAACCTGCTAGATGGAACAAGAAACAAAGTACAAATAAGAAAAGCTACTACACCCATGAAGACAGTGATGGTTTATCAAACAGTGATGAAGATGAACAAGGTAATAAATATAAGTTGTTAATGGCATTTGAAGATGATGATTATGAGGATGTTGTAGATGTGAATAACCTCTATGATGAAATTACTAGACTCAAGAGATGTATAGAAGAAAAGAATGTGATCATTGATACTCTACAATTTCAAATTGATGAAAAGGAAAAACATCTTGAAAAACTAGAAGGTGAAATTGTTGGTCTCAGAAAAGAAATTGAGAAAACAAAAGCTATTAATCTTAAGTTTGTCAAAGGATCTGAAACTTTGGATGAGATTATCAATGTGCAGCGGTCTCCTCTAAACAAGACAGGTTTGGATTATAATGGAGAAACCTCTCAAGCATCCACCTCAAAAAGTTATCTTGATGCGGCAAGAAGAAATGAGCAGAAGAACAATGAAGATAATCAGGTGAAGCAGGGACGAAATACAAACAGAAACTATCAAGGGCAATCCATCTTAAGGGTGAACAAAAGCTACAACTAGCCACAGGTAAAATCTTCTCAGTTTGGTTCAAGAATAGATGAAAATAGAAATTACAATCAGTTGGCAGGTAGATTCAATAACCGCAGAAGCTTCTTCAATGGACAATGCTTTTCTTGCCATAATTTTGGTCACAAAGCAGCTCAATGTGTTGCATATAAAACAATCATGACTAGGGAAGCTCAGAAACAAAGAAGCATGATAGGGATTACAAAAAGGACCTATAACAACTTTTCGGCTCTTGAAAATGAAGTTGAATGTTCCATTTGCAATAATTTTGGTCATGAAGACTCTGAATGCAGGAGCAGGTTTCAGGAGAGAAAGGAACAATAGCGGAAAAAGGAACAAGCCTCAAGCACCAAAACATGGAGAATAAAGGAACCTCAAACAGAAAGATGTGGGATAGCATTCTATGCAGAGGGACAGGAAAATCTATGGTATATTGACAGTGGATGTTCGAAGCATATGACAGGTGATAAAGAAAAACTTGAGTCTTATTCTACTTTAGAAAAGGGAAAGAAAGTCTCTTTTGGAAATGATACTCCTGCAACTATAAAAGGAAAAGGTATTGCTCCTTTAAAAGAAAATGTCAAGGCTGGAAATGTTTTGTATGTTGATGGATTGAAGCATAATCTACTAAGTGTCAGCCAGATGTGTGATCAAAGAACTGAGGTTATATTCAGATCAAATGGATGTCTTGTTCGTGATCTTGATACAGGTAAAACAGTGCTCAAAGGCAAAAGAACTCCAAATAATCTGTACATATTTGAAGAAGGACAACAACAATGCTATATAAGCAATGATGAAGAGCACTGGTTATGGCATCGAAGGTTGGGACATCTAAGCTTCTCACAAATAAGGAAAGCATGCAAATATCAGGCAGTTCGCGATCTTCCAGATATCAAAATTCCTAACAACACCATATGCAAATCATGTCAGTTTGGAAAACAAACTAGAACTAACTTTCCAGAGAAAGAGGGATCAGCTAGCATGCCTCTTGAGCTAGTACATACAGATACATGCGGTCCCTTCAGAAAAAGGACACCTCGAGGAGAAGAATACTTGATATTATTCATTGACGATTTCTCCAGGTTTGTTTGGTTAGGACTTATGAAGCATAAAGATGAAGCATTCGAAAAATTCAAATCCTTCAAAGCTTTGGTTGAAAATGAATCAGGTCACAAAATTAAGTGCCTTAGATCCGACAGAGGTGGGGAATTTACTTCAAATGAATTTTTCGATTTCTGTGAAGAACATGGGATAAGAAGAGAATTCTCTACAGCAAGAACTCCCCAGCAAAATGGAGTTGTGGAAAGAATGAACAGAACAATCCAACAAATGGCTCGTGCTATGCTTGATGAATCAGGAACTCCCGCAACTTTCTGGGGTGAAGCTGCACATGCTGCGGTTATTATTCTCAACAAAACAAATGTCCGGGTAAACAGCACTCAAACTCCTCATGATCTCTGGAGTGGTAAAACTCCTTCGGTAAAGCACTTCAAAATCTTTGGGAGCAAATGCTATATCAAGAATACTGATGAGAAGCTTGGCAAACTTGAACCTAGAGCAGATGAAGGCATTCTTCTTGGTTACTCTCCACATAGCAAAGCATACAAGTGCTACAATAAAAGACTTGGCAGAATTGTTGACAGCATTGATGTGGTGGTTGATGAGAAGGGATACATTCCTAGGCAAGTACATCGGGAAGATATCGAAGAAGATGAAGGCTACCCTCAAAGACAGAATGATGAAGAAGAAGAACCTCAAGAAGAACCAGAGGAGCAAACAAGAATAGAAGAAAAGACTCCATCCAGATATGTTCAGAAAAACCATCCAGAATCTCAGATTATGGGACAGAAAGAAGCAGGTGTACAAACTAGAAGAACAGTTGCAGAAGCCTCAAGCTATTTGGCATTACTCTCCTCGACTGAACCACAAAATGTGAAGGAAGCATGCAAAGATGAATGTTGGGTGAAAGCAATGGATGAAGAACTTGAGCAGATCGAAAAGAACAACACTTGGGAGCTGGTTCCTAGACCAAAAGATAAGAATGTTATCGGGACAAAATGGGTCTTCAAAAACAAATTGAATGAAAATGGAGAGGTAATTAGAAACAAAGCCAGACTTGTTTGTAAAGGGTATGCACAGCAAGAAGGAATAGACTTTGAAGAAACTTTTTCTCCTGTTGCAAGACTTGAGGCCATCCGAATGTTCCTTGCTCTCTCAAGTTTTCAAAACTTCAAAGTATTTCAAATGGACGTGAAATCAGCCTTTCTGAATGGAGACTTGGAAGAAGAAGTGTACATTGAACAGCCAGATGGGTTTATTCTTGGAAATGATCCAAGCCTCGTATGCAGATTGAAAAAGGCCCTCTACGGTCTCAAACAAGCTCCAAGGGCTTGGTACTACCGCTTGGACAAATATCTTCATCAACAAGGGTTCTCAAAAGGTTCAGCAGATAGCAATCTTTATATAAAAGTTGAAAATGAAAAATTGCTAATTCTTGTTGTGTATGTAGAGGACATTATTTTTGGTAGCAATGAAGAAGCTATGAGTCAAAGCTTTGCCTCGGTCATGCAGAAAGAATTTGAAATGTCCTTACTAGGAGAACTGACATATTTCCTTGGTTTGCAAATCCAACAAAAGGAAGAAGGAATCTTTTTATCTCAAACCAAGTATCTCAAACAGATTTTGAAGAAATATGGCATGGAAGATGCAAAACCAGTATGTACACCCATGGTCACAGGATGTAGCCTCAGTGCAAATGATGAATCTGCAGCAGTACATCAACCAACCTACAGATCTATGATTGGAAGTTTACTTTATTTGACAGGTACCCGACCAGATATCATGCATGCAGTTGGAATAGTTGGAAGATTTCAAGCAAATCCGAAAGAGACTCATCTTCAGGCAGTGAAGAGAATTTTCAAATATCTTCAAGGGACTCAAAATTATGGCTTATGGTATCCTAGAGATACAGATCTTACACTTCATGCTTATACAGATGCAGATTGGGCCGGAAGCGTGGATGACAGGAAAAGCACAAGTGGTGGTGCGTTCTTTATGGGTTCCAGACTGGTATCTTGGTTCAGCAAGAAACAGAGTTCAATTGCCTTGTCTACAGCTGAAGCGGAATATGTTGCTGCTGCATCTTGTTGCACCCAACTCCTTTGGATGATGCAGACATTGCATGATTTTCAAATCACTTGTACACCACCAATCCCTATCTTATGTGACAACACAAGTGCAATCAGCATCTCAAAGAATCCTGTTATGCATTCAAAAACCAAGCACATACCAATCAAGTACCATTTTCTCCGGGAACAAGTACTTGAACAGAAGGTCAAATTGGAGTATGTTCCTTCTAAGGAACAAGTTGCTAATATTTTCACCAAACCATTGCCCAGGGACACTTTTGAATACCTCAGGCAAAAGCTGGGGGTTGTTGATGCATCATCTTATTATTGAACCTCTTCTTATTGGTGATACAGGCTCAGGGGGAGCACATAATGCATTGTTGGCATTATGGAGGATGGTCAGAAGGAGATCTTGGAAATTGCTGCAATATGTCTCTATCTCTTTCATGGTAGATTATGGTTCGTCGCTGCATATCTAGTTCATATTCAGAAGGAGCATGATCTTAGGGGGAGCATACCCTTTGCCCTTGATGTCAAAGGGGGAGAATGAAGCTGAAGATTATGAGGTTGCCATCAAGTCCAAAGGGGGAGATTGTTGGCATTATGGTTTAGGTGTTGTTCAGGTGTTGTCCTTGATGGCAACCCATTCAGGTGGTAGATCGCTGTTCTTCATGTCAGCAGCAAAGATTGATGATCAGCTCTTAATTTATTGAAAATTTTAAGAAGGACGTAGGTACACCTTTCAGAAAGTGCGTACCCGCAGATAATCCATGCATAGACCGCGTCCAGGGACGCAGTCCAACCGTTCAGAAGGTGCGTCCACCCAGTGCACATTTTTTAAGGCAGAGAAAAGCACACGTGGGGGTTTCTTGTGATTTACTCCTGGTATCTAGCCGACGGTATTGTGTTTTTAAGGTGTCAGCTCGTGGTATTGTTCCTTGATTTGAGGAGGAGCTTGCCTATATAAAGCAAAGGAGATCATTTGGTTTGGGTATGTCTTTGGTTGAATATCTTATTGGGAGAGATCTAGTCTAAATCTAAAGAAGGCGAATCTACTGAAGGACTAAGATCTCTTTGGCGCATAATCAGATCTGTAGATCTGTGTGTTTGGGTTTCTCTTAAAGTCTTGAAATCATTCATACCCGAAGGCACGCAGGTACAGTGAAGGGAAAGTGCGCTGGGACGCAGCGCAGCAGAGAGAGACCTGCGTGGGGACGCAGGGCAGACGTGGCTCAGGTGCGTCCGGGACACAGTTCAGTAACGGGAGATCTGCGTGGGGACGCAGGACAGACCAGGTTCAGGTGCGTCCCTGAGGTAAAAAGACGCGGCGCGATAGTATCTCTGGGTGCGTCCTTTGAGCAACTGGACGCGGCGCGATAGTGTTTTTGGGTGCGTCCCTTCAGCAAAAGGACGCAGAGCAGTTGAAGGAACAGTGCGTGGGCACGCAGTGCAGCAGAAGGATCTCTGCGGGTGGTCGCAGGAAAGCAGAAGGTGAACTGCGTCTATACGCAGGCCACAGAAGGGAAAACTGCGTCTCTGTTCTGTTGATTGTATTTCTCTGTTGATAAGGTGTTCTGGGTTAATTCTGTTATTACTGATCTGATAACTGTAGTAGACAGTAACTGTTATGTACTTGATGATCATTTGATGCTTTATGAAAAGAAGTAGAGAGTTGTAGCTCTCTGCAGGTTGCAGCCTGCGTACTGGTAAAGGACTGCACCAGTACAAAATCATTGTAAAAGGAGTTTCTAATTTGAAAGAAGATAGAGACATATTGCAGCAGGTGGTTTTCACCCACATTGGGTTTCCACCTTACATCTTGTGTTCTTTGGTGTGACTATCTGTTTTCTTTGTTCATGCTCATTATTTTATGGTACTGATATGCAAGAATAATTCAAAGATCAAATAAAGAAGATTTGTTAAATTGCTAGATAATACTGATTCACCCCCCCTCTCAGTATTATTTCCAACACAAATTGGCGAATCCACTGGGGATCGTATCTTGTTGGTTGTTTGTGGTTTTTGCTATTCATTTCATAAACAAAGGGAGTACCGAATCGAACTGTGTTTGAATCCATCAAACACAAAGTAGAGGGCAGCTACTCTAGCTCAGTTTCTGGGCAAGTTTATGATTTGAAGAGCTGATCCACAAGGACTCTAATAAGCTCTTAGTGATAGCTTTTCATCCTCCTTTACATCCCTTAGTGTGTCCTTGACTGATAGCTTCTGATTTGAGCAAAAACTGTGAATTTTTGAGCAATCTGTGACCCGGAAACCAAGACAGACGAAAGTCTCGTTCTTCATTGCAGGCTGTACAAAGGCAGTCTGCATTTCAGCACAGTTCCCGAAGGGGCTACCTGCACTGAAGGTCAAACAGGCAGTGTTACACCTGCGCTGGACCAGTCTTGGCTTGAGTTACTGGGGTTTCCTGCTGTGTCTTGCCTTGTTTTCACTATTGTTTTTGTTGTTTGTTGCCAGTCAGTGGGCCTATCTGAAACCAACTTTCCTTGTCACTATTCCGCCTCAGTTGTATAAAGAAACTGTATTTGTTCTTTTGTATTTCTTGTGTCATTTACAGTTTCCCATAACGAAAGTGAACCAGTCTTGCATTGACCTCTTAGATCTAGACCTGTGATTAAGTGTCGTTCTGATCTTAAGAGTTAGTTTATTTGATGTTCATAGCTTATTGAGTTTGTCGCTTTCGTTATATGGTTTGAATTTATATATTTCTAAGTTTCGAAACAAGTGAATCATAAGGTGTCTTTCGATTTTGGACAAACTTGTTTGCTTCCGCTTGAAATTGAATTCAAAGTTATACAACAGCTTTCTTTTTGCATTTCATCAACATTAAGAAAGAGAAAAGAAATACTTGCATTGTGCATGTGCATTATGACAGTTTGCATGTTGATTTAGAAAAGTGCATTAGTGTGTGCTCTATGATCTGTGTGAAAAGGTGTTATCTTCCTTCTCCCTCAGTAGTTAAGGTTTTCAAAGTTGAAAGATTCAAAAGCTTGCTTATCATCTTAGATTGCATTCAGGAGTGTTTCTATACATCTCGTGGTGATCCATAAAGGCAAACTGCTAAACAAAATCAACCTTAAAATAAATTGAATTTACATAACAACGCATTGAAACATAACGCAAACATCTAGAGGTCTAAGCTAGAGACGTGTTCCGGCGTCGTTAAATGTGATATCTTAGCGTTGAGTGGTTGGGTGATTCCTCCACGGTGAAGCGATAAGTATCAATACGGACTTGTGCTCCCACGTACCGTCGCGTATATATTGGGAGACCCCTATAGGATCAAAGCCTTTATCCATAGGAAACCGTGTCGGCCGCCCTACTGATCGCAATGCAGTGAACACAGCATTCACAAAGATCGACCACTCGTACCGTAAAACGTATTTTGTGGTTTTGCGAAAAGTTTGGCACACCCTCTACCTAGAACTCCAGAGCAGTTTCTTTTGGCCTTTTTCAAACTCTATAACTGAAAAAGTCCATCCGAGCATTTGTCACTTCGGGCTCGTTAAAACATCGAAGGAGACTAGAGTCATCTTTAGCTTTTTCTCGACTCTTAAAAAGTGAAAAAGCAAGTTGTGTCCAAGCGTCGTTATAAAATTTATTTTAAACGGAACATAATCACCTCCTATTCCCGTGTTGATCTTTGACTTGAGAACATGGAACGCCCCAACCAAGGAACTCCACATGATGGAAATCCTGGTCCTTTCTCCTCTTGGGGAGAAGTTGGTGCGCCCCACATGGCCACATTGTTGCTTCCAGGACTGACAATTGGCCTGCCTGTTTGGCTATTCTCAACTAGTGTAGTTCAGAACACCATGGTTCCTGAGCAGTCGAGTCAACAGTTAGATGAGTCTAGAGCCTCCCACCAGCCTTCTACTTCCTCTAACCCTTCCTCCAATCCTTCATCTTCAAAAGGTAAAGCTGGCAAAAGCCAAGCTCCTATGGAGAAGAAGGAAAAGAAGAAGAAAGAGAAGAAGAAGAAGGAGCCTAAGGCGACTGGGGGCAAGAAAAAGACATCTGACAAAAACCCACACACAGCACAGACCAGGCCTAAATCGCCATGTGTCATATGTAGAGGAGACCACTTCCATAGAGATTGTCCCTGTATTCCCTAGATACTAAGGGACTGGTCCCCTCGGTTGCACAATTCGGGAGCATCAACCTCTGATAGCCATGTTGATTGCTTACCGTCAACCAGCGAAAGTGAAGGTTCAAGACGAAGAGGGGGATCAAGATCTCCCTGCAGACTGTGTGAAGGCGGTCACGCCATCCACCATTGTCCCTTCTTAGACGAAGCGAAGAGAGTTTTGGAAGATCGTCCGGTTTCACCGGTAATACTTCCTCCTGGATACAAAAAACTCGTGCCAAGTCCTTCGTTGGTTGAAAATACAGCTGGCCCGCTCAAGTGGTCAGCTGAAACATCAGTCATTGAAAATGAACCTACTGAATCCAGACCAGACGAAAGTCTAAAGGTCGATACGGCAGTTGACCCGGTTCCTCCTTCAGAGGTTTCATCCTCAAATGACACCGTCACTGAAGATTCATCTTCAAATGACACCCTCACGGAAGAGAATAAGGATGACACCATCCAGATTCTTTTCATCAACACAGATTCTGATGAGCATCAGGGCAATGCGCCCATTCCTTTATCGCAGGAAGGAACATCGTCAGGGTCGTATCCGGCCGTATATTCGGTCCCACCACCAAGCAACCTGGTTGTATCCTTTGATTGGAACCAACTAGGCAGACCCCGGTTACCAGCCAGTATACCATTCAGAATCATAGTCCAAATTTATAGAATGGTGATGGTTGGAACTATCATTGATGAAGGGGCATCTGTGAGTATCCTTTCCTCTGTTGCTTGGAAAGCACTGGGTTCTCCAGCGCTTTTGCTTGAGATAAGAAATCTCTCGGGCTTTGATAAAGGAACCAGTCGACCATTAGGGATCCTCCCCAATGTGCCTGTTACATTAAAAGGGAAGACCGTTAATTTGAACGTGATGGTCGTTCAAGGACCCTTGGATTATAACCTACTCCTTGGACGAGACTATATATATTGCATGGGAGCTATAGTCTCCTCACTCTTTAGAGTAATGTGTTTTCCACACGAAGGAAGAATGGTCAAGCTCGTAGACCAACTTTCATTTCCGGGATCACGCATCGCAAATAGTCAAATACCAACCCTGAATGGTCTATTCACCCAAGAAATGTCTCCACCCCCAGTCCTCCTTCCCGATGAGTGCGAGTGATTCGGAAAGATAGAACTGGAACCCAGGGGGCATGCATCCTGGTCTGCTTCGGGCAGAGGAAACCTTGGGTATAAGGTAGAATTTCCGCGAAAAAGTATGACTAGTCCGTACCCCGTCCGTGGATGGAAGAGGGGTTGTTCTAGAACAGGACTCTTTTGTCAAAGTTATGTGTTTGATGATTTTAGTCATTCACCTTTGTCTAAACAGGTAGGCTACCAAGGAAAGAGATTCTATTGCGGCAGCAAATGGTAACCATCTTTGGGTAAAAGGCAAGCCTCACCCATTAAAACTAATGTTTTAGAGGATAAGTAGGGGCAGCCTCCAAAGAAAGGGATTCCTTTGCTGCAACAAGTAGTAACCATCTTTGGATAACCTAATGATAGACATCACCAAAGAAAGAGTTTCATTTGCGGCAGCAAATAAAACCATTTTTTGGATAACCTGAAAGAGGCAAGCCTCACCCATCAAAACAAATGTTTTGGAGGATAAGTAGGGGCAGCCTTGAAATTGTACCTTATACCTGGGGGCATGCAAACCTTTTGGAGTGTAAGCAAAGAGCGGTCATTGATCGTTTCCTAACTTACATAAAGAAAGGATGGGGGGCAAAGGTCAAAAATTGCCAAATTTAGAGCATAGCTTATGTGAGGTGCAAGCTCTATAAAAATTGGAATCTTGCAGGAAGACATTTCTTATCCTATGACTGGTATATCGAGCAGTTTTACCACGGAATTTATGCTCGTTAAAAAATAGAAAAGCGAGATCCGAGCAGTTTTAGCGTCATAGTTCATGCTCGTTAAAAAATAAACATAAGCTTTTGAGCAAAGAGTTTCCTCCAGAGTTCAAGCTCATTAAAAAATGAACCTATTCCGGTAAATAACCATTGTGATCGTAAATTTATTAGCCATAAAAGCCTTGGTCGTGTTTGCACCTGCCACCTCCATTTCATTTGGCCAATCGTTCACCTCCATATGATTGTTTACCCATTTTAAGGAACAGCTGCGAAGAGTGATTTCACTTAGCCATCCTTGTGACACTGCCGTGATTGGATAATTCCAACCTGTACCTGGAATCTGCTGCTATCCCTATTTATCACTCGTTCCTCAAAAGACAAGTCTTCTTTGAGCTCTTTTCATCTGACTCGTAAAATATGAAAATTTTGCCGAGTTTTGGCCTTCCAGCTCGTTAAACGACCGGAAGAGCTATCCCTCTTCTAGATTTTAATCTTTTTGGACCTGAGGGATTATTGCACAAAAACGTCGAGCGCTTGTTTTATTCGGCTCGTTAAAGTTATCGAAAATTCATCCCTTTTGTATTGTTTTATACTTTTTCGGACTTAAGGGATTAGATGACGAAAAAGGAATTTTGGAGTTAACTTTCTGTACCTTTTCAGACTCTCTAAAAATGAAAAGGACCGAGTTTTCCTTGTCGTTAGACTCGTTAAAATGATTAAATAGCGACAAACTTGTCTTTAGACGAGAACGAGTTTCCCTATCGCTAGGCTCGTTAAAACATAGCGATGGGCTTGCCCGAAGGGTAGCTTATAGAACAAGCATATGTTATCCTCCTCAAGCTTGACAAAAATAAAGAGGTATTGGTCAGAAATGACTGGGAAAAAATTGGGAGAATCTCAAAGCTTTGATGGTAGCAAGTCGCTCTTGAACATGACACTTTGTCCTCCGTATCACATCGAGTTGGGTTGTTTCATTCACCGGTCTCATCACCATGGTCTTCGCCAAACCATCCGTATTTGGGGTAATGCTACCGATCCATCACATCAGTGTCGTTATATGTTCAAGAGATGTGTTCAGAAAGAGTCAATCGTGTCCCATCCACTGCCATACATTATCCTTCATCCACCCATGATCGCCACCCTGAATCATATTTCATAGATTGTTTTCACCTCCACTAAAGTCATTAGCTCTGTTCCGTGTCACTGATGTGGGATTCATTAAGGCCCTCCTTTGACGGATCGCTTCTTGTCGACTTCAGCTCATTATCCAAGAAGTTGATCTAGGAACACCCCCCGAGTACTTTGAAGCTTGCATACCTCAATGGCAAGTTTCTCACTTCCGGCGACAGGTATACATCAATGACCTTCGACCAGAAGATTTTGCGTGGTGTTCGACGCCAAGTCCTTTATTCACACCACGTGAATTGTACTGTAGTACCTTGAGGGTCATTGTCATTATTGGTGATTCCTCTCGCGCTTGTTAACGGTTTACATTATTGACCGGTAATCAAGCGATGTCTTTCCATGTTCGACTTCAGCGTAATTCTCACATGGATCGACTTGTACTTAGAGTGAAGATCGAACGAGATTGAAGACCCCGGATCTAGTTTCATCCATTCGGGCTGCGATATATATTCAGGAAATATAAAGACATTTGTTATGTACATCATTGCAGCAGATGATCATCCTACTCAAAGGATGATAATTTCAGCAGAGAATTATCAGTCTACCATCAGACGATCGTCTGTTCTATGTACCAAAATGAATTTATAAAGCTGAGCATGGGAATGCCCGCCTCAGCTAGATCATGAAAGCAGAATGAAAAATAATGTATTGTATTGTATTTTATTACAGGGCACCTCTCAGCGATTGAATGAACTTCGGATCCTCCTGATAAAGCATTTCACCCGATAAACGACCTCATACTTTAGGGGGCAACTGTTATAGACATTTTTGTGCCTTACAACATGGAGCATGAAATGTCAATAATCTGAGGGATCCAAAGTCCCTAAACATGTTGTTCTTACCCTTAGAGGAACAAGGTCAGCAAACCACAGCACTAAAAATCAGTTCTCCACCTGAATACACTCAAAAACAGGCTATTTCTGGATCATGTCAGCTGCTCCACTGAGCATCTGCGCTGAATGTCAACTGCTCCTCCTTGTACCTGCGCTGAAGGTCAAAATCAATGAAGGCTACCTGCGCTGGGCGAGATTGGCCAAGTGGCACAGTCATTCTGCAAGGTGTCAACTGCCCAGGAAGCTTCCAAACTGACACTTGGTTCAAGGAATTCGCCCTATGATGAGTAAGAGGGTCTTGATCTCCAAGTGGAAGCAAGATTCTCCAAGTGGACTCAAGAACTGAAGATTAACTAAAGTGGGAGAGGACACTAGTCAGCTTTATGCCAGCCTCAAGCTGACTCATCCTTTCTCCAAATCTCCTATATATAGAGCTCTCTCATGAGGTCTAAGGAGGCTGGAATTTTGTGCAAGCAAGGAAGTGTTGTTGGTTTGTGTATAGAGCTATTGGGTGTTTTGCTTGAAGGAGGTGAAGAGGAGATTTCTTTCAGCTGGGAGGTGTTGCTGGATTGGGCCCATTGTGGTTGTAACTCTCTCAGAACTTTACTTCTATTATCAATAAAGTATTTGAGGTTCTTCTATATGCATGTGTTTTTATGATGAATAGATGCTTGTATATTTGATTTATGCTAATCCTATAATCGATTATGGATGTATGCTTCTTGTAGTTTCCTTTTCTTGTGCTTTTACAGGATCTATGTGTAGCTGGGCCGGTGAAAGGGCAAGGAGCTAGGAGCAAGCAGCAAGGAGTGAAGACTGGATCGACTATTAGCGCAAGATAACGGTTAGTAGATCATCCTTTTATTCCCTCTCTCATCTCATAAAGAAGAAACTTTGAATAGCTTTGCATTCAGTTGTTGCTGAAGTACTATCACCTTCAGAGTGGGATAGAGGCATTCTGCATTAGATACTTTTCCCCCCAACACCTAGTCATACTCTGTTGAAAATGGCAACAAGAAATGCTAAAAATAGAAGTGCTAAAAATACCACTACTATAAATAGCAGTTTGGGTACCAGTGTTGGATTGAGCAACAGGGACTGAAAAATGGAAGTGCTAAAAATAGCATTCTATTTTTAGCAGTTCGGGATTGATTCCAATTTTAGTCAATCCCTGGACTAAAATAGGAAGTAAAATTTGAATTTTAACTTAATAGCTGTTTGAAAATAAATCAATTAATTCACCATGAGTTAATTAGTTGTGAAAAATCAAACATGAAGTCTATGTGAGGCCATGCAACAGTTTCTCCATTAATTGAGGAATTTATCCATCAATTAAAGAGATAAGGATGAGTTCTAATTTGAGTTGTAATTAGTTGGCTCAGTTAACTGAGTCAAGTCCAGTTAGATTGATTTAAATAGTTTGTTTAAATTAATGTGAGTTCAATTAGTTAATGCATGCTTGCATATAACTGATGCACTTCAGATAACTAAATATTCTCTCATGAATAACTCATACATGTTAGTTTAGATAGAAACCCAGTTGAGATCAGAGGAGGGACAGTGTACTATCAGTTGGATGGATTTTTCCTATAAAGGAAACTCATCCATGGAGAAGGATTTATCTCCTTCAGGATTGCGTAGTTAGATCAGAGGTTAGTGATTGTGTGAAAAGGCCAATTCACACAAGTGGCTACACTGGACCCCAAGGAAAATTGTGCAAAGAAATAGGAGGCTTGGAGGGCAGAGGAGAAGGTTTGAGAGAGGCCTTTGACTGTCTATGAGCAGCAAAGGGATTGCAAAGAGAATAGGATAGCTTGTGATCTGATTCTTTTTGTAATCCGGACTATATTTCCACTTGTATGATAATATAGAGTTGGGGTTTTAGGCTGAGGATTTCCATGGGTTATTTCTTCTGTGTTATGTGTGATTGATTTCTCATTCTCAGTGATATGTGTTCTCTTGATCTTGATCAATTCAATTAAGCTTCTACAAAGTGTTGTAGAAGTAAATCTTGTATTATGTTTTAGTATATTGCATAATCTGTTGATCTACAATGGGAATTTCTACATGGTATCAGAGCAAAGGTGATCAAAGCGAAGAACAGTATACAAAGAAGAGAATTTGAAGTAAGAAAAAAATTGGGCCGAGAGTTTGCAGATCAGATCTAAAAAAAATTGTACAAAATTTTCAGAAACAAATAGTATATTTGGATTCCTTGCGGAAAAATACCCAAAGTCAAAAAAAAAATCAGCTGAATCGGAGTTTGGATGAGGGAGATATCGCTGATTTAAAATCAACTCTTTTTCCAGAAAATTTTGTGACAGCGGGAAAGATGAAACAGATTGGTGTGGTTTCCAAGAACCTATATTCTCTTGAGGTTCAAGATGCATGAAAAGCCTTGAGGAGCAAGGAAAATGTTAGAGACTTGGTGGTTGAGAGGGAGAGTAAATTACCTCTCAACATGCAGCCACAGAAGAAGTCTCAGACAATTGTGGAGGAGCCACAATTAGAGAAGCAGCTTCACAAAGTTGTGGAGCAGCCACAACTTGAGATGCCGAGAGGAGATTGAGTGGAGGCATCCACTAATGCAGAGACCTCCAGTAGGGGGGAATTTCAAGCCAAGTGGGCAGAGGGATCACATGCATACATACCTCCAGGTCGGAGGTGGGGCGATGTGGAGTGACAGTCCCAAGAAGGTTAGAATAGGGGCAGGATCATTGAGGTACCCAACCTCTTTGATTAGACCTTGTTACGAGAGCCGTGACAAGGAGTAGCGGGACTGGATGAGTGGGTAGAGATAGATGCGGATGGAGTGGCAGATAGAGCTACAGTGCAGGAGTCCTAGCATTGTGTAGTGCTAGCAGGCTGCAACAATGCAAGAGGCACAGGAGTGTTGCACCAGTGCAGGATGGCATAGAGAGGTGTGCAATGGTGCAAGATGCATGGAGTGTTGTAGCAGCTCAGAGGTCAGAGAGGGAGCACTTGTCAGCAGCAAGTAGATCTTCAACATCAGAGTATGTTTCTAGCCCAACAAAGAGGTCAGTGGGTATTTTTTTTGTTTCTAGAGTTGTTGGAGCAACCACACTTGGTAGAAGTGTTGCATGCATAACATTCCAAAGGTACAGGATCGGGTTCAAGTTGAAGCCTTTCTTGTTGAGAGGGAGTGTTGAAAATGGCAACAAGAAATGCTAAAAATAGAAGTGCTAAAAATAGCACTGCTATAAATAGCAGTTTGGGTACCAATGCTAGATTGAGCAATAGGGAATGAAAAATGGAAGTGTTAAAAATAACATTCTATTTTTAGCAGTTCGGGATAGATTCCAATTTTAGTCAGTCCCTAGACTAAAATAGGAAATAAAATTCGAATTTTAGCTTAATAGCTGTTTGAAAATAAATTAATTAATTCACCATGAGTTAATTAGTTGTGAAAAATCAAACATGAAGTTTATGTGAGGACATGCAACAGTTTCTCCATTAATTGAGGAATTTATCCATCAGTTAAAGAGATAAGGATGAGTTCTAATTTGAGTTGTAATTAGTTGGCTCAGTTAACTGAGTCAAGTCTAGTTAGATTGATTTAAACAATTTGTTTAAATTAATGTGAGTTCAGTTAGCTAATGCATGTTTGCATATAACTATTTCACTTCAGATAACTGAATATTCTCTCATGAATAACTCATGCATGTTAGTTCAGACAGAGACCCAGTTGAGATCAGAGGAGGGACAATGTACTATCAGTTGGATGGATTTTTCCTATAAAGGAAACTCATCCAGGGAGAAGGATTTATCTCCTTCAGGATTGCGCAGTTAGATTAGGGTTAGTGAGTGTGTGAAGAGGTAAATTCACACAAGTGGCTGCACTGGACCCCAAGGAAAATTGTGCAAAGAAATAGGAGGCTTGGAGGGTAGAGGAGAAGGTTTGAGATAGGCCTTTGACTATCTATGAGCAGCAGAGGGATTGCGGAGAGAACAGGATAGCTTGTGAGCTAATTCTTTATGTAATCCGGACTATATTTCCACTTGTATGATAATACAAAGTTGGGGTTTTAGGCTGAGGCTTTCCCCGGGTTATTTCTTCTGTGTTATGTCTGATTGATTTCTCATTCTTAGTTATATGTGTTCTCTTGATCTTGCTAAATTTGATTAAGCTTCCACAAAGTGTTGTAGAAGTAGATCTTGTATTTTGTTTTAGTATATTGCATAATCTATTGATCTACAATGAGAATTTCTACATACTCTTCATGAATGACAATGCATGTTGGTTGTGCAACACCAAATCTGTCGATGGCTTGATCCTCATTCACAACAAGTGTAGAGTTCAGAATGGAAGAACACAATACAATGTCATCTGGAGGATCATCCGAGTAACAAGACGGAGGCTAAGGTACAAAATACATGTGAGAACCCAATAGATTCACAACCAAGCTTGTGCGAAAATCAGAAGGAGAGATGTCGAGAGGATGTGACAGTTGAACATATGTGTGTGCACGATCTTCCACATCACTATGTGATAGTGGAGTTGTTTGATGAGGGGACAATGGACAGTCACTCGTGACAGCGACCGTGTTGTCTATGATTGTGCAACTCCATCACCGAAGTATGTTGAGCGGGGCTTGGGTTTGCACTTCTTCTTGGGATTGACTATTTTGTTAAGGCAGTATTCGAATCTATCCCAAAGATATGGAAATTTCATCTAGATTTTTGGAGCTACAAACTGCAAATCACAGAAGTGCTGCCAAAAATCCATAGGTGATTCATGCGAGGCCTTTCGTTGTTGTAACAGTTTTTATTCAAGAGGTTCTTGATCAAAATGATGTAAAGTAGATTCAAAGAGATCACAGAACTGCTCAAGTGAGTGCACAGTTCCAGCAGGAAGACTGCAGCACCATCGTTGTAGGGATTCACGAAGTGTGTATGCAAGCAGCAGGCTCGCCTCTTCATCAAAACATTCATCTTCCTTGTCAAGCATGGAAAATAAGTCTTGTAAGAACACAGGCCAGGCCACTTCGCCTTCACCATCATAGGTGAATTTGGACAAGAGATCAAAAAACTCCCTCGTGATTTTGAGAGGTTCGACATGCAAAAAAGAGTGTGGAGGGTTGAGTGTGACAGAATCCATGATAGATGTGTAAAGGTTCAAAATGGGCTGAAAGGGCACAGCTTGTCATCTGGCCCTCCTTCTAGTGCCAGAAATGTTGATGGTGCTGGACCCGCCAACATGTTAGGGGATCTTCCGGGTAAGAAGTCCCAACTAGACCTCAGACTGTTTGGTGTAGGGGTCCCAACAGTGGGTCATACGGTATCGTCTTGACCATAGTTGCGCACAGAGGCAAGTAATATGTCCTTGTTGGCAGCAAGGGTGTGACATATGCGGCAAGTCAAGGAAGGTGTATGAGTTGTTCTAACACACGGAGGGTGAGCTGAGTGTGCCCCCTGGAAACCTATGATAGCACGGAGTTAAGAAGGGAACACACGAGCAAAGATGCATCACAAATTGGAAGGAAAGTAAGCTAGCAATCCAAAGTGATGGTTAAACCAATAGCACATTTCAGTGAGATTCATACATACATATACATAAAATAGATACATATATCATTTAGAGTAAACAAGATAGCTAAAAGACAATACGACATATGCATGAAATGTGTTGGCTCTGTTATATTAAGAAGTGAAAGTTCCAGCTATACAATACAACCATGACTAACCACTAGTTCCTACAGCAGAACGTTACAGTCACTGCTACCTGCTCCTCCAAAGAGATATACTAGTTCTGCATAGTGAAGAAGCCAAGGCTCGTTACAATACTCTCCAAGCTTTCTCTAAGATACTCCTATCGGAAGCTTGGCTAACCAAAAGCCTCTACAATGAGTTATGAGGGACTATATATAGCAAAGGGTGGGGTGGCCCTTGACATTCTCCTTTGTGACTATTCATCTACCCTCATGACTCTTCATCTACTCTATGACTGTTACATCCAACTATCGACACTTGAACTTCCACTTGAAAAGACATTACATACAATCTTCACATGTACCCATGTGAGATAAAATAGGCTTGAGAAAGCCATGCAATACATCACTATGATGCGGACAACTGTGGGAAGACTAGCTCGTTGACATCCTCACAGAGGTCGACAGTAGCAAACTGATGCCAAGCTCGATAGTCCACGATGGTGTCCGTTTACTCTATGGTGACATATTTCTGGAACCAAACTCTTGCATCTGAAGCATCTAGGTACACTGCTCTAGGTCCTATGTCCAACGCGTCTGATAACATGTGCATCATTGTCTTGAGTGCGGCCGAACTAATGACAAACTGATGCATGGTGTCTGCACTGATCACTGAGTTTGCGCTAGTGGCGATGTGCATCAACTCGTCAAAGTATGAGTCAACCACCAGTCAGACTTGTGAATTCTCTTTGCCTCAGTGAGTGTCCCAATAGATGGGATTGCATGTGCGCACACAACAACATCCATACTCTTGAATACCTGTGCATGGGAAGCTTGCAAACTAATGATGAGCTGCGGGAGCTCTTCATAGTTCTAGATCTGACTCCAGATGCGTGCTTTCAGTTTGAAAGCTTTGGCCTTCATCATATTGGGCAAGTGTAATGGGGCTCCCTTGTATCTCATTGTCCATGTTTGCATGTAGTCAATAGTAGTATGCACATTTGACAAGATATGTGCTCTCCTAGCACATCGTTGCTGCCAACCATTGAGATAGAAAACTGCCTTTTGCACGGTACCAAACTTGGAATACAATGCCTGCATGACTACCTCAAGAGACAATACTTCATCTAGTATTGCCTTCTTCAACTCTTCTCGAGTAGATGTTGTAACTAGTTCTCCTCCTTTCTTGGCCATTTATAACTTCTTAACCATTCGCTCGTTCTCAAATATGAAGAAGCGAACACTTGAGCCAGTGGCTTTGGCATATGCTCTAGTAGAATCAGCCAATGATGTTGGATGTTTTCACACGTCAGACATGATCACTCGTTCCTCAAACTGCGCATTTGATGTGTTGTCATCTGGAGTAGACACTCTGTGATATTTCTCAACTCTACGTTGTGACTCGTCAAATGATATGTTGTGCATCTCTCCTCCCGGATTGTCTCCAAGGATCTCAGTGTCTTGGTCGCTTGGGACTTGCTCTGCTTCCAGATTCGGTGAATCTGGTAGGTCAACCTCTTGGTGGTAAGGCATGAGGTCGATGGCTTTCTCTAACTCTTGCTGCTCCATATCCATATCCATCTACTCAAGTGCATGTTCAATCTCTTGAGTGAAGTCCTGCTCCTATGATTGCTCACCCTGTCTGCTTGGTGCCAGCTGCTCGAATGAGTCTACCACCTATACGAGTGCAGTATCATCTGTCTATACATGTTGCACCCCTATTGTACCTATTCTTACTGCACTTCCTTGTCCTATTTGCGCAGCTCCTATTCCTTCCGGAGTTGCTCCTTCAACTCATGCAACTCCTTCTCTGTTTCCTCCATTCTCCTTTTTTCTCTCTGCCTTTTCACATTCTTCTTATCACGATGTTTCCTCTTTGCCTCTATTGCCAAATTTGCTTTCTGCACAAGTGGGTCTGCTCTGAACTTGTAGCTTTGTTCTACCTCCACTTTGTCGGCACTCTTCCTCTTTCCTTTGTCGCGTGCCGGTATGTTTACCTCTGCTCCTGCTGCTAGTGTTGCTCTCCTGGATGCTACTTCATGTTGATTTTTCAACCATTCCACAATGATGCCAACCATTTCATTGGGCATGGAGAGGCTATAAAAATATCTCCATGGGTCTTCCTCTGCCCAAAGACATGCCCCGTGGATCCACTGAAACTGTACTCTTGTGCAGTGATATTTCATGATACAATGAGGGTCATATGGATTGAAGCTTCGGACATCAAAAGGATATTTCTTGATCTCCTCTATTTCGACATCTACATGCTTGAGGTTCTATATCTCATACAACCTGATCCACAACAGAAGAATGGGCCAAGGCACCTTCTTCTTCTGGTGCAGCCTAGCTGACAGTCCTGCCGAGATGTGGTAATGTACTTCTTGTGTGACGAGCTTTTCCATGGAAAACTTCGGCAAAACATGTGAAGGCTTCTCCATGATGTACATCCATATGAAGGTGCCAGACGATGAGGCATACCAATCCGCTATGTCAATCAGTGCCTCCATTGCTACCTTCGACATGTAAGGTGGATCTTGCTCAAATATCATGTTGCATACAGGGGTGAAAAAATGATCTGAAAGCTGTGTGATAACTCCTCTAAAGTTACATTTGGAAAAAAATTTGCAATAACTATTGACATAGGTTTCCACCAATGTCCATGCCCACTTCATGCATGGGAACTCCTGATGGGCATAGATTGTATCCAAGATGTAGGCATACATGTAGATTTCTACTTGTTGGCCTTTGGGCAGTTGTTGAGCTCCTATGACATGTTCCTTGACCCTGTGAGCCAATATGTCAGACCAGTTGCATGCTTTTCCTTCACTGGCCAATTGTTCCAACACGATCACCCAACTCTGCAGGAAGGTCTCCATGCTCTCTTGGCCATACAAGCGACATGCAAATATTACCAAGTATTGATATGCCTTCCACAGTATCTTCATCTTGTAGATCTGGTTGGGTGTCATCCTGAATTTGGCTGGCTCCTTTACCCTGTTCTTCAAGATATCCCTGGAGTTGGCATTGCTGCTTGGCATGCTAAAGGGTGTCTCCATGGTGATCACTGGCTTTGACAAATGATACATTTGTTGATAATCCTATGCCCTGAAGGTATCAATCTCCGTCCTGCTGACACTACTCAATGCCATCATCTCTGGATTAGTGTGAGAGATAATCCAATGTATCATGTTTGTGCATGGGAGCGCAGGGTACCTGCATGTAATCTGGTACAAGCCAGACTTGTGAATGTTCACATAGACTTGGCGGTCTTTGAGATCTTCCCCAAAAGTTCTTGAGAATGCATTATTGACCTCTTTCCATTTCAGCTTGATTTCTTTATCTACAATCAACTTGGTGTCTTCATAGATCAGTAAACTTGCAGGCACTCACTCAACCGCTGCTCCAGTTGCGCTTCCATTGGTGTCCTTTGATCCTGCTCTCTTAGAGGCCATTGATCCTGAACTGCTGAGAGACGAATGAACACCTTCTATATCTGAAGACATGGTGACATGCATGGCAAGAAATATGTTAGATAAAAACAAAGAAAACTTGAGGGATAACATGCTACATACCTAGGGATTGACTGGCAAGGATTGCACAATTTTTTATGGGAGGCGAGGAGACTAGCTGCTGGAACTACGTAAAATGCAGTCTAGACAATCTAGAGGTTGGTTGGCTGCTGGAATTGTGCAATGCACAATCCAGACTGGCCTGCTGGGTGTTGGGATTGCACAATGCGCAATTTTAGCTGGCAAGAGATGTAGGCCGAGGGACTGCATTGTGCAATTTTTTGGGCCAGTAGTCACTGCCTCTCAGAATTGCACAAAGAAATACTGGAGGACAGTCCCTAGCTAGAAATGCGCATTTTCTGGGAGGAAGGCAGAGCCTTCCCTCTCAGAATTGTGCAATGCTGTCTTGGCAAGGCAGAGTCCGGGCCAAGGTTGCCCAGACCCACCGATGGGAAACTGAAAGAAAATGAAGATGTGAATGCATGGCGATACTGAGGGTAAATAGAGGTGAATGATCATGCATGAAAGAAGTGGATGAAAGATTCATAAAACGGAACAACATGCATGTGTGTGAGATGAGTCGCCGAATCGACGACCATTTGTGGAAAACAGTGTCATGCATGCGACAGTAGTGAGATGCTAACAAAAACTGAAATGATGTTTATACAAGCTAATATGCATGCAAAGGATAGCAAGCATTCACAAAAATCAAGCAGATAATGCTCACACAAGCCAAAACACAAAAAGTGACAGAAATGTTGCAAAAGATAGGTAAAGCGGACTCACCCAAAAATAGCTAAGATGGATGTGTTGAAGACTTCTAGATGTGTTGTGGGATGTCAGAGCTCCAAGATCGATGTGAAGAATGAGCTCTAAAGTGTCAAATAAATAAGTTTGAGGTTCATGACGCGCATGCCACAAATCTAGGAAAAAGTGACACTTGGAGGAAAGTTTCTAAAATGATCTTTGCATGTAACCTCCAGCTGCTAAAAATAGCTCCCTAAAATCTAGGGATGCTTTTTGCATGTTTCTTTTTTCTATTTCAGGAAAAAGCATCCCATGCATGCAAGTCAAGTTTTCTCGATCCCGGGTGGAACTGGTCAACCTGAAGGCACATGCAACATCCTACTTGACTGAGGGGGAATTTTGCACAGTTTCTGGGAGGAAGCTGGGCTAGCTACCCAAAGGAATTGCACATTTCTAGGAGGAGCGGCTGACTGCTGCCCAGAATTGCATAATTTATGGGTTGAGCAGTCATGCTGGGCCAGATTATGCAGTTTTCACTGGGAAGGTTGACTGACAGGATTGCATAGTTTCTAGAGGGAAGACTCGCTCCCCTCCAGAATTGTGTAATTTCTTGAGGGAGCTTCTTAGACAGCAGTTGGACCAAGTCCAGAGAAGCAGCCTGTGAGGGGAGTGAATAAGGCTAGCATGCACAGGCTGGCAAGCTGCTAGAAAACCACTGAAGCTCATGTACTTGGCAGTGCAAGACATGCTGCTGAGGATGGTTGGTAGGGAGGCTCCAAAACGAAGCTAAGGCAAAATCTTGGAGGTTGGTTTAGCTGCTACAACACAAAGGAACCACTTAAAAAGGGCACCAACTAGGCATCGAATATAGCCATCGTCAGTCATTAAATGAACCTTAGTCTACACTAGAGATGTTGCAATTTGTGACTTTTTGGTTCAGCTTTCACTTATGTGAAAGTAGAGTAATGGGGCTTCACTCCAGGTGCAAGGCCCTATGGAGAGGGAGGTTGTGAGGGATATCTATTGATTTGATCTATGCTAGCATATCACTTTTGGTTGTTCCTGAAATAGTTTACTCCTATACATAGGATAAATCAAATGTTCATATTCAAAAAATAATGTTATGGTTGTCTCTGTTTTCTTAATCATTTTTGCATTCCATTGGAGGCTAATTGTGGCGTCTCCCTCCTGCCACTAATTATTTTGTTTAGAATCAGTGCATATTTTTTAATTTGAGTTGTGCATATCATTTTATCCTCATTAGGGAATTCATTTCTGATTTACAATTTTTGTATTTCCATGTATATAGGATTTTGATATCTCTCAAGATTCAGTACTCTGTGATGTTGATGAACAAAATGCAAGGATCCTAAATGGATGCAGAGTTTCATATCAGATCTTGTGCCTTATCTATTTTTTTCTTTGCCATGTTTCTAGTCACTGTTGCTTATCACTGTGAATATATTTTATATATTTTCAAACAAATTACGAAATAGTTTTCTTAATATAATTCATCCTTCTTTTGTTTCATGATTTCTCTAATAAGGTGCCTCTCTAGTTCACCCATTGCTACTTTTTTGATACAGTAGTCAACTATGTCTTCACACAGAAAGGTGGAAAGGTAGTCAGGCTCACCAACAATATTTTTGCTTTACTAATATGAAATATCGATTAGAGAATAAAAATGTGCAAAATAAAAATCAAAGTGGGCTTATGTTTTTGTTAGTTGTGTAGAACTAAGTGTTTGAATTGGTACAACAATATTTACTAACAAAGTATAATAAAACTAGCTTGGAATTGTTCTTTGTACTTTTGGTTTAGACTGCGATAAATCATTCAAGGATTTTTGTCTATTAATTTGTTCTTGGTGGATCATAACTGGAGACATAAATGAATATTTTTATTAGAGGTTATTGTCATTTTTTTACCAGAAAAACAATTCCATGGAACTTACATGCCTTATTTTCAATAACTTTGATGAGTGATGTAAAACTTAAAGGGAAAGCATTTGTATTCATGTTTTGAATGGAAATGTAGTGCCTTCTGTAGGGTGTAATTGTGTGCATTCCTTAGTGATGGAAGAAAAACTCCATCTTATGATTTGCACAAAAGGAAATGGATTTAGTATGACATGGTTCCTTCTTGGTGCCAAAGACTGTCACTTTTCCTTACCTTTGCCTAGTTTTCTCATATACCTTGATAGGTTTACCATTGAGTTATTAATTTTTCTAGTGGCATATTAACCAATAAATATTAGATTTGGAAATGAGCCTTACATATCATTGTTTTCACATACTTCCCATTTATGTTAATGTTGTAAACTTAGCCATATTTTTAACAAATGAAGTTGCAGCCACTACATTATACTAACGGATTTCATATGCTTTGTTGCTTTATATTTTTTAAATTGCCTTATTTCTAAAGTTGGATGAACTTTTTGGGGATTAGTTTAGTCTAGACTTGCTACAAAAAATATATGTCGGGTTTTCTTTATTGACTTTTCATGCCTATGGTCCTTTCATATGAATTTAATCCAAGATTGGAATTGTCGATAAATATGTTAAAAATGTCAATAATGGATTCAGGTTATGCTTTTACAGTAATTATTAAAAAAATCCCTCCTTATGAGTGGTATGGTCATCCTTCTATGTGACTAGAATTTATGAGGCACTTGCAACTGATATATGCATGGTTGCTTCTATTTATGTAGGTATTATAGTCTGGTATCCTCCATGGTAAAAACTGGAGAGTGGGAGAATGAAGATGATATCACCTTGCTAAGGAGGTATGGAGTCAAGCAATACTGATTATTTATATTAGTTGATTGATGAGTTATTTAAACTTGAGCTAGTAATCTTTGAATTCGTAATGTTGATTTACTTGGCAGAGAAGCTACTGAAAATCTATGTTATGATAATAATCATTCCATTCTTCACTTAATACCTTGTTAGACAACTTTAAGGTCAACATTATCCTATTCTTTACTCTCACTGCAAAGCGATTGTATCATAATCTTTGCACATAGGTGTCATTTTGGTTAATTTATTTAGTCAATTGGAATTTTGCATTCAAATGACTCCATTCTTGCCACCTGCATGTGTATTGTGGAACTACAAGTACTAAGAAATAGATGTTTTAACCTTTTCATTGATTTGAAGTCATTTCATTTATTTAATTTCTAAATAACCGAGACATTTTTCAATTAATTTCTTCTATTGGGATTCAATATGTTAGTGGTGTTTCCCATGTTCTTTCTCAAAGATGATGTAGTTTTCATAAATTTGGTAAAGAAATGACATAAGACATTTTAGCAAAATTCTTTGTTTGAAGTTGGGCTTACTGAAATACATTTAATTAATAATATAACTAAATCCATCATAGAAATATCAACCCTCATCTCTATCTCATTTCCTAATGGGCTATTCATACCTGAGTACATGCTTTTCCCTCATCTTTTAGAGGGAGAAGACCCTGTAGACTGTGTCCTTTCTACAACTACACTGGTATGGATTCACTTAAGAAATATTAATGCTCGTCTACTACTCTGAAATAAGAACTTGCAGTAATGACAGGTTAGTTTAATCACTATTCTGTTGGTTTGGTGGGAAAAACCTTGGGTCAACCTTTATACCATTACACCAAAGACGTAAATTCTCGATTGCTACAATTAAAATTATTAGCCAATTTCTCTAGGTTATTCAAGTTGAGTGAGGGTGGAGATTTATCATCTCTGGAGTCACTCATTGGATAAAAGGGTGAGGCCTCATGCCGCCCTAGATTAGTTTCCTTGTCATTTCCTTGTTGAGTGCTCAGAGTTGGAATACTCTATATTCCCAGCATTGGGTGGAGTTGTTGAGAAACCTTGGGGTGGAGAAAAATATCTTGAACCCCTGGAATCCCTTACTAGCTAATGGGTGGAGATTTTTATCTCTGGAATCCCTTACTGACTTATGGGTGGATTTTTTATATCTGGAGTCCCGTGGCTAATGAGTGGAGTAAAAACTACCTCTGGAACCCCTGTATAAGCCTTGAATTAAACAAAAACATGCAGGGTGGGGGTGGGCATACCTCCAAAATCCCTGGTCTGATCATTGGGATAGGTTTTACAAGCTAGGGGGTGGCATTTGCATGGTTGGTAGTTATCAATGGTTGGGAGGAAAATCATGAAGCTGATCCATATGTCCATTTGGAGGTATCCTAATAACTATGATGCTCAGAATTCATCTAGATAGTTCACCACATATCATGGTTACAAAATTGCAAGTACTTCTTAAATTGCATGATATTTCATAGTTACTTTGAAGCCATATATAGGCATGGACAATTTGCAGTCATGGACAATGTTGTCCATTTAGGTACTATGGTTGATTTTGTATTCATGGACACTGTTGTACAATTATTCATTGTGGCTACCCTATATGATAAATGTATTTCCCCAAGTGAGATATTTTACATGACCTATGGGTCAATATTGTTCTTAGGGAACATTAAACCTAAGGCAAGGTCTGGCAAGGTCTTAAGTCTCATTAAGACTAGGCACTTTAAAAAACCTTATGATATTAGGGTAGAATATTCCTTATTGCCTCGATTGCAATTCGTGAGGTTCATGGGAAAATAGCCTAGTGTTTTGAGGACACCTTGAGTGACATTACTTATTTTATGCACAAAATTGGGCATATTAATGGTGGCTTTCTATAACTTTGTTCCTGATGTAGCATTGATTGAAGGTGGCCTATGATAACTTTGTCCCTGTTAGTTCCTTGTATAAGATCAGTTGTTATTACTACTATTCCTAGCATTCATTTTTATGCGACCTCTCTAATAATTGCACAACTACTAGTCTTCTCATACATATGTATAAAATCAAGAAGAGGAGCTTGTACTATATTAGTCGCTATAATTTTACTAGACTTCCTTCATAGACAACAAAGAAACTTGGGATTGTATGCAATTGTTGTACCTTTCTAATTGTGTAGCCATCAAGTGAAATTATTATGCATTACTCTATTACAAGCATTGCTACAGAAAAATGATAGATAAAATAGGCTATCCTTGTGTAATCACGGTTGGGCATGATGTCAAAGCGATGCCATGGTGTATTTCTCATTGGCTATGATGTGGTGTCATTTATGATTAATAATGATGTTATTATTTACATTATTATAGGGTACAAAGTGATGTTACCAAACCTATGTAGTCGTGTTTTGTTACTGGGCAGAATGTCTTGCTATAGCAGCAAGGAAATGGTCATTGTTGAACTGCTCATCTAGTGGATCAACACTATTATTGTCACCAACATGTTTCCCATTGATAACCAAACTAGTGGACTATCCAAAATTTGGTATGTTTGTGTTAATCCACTGAAATTAGATGTGCATTATGCTTACAAATTTTGCAAAAGACAGTTGAGTCATGGAATCTTTTAAACTATAATAGTAGCTCAACACTAATTTGAACATTTTGTGTAATTTCATATGCATAGGTTGATATTTGTATGAGAGATATCCATCACTTGAGTGTGTAACCATGCTAAGCACCAGTACATAGACAATCAATTCTTGATATGGTATCTGTAGCATTAGGAACTTAGAATGTTAACTAATGGTTCAATTTCAATAATGCATATGGATTGTAACATAGAAAAATATAGGTATAGATATTGTATGTCTTTTCACAGGCCAAGTGGTACAACCATACTTAATATAGATTCTCTATATACTGATTTGAACTAGGTGTATCACATCCTATCCTTAATGTTGGTCTCAGGTTCCTTAGAGATTGATTTCTAAAGGTTACTATGATGGTCTGTTGCCTTAAAGGCTTTGTGTATAACACCTGCATAACATCTTGGTCTATCACTTCAAGCTTATACTAGGGTGAAAATTTCCCTAGTCGCTTTAAGTGCTAGCATGTGGAGCTCTGGAATATGGAAAGTACCTCTAACTATTTCTTAAATATGCAAACAAAACCCAAGTTTTCATTGCAAGCACCATTATTGATTTCCATATATTCATATATGTGAAGAGAATTTATTCATCATGATACCTTATTAGTAATAGGCTCAATATCATGAATTGCACATTTGGAAATCTGGTGGATTAGACATAAATCTATGTACATACACATAGAATTGTTCCCTTATTACAATTAATTATTCTAACTAGCACATGAGTCTACAAGTTAAAACCATTCTACAGTTAGCACATGTACAACCAACATACAGGTTGAAATTGCGGGGTTTATTTGGGCTTGTAGCAACCATTGCATCAATGTTATAGTTTCTACTTATGCTATATGAGTCGTAAAAACGAGAGGCCCACAACATGAAGACATAAAGGGGTTGTGCCCTTAATAAAAAGAGGTTGTTAACATTTGTAATGGAAATAAAATCACACTCTAAATATCCATATGGATGTATAAAATATGTTCACACAACAAACAAATTAAAATTCACTTAAGTTATAGAGTACACCTCATGAAATCATACAGATTACATTATAAACTTTGAGAACCTCTATGTTAAAAATGTGTATGAGGGTTGTTAGTATGTGATACACCCTCTATGTATTTAATGCAGTCTTCACCATATGACTTACAACATCAACAGTTATGGGACAGGGAGTTATCTCCATAATTTACACATCTAGTCCTTTAGGGAATGGTTTTACAAAATGACTAACCCAAGTGTAAAAGAAAACTTACTCGATTTAGAACTATGCCATGACCATGATATAGCCTCACCAATGCTAAACTTAGACCAATAATAATAATTTAGGAGGGGGTGTTACAGTTACGATACATTATATTCAGTAATTGTTTATGTTGTTATCTTCTGATATCTCTGTGATGGAGCTATGATATTATTCACAAACCATTTTTAAATAGTTTTTTACTCTGCAATTATGATATATCCTTTCATATGTGGCATGGTCTAAGATTTAGCATGTTGAACTCTTTAATGTATTGTTTTCCTATTGCATTGCTGGTGACCTGCATTTCCATGGAAATCTTGAATATCTTACAACTTCTCTAGGTTGAGACAGTTGTATTGTGTAATATAGCTTCTCTAGGCTGACACTATTTTATCATGTAGTCTATTGTATCGTGTAAGATAGTTGTTTGCTTATAGGGGCCTAACCTAAGTTTGGAAGAGTTATTTAGCCAAACAAATCCCACAGCTACCGGCCCTTACGGCAACAGCCCGCGGAGCGTGGACTGAGGTCTCACCCGAGGTAGTAGGGGAGGGTGCTGGAACTAGGTTTCCACACCCTTGGGATGTATTGATGTGGTCTAGAAGGTTTGTACACCATTCTGTGGCTTCATGCCACTCTACCCCGCATAGATCCAGACCCAGGAAAATCCTTAATTCTTATTAATGCGCTGTTATAGATTAGATCTACTTTTTATGGTCTTTAAGCAAACATTTAACAGAAATAACTAGTTTGCACACCCAGAAAGATATAGATTTGCATAAACTCATAACATAAGCATACGCGCATAGATCAAACAGTTATATCAACCATAAATTAGCCAGATCCACAATAATTCAGATTTAACATAGAATTTCAAAATCAACTTATCTTTATTCAATTCTTCCACCAATACACCCAGTTCCACCCTGCGCACTCAGTTGTAGGGGTCTGCACACATAGTTGCGGACTCTACTAGGCCTCTGTGCACAGAGTTGCAGAGCCTCTATCTACCAACCAACACCCTTGACTCGAACTTACAAACGCTTCAAGACTTTGTTCTTCAAAAACCCATTACATTCCAGATCCAAAAATACATACCAAAAAGCTACCTTCTACCCTTAGAGCCTCACTCTATTTATACATTCCCATGGTTTGTGGACCATGGGCAAGCCGACTTACTTCCTATTATTCTATATTATTTCTTGGGCAGACAACCCTTTGACTCGATCTATTACATTCCGCGCTCCGCATATTTCGGAGTTTTACAATATTTTCATCTTAATTTATAGGCTCTAAGCCCCAAAACTATTACGCGGGACCTCCGCTACCCAACAGGCCCCCAACACAATCATCGTGACTCGTCCCGATTCACTCGTCGGTGCAGCGAGACGCGTTGCCGAGGCTCTATGGTTCACCTCCCTGTGAGTGACATCCTTCATTCTGTTGCTCCTTCTTCATCCCCTACAACGCTTCTTCCAGCTCTTGCTTCATTGTTTCTACCAATTCTCACAACTGATAATGCTCATTTTGCTCTACTCGGTTAGCACAGAGCACCCCCTCATAGGATTTTAGCTCTAGCTGGGGTGCCGCATACGGGACCTCCTCATACCAATGCAGCCAATTTCTAAGTTCCTATATTCTCTTTTCACTGTCTGTTGTAGCTTATGTTGCAATTGTGCAAGACCCTTGCTACTATCTGCGAGTTCCCAATCTTCAAGATACACCAGAGACGACTTGTTAACTATAATTCCACCATTTGTCTTCGTATTTACATATTTTCCTTTATCTTTTATGGTTAGCCGACCAACCCATGGTAAGGCCACGGCATCCGGACCAATTTTGCTTCATGTCTACAAATTTCCGGCACATCCCCTCCCATCGATGCTGAACTCTGTGTGGTGCCCACAACTGTCCACACTGTATTCATCAGAAATCCCTGCATCTTTGGCCATATCACAACCCTTGGCCTTACTCCTTGAGCGTAGGTAATGAAGAGTTCCATAGTGGCGGGAAAGCACAACAGCTTATGGTTCTCAAAAGTGCAGCTTGTTCAGTGGAGGACCCCCTATGATTTATAAGTGTTTTGAGATTCAAATTCTTTGGCTCCCGCTTTTACTTGTGCCCTCATGTTAAGCTTGTGACAGATTGTTCCAGATCCGGCTCGTACCTTGTCTCTTAATTGCCCACCGCCCGCTCCCTTTTGGCATAACTCAAACATCTTGTCATGAATAGTGACAGCAACGGTCACCACTCTGCTTGTCAACGTAGCAACACATCCCTCTCCATGAAACCGTGACCCTTGTGATAGACCATATCCATGTGCACCCCGGTGGTCACACAGCTTCCCCCCAGACTGATTTATTGTCCCGCACTCTCTTTCAACTAGCTGGAGCGGTGAGACTGTCCTTTGGTCGGTTAGTCAGGTGGTCAGCCCACTCGTGTAGAGCTTCAAGTGATTGCCATTTACTCTTCCCAGGAAGGGATCTCCATTGAGCTTAGCAAGCTGGACTGTGCTTCCATTTGTAACTTCTTTGACTACATAGGGACCCAACCAATGCATTCGGAGCTTGCCAGGGAATTTCTCGAACTTGCTGTCATATAGTAAAACTAGATCATTCTCCTTGAAAGTGCGCACCTTGATATGGCGATCATGCCATGCTTTCTCATGCTGTTTCTATATTTGCTGATGGAATTCAGCCAAAAACCGTTCCTCCTCAAGTTCCTCTAGTTGCGCAAGCCATTCCTCCAAAGCCCTGCGGTCGGCCATGCCTATTATTGCCACGATTCATAAGCTAGATATGATGAATTCCATGGGCATGACGGCTTCCTTACCATAGACTAACCGGAAAGGTGTCTGACCCGTCAACTTATTGCACGTGGTTCGGTAGGCCCATAGCACAACAGGGATGCGCAAGTCCCAATCGTTTCGCTTTGCATTACAAACCTTAGTCAACACAGTCTCCAAAATTTTGTTGAACACTTCGACGGTCCCATTCGCTTACGGATGGTTTGGCATGCTTTATTGATGATATATCTGGAATTCCTCAGTAAGTGTGCTGATCGTTTCATTCAGAAAGTGTGTTCCTCAGTCACTCATTAGAATTTTGGGACATCCAAACTGTGTTAACACATTCTCAAACAAAAATTTTGCCATTGTAGCAGTCGTGGAGTCCTTAACCGGCTGTTCTTCAGCCCACCAGGTCAAATATTCTGTCGCGGTGATGATATACCACACACCCATCTTCCCTTGAGGTGTGATACGTCCCACGAAGTCAATTTCCCACTTCTCAAATGGTTGCAGCATCATCTATGGATTGAGCGGCATTTCATCCCTTCACGATGGTTTCCATACGTTGCAAGCCCAACAATATGCTTTCGAGTCTTAATGTAGAGTTGGCCACCATAGTCCTGTGTGAAGAATCTTTTGTGTTGTGGTGCAACCCACATAATCTCCTCTAGCAACCCCCCCATGTGCTTCGGCTAGGATCTGTCCTCACTCGAATTCAGGTACATATCTGTGTAATATTTCATCATTGCCCATCTTGTAGAGGTGTCCTTCAATAACAGTAAAGTCTATTGCACGTATCACCAATTCTTTCTTCTACTGAACAGAATATCCCTGTGGCACAGTTCTTGTGGTTAAGAAGTGGATTATGTCCTCAAAATGGCCATCTGCGATGTGCACTGCATACAGCTGTGCATCCGGTAGTCCTTCCTCCAAGTTTTTGGGCTCTTCACCATTCTCAATTTGAGATAGGTGGTATGGGCCTGCGTTCAGATGTCATGGCTTTACGACGACTTCGAAGTCATATTCTTGAAATAATAGCAGCCACCTACAAATGCGCCCCCTAACACAGGCTTATTCACTATGTATTTTAGCGTAAAGTGGTCAGTATACATCTTAAAGTGTCCTCCGAGCAGATAGTGGCAGTATTTATGGAGTGCGTATACCATCGCCAATCCTTCTCACTTAGTGGTGGAGTAGTTCTTCTCAACTTTTTACAATTATCGACTTGTGAACGCGATCATATGATCGATTCCCTCTGCTCCTTCTTGAGTGAGTACCACGGCCAACGCGATACACGACGCATCAATGTGCACATGAAATTCGATGTCCCATTTCAGAAAAACTAATATAGGGGTTGATGCCATCTTTTCCTTAAGTGTTTCCAGACTTTTGTTGCATTCCTCATTCCAGCAATCAGTAGCATCCTTCTTCAACAACTGTTCCATTGGTGTTGTGATCTGCACGTAGATTTTTTATGAACTTCCGATAGTAACCAGTGTGTCCGAGTGTGGCGCGTAGTTGTTTGACACTTCATGGCACTTGCAGATTGAGTATGACAGCGATCTTCGCCAGATCCACCATTAGACCTTGCTTACAAACCACATGGCCAAACAGGTTCCCGAAGGGGACGAGGAAAGTACACTTCTTTAGATTTAGCACAATCTGGTGTCGTCAACAAGTATCCAGCATTAACCGTAAGCTCGCGGTATGTTTCTTAACTAGCCCAAATATGGTCCAATCATCAAGATATACCTCTAGGAACTTGTGCATAAATTCCTTGAATGCAGCTACCACAACGTGGGAGAATATCGTTGGCACATTCTTTAGTCCAAAGAGAATCACCGTATATTGAAAACAACCCCACTCAGTGGTGAAAGTTGTCTTACTCCTATCCTTTGGCGCGATCTTAATCTGGTGGTAACCCGAGAAACAATCTGTGAAGGAGTAGGCTTCCTGTCCTCCCACATTTACTAGTACCTCGTCTGTAAATGGCACCGGAAAGGGATTGTTGACACATGCATCATTGAGCTTTTTGAGATTGACGCAAATGCGAATTTCACCCTTTTTTTTCTTCTCCTTCACAACCATAGGACTTACCCAATCGGACTCTTCTACCGGTTCAATTATTCCTTCTGTAAGCATCTTGTTCAACTCTTCGCAGACCTTCGTTTTGTATTTTGGATTCAACCGATAAGGCCGCTGCTTAACTGGCTTTGCATCCAGGTTCAGGGTTATCTTCATCATTCCCAGGTCACCAAGGATCCCTTTTAACTCCATGATTTTTGTGGGGAATAAATCTTGATATTCTTGAAGCAACTCGACCACCTTTTCCACCGTGGCATTGTCCTAATAGTCTCCCAGCACTGCATACTTCATTTCTTCCTCTGTTCTGATGTTTACCTGTTTCGTTTTCAGTAGCACAATGATGTCTGGATCCTCGATTGCTGGTCCTCGCACCTCCTGACTCCCCTCTGTTTCTGGAATATTGATGTTTCTAGGGTCATCCTCATCATCTTCTACCTACACATTGTAACATTCTAGGGCCTAGCTCAATTGTCACGACCAGTCTGGCTGCAAGATTTCTTCTAGTTCCGTATTTTGAAAATAGTGGCCTTTACCACCTGCAACGCGTTGTCCACAGTATCCATCCATTGATCCTCAAAGAGGAAAGTTGACAGAAACCCTTCGCGTAGGATATCCCATTCGCTTGTGCATTGTCGGAGCTCTGTTTCAGTATACCAATTCCTTGGGATGACGTCCAGGGTATGATAAAATAAGTGTACCCACTCCTATTGAGGCTCTTCTCCATAGGCTTGGACCCATCTGGTCAAGTGCATGCATGGATCATCACATCCATCATATTTTTCCATTATGCGTAGTTCCAGCCTCCCAAATCTTATCTGCATCATGCGCCTACAGTCACGCCAATTTTTGAAGGTTCCTTCATGTGTGACCCACCAACACGTAGGCGTCGCACGCAATGCCCATTTCAACATATCGAACCGCTGGTGCTCTGGTACCATGCTTTCAAATTTGATCAATAATTCATCTACTACCATTAGCCCGTCATACATCGATGGTTCACAATCTTGATCCTTAACACAACATAGCGAATTAGTCACCATATTGCAGTTTAATGTGGTTACCCCATTCAGCTGGTTATGCCATCGCTCATCTTCTTGTTGGCATTATGACTCAGGTTTGGCGGTATGGCACAGGTGCTGTCCTTGATGGCAACTCACTCAAGTGGTAAATCTCTGTTCAGACTCTCAAAATAATAGAAAATGAGATACCCGCAGGTGAGCCTAACAAAAGTTGCAGACCCGCAGGTGCCTCGAACAAGAAGTGTGGGCATACCCGCAGGTTCTCCGAACAAAAGGTGCGGTTGTCAAATTCACTCACGCCAATGCAGAAAAGCACTTGCACGTGGGAATTTTTATGATTGATCCATGGTATTTAGTCCAACGTGTTTGATCCTATGGTTTTGGTCCGTGGTATAGCATCTAAAATATTGAACCCCGGTTTTGGGTCCCTTGTATTGGCTTTCTATGGTTTTGATCCATGGTTTGTGTAAGGGCTTGCCTATAAAAAGGAAAGGAGATAATTTGGCTAGACACTTTTGAATGTTGAATATCTTAAGATGAACTAGATCTGAAATACTTGTAATCGGTTGATGAAATAAAATTAAACCTGAGCATAAGAAGACTGATCAATTGAGGGGTCGTGATCTCTTTGGCACATGATCAGATCTGTGGATCTGACAGTCTGGGGTACAATTGAGGACTAATAAAGTGTTTATATCCAGAGGTCCACAAGCGAGATACGGTGCAGGTGCGGAGGTCCGCAGCCAGTAGAAGGAGCAGGTGCGGAGGTCTGCAACCCAATAGAAGGCGCAGGCGCGGAGGTTTGCAGCTCAGTACAAGGCACAAGTGCGGAGGTCCGCAGCCCAGTAGAAGGCACAGGTGTGGAGGTCCATAGTCCAGTAGAAGATGAAGGTGCGGAGGTGCGCAGTCTAGGAGGCGGATCAGGTGCGGAGGTACGCTGTCGAGTAGACAGATCAGGTGCAGAGCTGCGCATGCTAGACATAGTAGAAGTGCGGATATTCGCAGGTTTATATTGGTGAAGTTGTAGACTTTTCTTGAAATATTTGTTGGCTGCCTTTTGTCTATTGCTGCAAAATTCTGGGTTTAGATTACTGGTATTGCTTGTCTGGTTACTGCATTCTGAGAGGCTATTGGTTGATTCATTAGTTGATTGTAAAAGGAGATTGGTTGATTCACATGTACTTGATGATTATTTGATGTTCATGGATCCAGTCTGAAAATTAATGAAACGTGGTCCTTGGAAGAAGAGAAGTAGGTCAGCACCTACGTACTAGTATCTCAGCTAGTACAAGAGCTAAGGGGGTTGTAGCTCCCTTCCAGGAGAGACTAGAAAATGAGAGAGGGTTGTAGCCCTCTGCAAGTTGCGGCCTACGTACTGGTAAAGGACTGCACCAGTAAAAAATCATTGTAAAAGAAGTTTCTAATTGAAAGAAGATAGAGACACATTGCAGCAAGTGGTTTTCACCCACATTGGGTTTCCACCTTATATCTGGTGTTCTTTGGTGTGATTGTCTGTTTTTCTTGTTCCTATTCATTATTATATGGTATTGACATTCAAATTAATGGTCAACATCTGAAGAATAAATTAAATTATAAATCTAGAGGGAATATTGGAAAGAATTTCATAATATCGATTCACCCCCCCCCCTCTCAGTATTATTTCCGACAATTGGTATCAGAGCAGGTCCTTCAGAAGAAGCTTGATCGCTTGAAGGAAGATCTATCATCATGAGCAACTACGAGAGAGAAGCATCGATCAGGCCACCGATTTTTGATGGGACAAACTTTGTATTGTAGAAATTTTGAATAATTTAACACATATTCAATGGAGATTATCCTGATCATGTACTATTGCGGAATACATACACAATACATAAGCTCCTCTACGTTGATCATCAATATAGTAGCATCAATAACAATAAAACATCAAGAGCATTCACACATTAACACAGTATGTAACCCGGGGAAAGCATCTCGCTAAAAACCCCAACTATCTGTATATTAATGATTGAGACCATGTAACATTACAAAGTACAATGCTTATCACAAGCAATCCAGTACCAGCTCCACCTGTTACACACAATACAGCTCAGATCTGATCTCCAAATCTATTCCACTGCTTGCCTGCCTCCACAGCTCAATACCTGCTCAAGGATTGATGAGAATGGTTTACCAAACTCGTATTTTACCTGCAAGGAATCACTCACACTGTGAAAGATGTGAGCACAGGCTACAATCACTTAGTATTGGCCAATTCATTGGCATACTCAATCCCTTTGATTGTGCAAATCCTCATGCACGACTATAGTCATAACTGATAGCAATCTGATCCTCTAACACCTGTCCCTGCTGAACTGAACATGCACTGACATGCAACTGAGT
Organism: Pinus tabuliformis; assembly: GCA_031772625.1. Lineage (NCBI taxonomy): Eukaryota > Viridiplantae > Streptophyta > Pinopsida > Pinales > Pinaceae > Pinus > Pinus tabuliformis. Next base: position 315,643,009 of record CM062812.1, read on the forward strand.
TAACTGATGTATTCTATAGTTGCATTATGAGTTAATAATTAGTTTAACAACTCATCATTAGTCTATTTGCAGTTAGACTAATTACAACTAGTTTAACCAAGTCAAACTGAACACAACTCCATCAACTCCACAATCAACTCCACCAAACTCAACTGATTGAGTTCTAACTGAAGTCATGCATGCAACAACTCAACTGACCCACCAAGAAAGTGTACTTCCTTCTGACAGCTACATGTGCCACATCTGTAGCTCAAACTAAAGTGCTCCAAGAGAATAAGATCAAGTTTATAGTCGAAATATTATTATGAGACAATAATATTTGACTTTTCTATTTTGGGCAGCCAATCTAAAAATAGACTTTGATCACTCCTGCTGTGATCACTCCTGTTGTGATCACTCATATTGTGATCATCCCTGCTGTGGTCACTCCTGCTGTGATCATCCCTGCTGTGCTCCAAAAATAGAACTTACGCCCTAATTTGCCTGCGGGCCCACTTAGTGAAGGCGACTCTTTTCACTAAGCTCCATCATCTTGTTGCAATCTCAAGGCTCCCTCTCGACAAGATATGGATTATCAGCAACCCCTAGCCTGCCTCGGTGATACTCGAATTTACTCCTGGTGAGAGCCTTCGTCAGAATATCAACATCCTGATCCTCCGTTGGAATGTACGAAAGTAACATGATCCTCCGCTGCACACAATCTCTGATATGATGGTACCTGATGCCCTTACTACCGCATACTTGGCCTCTTGAGCTCCCTGCCCAATCTACATCCATGAAGCCACATAGCTTCACCTCATCTAATTCATATCCCGATGTGCCTTTCTTGAGCCTGCACACATGCGACTCCACCAACTGCTGGTAACCAGTGGCATCCACTACCTCTGCTGAAGTAGCATCCTCCTTCCTCCAACCTCTAGGAAGGAACGCAGTCTTCACATCCAACTGATGAATGTGCCACCCCATCTGCATCACTTTGTAGATCCATCTCGAACCCACCACTAATTTCCCTTCCGATCTTGGGACAATCTCCCATGCACTGTTTCTGACAATAGAATCATACTCTTCCACCATGGCATCTACCCATGCGGATCCTCCACAGCTTCCTCGAAAGAGGATGGCTTAGTCACAACACACTTTCTCATAAGAGCCATGTATCTAGTGTACCGATCAGGTGACTGTCTCTGCCTGCGTTGGGCTATAGGTGGTCCTACAACTTTCTCTGCATCTTGAGCCAGTCGCTCAGCTTCTGTCAAGCGCTTTCGCCCTCTGATGGTTGGTGCTACATGAGTGGTCTCTTCCACTCCATGAACCTCATCTTGTGGCTGATCCACGTCCTGAAGATCATCCTTAGGAACTAATAGCTCCTCATCTGCATGCAAGTGTAGCTCCCTCTCAAGCGAACACTTCATGGCTTTCTCCTCCTGAAATTTTATATCCCGTCGCACAACAGTTTTACCACTATCTAGAAAATACACACGATAGTTGTGGGGCGTATAAGTGTACCCCACAAATATCCCAACCTCAGCGGTCGGATCCAACTTCTTCCTGGCATCCTTCGTCACATGCATGTAAATGTTAGCACCAAAAATCCTCAAATGAGAAAGATCAGGCTTCTTACCAGAATAAGCCTCCTCGGGTGTACTCATGCCAAGTATCCTATGAGGACAACGGTTCTGCACATAAACTACTGTATTGCATGCTTCTGCCCACAAGTGAAGGGGTAGGCCCTAATCATGCAACATCGCCCGTGCAGCACCCACGATCGTTCTATTCTTCCGCTCAGCTACCTCGTTCTGCTGTGGGTTATGGGGAGCTATGAGCTCTCTACAAATCCCTTCTGCCTTGCAAAAATCCTTGAACTCGTCTGAGATGTATTCACCACCATTATCGCTCCTAAGAGCCTTCACCTTCTTCCCCGACTCCTTCTCGACCAGTGCTTTGAATTCACAGAACTTTGAATATGTTTCACTCTTCTTCTACATGAAGAAGATCCAGCACTTATGAGAGAAATCATCAACAAAAATCACATAATACCTGTGTTTTGCTGTCGAAGCAACTGAGAAAGGTCCACACACGTCTGTGTGAATTCTCTCAAGGATCGTCGTGGCATGAATATCCTTCTCGTGAAAGGTGGCTTTCACAAACTTCCCCAAAGTACACCCCTTGCACTGATCTGACTGCGCAAGAGTGCCTTTAGGAAGCCCTGTACTGGTCTGTTGCAATATCTTCAAGGCTCCATGGTGAAGGTGACCCAATCTCCTGTGCCACAACTCGCCATCATCCCAGCTCACCAATCCTTCTGCCTTGCCTGCCATTTTTGCGCATCCATCTACATGCAACTGATAAAGGTTCCTCACTCGAACCCCTATCTTCTGAGTCTCACCAGTTGTCTTGTTGTGCAGGAAAGATTTTCCCTTGCTGAAACAACATCATACCCCTTGTCTTCTAACATCGCCACTAAGATAAGATTCTTCTTCAATCCTGGAACATGCATGACTTCCTTCAATACGAAGGGTTTACCAGACTCCCTCTCAAAGGAAATGGTACCGATACCGGTCGCACTGTATCTACCATCATTGCCCATCTCGATGTGCACTCCAAGATCTTTGTCCTCCAGATCAGAGAACAAATCTTTATCTCCCATCATGTGAAAAGACGCACCACTATCCAAGAACCACACCGATCCCATCACACTTGAAACCAAGCATGCGATCAATGAAAAATCAAGCTCAAACTGCAAGGCTAGAGCCTCTCCTGCTGAAGATCCAGCAGCTTGCTTGTTCTTCTTCTTCTGCAGACAATTAGTGGCTTAGTGTCCGTGTTGGTGACAGTGAAAACACTTCACCTTGGACATATCCTGCTTCTTGCCTTTTGCACCAGACTGAGAAGCTTTCTTGCTCTTCCCCTTCTTTTCTTTGGCAGCCAAAGCGCAATTTTCTTCATCATCTCCCTTTGATGAAGATCCATCCCTGGTACTCCGCCTGATCTCCTCCTGCACGAGATCTGACCACAGTCTTTCCCATCCCGACAATTTCTCCCGACCATTGACAGAGTCCTGATAGGAATGCCAACTCTTCAGAAGACTAAGGAGAGCCAAGCTCACCAAGTCCTCATCATCGACAATAACCCCCACACTTCCCAGCTCATCTCGACATTGAGTGAACTTCATGAGATACTTGGGCATATTGTCAACCTTCTCGCATTTGATGTTTCTGAGTTTATCTTTGAGCGCCAGCTTCCTCTGATCGCTCTTACTTTGGAATAATTATTTTAATGATTTCCACATCAAATATGGAGTAGCCTTTCCATGGAGGCTGGACACAATGTGATCCTTCACGCCCTCCAACAGAATCCTTCGAAATTTTGCGGTCTTCTTTTACCAAGCATCAACTTGAGTAGCATCAGTAGGCTTTGGGATATCCGTATCTATGAAATCCTTCAGCTCGTTATCATCCAAAACTGCCTCCATCCTATCCTTCCATGCAATATAATTCGTACTACCCTCAAGGGCATACTCCAATCACAATCCTGTGAAAGACATTGCTGCGTTGCCACCAAGAAAACACTACTGCAAATTCGAATTCCACCAGCAACCAACTCAACTACCTCGGATCTAAGATTCGTGAGAACAAAATATTTCTCATACAGAGATTGACTATATGGGCTTTTACCGGATATTTCACCTTCCAAAGGAAGGATGAATCCAGAGGCTACCTGGCCCAATTACAGGCTCTGCCTGGAGAAATAGAATGTAAACACTTCCTGAATAGTAGATCTGATGATCAACAGCTCCGATACCATGTAGAAATTTTGAATAATTTAACACATATTCAATGGAGATTATCCTGATCATGTACTATTGCGGAATACATACACAATACATAAGCTCCTCTATGTTGCTCATCAATATAGCAGCATCAATAACAATAAAACATCAAGAGCATTCACACATTAACACAGTATGTAACCCGTGGAAAGCATCTAGCTAAAAACCCCAACTATCTGTATATTAATGATTGAGACCATGTAACATTACAAAGTACAATGCTTATCACAAGCAATCCAGTACCAGCTCCACCTGTTACACACAATACAGCTCAGATCTGATCTCCAAATCTATTCCACTGCTTGTCTGCCTCCACAGCTCAATACCTGCTCAAGGATTGATGAGAATGGTTTACCAAACTCATATTTTACCTGCAAAGAATCACTCACACTGTGAAATACGTGAGCACAGGCTACAATCACTTGGTATTGGCCAATTCATTGGCATACTCAATCCCTTTGATTGTGAAAATCCTCATGCACAACTATAGTCACAACTTATAGCAATCTGATCCTCTAACACCTGTCCCTGCTGAACTGAACATGCACTGACATGCAACTGAGTTAATTGATGTATTCTATAGTTGCATTATGAGTTAATAATTAGTTTAACAACTCATCATTAGTCTATTTGCAGTTAGACTAATTACAACTAGTTTAACCAAGTCAAACTGAACACAACTCCATCAACTCCACAATCAACTCCACTAAACTCAACTGATTGAGTTCTAACTGAAGTCATGCATGCAACAACTCAACTGACCCACCAAGAAAGCGTACTTCCTTCTGACAGCTGCATGTGCCACATTTGTAGCTCAAACTGAAGTGATCCAAGAGAATAAGATCAAGTTTATAGTCCAAATATTATTATGAGACAATAATATTTGACTTTTCTATTTTGGGCAGCCAATCTAAAAATAGACTTTGATCACTCCTGCTATGATCACTCCTACTGTGATCACTCCTGCTATGATCACTCATACTGTGATCATCCCTGCTGTGGTCACTCTTGATGTGATCATCCCTGCTATGCTCCAAAAATAAACGTGCGCCATAATTTTCCTGCGGGCCCACTTAGTGAAGGCGACTCTTTTCACTAAGCTCCATCATCTTGTTGCAATCTCAACACGTATATTGGAAGGTAAGAATCACTGCCTATCTTCAATCTCTTGGTATAGAAGTCTGGGATATCATAGATATAGGGTACACTTTTCCGTCAGCAACACCTACAGATCCAGCTGGTAAGAAGCAATATGAAACAAATGCAAAGGCTTTCAATACTCTATTAGGATGTCTATCTCAATCAGAATTTGTAAATTTTATGCAGTATAAGTCCGCAAAAGAAATATGGGACAAGATTGTTCTGAGCTATGAAGGAGATGGACAGGTAAAACGAGCAAAACTTCAAACCCTCAGAATTCAGTATGAAAATCTCAGAATGCACAATGATGAAAGTGTGGCTAACTATTTCCTTCATGTAGATGAGATTGTTAATTGTATGAAAAACTTGGGTGAAGAAATAAAAGAGGTTGTTGTGATTTGAAAAGGTTCTAAGATCCTTGTCCCCTAAGTTTGAATCTAAAGTTTCTGCAATAGAAGAAAAAGAGAATCTACGGAACCTCACTATGTCACAGCTGCACGGAATTTTGACCGCTTACGAAATGAGGAAAGGAGGACCATCAGACAGAAGAGAAGTTGCATTCAAGGCTTCAGGCAAAGGAGATTACTATGAGTCAGGACATCTATTAGAAGAAGATGAAGAATCAAATTTTGTCAAGAACCTTCAACGGGGTGCTGGAAGATTCAGAGGCAAGTTACCTTTCAAATGCTTTGCTTGTGGAAGAGTCGGTCACTATGCTACAAAGTGCCCTCATAAAGATAAGCTTGATAAAGGTAAGGAACCTGTCAGATGGAACAAGAAACAAAATGTAAATAAGAAAAGCTATTACACTCATGACGACAGTGATGGACTTTCAAATAGTGATGAAGATGAACAAGGTAACAATAGACTTTTAATGGCTTTTGAAGATGATGATTTCATGGATGCTATAAATGAAGAAGGTCTATATGAACAGATTTCTAAACTCAAAATTTGTTTAGAAGAGAAAAAAATGATTATTGATACACTGCAATTCCAACTGGCTGAAAAAGAAAAACTTCATGAAAAATTAGAATGTGAAATTGTTGGTCTTAGAAAAGAGATTGAGAAAACAAAAGCTTTTAATCTTAGATTTGTTAAAGGATCTGAAACTCTAGATGAGATTATCAATGTGCAGCATTCTCCACTAATCAAGACAGGTTTGGGATATAATGAAGAAGCATCTCAAGCGCAGCAACCACCCACCTCCAAAAGTTATCTTGATGCAGCAAGGAGGAATGAGCAAAGGTCAAATAGAAATCACCAGGTAAATCAAGGACAATTTACCTCAAGAATGAACAAAGACTACCAGGTAAATCAGAGGCAATCCACATTAAGGATGAACGGAAGCTACAACCAACCACAAGTAAAATCTTCCCAAGTTGCCTCAAGAATGGATGTCAGTAGAAACTACAATTGGTTGGTTGGTAGATTTGATAATCGCAGGAGTTTATTCAATGGGCAATGTTTTTCGTGTCATAACTTTGGTCACAAAGCAGCTCAATGGGTTGCCTATAAGACAATCATGACCAGAGAAGCTCAAAAACAAATAAGTATGACTGGGATCATGAAAAGAACCTAAAATAACTTTTCTGCCCTTGAGAATGAAATTGAATGTTCTATTTGTAACAACTTCGGTCATGAAGATTCTGAATGCAGGAGCAGGTTTCGAAAACAAAGGAACAAGCCTCAAATACCAAAACATGGAGAATGAAAGAACTGCAACTAGAAAGATGTGGTATAGCCTTATATGCGGAAGGGCAAGAAAATCAATGGTATATCAACAGTGGATGTTCGAAACATATGACGGGTGATAAAGAAAAACTTCAATCATATAGTGCCTTAGAGAAGGAGAAGAAGATCTCATTTGGAAATGACACCCCTGTGCTCATAAAAGGTAAAGGTTCTATTCAGTTGAAAGAAAAGGTCAAAGATGGAAATGTTATGTATGTTGATGGGTTAAAGCATAATTTGTTAAGTGTCAGTCATATGTGTGATCAAGGAACGGAGGTAATATTTCGATCAAATGGATGTAGTGTTCGTGATCTTGATACAGGAAAAACAGTGATCAAAGGCATAAGGACTCCAAATAATGTATACATATTCAAAGAAGGACAACATCAATGCTATCTCAGCAAGAACGATGAACACTAGTTATGGCATAGAAGATTGGGGCATCTTAGCTTCTCATAGATAAGGAAAGTATGCAAATACCAGGCAGTTCGTGGTCTTCCAGACATCAGAATTCCAGACAATACAATTTGCAAATCGTGTCAATTTGGTAAGCAAACAAGAACTAACTTCCCTGAGAAGGAAGGATCAGCTAGCAGGCCACTTGAACTTGTCCATACTGATGTATGTGGCCCATCTAGGAGAAGGTAACCTCGAGGAGAAGAATATTTCATATTATTCATTGACGACTTTTCCAGGATGTGTTGGATAGGACTTATGAAGCACAAAGATGAAGCCTTTGATAAATTCAAATCATTCAAAGCCTTGGTGGAGAACGAATCAGATCACAAAATCAAATGCCTCAGGTCTGATAGAGGTGGAGAGTTTACCTCGAATGAATTTTTCGACTTTTGTGAAGAACATGGAATAAGAAGGGAATTCTCTACAGCTAGGACTCCTCAGCAAAATGGAGTAGTGGAAAGGATGAACAGAACGATTCAACAAATGGCTCGTGCTATGCTTGATGAGTCTGGAACTCCCGCAACCTTCTGGGGTGAAGCCACATTTGCTGCAATTGTTATTCTCAACAAGACAAATATCCGGGTGAACAGCACTCAAACTCCTCATGAGCTCTGGTATGGTGAGACTCCTTTGGTAAAACATTTCAAAATTTTTGGAAGCAAATGCTATATTAAAAATAATTATGAAAATCTTGGCAAGTTTGAACCTAGTGCAGATGAAGTCATTCTCCTTGGTTATTCTCCTCACAGCAAAGCATACAAATGTTACAATAAAAGACTTGGAAGAATTGTCGACAGCATTGATGTAGTGGTGGATGAAAAAGAAAACACTCCCAGGCAGGTAAGATCTGAAGACTTCGAAGATGATGAGGACTATCCATCAACATCAAATTAGATTCATGATGAAGAAGAAACCCATGAGGCACCAGAGGAACAGATAAGGATAGAAGAAAAGACTCCATCCAGGTATGTTCAAAAGAATTATCCAGAATCTCAAATTTTGGTGCAAAAGGAGGCAGGCATACAAACAAGAAGAACAATTGAAGAAGCTTCAAGCTATTTGGCATTACTTTCCTCCACTGAACCACAAAATGTAAGAGAGGCATGCAAAGATGAATGTTGGGTCAAGGCAATGGATGAAGAACTTGAACAGATTGAAAGGAATAACACTTGGGAATTGGTTCCTAGACCAAAAGATAAGAATGTCATAGGGACAAAGTGGATTTTCAAAAATAAACTAAATGAAAATGGAGATGTGGTTAGAAACAAGGCAAGACTTGTTTGTAAAGGATATGCGCAACAAGAGGGCATAGACTTTGAAGAAACCTTTGCACCAGTTGCTAGACTTGAGGCTATAAGAATGTTTCTTGCTCTCTCTATCTTTCAAAAGTTCAAAGTATTTCAGATGGACGTGAAATCTGCCTTTCTGAATGGAGACTTGAATGGAGAAGTGTACATTGAACAACCAGATGGGTTCATCCTTGGAAATGATCCAAATCTTGTATGCAGGCTCAAAAAGGCTCTCTATGGTCTTAAACAGGCTCCTAGGGCATGGTATTATCGGTTGGATAAATATCTTCATCAACAAGGTTTTATAAAAGGATCAACTGACAGTAATCTATATATAAAGGTTGATAATGAAAAGTTGCTAATACTTGTTGTGTATGTAGATGATATCATCTTTGGTAGCAATGAAGAAGACATGAGTCAAAATTTTGCCTTGGTGATGCAAAAGGAGTTTGAAATGTCCATGCTTGGTGAGCTCACATATTTCCTTGGTTTGCAAGTCCAACAAAACAAAGACGGTATTTTTCTATCACAAACCAAGTATCTCAAGCAGATCTTGAAGAAATTTGGGATGGAGGATTCGAAACCAGTATGTACCCCTATGGTGACAGGATGCATCCTCAACGCGAATGATGAGTCAGCAGCAGTACATCAACCAACCTATAGATCCATGATTGGAAGTCTGCTTTATTTGACAGGTACCCGACCAGACATCATGCATGCAGTGGGAATTGTTGGAAGATTTCAGGCAAATCCAAAGGAAACTCATCTTCAGGAAGTTAAGAGAATCTTCAAATACCATCAAGGAACTCAAAACCATGGCTTATGGTATCCTAGAGATACATATCTCACACTTCATGCTTATACAGATGTAGATTGGGTCGGAAGCGCGGATGACAGGAAAAGCACTAGTGGTGGTGCATTCTTCATGAGTCCTAGATTAGTATCTTGGTTCAGCAAGAAACAAAGCTCTATTGCATTATCTACAACTGAAGCAAAATATGTAGCTGCTGCATCTTGCTGCACACAACTCCTTTGGATGATGCAAACATTGCAAGACATGCAAATCACTTGTACTCCACCTATCTCCATCTTCTGTGATAATACAAGTGCAATCAGTATTTCAAAGAATCCTGCCATGCATTCAAAGACCAAGCACATACCAATCAAGTATCATTTTCTTCGGGAACAAGTGCTTGAACAAAAGGTCAAGTTGGAGTATGTTCCCTCTAAGGAACAAGTTGCTAATATACTCACCAAACCGCTACCCAGGGAGACCTTTGAATACCTCAGGCAAAAGCTAGGGGTAGTTGATGCATCATCTTGTCGTTGAATCTTGTCTGTTTTAGAGATTGTTGGTTGTACGCTAGTTTCATATGGGGTATATGCGTACATTCACTGGTTTATGGATTGGTCGAAGATCGAATGGCATAGGTTCAGGGGGAGCATATATTCTTCTAATAATGCATTGTTGGCATTATTGTAGAAGATCTTGGAGGAGCATGTACAGAAGGAGTACATGGATGCTGATCTGAATATTGCTGCTAATGTTTTGTCTCTATGTCTTATATTTCTTTTGTCAAGGTCATGTAACGGCCTATGTCTGGGATGAATGATGTAATGTACTTGGTTGTCATATGTAAATTTCTGATGTAACCCCACTTGGTTGGGAGGATGATCCCCACTTGGTTGGGTGATGAATGTATGTATAGAGTCTTTTGGTGATAGGAAGGTCATTTGGTGTATGGTGGTTTATGGTTCTTCTTGAAGAAAATTTCTTTTGCAGATCTGGCCTACAGTCAGGGGGAGCACGATCAGCACAGCAGAATAGAGTTTTTAGCATGTTCTCAGGGGGAGCATAACCCTTTGCCCTTGATGACAAAGGGGGAGAATGACTTTGAGGATCTTGGGGTTGCCATCAAGTCCAAAGGGGGAGATTGTTGGCATTATGACTCAGGTTTGGCGCTATGGCACAGGTGTTGTCCTTGATGGCAACTCACTCAAGTGGAAAATCTTTGTTCAGGCTCTCAAAATAATAGAAAATGAGATACCCGCAGGTGAGCCTAACAAAAGTTGCGGACCCGCAGGTGCCCCGAACAAGAAGTGCGGGCATACCTGCAGGTTCTCCGAACAAAAGGTGTGGTCGTCAAATTCACTCACTCCAATGCAGAAAAGCGCGCGCACATGGGAATTTTTATGATTGATCCATGGTATTTAGTCTGACATGTTTGATCCTATGGTTTTGGTCCGTGGTATAGCATCTAAAATATTGAACCCCGGTTTTGGGTCCCTTGTATTGGCTTTCTATGGTTTTGATCCATGGTTTGTGTAAGGGCTTGCCTATAAAAAGGAAAGGAGATCATTTGGCTAGACACTTGTGAATGTTGAATATCTTAAGATGAACTAGATCTGAAATACTTGTAATCGGTTGATGAAATAAAATTAAACCTGAGCATAAGAAGACTGATCAATTGAGGGATCATGATCTCTTTGGCGCATGATCAGATCTGTGGATCTGACAATCTGGGGTACAATTGAGGACTGATAAAGTGTTTATATCTGGAGGTCCGCAGGTGAGATACGGCACAGGTGTGGAGGTCCGCAGCCAGTAGAAGGAGCAGGTGCGAAGGTCCGCAGCCCAGTAGAAGGCGCAGGTGCAGAGGCTCGCAGCTCAGTAGAAGGCGCAGGTGCAGAGGTCCGCAGTCCAGTAGAAGACGAAGGCGTGGAGGTGCACAGTCTAGGAGGCGAATCAGGTGTGGAGGTACGCTGTCGAGTAGACAGATTAGGTGCGGAGCTGCGCAGGCTAGACACAACAGAAGTGCAGATATTCGCATGTTTATATTGGTGAAGTTGTGTACTTTTCTTGAAATATTTGTTGGCTACCTTTTGTCTATTGCTGCAGAATTTTGGGTTTAGATTACTGGTATTGCTTGTCTGGTTACTACATTCTGAGAGGCTATTGGTTGATTCATTAGTTGATTGTAAAAGGAGATTGGTTGATTCACATGTACTTGATGATTATTTGATGTTCATGGCTCTAGTCTGAAAATTAACGAAACATGGTCCTTGGAAGAAGAGAAGTAGGTCAGCACCTACGTACTAGTAGCTCAGCTAGTACAAGATCTAAGGGGGTTGTAGCTCCCTTCCAAGAGAGACTGGAAAACGAGAGAGAGTTGTAGCTCTCTGCAGGTTGCAGCCTGCATACTGGTAAAGGACTACACCAGTATAGAATCATTGTAAAAGAAGTTTCTAATTGAAAGAAGATAGAGACACATTGTAGCAGGTAGTTTTCACCCACATTGGGTTTCCACCTTATATCTGGTGTTCTTTGGTGTGACTGTATGTTTTTCTTGTTCCTGTTCATTATGATATGGTACTGACATTCAAATTAATGGTCAACATCTGAAGAATAAATTAAATTATAAATCTAGAGGGAATATTGGAAAGAATTTGATAATACTGATTCACCCCCCCTCTCAGTATTATTTCCAACACTTCTTCATCTGAATCTTCGGTGCAGGATTTTGCATGCTCCCATGATATTCTTCCTTTTGCCATTGGATTGTCCCACAGTTGATGTCATGCAATGATTTTTTAAATACAATCTAATTCATCATCATTGCCTTCGTCGTGCACGGGTTCAATGTAACACGATCCTTCAGCTAGGTATAGTGAAATGACTACGCGGAGCGACTTCTTCTCGAAGATCATTTTCCACTTCTTTAAATTAATAACTCCATTCATGTCAGTGGCCCAATCTATTCCTAATAACGCAGGTAAGGGCTACTTTCATCCACAATTTCGATTACCTCGAAGTCCGTTATGGTGCTCGCACCTTCTATATCTACAGTAATCCCTTGCAGTCTTCCCATGAGCAGGATCTTCTGTTGATTCGCCATCCTCAATTGAATAGGATACCATTACAATGTGGGCTTGCCCATGCACTCCCACGTCTGTTTAGGTAGTACATTTGCATCTGAACCCAAGTCTAGAATGATCTGATCCATCTCATAGTCACCAATCTGCACTGTTAACTGCATTTCCCACCCAGTCCACGATGCATGTTTTCCCAATTTTCGGATCACGTGAGGTTCACTTGACCCTGCGCACCTATTTATCAATTCTTGCAAGCCCTTAACCGCTCTATTGTCACGAAGCAATTTCATGCATGTCTCTAAAAAGGTAGTCAACATCAAGGGATCCCTTTCTAGCTTGGATTGATCCCTACTACCTCGGGTAGAGACCTCTGCGAAGCTCTCCCTGGCTTCTAGACCTATCTCCTTGCGAACTCCTGCGTCCTCCTTGGTTGGTTTCCCCTTATCCTCTCCTGTGACCGTGCCACTTCTGAGCACCATATTTACGTTGGGTGTTATAGCTCCAAACCTCACTCTTGGTGTTTGTGATGCTGCACTCATGGCCTAGGGAAACCCCTCCTTCCAGACCTGGTCCAAATATTCAAAAAACAATGTTTTACTCCCTATATGCGACATTTCCCTGAGCTAAATGCGTGTGTACGCGGGTCTGTGTATACCCAACCTGCGTATATGTCTTAAAGCACTTAAAAAATAAATAAAACTCCTTAATTTTGGGTGGAGATCACGGGTTTTTCCTGCTGATTACCTATTAGTGCCCATGGCCTAACTGTTCCCAATGAATTCCCAACTAAAAAACTACTTTGAGAGAAGTATAAAAAGGCTTCAATGGGAAGGCCTAAAGGACGAGAAAATAGAGAGAAAGATCACTCTGCTGAGATTTTCCCTGACCAGGTCTGAAGATCCTTGTGCTTCTAGCACTTCCCCCATTTACAGGAAACCCTTGTTTCCTTGTGTGATGATGTCTTTCTACTTGAGAGATCATGGAGTAAGTCATGGAAGGAGTTTGTTGAAGGCTTGAGACTGGACGAATCCGGAGGACGGTTCCACTTGGAGCCTGTGAAAAGACGAATCAGGTGAAATCATTCCTTTCTGTACTTTAGTTATTTATAATAAAAGAAACACTTGTCTTGTTCCCGATATAAATCTTCTTCATGTTCATGATATCAATGTTATAATTCATATGTGAATGGTTGTTTCTAATCATATAACTAACAACCTTTCCTTATGTTATGAAGATGATTTATTTATGATGCTTGGTCAATATACTACTGTACTTTCTGGCATTGTTTGTTTTACAGGTTGAAGGACTAAAAGGGACTTAAAGAGGGTTTGGACTCTAACGGGATCTTCTCAAACGAAGGACCCTCAGGTGCACCCGTTTTTCGTATAGTTTCTTTATATTAGCATCATGGTTGTATGGAATATGTGTTTCTCTCTATAAATAACCTCTAATCTGCTAGGGTATCAACCCAAAGACCCTAGGGGAATTTATCCCTTAATATAATTGGCGACTCCGCTGGGGACAACAGTATTGTTGTTGCTAGTTTGGGTTTATTCAAGCCAATTAGGGCTCAGTTGTCTGTTTGCTTGCTGTTACTGTGTAGTCTGTTCCTGTAGGAACTTGAATTGTAAGTTTGATCAGTTTCTTCAGACTTTTTTTTGTTTTTTCTTGAAATCTTTTATATATGTTGTTTTTCCAGTTTACAGAAGCGTATATACAGATGTTTCCTTAAGTAAAACTGCGTATACTCATGTTTCCTTAGGCTGAGTCACGTATACACACATCTGTGCACTAACACAGTCACCTATATCTTGTAATTTTCAAGATTTTTCAAATATTTTTATTTCTGAATGTCTATATGCTAGTTTGATTCAGTCCTAAACAGTTACTTTTCTGTGTCAGTCTTTAGTTTTACAGCAAGTATTTGATTTCAAATTCTCTCTGATTGTGGAAAGTGTTGGTCTTATTTGTTTTTGCAAGCGTCATCATTTTTTTTTGAGCACGCAAGATTTCTTGCCAGGAATCTTGGCTACTCTGATTCCTCAGGGCAAGAAGATTGATCTCAATCTTTGTGTCAAATCTTGTTTTGGTGACATTTTTGTTTGCTTGTCAAAACTACATTTTTGAGACCATCTACTTTTCTTGCTTTCCGAAAGTTGTTGATTGACACTTTCTTGGAAATTGTCTTTTTGATCTTTTGGTCTTTGTTGCCAAGCTCTTATTGCTGCTTTTTATTGTTAAGAGCATCTCGAAACAATTTTTTTTGTGAGTTTTCATCCATGTTGTGTTGTCATCTTGCAAAGTGTTTTATTGCCGATTTTTCAATCATAAAGTTTCAGTCTTATTGAGAGCACTTTTGAAAAGACATTTTGCTTTTGCTTTTGAAGAAGACTTCTTGAAAAACTTGATTTTGCTTTCTTGAACTTTGTTTTGATTTAGTTTCTTTTAGTGAATGAAAGTGCATTTTTGTTTGTCTTGAAACTTGCTTTTAGTGTCGAGATGAAAATGAGCATTAGCAACTCATATTCCATCTAAACATTTTAAGTGGCAAATCATATTGATAAACAAGTTACTTTCATTTCTTGATTTAGAGTAGTTTTAATTCTTGCATCAACATGTACTCATTGCATTAGGATAAATTTGCATATCTTTTTAGGACATCCATAGTTTTGTTAACTTTTGTGAGTGTGAAGCTTGAGTAAAAGAAGAAAATAAAAATTTGTTGCTTTCTTTGAAGTTCCTCTGAACCTAGTAAAAATTTCTTTCATCGAAGAAAAAAACGAGTGCATTTGCATATAGTTTGGTTTTTATTAATTTCTTTTGCGTCAAAACACCACAAGTTTCATTTCTGCTTATCCCTTGACTTAAGAATAGCCCATTTAAAAACAAGCGCTAATTAAAATATACTAGAACTTTTCATAATTGTCAAGTTAGACACACCAACAAGTTTTAGGATATTTTAGGGCATTGGATTAGGTGAGTGGAGAGAAAACTCTCCAAGTCCATTTAAACTGTCAAACATAGGAGTCTGAATAGTGAGTGGAAATCCAATAGCGTTAGGGAGACTAGGAAAGCTCCGGATCTGGGAGTTAAGCACGAGGGTTTTTGAAGATAAGGAAGAGAGATACCCCCTCTCCTACTTGTCGGATCTAACTGATGAGCCCCAAAAATGGATAATTATTTGGGCTCATTCAACCTCCTAATTCGACTTAATCCACCATTCTCATTAGTTTATTGCATGTTTTTTATTATATTTATGCTAATAGAGTGAATTGGGTTAATCATTATGCCAACAAGTCTAATGTGTGCTTTGTGTAGTCTTTTGGTCAATTTGGAGACAAAATTGAAGGGTTTAATGAGCACTTGACAGCCAAATTCGTGGGAGAACAAGGGAGAGGATTTGTAGGAAGGTGTCCCCTTAATTTATGGGCCCTTACCTCGAATTCTCCACCATCAGCTCAGAGTTCAAGGGCCACCAAATCAATTAGCACAAGGGCAGCCAAGCAAGTCAAGTAGGACTGCTGTTAACTACAAGTTTTGGACAGTCGAGTCCCTAAAGTTTAGGAGGACTGTTGGGGTCCTCAATTTGTATAAATAAGAAGGCTTAGGGCCTCATTTTGGTTAGCTAGTATTTAGCCAATGGTTAGTCATTTTGTAGGTAGAAGTTAGCTAGTTTGTATTTCGATTTCTAGGCAATAGATTAGCTTTGCTTTCAGCTCATTTTCAAGTTCTCCTTGTGGACAGTTTTGATGTAACTCTTCTTTTTCTTGCTCAATAAAGATGAATCCAGCTTTGCACCAGCTCTAAATCTCTCTAAGGAGGCTGTAGCTCTTGGGGTTGGGCCCATCTCAAGCGCCTAGTACCTCCTTTGTTTACTTTCATGTGTCTTTGCTGCATTCTTAGAATAAAATCTGCTATTTAGATTTAAATCTTGCTTTGTTATTTAGATTTCTTTTGATGGTTAAAGTAGCTTTTAATGTTTAGAATAGATTGGTTGGATAATAACAAGAAAAAGGCTCCAAAAAAGGGTCAGCAAACACTTTTGGTTTCACCTCTTCCTTATTGGATTAGGGGCTGGAGTTGAAGTAACCGTGTTGTCCCAAACAAAAACACTAGTTTGCTTTACCATGCAATCCTTAGTGTGTTGTTTTCATTTGCAGAGGTTGGTTACATGTGTAGATCTTTGAATGCTTCATTTCATAGTTAATATACATGGTTTCCTTGCAAATAAAGCTGCTGTCCATTCTCGTTACTGTTAGCCAGATCATATTAGGGTAGCATAGCTAGATCTTTGTTTTCTTGCATGTCTTTGTTGGTTCAGTTGGAAACACAAATTGCAGAGCACCTATACCACTTCTCTATCTACCCAAACTCCCTCAAACCCATCTTCTCCATCTCCTAACCTGGTTTCTTGCCTCACGTTGCCATACTGCCCTCATAACCCTACCTTTTGTGCAGCATTACTTCAGTCTTCTTGGAACAAGTCCAGCCATCTACACCTTCTCCTCAACTCTATCCATCAGTCCTTGGGCAATTTCAAGCCCCTACCATGCCTCCCTATCCATTCATGCACCTTACCTCACTCACCCATCCTCCAAAATCCAATTTTTAAACATCCTGTAGAAAAATTACAGAACATCCTGTAGAAATCCTAAACATCCTGTAGAACCCCTGCAGACTTCCTGTAGAAGCTCATAAACGTGGTTTCTTGGCAGCCAAACTTTGTGAAACTCTCTGGAAGGGTGTTAGGAACCCCTTAGACCCTCTCTTAACCTTCCCAACCTTTCCCAAGCATTTCTCTTCCTTGATCCACCTCTGCACAGTAAAAAAATAGTTAAAAGCACATGCATGATAACTCTAACAACTTATTCAAAAATACAAAAAGATGTTTTCTTCAGATAGAGGTAGTCTAGACACATGTATTTTACCTTCATAGAAGTAATGGCATCCCTTTCAGGAGTTTCCATGCTCTCCTTTGTGTCAGTAGGACTAGCTGGTAGAATTAGGGTTTGCTAGGGTTTGCGTTTCTTTTTGGCTTTCAGTTTCTTTCCGCAAGTAGATTAGCTTCCTTTGAGTTAGCTTTCATCCATTAGTTAAAAAGCTTCTTCTAAGAGCTCATAGAGGTTGGCTTAAGCCCCTAGCGGACTTGTGCCAGCTGACCAAGTGACAGCTGCGGCAAGAGCTAGTACTTGTGCATACAGCACCGTCGCTTCCAAGTTTGTTACGAACTACCGGGTTGATAAAATTAAAGAAGGGAGTTCCAGGAGTTGTAGCATTATTGCTACAATACTGGAGCCCACCATCTTTTTGGCGTTGTTGCCGGGGAAGCGTCAGAGTATTGGTGATTGCCGCTTTTCTTCTATTTTCCACTACAATCTTCTACTAAGTAGTTTATTTCATTTCCATTATGCAATTTCGTTTATGCAAAAGTAGATTAGCATTTCCCGCTTTCATAGATTAGCATTTCAATTCCTCAATTTCATTTCTGCAAGCGTAGATTAGCATTTCAATTCCGCAAGCATAGACTAGCATTTCATTCCTGAAATTTCATTTGAGCAAAATAGATTAGTCCTTTCCTGCTTTCATTTCAATTTCACATTTTCATTTTAGCAAGATAGTTAGTTGCAGTTCAATCTATTTCAGTTTTGCAGGTAGAAGTAGAAAAAAGCAAAAATCAACCAAAAAGATTTCATTTCATGCCTTGTAGGAGTAGAGATAAGTTAGAAAAATGATTGCACAACGCCCCCACTGCTTCACGCAACCAACATTCTCTCTTCTTCGATGGCTGTGATTAAAGAACCCTTAGGTGGACAGCAAGACATATTTGAAGAACCTCAAAGGAAGAAGAAGAAGAAACCATTCCTCTGGAGCAAATGGCTACAAGCAGAAATGTTGGGAGCAGTACCTTGTCCAAAGACGAATTTGAAGATCAGATGGAAGATTTCAAGAGTGATATGAGGCAGTTTCTTGCCATGCAACTGGATACCTTGTGGATCCAAAAGAAGCAAGAAGAAGCCAAGAGGGCTTTGGCCATTTTTTGTCCTAGGTGCACTAGAAAGCATCCTAGGAACAAATGTCCATTGTACTCCATAGAAGTGTGTTTTGTATGTGAAGAATAGCATCCTACAGATCAGTGCCCTTCCTTACCCAGAATCAAAGCTGCATATCAGAGAGCCAAAGGAGCCACTAAATCACTCTATTATATGAACCAAAGGAGGCCACATGAACCTAGATCTTATCAGCAGGAACTGCAAGGGACATCTGAGACCTATTATGACCCCTATCAAGCCACTTTCATTCCTTCTTGGGGTCCCCCTGTTCATCCTTCCTGGTTCACACCTCCTCTTTGTTCCTTCACAGATCCATATTATGCCCAACCAGCTGCTCATTCGTTTCACTCTTATGCTCAGCCACAGCCTCAGTGGAATGCACCTCATCAGGGGTGGAGGCCCTAGTACAACACTCCTCCCACTTATTTTCCTCCACCACCTGCTCAACCGCAACCATCACCTCCTCCTCCACCAAGGCAACCCCAAATGCCTACCCAACCACAACCCCATCCGTATCCATCTCAAATGCACACCTCCACTCAACTACCCATACCACCATTTAGAAAACCATACCATGGAGCAGCTCAACCCAATTGCAAAGCTGAGGCACAACATGTCCAAACAACTGCTCTTGAGCTCAATGATCTTCACCATAGCTCAGGAATAGTATTGCAAAAAAGAGACTATATTGAAAGCATTGAAGGACCACATCAGGCAAAACAAGATTCAGAAGAGGAAATCAAAGAACCATGGGCTTTACTTGATTAAGAGAAGACATCAGAAGCAGAGATAAAGAAAGATCCTTCATGGTTACCATCAAATCTTCCATGTATTCAAGAGAAATATCAGCAAAAGAACCAAGGATATCAGAGCTATATTGAGATATGGTTTCAGAAGGTCACTAAGTTGCAGTAGTACTCTCTTCTTCAGTTATGTTTGATCCCTTCAAAGTCAAATCATTTGGTCTCTGAGATCCGGATAGCTGTCAAAGCATGCATTTCAAGCCTCCACATCAGTTTATCTCTAATCTCGATGTGCACATGGCTCCATTGGAAGTATTCTTATACTTGAGAACGATTTTGTTTTTCAAGTAGGGTAGGGTAGAAAAAAGGAAAAAAGAAAAAAAAATGAAAATAAGAAGAAAAATAAAAATCTAAGGTGAAAACCTCCTCGGAGGCGCCTTAGATTGGCTCATTGATTGAAAACCTCCATGAGGCGGTCAATGGGTTGGGAAAAAAGAGAAAAAAGAATAAGATCCCTAGGTAAAAACCTCCCTTGGAGGCGCCCAGGGCAGGCAATTAGGGTGAAAAACTCTATGAGGCGCCCTAGTTGTTTTCAAAAAAAAAAAAAAAGAGAAAAAGAAAAGAAAAATAAAGCTAATTTCCATTGGATAATTGCAGGTTGTGAGAAGGACATTGCAGGTTAGGAGGATCACTCAAAGCAAAGACAAAGGAATTTTGTGCTTTCTACAGGAAGTTTTGTTTCTTCTATAGGAAGCTTGCAAAAAAGCCAAATTGATCTCCGAAGAGGACCCGAAGGCTGGGAATATGTCCATGAGGCCTACAAGCATCCATGTTTCCATTCCTCACCCTTTTTCATCATTTTTTCCACCTCATTGTGCTTCTTTTATGAAAACTGTGTTTTCTACAGGAAGTTTTGAATTTCTACAGGAAACATCCTATAGAACCTTTGGACGAACCAAATTCAATTTTAAAAGGGAATCTGATGGTGGGAATCTGTTGATTAGGCCTGCAAGCACCTTTGTGTCCATCCCTCGCCTTGCTCCATCATTTTTCCACCTCATTGTGCTTCTCATTGTGCTTCTACAGGAAGTTCCTGTAGAAATTGTAGGAAGCTAGAAATGGATTTCAAAAAGGTGGTTTGGCGAACATGGTAGCTTCCTCAAGGGTTCAGAAGTCCTCCTGCAATCTTCAAACTCCTCCTCCATCATCTCCATACCTGCATCACAGCCCAAGTTCATTTTTCATACCATGCAACAAAATTGCAAAATGCCTTGAAGCAAAAATACCTAGAACAGAATTTGTTTTTGCCTTAACTTGAAAACCATGCATCCATTTGAAAAACCGTTTTATAGAGAATCATACAGGGGTGATGGCAACATGCTTGAGCAGTTTCAGCCAATTCCGGTGCACGGTTTCCAAGAAATCAGCCTCCATCTCCTTCAGCCATTTTTGCATTTTCTCCATATCCATGCATCTGTTTCAAAACCTGTTTCATGGGGAGATGCACATGGGTGATAGTAGCCTACCCAAGTAGTTTCATCCAATTCCGATGCACGGTTTCCGAGAAATTGATCTCTGAAATCTTCAGTCATTTTCCATTTTTCTCGAAATTTGTGCATCCATTGATCATGATTTTGCTATGGGAGGTGCATCATGATGATAGGAACATGCTCAGCAAGTTTCAGATCAATCCGGTTCACCGTTTGGAAGCAATGGTGAAAACAAGTTCTGGTCCAGTGAAAATTCAGCAGCAGCAGCTTGAAGGTGCAGATTTGAACGTGGAAACAAATGCCTGCAGCTTAGATCTGGTTAGAGGACACCTGCACAAGGAAAAACAACCAAAAATCATCAGCCAAGCTCTCATGCAACCAAAGGATCCAAGCATGCAGCAGCAGAATATGAGCATGCAGCAGCAAAAAGCACTTCACAGCAGCCATTTGACTTCAGGTACGTGACTAAAACCTGTTCCTCTATTGCATGAATCTAATTAAAGAAATGCATGAATGAATGGAATGGTGAAATTGAGCCACGAATATAGCAAGGTTAAGCCAATTTCCTTCTCTAGCACTCAGCTGGAAGTCACGCAGTACACATGGACAACTGACTTACGTGAAAATTAAAGCAACCAGGAGTGTTGGCCGGTTAAACTTCAGTTCAATTCACGGCAGTGATTACAAGGGGAAAAGACATAGTTCATAAACAACACTTCCAGTTGCATGTGGCCACGTACACTTGGCCACTTCACTCTCTCACACAAATCACGCAGCAATTAAAGACGGCTTGGCTGAAACTCACGAACTGCTATTCATCTGCACTTTCCACATCCTCAACTGAAGTGTGCACAATCGGTTAATTGGTTCTCTATCATCAACTCATTGTTGATTTTTTTATTTCTCTCCGGAATGGTTGCAATGATCATGATGCGAACATTTGTACCGGGATATCTCAAAGTACAACCAATTAGAAACACAGGATGAGGCTCAAGAGGAAACAGGATGGAAGTCGGTCCATGGAGATGTGGTCAGGGTCCCAACCAATGCAAGCTTACTTTGTGTCTATGTGGGCATTGGAGTTCAGTTTTTTTGCCATGACACTAGTGACAATGATATTTGCAGTCCTTGGTTTCCTTTCTCCTTCGAACCGTGGAGGTTTAATGACAGCTATGCTGCTATTATGGGTTTGTTTGCAGGGTATGCATTGTCACGTCTATATAAGATGTTCAAGGGCACAGAATAGAGGAGGAACACGCTGAAGACAACATTCTTGTTTCCAAGCATTGCCTTTTGCATTTTCTTTATTCTCAATGCTCTGCTATGGGGAAAAAATCATCTGGTGCAGTTCCTTTCGGGACTGTGTTTGCCTTGGTCCTTTTATGGTTTGGAATTTCTGTGCCATTGGTCTTTGTGGGCAGTTACTTTGGCTACAAGAAACCTGCAATTGAAGATCCAGTGAAGACCAATAAAATCCCCAGGCAGATTCCAGAGCAAGCTTGGTATATGCAGCCCATTTTCTCAATACCAATTGGAGGCATGTTGCCTTTTGGAGCTGTATTCATTGAACTGTTCTTCATATTAACTTCAATATGGCTGCATCAGTTCTACGATATATTTGGGTTCCTGTTCAGTGTCTTTGTGATCCTCATTGTTACATGTGCAGAGATCACCATTGTCCTGTGCTACTTCGAATTGTGCAGTGAAGATTACAACTGGTGGTGGAGATCTTATTTGACTGCAGGCTCCTCAGCATTTTACCTGTTTCTCTATGCCACATTCTATTTCTTCACCAAGCTGGAGATGACAAAGCTTGTTTCTAGAATTTTATATTTTGGCTACATGCCCATCATGTCATACTCATTTTTTTCTAACCGGTGCAATAGGTTTCTATGCATGCCTTTGGTTTGTGTGGACAATATACTCATCAGTGAGAATTGACTGAGGCTCTGCATGCAGCTGCCATTTTTCAGAGGGGTCGTTTAAGTTTTGGTTTAGGGGAATGGTGCTTGCTCTTTTTTTGTTGTTTTAGAGGTTTTTGGGTAACATTACAGGAGACACCAATGTCAATGTGCTGCTGTGGGAGTTAACGCTGAAGATGTTGCAGGAACACAATGCCGAAAGTGGGCCTCCCAACACAAGAAAAAGGGTCCTTACCAAGTTCCCAGGCATCCTCACATTCATTCCCTCCATGAACACTAATTTTCTCAGAGTTCGGACACAATTTAGTCGTGGTTCAACCTTCTACAGGAAGCTACAGGACTTTCTACAGGAAGTTCTGTATTTTTACCAGAAACATCCTGTAGAAGCCTTTGGGCAGGCCAGAATCAATTATGGACAGGGATTTGAAGCTTGAAGTTTGTTGAGGAGGCATTCAACCACTCTTTTCTTCCATCCTCCACTGATTTCATCTCCTTTCACCACCATTGCCACCATCAGATTGAATATATTTGCACAATCATACCAAAGCTAAGAATTCTCTAGAAAAAAGACCAAGTAGTGGGAAGAAGCAGAGAGACAAGCATGGTTTCATGACTGAGAAGAGGAAATCACTTCAGAAGCTTGGGATGACAGGGAGGCCACCAGGGCCATCAAAGATGAGGAGATAAATTGGTTGCTCAGAGGATGAGCAACACTTTCAGTAGGGGGGTGATGATGAGCCCCAAAAATGGATAATTATTTGAGCTCATTCAACCTCCTAATTCGACTTAATCCACCATTCTCATTAGTTTATTGCATGTTTTTGATTATATTTATGCTAATAGAGTGAATTGGGTTAGTCATTATGCCAACAAGTCTAATGTGTGCTTTGTGTAGTCTTTTTGGTCAATTTGGAGACAAAATTGAAGGGTTTAATGAGCACTTGATAGCCAAATTCGTGGGAGAACAAGGGAGAGGATTTGTAGGAAGGTGTCCCCTTAATTTATGGGCCCTTACTTCGAATTCTCCACCATCAGCTCGGAGTTCAAGGGCCACCAAATCAATTAGCACAAGGGCAGCCAAGCAAGTCAAGTAGGACTGCTGTTAACTACAAGTTTTGGACAGCCGAGTCCCTAAAGTTTAGGAGGACTATTGGGGTCCTCAATTTGTATAAATAAGAAGGCTTAGGGCCTCATTTTGGTTAGCTAGTAGTTAGCCAATGGTTAGTCATTTTGTAGGTAGAAGTTAGCTAGTTTGTATTTCGATTTCTAGGCAATAGATTAGCTTTGCTTT
Organism: Pinus tabuliformis; assembly: GCA_031772625.1. Classification (NCBI taxonomy): domain Eukaryota; kingdom Viridiplantae; phylum Streptophyta; class Pinopsida; order Pinales; family Pinaceae; genus Pinus; species Pinus tabuliformis. Next base: position 315,666,826 of record CM062812.1, read on the forward strand.
CAGCTCATTTTCAAGTTCTCCTTGTGGATAGTTTTGATGTAACTCTTCTTTTTCTTGCTCAATAAAGATGAATCCAGCTTTGCACCAGCTCTAAATCTCTCTTAGGAGGCTGTAGCTCTTGGGGTTGGGCCCATCTCAAGCGCCTAGTACCTCCTTTGTTTACTTTCATGTGTCTTTGCTACATTCTTAGAATAAAATCTGCTATTTAGATTTAAATCTTGCTTTGTTATTTAGATTTCTTTTGATGGTTAAAGTAGCTTTTAATATTTAGAATAGATTGGTTGGATAATAACAAGAAAAAGGCTCCAAAAAAGGGTCAGCAAACACTTTTGGTTTCACCTCTTCCTTATTGGATTAGGGGCTGGAGTTGAAGTAACCGTGATGTCCCAAACAAAAACACTAGTTTGCTTTACCATGCAATCCTTAGTGTGTTGTTTTCATTTGCAGAGGTTGGTTACATGTGCATATCTTTGAATGCTTCATTTCATAGTTAATATACATGGTTTCCTTGCAAATAAAGCTGTTGTCCATTCTCGTTACTGTTAGCCAGATCATATTAGGGTAGCATAGCTATATCTTTGTTTTCTTGCATGTCTTTGTTGGTTCAGTTGGAAACACAAATTGCAGAGCACCTATACCACTTCTCTATCTGCACAGACTCCCTCAAACCCATCTTCTCCATCTCCTAACCTGGTTTCTTGCCTCACGTTGCCATACTGCCCTCATAACCCTACCTTTTGTGCAGCATTACTTCAGTCTTCTTGGAACAAGTCCAGCCATCTACACCTTCTCCTCAACTCTATCCATCAGTCCTTGGGTCATTTCAGGCCCCTACCCTACCTCCCTATCCATTCATGCACCTTACCTCACTCACTCATCCTCCAAAATCCAATTTTTAAACATCCTGTAGAAAAATTACAGAACATCCTGTAGAAATCCTAAACATCCTGTAGAACCCCTGCAGACTTCCTGTAGAAGCTCATAAACGTGGTTTCTTGGCAGCCAAACTTTGTGAAACTCTCTGGAAGGGTGTTAGGGACCCCTTAGACCCTCTCTGAACCTTCCCAACCTTTCCCAAGCATTTCTCCTCCTTGATCCACCTCTGCACAGTAAAAAAATAGTTAAAAGCACATGCATGATAACTCTAACAACTTATTCAAAAATACAAAAAGATGTTTTCTTTAGATAGAGGTAGTCTAGACACATGTATTTTACCTTCATAGAAGTAATGGCATCTCTTTTAGGAGTTTGCATGCTCTCCTTTGTGTCAGTAGGACTAGCTGGTAGAATTAGGGTTTGCTAGGGTTTGCGTTTCTTTTTGGCTTTCAGTTTCTTTCCGCAAGTAGATTAGCTTCCTTTGAGTTAGCTTTCATCCATCAGTTAAAAAGCTTCTTCTAAGAGCTCATAGAGGTTGGCTTAAGCCCCTAGTGGACTTGTGCCAGCTGACCAAGTGACAGCTGCGGCAAGAGCTAGTACTTGTGCATACAGCACCGTCGCTTCCAAGTTTGTTACGAACTACCGGGTTGATAAAATTAAAGAAGGGAGTTCCAAGAGTTGTAGCATTATTGCTACAATACTGGAGCCCACCACTAACCTCAAGACTGTTCCGCTTGGTAACCTTAGTTTCTACTCCTAGCGATCTACATAGGTGGCTGCGGAGGGGAATCCTGTGGCACCTGAGGTCGAAATTGTATCACTCTCAATGGTACTACTGGAGGGCACCCTTATGAAGCTTGGGGGCTTGCACCGTCGCAGGTTGTTGTTAGGAGGTCAACGTAACTTCCTCTGTTACCTTCGCTGGTAGGACTGGGCCGTCATTATCCCAGACTATCTTTGGAAGGCCCCTTACTTCACTTTCTTATATTTTGGTGTCTGGTCCTCATCACCCGAAGTGGAAATACTCGAAAGTTGTTTGACTGGCTGATATCTTTTAGGGATTTTTTAGTGTGTGCTTTGTGCTCTTAGTTGGCCTAGCTTTCATTTTTTCTTGAATCTTTAGCTAGAACTTAATAAAAATTCAAAGTGGCTGACCGATCACCTAGATGGTCTCGAAGACTTTATGGTCTTTCACCACAAAGTTTAGAGCCTTCTCCTAGAAGGCGCAGAGGTAATACTGCTGGTGGGTTTCATCCCGTGGCAGGTGACGCATCGGGGATTGATCCTCCTCATAGGGACATTAGTGTTCAAAATAGGCCTGGTACTTCCGCAGAACAAGAGAGGAACACTCCAATTCTTTCTCGAGTTCTCTTTCAATCGGAAGATAACATAGAAGTAGAAGAATTTCAAGAGTCATTAGTGGCTCCAAATTCTCCCTTACCTTCTAGTTATCCAAAAGTATTACAATACATTGGGTCTCCGACGCATAGATTGTCAATTCCAGGTCATATTACGCACTTACCATCGATGGCTACTACTGGAAGCATGGCTTCTACCACAAGTGCTACAACTATGTAGACTCCAACATCAGTAAAAGGGGGAGGAACCATCTCCATCCCCTCTGCATATTTATTTGGGTCTTTTGCTAGCACATCTTTAGTTGGGTCTACCTCCATTCCTTCTACGAGTGGAAATTCCCAAGCCAATGCTTTTAGTACTGGATTCTTCCCATTTGGCACCCATTCACAGGGTATTCCGTCAGTTCCATTTAGTGCCTCCACATCCATGATGGGTGGATTGGCTTCATTTCAGGGTTTTCCTTTTGGAAGTGGTCATATACCACATTCCAACCCGACGATAGGATCTATGCCTTTTTCCGCTATAGGACAAAGCAGTAATCCCTTTCAAGGTTGGACTAACCCTGTGGTTAGTGGCATGGGAACTGGGAATCCATTTTTCGGCCAACAAGGGAATAGGCCATACTCCATAGTTAGTTTGTTTCGAAGTATTCCTCCCTTAGCTTCTACTTAGAATCCTTATCAGGGGTTATCGACTCCTTATAATCCTTTAGGAGGGAGCTTCGCTAGTTATGGAGGTTTTTTGGCTGGATTTGGTCAAACTCTAAGTTTTGTTGGATCACAAGGTCTGTCTTTTGGTTCAGCTAGTTCTGTGGGTTACTTCAGGCAGCCTGGTGCCTTCCAAAATTCAGGCCAATCTTTTCAGAACTTTGGGAACTCCGCCCAGTCTGGGTGGAATCCCCATGGTCCTCCTAGGCTTCCTTTTCTAGCAACATTGAATTTGCCAGATCTCACAAAATTAACAAATGATCCAATCAAATACAATCCAGCCTGGCCTCTGATCCCAACCAAACTCCCTTCGGACATTCCAAAGTTCGAGGGAAAGGGCAGTGAAGACCCGGGCGACCACGTAACCACATTCCATCTATGGTGCTCATCAAACTCCCTTATTGATGACTCGATTAGGTTGAGACTTTTTCAACACACCTTGACTGGTAATGCGGCCAAGTGGTATATAGAGTTGCCAAGGGGCAGCTTTACATCTTTCGCCGACTTAGCTAATATTTTCTTAAATAATTTCTAGTTTCTTGTTCGTTATGATGTCGGAACTGAACTTCTGGCCAATTTCTGTCAGGACACAGAAACTCACATTTCTTACCACATTCAGGAATGGAAATGAAGAAAGAGGCTTATTAAAGCTGAGATTCCCCCAGAATATCGTCTCGAATGGTTTTTGAAATCTTTACAACCTGAAATCTCTAAGGATGTCTCCCTGTCTAGAGTCTATTCTGAGGAGAAAGCTATTTTTAGAGCCCAACAATTAGAGTTGATTTATTCTCAGTCTGGGATTCTACAAAAAATCTTGCCAGATGCTCCCGGGACCAAGGTTGATATAGCCAAGTCGAAGCCAGGTCCCCACGTGGATGGTATTGTTGGATCAGTAGACACAAATGCGGTGAACCTATTGAGTCAACTACAACAGTTGTCTTTACAAACTGCTTCTAATAACCAGGTCACATCGTCTAACCCTTTGTCTTCCCAACCCTCTTTAGTCAATGCCATCCAACCTGCCAACCCCAAAGGAAATCAAAATTCCAATGGGAAGAAGAAAGGACGAGGTAAGAAAAAGAGTCAAGATGGGAAGACTGATGCAAATAATCCTGGCAATAATGCTGGTAGTGGTAGAAATGAGTCTAAAAAGAAATTCAAGTTTCCATGCAAGTTATGCAATGGAGACCATTTAACTCATCTCTGCCCCAAGATTCAAGACACTCAGCACTTGTTAGGGTAGCAAGGGACTTCTAGTTCTCAAGTTGTGTTAACCAACCCTTTTCCCCAAGGGAAGCAACTTCTTGCTGGCGCGAGTTCAAACCCTGGTACCTCCACAGGGGGCAACCAGGAAGGGGAAAAGTCATCAAATGTTTTCATGATGGGTTCCAATGTCCATGTGGCCACTCGGTCATGTGATTATGGCGACGCAAAAACTTCCAAGGACAAAACTACTCTCGGAAATACTGACCTTCATATTGAGCGACCTGCTGTTGAGACTATACCACGGATATCGAAAGGTTCTGCTAAACGCGCGACTATTAATCCTAATGCTAGGGCCGCCCAGAATTACTCCATTGTTGAGGATCTGGCTTAGAGTCCATGCACCATGTCTGCTTTAGAGGTTCTCCAGTCGTGTCCATCTCAATGAAGTGCTTTACTTTCGGCGATTGGGGCAGTTGATCCAACTAACTCTTTAGTGCTCACTTTCGACATGTTAAATGTCAAAAAGTGACTCCCTCATCATATGGCTTTCCAAATAAAGTCTACATACCGGAAAATTAACATTTTTCATACCGTTATTAATGAAGGAGATTCCACGTGTGTCATGTCGATGTCATGCTGGAAGGCTATTGGATTGACTTCGGCTGTTCCTTCACCTACCCTCCTTACTGCATTTGATGGACATTCTCATAGGCCACATGGGATTATCCCAGCCCTTCCCATATGTGTTGGGCTGAAGGTCGTTAATATTGAAGTAGAAGTCATTGATGCTAACCTAGACTACAATCTCCTCTTAGGAAGGAACTAGGTATACGAAATGGACGTCGTTGTCTCGACTCTGTTTCATGTCATTTGCTTTCCTCATGAAGGGAAAATCATTAAGGTTGATCAATTGGATTATTGTCTAGTTGATCCTCAAGCAACTTCTAACTCTAATGTTCCTTTAGTGGATAACCCTCGTCTGCCTACTGAGAATCTAGGAGTTGAAATGTATTCTTCATTAATGGGTACCTTTGATCTTCCCTCTCCTATCGCTAGAATCAATGTCGTTTCATCATCTAAGGAGTCTCCTCGAAAAGAGTTCTTCCAAACTCATTATTTTTTTGACCCTTGGACCTTGCCTTCACCTATGACCACATTAGCTGAAGGACAAGTTAATGGAATGGCATTCCCTATGTCTACAGCTAAGCTTAGATACCAGGCTATCGTTAACTCTACAGATGACCACTCTACTCCTTTTTCTGAGGAGGAGCTATATGGTGATGTGGCCCCGGCCTGGACCCTTGATTCTAACTCCGACTTGGACTGCTTAGATACAGTTTTACCTTCTAAAGAAGAAATTCTAGAAGTAATTATGGGTGTAGATCGACCTTGGGAAGACTTACACCATCGCTCATATTTTCTTCCTCCATTGCAGGAAGTAGAATCTAGGTTCTCCGAGCTCTTTACTAGTTATGTTCGTACGGTATCAAATCCTTTGGCTCCAGCACACTTTCGTGCCAAAGGTAATATGTCGGTGATTTCAAAAACGATATCTATAAACATCTACAAACCCTAACGTGATCGAGAATCTCTTCATCGGAGTCGAATGTTCCCCTAAAGAAATTCAAGTTTACACCGACCTTTTCAAGGAATTTCGAGATGTATTCACTTGGTCTTCTGAAGAAATGCCTGGCATTGATCCATCTATAGTTCAACATGAGATCAAGACATATGAAAACACCAAACCAATTCGTCAAAGGCTTTGGCCAGTTAATCCTAAGAAAGTAGCAACCATTAAAGCTAAGGTAGAGAAGCTGCTCAAGGCGGGTTTTATATACCCTGTTTCTCTTACCGATTGGGTTTCTAATCCAGTCCCTATGGATAAAAAGCAAGGAACAATCCGAGTCTGCATTGACTTTAGGGACCTAAATAAAGCTTGTCCCAAATATAATTACCCCACACCATTTATTGATCAGATTATTGACGAGTGTGTGGGTAATGAGATTTTTTCCTTCACGGATGGTTTTTCCAGTTATAATCAAATCTATATCCGTCCTGAAGATCAACATAAGACAACTTTTATATGTCCTTAGGGTACCTTTGCATACAGAAAGATGCCTTTTGGTCTTAAAAATGCTGGAGCTACTTTCCAGCGGGCCATGTCATATGCTTTCCATGACATTAAACATATCATCGAAGCATACTTGGACAATCTAGCTGCTCGTTCTCGAAAGAGAACTGATCATCCTAGTCACCTTCGATTGGTTTTTTAGCAATGTCATTTTTATAAGATCCGGTTGAAACCCAATAAGTGCGTTTTCGTGGTTACATCTAGTCAGTTATTAGGGTTCATCGTGTCAAATGAAGGGATTCGAGTTGATTCCTTCAAGGTTGAGGTAATAATTCAGTTGCCTCCCACGTCCTCAATTCGATAACTTCAAAGTCTTCAAGGGAAAGCTAATTTCTTAAGAAGGTTTATAGCAAACTATGTCAACATCACTAAAGGATTTATGCATTTACTACGTAAAGGAGTTCCATTTGTATGGGACGACTTTGTGGAGCGGTCGTTCGATCCTTTGGAAAAGGCATTAGTCTCTGCCCCGCTTTTGAGTCCACCGGATTATGGTAGGGACTTCCTTTTATATCTTGCTGCAGCAGAGTCAACCATTGGTATGGTTCTCATTCAGGAAGACGATGCTCTCACGGAGCATGTGATTTATTATTTCAGCCAAGGCTTAATAGGTCCTGAACTTCGCTATTCTCTGGTTGAGAAGTTAGCTTTGGCAGCTGTCCATGTTGTCCAACGGATCCGTCATTATATCTTGCTACACAAAAATTTTGTCTTAGCGGCGGTCAATCCATTTCAATTTGTCCTCAGTAGGCAAGTGATTGGGGGCAAATATAACCGATGGATAGTTATTTTACAAGAATTTTATCTCGAGTTCTTGTCTGCCAAGTCTAAGAAATCCATGGTTTTCGCCGAGCTAATTTCCGAGTTGCCTTCTGGAGAGGATATTATTTATGAGGAATGTTTTCCCGACAAACATTTATTCCTCATCTATTCACTCGACCCTTGGTATGGATATATCATTGTCTATCTCCAGACTTCGAAGTTTCCCTCTACTTTCTCTAAGGATGAACGCCGGAAATTACGTCACATGGCCAAGAACTATGTTATCATAGGTGATACATTATACCGTCGAGGGGTTGATTCAATCCTTCGGCGTTGTTTAACCTTAGAGTAAGTAGATTCAGTGCTCAATGACTACCACAGTGGAGCTTGTGGTGGTCATCTATCAGGGCTTGCTATAGCCCAGTGTATCTTATGTGCCAGCTATTTTTGGCCTTCTCTCTTCAAAGATTGTGTTGAAGCGATCAAACGCTGTCACCTCTATCAAATCTATACTCGAAAGATGTGCGCATATCCAGCTCCTCTTTTTCCTATTGTCATTGTCGGTCCTTTTACTAAGTGGGGTATTGATTTTACAACTTGTAATCCTCCTTCAGCGGCGAATCACAAGTACATTATCGTGGCTGTAGACTACTTTACGAAGTGGGCCGAGGCCATGCCCACTTATAAAAATGATAGTGAAACAACAGCATTGTTCCTTTTTAATCAGATTATCTCAAGATTCGGTATCCTGAGAGAGATTTTCACTAATCATGGCAGTCATTTCCAGAATCAACTAATGTCCGAATTGGCTCTTAAATTGGGTTTCCGCTAGGAACATTCATCTCCTTATTATCCTCAGGCCAATGGACAGGTTGAGGCAGTCAACAAAACTCTTAAGACGATCCTGCAAAGGACAATCAACAAAAATCGGTCCAATTGGCATCTTATGTTGTATCCGGCTCTTTGGGCATACCAAATCTCCGTAAAGATTGCTACTGGTTTTACACCTTTTTAGTTAGTTTATGGGATAGAATCTATCTTTCCTATCGAATGTGAAATTCCATCTCTTAAGCTAGCTGTTGAGCTCCTTCCAGAGACTTCTAGTCTCGAAGAGCGCCTCCTTCATTTCGAACATCTCGATGAGTAGCGTCGAGATGCGCCACAATCAATGAGGCTCATAAGAAAAGGGTTAAAACCCAGTATGATAAAACTGTCCGTCCTCAAGTCTTTTCTGAAGGCGACCTCGTCTTGGTCTACTACCAAGATAAGGACACCTTGGGGGTAGGAAAGTTCAAGCCTATGTGGTACGGTCCCTTCTTTATAAAATGTGTTTTAGAAAAAGGGGCATATGAGTTAATTGATTTTGAAGGAAGCAAGTTGGCGAAGCCCCAAAACGGGCTCTACCTCAAGAAGTACTTTTCTTAAGTAATAACTAGGCAATGGCTTCTTTGTAAATTTTGTATATTTGTACATATCTCATCGAGAGTTTTTGATATCGATACTTTTTGGTCTATTGTGGCAAGAGTTGATGGATGACTTGGTCTATTTTGGATTCGCCAATGGTGCTAGTCGGCACACTCGGAACCTCGCTTCCGCAGCTTGGGTACTCTACTATCCAACTGGTCAATTGATGGTGTCAAGGGGAGTATGTATTGGTCCCGCTTCAAATAATATGGCTGAGTATATTGTCGTCATTAATTTACTATCTGAAGCCATTTCTTATGAAATTGATTCGTTGGTAGTCTATCTTGATTCACAATTGATAGTGTCACAATTGAATAACATTTATCGGGTAAGGGATCCAGGTTTATATCGCTAGTATTTAAGGGTGCGGTTGTTGCAAAGATAATTTACTTCCATTAATTATTTGCACATTCCAAGATCTCATAATTGGTTAGTTGATTCTATCGCTAATCAAGCATTAGACTGGCACATCAATCATTCATCACAATAAAATCAAGCATCAAAAAGTTGAACTGTATATATATATATCATAAAACATCTCGAGTGTACATAAGTGTGTCCAAAATAATATAAAAAAATTGGGACTCAAATTCCCATAATCATGTCCAGTACATCTAATGCCCTGGCTCAGGATGAGCGGCTAAGTAGGTAACTATCACATTGGCCACACGCCTAAGAGTGTGAACCCAGTCACGTGGCATGCAAACCACATGATGCTGCATATCTATAGGAAGATCCTATACGGCAGCCATCGGTACTCCATGAGTGAATCTCACCAAGTGCCGCTGAACTGTGTGTAGCAGTCGCTCTATGTCTGCGGCTGCCTCTTCGACCCCTTGGTTGTGACGTTTGTGCCGTGGGAACTCACCTAGTCATACCGGCCTAATATATGGAACATGATCATCACATTAATCATTTTGATCCTCTCAAAAATATTTTTCAAAATTCATTAATTTGAAAAAATCACAAAAAAATCATAAAAATAAAAATACTTACCTATGTCACCCCATGTTTCGGTCAGTGGTAATACTAGATCGGGATCCCCTCGGAAATCCAACCCAGCATAAGGGTAGTCACCTATGGCAGTGATCTAATCCTCCCACCAGGAGAAGAATTCATCATCAAATGCAGTCCGTGGGACATCCCCACCTCCTAGACGTTTCATCAAGTCAGCCCACCTGCCCATTTGTGGATCTCGTGGGGTGCTGATTGAAACCGATACTCTAGGTCGAAGTGCAGGGACCCTCTCAAAAAAGAAAGAACACAAAATAGTCCCATATCCGAAGTTTTTGGTCTGCCCTCTCTTGATGGAAGTAAGCTGGCTTTTCAGGCTGGCCAGAAGAGGAGTACACCAATCAAATACAGTGGTGAGACAATCTACTGCCAAGGTCATGGCTGGCCATGATGCCTGGTGCAGAGAAGCTTATCCGTTCACTCTAGCTATAGTGAACAAAATTATCCTCAGTGATAGACTCTCCACATGTTTGATTGGAATTTGACTTCCAACCTTCTCTAGATGTCCCGGGAAATATATATGTATGTAGTCCTCGATCAAGAGACTGCCTCGTGTCCTACCCCTCGAATGTACTACCTCTCCCCTTGGGGAAAGGCCTATGATGAAATAAATGTCATCCACTTCTATCCTAAGTGGCATCTGGTCAATCATAAATGAATCATCCTCGATGCTCCAGTAGTGAATGAGCATCTCAAGCAGGCGTGTGTTTGCTTTCATATTTGGCATTTTGAAGAATTTTAGCAAACCACATCCCCATAAGGCATCCAAAGCATTGGGGTTGTTCATGACCTCATCATCCACTGAGGTATGCTCTCTTTCTCGCCAAGTGACTGGCATCCTGAAGAAAAATTGATTTTGGACCATTAGTTTTTTTTGTTTGAAATGTTCGCAGTGTATACGCGGGTCCCTTTACACACAGTCGCATGTAGGGACCGCATGTACGCGGGTTTCATATACCCAACCCGCATATACGCCCCGGTGAAATTTTTGACAAAAAATCAACGGTAAAACTTAAATTAAAAATTCTAAAACTAGTCACAATTGAATGCAAGACAAGTATAGAGGTTACCTGGTGATTTTGGAAGGATCTGAACGGTTGAATTTGGTGTATGGAAAAATTTGCTTCTTTTGCTCCTCTCCTCTGCTCTCAAAATCAAATGGTGAAAATGGTGAGTCCAAAAACTATTTTATAGGCTTTTAAAATGCAAAAAAAAAAAAAAAAAAAAATCAAAACTTGATTTTGTTTGTTCTCATGTAACTTTTAACTTGGGAGCTTGGAATGTCAAGAATGGTTTGATTTTTTGGACATTTTGGATGTTTTTCGACAATTTCGAGTCAGTTCCATGATTGCTGACCCGCCATGGCAGGTATCGTTTCTTACTGGCATATAGGTTAGGGAAGCCATTTTTCCATTGCATTATGCATACTAGCCTCCATCTGCCGATACACTTGCCATAGGGTCGAACCCATCGTGTTATGGTTCTCAAGCCACCTTCACTCGCTAACTTTTTAAAATCATGACACGATGGTGGAGCCATCCTTTTCATGGGCATCGTAGTTAGCACCTTATTGACATTTGTTGCCCATGCTACTCCGATCTGAGTAGGCTCAGGAGACCTCTGTAGTCCCCCCATGACTTATGCAATGAAGACTCATTCCTCTTTGCTTCTTCGCTTCATTCTGGCCTTATACCCTAGAGGCTCCTTTGTGTTGAGTTGTACTACTGCATTGCATTTTGACCATTTTCACCCTTTTGGCCTTAAGCCGGATTCACTTGGACTCGTGTTTAAGCCAACTTTTGACCATGACTACTGCGAAATCAAACTTGCATGCCCTTACCTTCTGCAACTTGACACACCTTGATCCATGGAAGAAACACACCTTTGAGTGTCTTTGACCAGTTTTCACCTCTCTGCATTGAGCATAGGAATGTTCCAATCCCAGGAACTAGATCATCTGTTTCACTGACACTCGTTCTTTCCACTGTACTATAGCATTCTTTTATTCTTTTTCTAGCTTAAAGAAAAAGACAAAAAAATTATATATTCCAAAAAAAGAGTGGGAACGGGACAATATTTCCACTTATTGTTGGCAGCTAGAGTCAGTCGTGTCACCCTTGAACAAAGCACTCAAAGCAAAGTCTCCTCCGTTTGGGCAGGATTTAGTTTGACCTAGGTACGCCTTAACCTTGTTATTGAGTCAGTCCTCCCCCGATTGGTTATCTCTTCCAATCATATGGAGGGTTCGTTCGTGCCTCCTGCATGATGAACTTATACAGAGTCATCATATGCTGCCACATGGTCAGATTGAGTCGTGCTTTTGTTCAAGGGAAGTTAGCCTAAGTCGGCCTCTCCGCGCTGCCTCTTGACTCATTTTTCAGTCGGCCATCCCTGGTTGTCAGTATCATGTCTATTATCACATCAGCTATATTGGTCCTTTACTCGTGCCAGTTTGAGAAGGTCCCCATTGACTTCTTACTGGTGGGTCTTATCCTTATCGACGACGACATCTTGCTCTGAGGGCAGGCTTAGAGCTGCACCTTGGCCCTATTTTCATTATTGATAGGTCACCTTGTGCTCAACATCGATCAGTATCATGGGTCTTTGACTGAGTGGTTTCCCTTGTGTTCAACATCATCTTACATTATCACACATTGGGATTCGTGCAGTACCTTGGTTTCCATTTGACCCTATTGATGGATACCTCGCCTCTGTGTTAGCTTTCATTATTGGTTGGTTCAGAGGGTTTCTGTCGTGCACTAGCTACATCTCGTGTACACCGGAAACGTGCTTCGATCGGGTTACTACATCTTTTTCATCCAATTCCTTCCACATTATTGGCCTACGGGTTACACTCGCGCTAGATTGATGAAGGATGTCTTAATGCCTTCCTTCTAGCAGATCTTTCCCTATCAACTATGACACATTGCTCTGGGGCAAAGATCTAGAGTCCATTTGGCAGTACCTTGGGGTTTGCAGTCATTAGTGGAAAATCCTTCGCTATCTATAGTGGGAAACCATCATTGTCTGCTGATTGATAGATTCTTACAGGTGTTCGAGTCCAGCTCATCTATTCACACTTGTTAGATTGTACTGGGTACCTTGACGCTCATTATCATTATCAGTGAGTAGTCTCGTGTTTGTTAACGGTATACATCAATGACTGGTAATCAAACGATTTCTCACATGGTTGACTCCAGATCATTTATTCCCATAGTGCAAAAATGTACCACGATGGTCGGTGAAGACCTCAGGTTGCATTAGCATTCATTGGTTCACTTGATAGTTGCTCCTATTGCTTCTAGTTGATACCACTCTACCTTGTATGTTGCAGTCATTCATGGCGACATTCTATATGCTGGAACCTGAGTTTGCAGTGTAGTACCATCCTACTCCATCATGTTCATTTGGTACCTTTTGTGATCAGTCTTTGATATCAGTGATCCGGTTCATTCTTCAACATCATTGACATTCTTATATGTGATATTCAGACATGTACTTGTTCGATTGTGATCAGATGATCCATTATGTATTTTCCAGTTCTTTATAGTTGTATACTTAGTGGATCCGCTTGTACTTGATATGCGGACATGCTTTACTTTCTCTGAGCATGGGTATGCTCGCCTCAGACAGTGTTTCTTTCTGATCTCCTTTTGTGGCTTGGCAGGCTAACCTCTGGTGAAGTCCTTCTCAGTTTTTGGCAGATTTCCTTTCCATGAACTTGCTTAATACATTTTGGCCATCATGTACCCCTTCTAACCTCATATATTAGGGGGCATCTGTTATAGCTCCAAACCTCACTCTTGGTGTTTTTGATGCTGCACTCATGGCCTAGGGCAACCCCTCCTTCCAAACCTGGTCCAAATATTCAAAAAATAATGTTTTACTCCCTATACAGGACATTGCCCTGAGCTAAACGCGTGTGTACGTGGGTCTGTGTATACCCAACCCGCGTATATGTCTTAAAACACTTAAAAAAAAAAAATTCCTTAATTTATGGGTGGAGATCGCGGGTTTTACCTGTTGATTACCTATTAGTGCCTGTGGCCTAACTGTTCCCAACGAATTCCCAACTAAAAAAGTACTTTGGGAGAAGTATAAAAAGGCTTCAATGGGAAGGCCTAAAGGAGGAGAGAATAGAGAGAGAGATCACTCTGCTAAGATTTTCCCTGACCAGTTCTGAAGATCCTTGTGCTTCCAACACTTCCCCCATTTATAGGAAACCCTTGTTTCCTTGTGTGATGATGTCTTTCTACTTGAGAGATCATGGAGTAAGTCATGGAAGGAGTTTGTTGAAGGCTTGAGACTGGACGAATCTGGAGGATGGTTCAACTTGGAGCCTGCAAAAGGACAAATCAGGTGAAATCATTCCTTTCTGTACTTTAGTTATTTATAATAAAAGAAACACTTGTCTTGTTCCCGATATAAATCTTCTTCATGTTCATGATGTCAGTGTTATAATTCATATGTGAATGGTTGTTTCTAATCATATAACTAACTACCTTTCCTTATGTTATGAAGATGATTTCTTTATGATGCTTGGTCAATATACTGTTGTACTTTCTGGCATTGTTTGTTTTACAGGTTGAAGGACTAAAAGGGACTTAAAGAGGGTTTGGACTCTAATGGGATCTTCTCAAACGAAGGACCCTCAAGTGCACCCCTTTTTCATATAGTTTCTTTATATTAGCATCATGGTTGTATGGAATGTGTGTTTCTCTCTATAAATAACCTCTAATCTACTAGGGTATCAACCCAAAGACCCTAGGGGAATTTATCCCTTAACATTGGGATCTTCTTTGCATGGTTCGGATCTCATCATCTAGACGTTCTATGTCATCATAGGTTGTGCTGCCTTTTTCTCACGAATCTGTGATATCAATGTGGGGCAATCTATTAGTTCATGATCGAATTGTTCACAGTAAGGGCACGATATTCTGGTTAGATTGGTACAGTCCCACGCGTAGTGACCTGGTCCTCCACAATTGTAACAGATGATCTGCCCGCGACCCCTTCCTGGCCCCATTCCACCCCGTCCTCGTCCGCGTCCCTGGAACCCACTGCGCACTCTCGCTGCAACTGGATCTTGACCTCGCACTTCAGTGTGTATTCTATAGGCAGGTGACTGGTCCATCAATGATTGATAACTACATTAGTCTCGTTCCTCGTGGCCCACCGATCTGCAAAAGTTGCAAAATAACTGCTAGGGGGGTTTTCTCATGTTCTATAATAGATGACAGTTGTTTGTGGCATGCTTTCCTCTCTCCTAACATATCGTGCACCAGAATGTGGACACTGCACTTGGCCCTGCCTGTGCCTCTGGTCGCAACGGCGTTGGTCCCCCTGTTGCCACATAGTTCGCAAAGACTGGACAATGATCTTTATCATGACCCTGGCTTCTACACTTTATACACCATACTTCCTCCCGGGCTCCTGGGCGGGGAGACTATTCTTGTTTTAACTTCTTCATTTCTGAACACAGGTTTTGTATTTGTGCGTGGATTTGTTGAACTATCAACCCTGGATCATGTATTGGGGTTTCGTGCAATCTCATCACGGTCTCTAATGCTTTGGCTTGGATTGAGATCTTTTGCTGTGATAGCACCGTCCTTAGATGTGGTGTCAGGGAGGCTACAAACCACGTGCAATGTTGCGCATTTGACAACGTCGTTTTCGCCTCATGGATTGTACTTTTCAATCTCTATTCTAGATCCCACGGAGTTTCACCAGGCATCATCACGATTTCCTTGAACCCTATGATTGACTGCGTTTCTGATTTCGGATGGCTAAATTATTTTTTTAATTCGGTTTGGATCTCCATTGTTCCTGCATTCGGGTTATCGCTTGAGTACTTTATATACCATGTCAACGATCGGTCCTGCAACGCACTAACTAAGGTAGCCTTTTTTATGTTATCATCCGTAACTCCATGCGCTTCCCATACCGTCATAGAAAATTTTAGGGGCGAATGTTCGCCCTTTGGCGAAATTAAGGAGTTTTAAATTTTTAGTGGGCGAATATTTTGTATCATAGTACATTTTTACAAATCACCTCAAATAGCCCACCTTATTTTAAGGGAGAGGGTAAAAAAGGTAAATTTAGCCCTTGAAATTAGGAGTTACAACCTTCCATTCGCCCATTTTCAAGAATAGGTTTTATTTAAGTGAATCCATTCGCCCATTTTCAAGAATAATTTTATTGAAGTGAATCCTATGGGCCAAATACCATATTTATAAAAGAGGTATGGTAAATTAATAAAAATATAAATAAATGAGAGGTATGGTAAATAAATAAAACATTTTTTATATTTACTCCATAAGTCACCTTATATACATGCAAGGGTGTAAACAAATAAAAATATAAGTAAAGTGGAGGTATGGTAAATAAATAAAACGTCTTTTTATACTTACTCAAAAGGTATGGTAAACAAATAAAAATATAAATAAACTAGACGTATGGTAAATAAATAAAACCTCTTTTTATATTTAGTCCATAACCCTCGTTCTATTTATGAAGGCTCAAGAAAGAGGTTTTTATTTAAGTGAATCCTATGGGCCAAATACCATATTTGTAAAAGAGGTATGGTAAATTAATAAAAATATGAATAAATGAGAGGTATGGTAAACAAATAAAACATTTTTTTATATTTACTCCATAAGTCACCTTATATTTACGAACACTCAAAAAATGCGTTATATTTAGGTGAAACCTATGGGCAAAATACTATGGGACAAATACCATGGACTAGATTGTTATTAATACCATGCAAAAAAACATTATTAACCCTAATATTAGTATTAATAAAAATAAAAATGGCACATGGTATTGACCCATGGTATTCACCAAAATGGCACATGGTATTGACCCATGGTATTCACCTAGAATGTAGCCTATTTAAATGGGGGAATTAAACTAGAAAAGATCCATCTTTACTCTGGATCTACTAACCCCCGAGAGGTATCAAATATTTGATCCCTCGGATCAAGAGTAAAAATGGATGTTGTAATTTAATGTATGTTAAACATTTTAGCTTGGTTAAAATAAAAATCAATTATTAATTTTATTAATTTTTATCAATTACCAAAAGTAATTTTTAAGCTCCAAGTTTATGATAACCCATGGTAATACCAAGATCTTACAAGATTTTATAATTGGGTAAAATATTCGCCATGCCTGGTGAGAGATTCGCCAAAAAATTATACATACATATTATATTATTCATAAAATCACCTTCCATTTTTCCTATATACCATGGAGATTCGCCCATTTATTATACATATAAATTTAGGGGGGGTTCTTAAAATTTTCCCTGCATACCGTCGTTACCATGAACCAAAATTGTTCTGGATCTTCGCTTCATGCTCCTTTGAATACGGGAACCTGGATCACACTCGTCATTCTTAACCTTTGGCTTACGCGTTGGTGTTCTATAAACTCGTACTGCTCCTGATTCAATCAATCTTCAAGCTCTTTCTTTGTAGGATTCTAGTGTTCCAACATCAGACACCCCTTAGGCAAATCCCGGTCCCGGCAATGGAACCATTTGTTGGCTTATAGGGGCTTGACCCAGGTCCAGAAGAGTTATTTAGCCAAACAAATCCCACAGCTACCAGCCCTTTTGACAACAGCCTGCGGAGCGTGAACTGAGGTCTCACCCGAGGTAGCAGGGGAGGGTGTTGGAACCAGGTTTCCACACCCTTAGGATGTCTTGATGTGGTCTAGAAGGTTCGCACACCATTCTGTGGCTTCACGGAACTCTACCCTACGTATATCCAGACCCAGGAAAATCCTTAATTCTTATAAATGCGTTGTTATAGTTTAGATCTACTTTTATGGTCTTTAAGCAAACATTTAACAGAAATAACCAATTCGCGCACCCAAAAAGATATAGATTTTCATAAACTCATAACATAAGCATATGTGCATAGATCAAACAGTTATATCAACCATAAATTAGCCAGATCCACAACAATTCAGATTTAACATATAATTTCATAATCAACTTATCTTTATTCAATTCTTCCACCAATACATCCAGATCCGCCCTACGCACTCAGCTGCAGGGGTCCGCGCACACAGCTGCAGACTCTACTAGGCCTCTACGCACATAGCTGCAGAGCCTCTATCTACCTACCAACACCCTTGACTCAGACTTATAGATGCTTCAAGACTTTGTTATTCAAAAACCCATTACATTCTAGATCCAAAAATACATACCAAAAAGCTACCTTCTACCCTTAGAGACTCGCACTATTTATACATTCCCATGGTCCGCGAACCATGGGAAAGCCAACTTACTTCCTATTATTCTATATTATTTCTTGGGCATACAACCCTTTGACTCGATCTATTACATTTCGTGCTCTGCATATTTCAGAGTTTTAAAATATTTTCATCTTAATTTATAGGCTCTAAGCCCCAAAACTGTTATGTGGGACCTCCGCTACCCAACAATAGTTGAGACCGATGATATCTTGAATTAGTTACCAATTTATTGTGTAAGTTGAGATCGATTGCTTTTCTTTCAAATTACAAATGGGATGATTGTTTTCATCTTGATTCTTAACCCAGTAATGATAACCTGAAGCATGGTGGTAAATGTAACAGCCCTGGTGAAAATTCCATGTAATAAAAGTTAAAAACAATAACTATGGATGAATGGGACACTTCTTCCAAGCTGAATGTTGGGCAAGACATCATAGGGGGTGTTCATTTGGTTGTTTATGGCTAAGGAAATTGGCAAAGGAAATGGCTAACGCTTTGGAAAGGCAAAATGGCATTTTTGGCACAATTATTTATGAAAATAATTAAAATTAGGAGAAAGGGAGGTGAAAGGTCACAGGTTTCATGTGAGGAGGAAAATAATGGAAAATGAAGAAAATAGAGGCCTCATTCATAAAAAGGATTATGAGGATCAATTGGTAACCTTTTGTCAGTTTAGCTTTGGATTTCTTTCATTATTTTCTCTCTCTCATAATCTTGGACACTTAGAGTTTTCTTGGAGAACTTTGGCATTGGACCAAGAAAGGAAAAGAAGGCAAGAGGAAGAAAAGATCAAGCAGTGAAAGTCAGGATTAAGTAGCTACAGTAGGCTTCATTGTAGGTATTGACTTGCATGTGTATTTGCATTGCTAGATTTGGCATGCATGGGATTGCATGTGTTTTTTTTCTACCATGGCATTGGTTTTTCCAGGTGTGATAGTATTTTCAACCTAGCCTTGCCATTTCCTAATAGCTTTGATGAGATGGGTTCTATCCTTCAGTTTATGTGGGACGGTAGGATTGGATTCGAATCTAAGTGGGGTGGATCTCTGAATTGACAAAACACATCGTGTAGTGGTCCCTGAACTGGACTAAGGATTCACAAAGCCAATGGCCTAGTAACCCCTGAACTGGACTATGGGTTACTGTAAAGCTAGATTGTCTTCCTAGGAATCCTTGTCGGTGAATGGCAGGATATACGGTAAAGAAAAGAGTTAGATTTTCTCTCCGTTGGGCCTAGTGATTCCGGGATGGAATGCATAGTAAATCCTAGAAAGTATGTCTCGGTGTATGACCTAGTGATCCCTGGATTAGGCTGAGGATGCACAGTAAACCTTGAAAGACTAGGAGGAACTCAAATTCCTCACAGTGTAGGCAAAGAACTCTTGTGGCATCCACATTAATTGGTGTTTTTGATGTGTTATATGAGTCCCACATTCATGCTTGGAATATGGCACGGGGGTGATTGGGTGAAGAGAGACTTGGCTTAGCCAATCTATGGTCGGGTGGAATGTGGTAGTCCCATCACCAGTTGGTTCATTTCATTGATTAATGATAAATTCATTCCATTGATTTTCATGTGTAAATTTACTGGTGTATATATGGATTTTGTGGTTGATATGTTTATTGTATTTCTGCTCCTATTATGATAGTTATATGCACATTTTATGATAGCAACTATGTTTGGCTCTCAACATGATTTTACTTGTATTTGAATGGATAATGTATCTATGACCTAATACATGATAAGGCAACAAATGACATGAG
Organism: Pinus tabuliformis; assembly: GCA_031772625.1. Lineage (NCBI taxonomy): Eukaryota > Viridiplantae > Streptophyta > Pinopsida > Pinales > Pinaceae > Pinus > Pinus tabuliformis. The sequence goes on from CM062812.1 coordinate 315,686,374, forward strand.
GAAACAATGGTTCATGGTGATTCTCAGATAAGTATGAGATCCATACACTTAATTCTGTTATTTACACCTATAGGTTACATGTTGATGATATGTTTGAAAAAATGTTTGTCATGGCTAGTAGGGGTATGGTTAATGTCTTGATCAACTATTTACTTTTGCAGCATTGTTTCCCTATATTTTACTTGATTCTAAGCTTTCATTCCATTATGGGCAGTGGCCTCGGTTCTGGACTTGAAAAAATGGTTTAAATCCCTAGGTCGTTGGCACAGAACTGGAAACTTTAGTCCACAGTCACTGGCAGGCATGCCTATGAGAGCGACTTTAGGTCTCTAGTCGCTTCCTTGCCCATAGCATGAGAGCGAATATGGCCTCAGAGATCCAAAACAGTAGTGGGACCCAGGAACAGGTTGTCTGAGTGGTTGACTTGTCTTCTAAGGGTTTTGTTGATGATGTTGGATGACTATGTCGAATGTTTCGTCGATTCCACTTCCTTAAGGTCATCTAGGAGGTCAAATATGATCATAGTAGCCTCTCATCTCATGTTCACCCCGGTTAGCATGGTTACTTGGGTGGATGTGGGAGGAGGGTGTCATAGAGTAGTATCAGAGCATGGTTCAAATCTCGGATTGGATGGGTTGAATGTATTGGTCATGCATGCATCCTCGTGGCATGTGTGTCTCTTACACTTATATGCTTATTTCAATTACTTGATGTTGTATTAGGGTTGTAGTATGGTTATCATGGATAATTTGATGTTGATTTCGTGAAGAGTATTTGACATGAGTATGTGCCTGAATGCATATGGTTATTTGTTGCCTACATGTTGATTTTATGTCACCTACTTACATCCTTTTATGTTAGGTTAAATTTTGAATAGTTTGATTACATGTATCAATCTTGTAGGTTGATTGCAAGAACTGATTGATTATCTTCAACTACATGTGTTTATGTGTATTTGTAGTTGGTTTACTCATTTCTTATGCATATTGTCAATTACATGTAGCAAAGTGTATAATGGAGTAAAGGTTGTTTTCATGCATGAGGTCATGGTATGCATTGTTGATATGGTCTTGCATTGATGACTGGATCCTAGTTAGAGTGATGTTTATGTGTTGATACATCTACTTGCGAATGTATATACGATGTTATGATTATGTTATACATGTATCATGTTGATTTGGTTATCTGGCAGATAAGGTATCCTCCCCAAGCTATACTAAGGCACGTTGGTTTATTGTGATTTGGTTTATATGAAATATTAAGCATTGTAGGAAGAGAAAGATCAAATGGATATTAAGGTGGTAGATTATGTAGAATCTCCCTATGCATCAGATGAGCAACGTGGTGTGGGGCATACTTATGATTTGGTCGATACATTGAGAATCTTGAAGGAAGAGATAAGGAGTTGTAAGGAAGATAATGATCAGATCATATAGGCACAAGAGAAGCAAGCAGAGGTCAATGTTATACTTCTTCAGAGTTTGTCAAAACTGCAATGACAAGGGTTGCTTCGAATCAGCCATGCACATGAGGATGGGACTAATGGAGCATATGGAAGTAGATCTCCTGGTAGACACAAGTTAGATAGATCTGACACAATGAGAGATGGAAGGTTGTTCGACACTACGGAAAGGAGGGGCAATGAGTACAGGTATTATTCTAGTTTTGGTTCTAATAGACATCATGATCATCGTCGCTATCATCCTTACAGGAGGAATGATAAGGGATACTTATTGTATGAATTCAAGAAAGAAAAACCACCTACTTTTGATGGATATGTGAAGATGCCGGAAAATGCAGAGGCTTGGATACTTGGGATGAAAAAATTCTTTGAGTTGCATGAGTACACAGATAACATAAAGGATAAAATAGTTATCTTCAACTTGAAAGGTAAAGCAGACATCTGGTGGGAAGATGTTAAGTAGGTTAGAGACATCAGGATAGATTACTTGAGTTGGGGGTAATTCAAGAGGCTTTTCAAGAAGAAGTACTTGTCAGAAAGGTTTTATGACAGTAAGGCTAAGAATTCTACGAGTTAAAGATGGGATCAATGACAGAAGAAGAGTACACAACCAAGTTTCTGGAACTATTGAGGTATGTACCATATCTTACTGATGAGAAGGCTAAATTTTAGATATTTGTTAACGGTTTTCCATTAGCATTTAGAGGTCAGATTGAGTATGATGAGCCTCGATCACTTGAGGAAGTTATTGGGAAACTAAAGCATTTCTATGAGCAATCAAAGTGTAAGAATGAATCTCGACATGGATGGAAGGGAAAAGACAAAGGTAGAGGTAAATGGAAACCTAAGATGAAAAGGCCTCAACATGCATATGGGAAAGAAAATGTGGCTCCTCAAAAGAGATTTAATGCAGCTAGACAAGGACATGGGTCAAAACAACAATAATAAAATCATACAGGTGTGGGCACTAGTCAGTTGGAGTGTTGGACTTGTTGCGAGGAACAACTTATCAGAGATTGTCCACAAAATCAAGGTGGAAGGCCTAAGATATACAATGCACAGGAGGCGCAAAGTGTTGGGGATGTTGGCCAGAGTATTCAACGTATCTATGTAGCAGTGGAAAATAGGAAAGCAGAACACAAAACATCTATCATTGAGATGGATGGTAAGCTCTATGATCAGGTTATTTCTATTTTGATTGACCCTGAATCTAATTATAACTATGTTAGTCTTGAATTGGTGGATAAGTGTGGTTTGAATAAGGAATTTCATGTAGATTCTTGGTTAGTGTAGTTGGCTACATGTATAAAGAAGCGAGTTCATCATTGGGTAAGATCTTGTGCATTTAATTTAAATGGTATGCCTACAACAGCACATTTGAATGTGTTACTATTGGGATCATACAATATGTTGTTGGGCATGGATTAGTTGTATCTACATAGAACCAAGATTGGTTGCTATGAAAAAGCTATTGTGAGTGTTGATAACAATGGAGAACCAAGAATCTTGCAAGGTAAGAATAAATCCACATCAGTTAGGATGGTGAAAACTATGCAAGTAAAGCGTAGTCGCAGGAAAGGGTGCAAGCTATTTTCAGTACACATTTTTAGTGATAAGTGTAAGGAGGTTGAGGATGGAGATGTGTTGAACAGATATCCAGTGTTGCAGCAGTTTCAAGATGTATTCCCTTAAGACATTACAGAGTTTCCACCTCACAAGGAGGTAGACATTTCGATTGAGTTAGTGCTAGGGGCAACTCCAGCATCGAAATCACCTTACATGATGAGCACAACTGAGTTGGTTGAGGTAAAATTGCAGCTGAATGAAATGTTGGAAAATGGATACATTAGGCCAAGTGTATCACCTTGGGGCACACCGGTCTTGTTTGTGAGGAAGAAAGAAGGTACCCTCATATTATGCATTGACTATAGGTAGTTGAACAAAGTGACTATCAAGAGAAGGTACCCTTTGCCGAGGATTGATGACTTGTTTGATCAGCTGAAGGGCGTAGCAGTGTTCTTGAAGATTGACTTGAGATCCAAATACCATCAGGTACACATCAAAGAAGAGGACATTTACAATACTACATTCAGGACCAGGTATGGGCATTATGAGTTTGTTGTTGTTCCATTTGGCTTAACTAATGCTCCAACTACATTCATGTGTTTGATGAATAGTGTGTTGCATCCATATTTGGATAAGTTTGTTATTGTGTTCATTGATGATATACTGGTATATTCTAAAAATGAGGAAGAGAACGTCGAGCACTTAGCAGCAGTATTGAGGTTGTTGAGGGAGCATCAATTGTATGCTAAGCTCAACAAGTGTAGTTTCTTTCAGACTAAGGTGCACTACTTGGGACATGTTGTCTCCAAGGAAGGCATTGCAGTAGATCCAGAGAAGATAAGGGCCATCATGGAGTGGGTAGCTCCTAAGAATGTGGATGAGGTGAGATCTTTCATGGGTCTAGCAGGCTATTATAGGAGGTTCATCAGGAAATTCTCACAGATTGTTTATCCTATTACATTGTTGCAAAGGAAAGGTAAGAATTTTGAATGGACAGAGGAGTGTGAAGCTAGCTTTGAGCAACTTAAGCAGTTTTTGACGCATGCACCAATACTACAGATTGAAAATTTGGACAAAGAGTTTATGGTATGCATAGATGCTTGCAAGAGAGTGCTTGATGGGGTCCTTATACAGGATGGATAGGTGGTATGTTATGAGTCTCGGAAACTAAATGAGCATGAACAGAACTACCCAACACATGATCTTCGGTTAGTAGTGATTATACATGCATTGAAGATGTGGAGTCACTACCTTCCTGGTAAGCGATTTGTGCTTATGAGTGATCACATTAGGTTGAGGTATTTGTTTTACTAACTAAATCTAAATTCCAGACAGGCTAGATGGTTGGCCACGATAAGCGAGTTTGATTTCAAGAACAAGTACATCAAAGATAAAGAGAACAGGGTAGAAAATTCTCTCAGAAGACGAGTACATGTACATCACTTGGTAGTTGTGAGCTCCTATGGGATGGGCTTATAGGATAGGATCTTGCAGGTAGTACAACAAGATGTCATGTATATGGATATTATGCACATGTTGCAGCACGGTGATGGTACAAGTACAATTGGTGGTACAAGTATAGGTACAGGTGTAGGTGCACAGGTTATGGACTATCATCTTATAGTAGATGGATTGGTTAGGTGCTGAGACGGGATATATGTACCAGATAGCAGTGAGCTCAAGAAGGTGATCTTGAGGTAATTTCACGCAGAACCATATTCAGGTCACCCGGTTTATTAAAAGACACTGATAGCAGTGAAGAGATATTACTATTGGCCAAATTTGAAGAGGGATGTAATGGAGTTCGTGGCTAGATGCTTTGATTGTCAGCGAGTGAAGGCAGAGTGTAAACATCCATGTGGTATGCTACATTCGATTGCGATTCCAGAATGGAAATGGGAGGTCATTTCCATGGACTTCATCACAGGGTTACCGAAGACAGTGAAGCAGCATGATTCCATCATGGTCATTGTGGACAGGTTGAAAAAGGTTACACATTTCATTATGGTGAATTCTATCTTCTCATCTAGTTATTTGGCACAGGTGTTCATCAAAGATGTGGTTAGACTACATGGTGTTCCAAAGAAGATTGTGTCAGACAGGGATGCGAAGTTCACTTCTAAGTTTTGGAAGGTGTTATTAGCAGGTTTGGGCACAGAGTTCGCCATCAACACAACTTATCATCCACAGATAGATGGACAAATAGAGAGGTTCAATAGAATATTAGAGGACATGTTGAGGATGAATGTGATGCATCAACAGTGGAATTTGGAAGATTGTCTCCCTTTGGTCAATTTTTCATACAACAACAGTTATCAAGAGTCATTGAGGATGAGTCCTTTTGAGGCATTATATGGGCGGAGTTGTAACACTCCCATTATTTGGAGTGATCCGGTTAGCAAAGTATTGATTGGACCAGATATTTTGGCAAACATGGAACAGGAGATGTGGATGATCAAGAAGAATCTAAAGGCAGCACAAGATAGACAAAAGAGTTACGCATACAGGAACCAATTTTTCAAGGAGTTTCAGGTTGGGGAATAGGTGTACTTACGGATCAAACTGAAGAAGAGCTCCTTGCGGATTGGATCATGTGCCAAGCTGGCACCACAGTTTTGTGGAACCTTCAGTATCACTGAGAGGATTGGGCCATATCATCTTGCACTGCCCCCGACAGTGAAATTCCATGATTTTTTCCATGTATCTTTGCTTAAGAATTATGTTAAGGATGTTGATCATGGGATTGACTGGTCTATATTGCAAGTGGAAGCAGATGGAGAATTCTAGCTAGAGCCTCAGTGTATATTGCAAAAAAATGTGCTCATGCTATAGAACCAAGCAATCGAGCAAGTTAAAGTGCAATGGAAGCACTTTGGGACTGATGAAGCTACATGGGATATGGCAGATCATATGCGGGCCATGTATCCTTCCTTGTTTGTCGATTGAGGAAAAGAAACTTGGTATGGTGGTTTGGTATTTGCTTGTGGTGGTACTTTCTTATGGCGGTTTGGTATTTGCTTATGGTGGTTTGGTATTTTCTTACGATGGTATTTTCTTATGGCGATTTGGTATTTTCTTATCATGGTTCAATATATGATTTATGATGGTTTGACATATGCTATATGATGTTTTGATATGTGCTTAGACATGGTGTTTAGTATATGTTTGATATATGTTTTGGTATATGATTTGGCATATGTTTTGTTATTTGTATTTATGGTGATGTTGATATATATACCCATGTGTATGGATGTAAATACCATAACGAGTTGTGTTATAAAGTTCCACTATGCGATATGGGTGTCACGTCATTATGGTTATGTTATCATGTTATTATGCTATCATGTGGTTATGTTATAATGATGTTATGATGCCATATGAGTTGGCACTTAACAGGATGATCATTGTAAATATCGTAATGAATTGTGTTATAAAGCTCCACTATGTTGTATGTTATCATGTTGTCATGATGTTTTGCTTTTGAGCAGATCTTTCATTGTAAATATGTCTCAATGTAGGGGCTAGTGATCCCTGGATCAAATTGCAGATGCACGGTAAAGCCTAAGAGACTAGGAGGCACTCAAATTCCTCACAGTGTAGGCAGAGAACTCTGGTGGCATCCACATTGATTGGTATTTTTGATGTTTTTTATGAGTCCCATATTCATGCTTCGAATATGGCATGGGGCTGATTGGATGAAGAGAGACTTGGCTCAACCAATCTATGGTCGAGTGGAATGTGGTATTCCTATCACTGGTTAGTTCATTGCACTGATTAATGAGAAATTCATTCCATTGATTTTCATGTATAAATTTACTGGTGTATATATGGATTTTGATGGCTGATGCGTTTATTGTATTTTTTTTCCTATTATGTTGTTTATATCCACATTTTATGACAGTAGCTATGTTTGGCTCTTGACATGTTTTTACTTATATTTGAATGGGTAATGTATCTATGACCTAATACATCATAAGGCAACAAATGACATGAGGAAACAATGATCTATGGTGATTATCAAATAAGTATGAGATCCCTACACTTAATTCTGCTATTTACACCTGTAGGTTACATGTTGATGATATGTTTGATGAAATGCTTGTCATGGCTAGTAGGGGTCTGGTTAAGGTCTTGATCAACTATTTACTTTTGCAGCGTTATTTCTCTATACTTTACTTGATTTTGAGCTTTCATTCCATTCTGGGCAGTGGCCTGGGCTTTGGGCTCGAAAAAATGTCTTAAATCCCGAGGTCGCAGGCACAAAACTGGCAACTTTAGTCCACAATCGCTGGAAAGCAAGCCTATGAGAGAAACTTTAGGTCTCTGGTCACTCCCTTTCCCACAGCATGAGAGAGACTATGGCCTCAAAGGTCCAGAAAAACATTAGGACCCAGGGATAGGTTGTCTAAGTGGCTAACTTGTCTTCTGAGGGTTCTGTTGATGACGTTGGATGACTGTGTGTGATGTTCCATCAATTCCACTTCCTTAAGGTCACCTAGGAGGTCAAATCTGATCATAGTAGTCTCTCATCTCATGTTTACCCCATTTGGCATGGTTACATGGGTGGATGTGAGAGGAGTGTGTTACAGTAAATTCTTGTTGTTGAATCCATTGTGCAAAATGTTCACAATTTGTGATTAAGAAGATTATGCACTTCCGAATTATAATTGTAATTTGAACTAAAGATTCTGTAACTTTTAATTTACCAATGGTTCCAAGACATCATAAGAAACAATCACAATAGAATATGAAGAACAATTAGGTACCTACTTCATATGCATTAAAAATTGCTTCTGCTACTTAATGTGAATTACAAGCATAATCTTAGCTAGATCTCCAATATATCTTAAACCAAATTTCCATTTTATTTTTTAGTATTATTATATGTTATTGTATCCTACCTCATTTTATGGTTAGAATTTTAACGAAAGTATGCATTGTGCTATGGAATTAATACTAACATGTAATATTGATTTTTTTTTTCAAGAATGTTATAGGTAATGACCCCAGAGATGATGATCTAGACTATGCTAAACATACATTAGATATAGGAGATGATGATGATGAGGATGGTGATAGCATTGGTGATGATGATGATGGTTATAGCATTGGTGTTGATGATGTGGATGAAACTGATCATGGTGGTCAGGATGATGATCACGTTAATGATCTTGGTGGTGCTAGCTAGTGATATCTTGATGATCTTGGAAATTCCTATTTTTGGATGGATGTTATGAATTTACCTTAGAATAATGGTATCTGTGAAACATTTTGATTTGGCTATCATACGTTTAATTTTAGTTGATTTTATTAAAGATGATGATGATATTATCATTATTATCTTGTTAATTTATGTATATATTGAAAATTATCAACATTATTTTGATGGAGAATTATTATGTATGATGATATTACTATCTTTGGATGGATGTTGTGAATTTACCTCAGCATAATGATATTCATGAAAGATTTCGATCTGGTAATCACACATTTGAATTTTAGTTGATTTGATTAAATATGATGAAGATATTATTAGTATTATCTTGTTACTTTTTATATGTGTTGAAAATTGTAAATGTTTTCTTATGGAGAATAATAATGTATGATGATATTACTATTTTTGGATGAATGTTGTGAATTCACATTGGAATAATGATATTTGTGATAGGTATTAATCTGGTAGCCATATATGTATATTGTAAATTTTTAATGATTTTTTTATGTAGAATTATTATATATGATGATATTGCTATTTTTTGGATGTATGTTGTCACCTAATCATAGGAATTGGGTGAACAACTGTAAATAGTGTAAATAAATAATAGAGAAAATGGAGAGTCATCGGGAGATGAAACTCAACAGTCACTCCCTCATGTATATAATAATGAACAGCCTAAATGAATAATACAATCTCATTTTGAGGAGTTACCTCCTGGCCTGACATGGTATCAGAGCCAGCTCCATTTTTGGCATTCCAGTCTGCCCTTGTAACTCCCTTCTGCCTATGTTCTGCCTATTTTGTAGAACTGACACATCTTCCATTGCTCTGAGGCCCAAACTCATCTTCCATACATTGTCATATGTGTTTTTCTATTGTATGTCAGCTGGAGCAGTGTTTCAAATTTTTTGTGAAAAGAAGCATTGAAGCATCCCACAGTTGTACAGGAAATTGGCAGCAGAGAGGATGTTCATGAAGCTCACATAGGAGAGCACCAACGTCCCGCAGGCAGAGGCAATGAAGTGGGTGTATTGTAGGACAGCGACCTCAAGCCCATGACAGTTTTTGTTTTAATACAATGCTGGTTATTCTTGCAATGCATTGAACTTCTTGTATGCTAGTCATTCCTGCAATGCATTGGTTCATAAACCCTCTCTCTTGAAATCTGTGTGTGAAGTTTTGATGGTTCTGAGGGTGTTGAAATACAGTGCATTGAATAGTGTGTTGAATGTCATTGTATGTGGAAGTTGTGCCTGTGAATTGAATTCATTTTTTTTAACATTGCATGTTGTCCTTGCTCCCATAATCGGACTCCATACGCTATGACTACTCAACCCATGGTTTTTTTGTTGTGTTTTTAATACCATACCTCCCACACTCCTGCGTTCGGCTCCCACGCTCCTACGTTCAGCTCCATACCTCCCACCAATTCACAACTCCCATCATACCATACGCTCCTGCGTTTGGCTCCATACCTCCCACTGATTCACAACTCCCATCATATAATAACGCTATCCCACTTGGTATTAACGCTTGGTGCTTGTTATTAACGTTGTCTGGTATAACGCTGTCTGGTGGTTAACCGTATTGTCAAATAGTTGACCTCGCCCCCATATACCACCTCCCCCAAAATTCTCCCTTCCCCATATACCACCTTCCATAAATACTCCCTCCCCCATATATTACCTCCCCAAAATAATACCTTTGTTTTTAATATATCAGAGTGCATTTTTAACCACCAGAAGTGCATTTTTTATATATTGGCAGTAGGGTACATTTTTCAAAAATGCATTCATTGATATCTATTGTGGGAGTGGTTCTCACCGGGAAGGAGAACTATCCATAATGGTCGTGGAAAATCAAAAACACTCTCATTTTTAATGAGCTGTGGAAAGGTGTGTGTGTTGGAGATGGAAACAAAGAGCCAGAACAACCTACCTCAGATAAGGAATTCGCCATTTGGGAAAATAAGAACAGCAAGGCTTATGCATTGATTGCAGCATCAGTAAATGAAGAGGTGAGTTGGCATATTTCGACATTTTCAAATGCTTTCGAAGCTTTACAAAAACTAAAGGAACTCTATGACTCACACTGTACACTTGAAGTTGTTCAACTCATGATTAAATTTTTCACCCTTGAATTACAAAATGATGATCCTCTTGCTCTTGCATCAGAAGTAAAATCTATTATGCATGATATCAAAGTCACTAATGTTGAACTAGACATTCCTTTGATAGCTTTTCTCAAGGCACTTTATCCCACTTACTCAAAATATCTTGAGTCATTGCAAGCAAATGGAAACCTCAAAGATATTACCTTTGACTCCCTTGTGAAAAATTTTGCTGAAAGAGAGAAAGCTTTTGGGAAGAAGATAACTCCTCAGTATTCTAAAGAGGTTGTGTGTCTTGCACATAGAGAGAATAATCTTGCTTAATATTCTTCCAGAGGAAGAGGTGGTCAAAGAGGAAGAGGAAGAAATTTCAGAGGCAAGGGGGGCAGACACTCTCAAGGAGAAAAGTCAGGTTTGCATTACATACACTACAAAAGAGATGGATCACATGATGCATCCACATGCAAGTTGCCTTGGACAGAATTGAGAAGGAAAGAAACCAACCCAAAGGTAAAACTAATGATAAAGAGAAAGGTAAAGAACTTGAATCCGCTCACTATGTTCTGGCACACTGTAATATTGGAGTAAATGAAGACTTATTTAATGCTTCACTTGATTCTTGGAAAAATGATTGGTTGCTTGATTCAGGAGCAACTTGCCACATGACTTTTAGAAGAGATTTTTTTTAAGAATTTAGTGACAATGTTGATGGAGAAGTATACTTTGCAGACAAATAAAAACTCAAGCCATCAGGGCTTGGCACAATCAGGCTTAAGTTGCTTGGTCTTCCAGACTTTCTTCTGCATCATGTTTTATATCTCCCACAACTGAGGAGAAACTTGTTATCCTTGGTCCACATCTGCCAACAAGTACACTCCATTCATATGTTTGATGGAAAGTTTGAGGTGAGAAAAGCATTAGACCACACACTTGTCATGACGGGGATAGAAGAAGAAAGGCTTCTCAAGATGCAGGGTACATTTGCTCGTGTACAAAATTTCTCATACAATTATCATTATGAAGAAGGTACATTTCCATCAAGTTTATTATGGCATGCTAGATTTGGACACTTGAACTATGACAGCCTCCACTTGTTGAAGAAAAATTGTGTTACTGGTTTGCCTAAAATTCCTAGGAAACTTAAGCAATGTGATGCTTGCATTCTAGGAAAGCATGGAAAACAATCTTTTCATGATTCACATTCAAGAGCACATAGAAAAATTGAACTCATTCATTCACATTTATGTGGTCCAATGCCTGTTCCTTCTACAAATGGAAATAAATATATGATGACATTTATTTATGACTACACCAGAATGTGTTGGGTTTATTTATTGAAGAACAAATCTAATTCTTTTCAAACATTCAAGAACTTTCATACATGGATTGAAAATGATGCACAATCTCATATTTTCTCTATTCGCATTGATAATGGAAAAGAATACACTTCAAATGAATTTGAAAAATATCTTCACCAACATGGGATCAAACATCAAACAATTGTGCCTTATAATCCCCAATAGAACAAAGTAGCTGAAAGAATGAATAGGACAATCTTAAATATGGTGTGCTCCATGATGTTTTTCAAGAATGTAAAATTGATGTTTTGGGCTGATGCAGTTCTATGTGCTGTATATGTAAAGAATAGATGTCCATCTAATGCTATTAGAAACAAGACTCCTTATGAAATGTGGTATGAGAACATTCCTTCAGTAAAGCATCTAAAGGTCTTTGGTTCCACATGTTATGCCTTGATACCAAAGGTACATAGAAACAAACTTGGTGCAAGGTGTCATAAGTGTATCTTCCTGGGGTATTCAAACACCTCCAAAGCATACTTTCTCTATGATGAAGTTAATAAAAAGTTTGTTGTATCTAGAGATGTAATCTTTCTTGAATCATCCAAAGCTGACAATGTTGTTGAGCGGCAACTTGATCGCTTGGATAGATTCGCAAATGCAAAATCATTTCAAGAATTTGATCATTAGATTCCACATCTTGAAGAGGGGATTCCTATACTAGATCAACCTGTGGAATCTTCTTCTGAAGCACGCTCTCCCTCACATGAAACTCCAACAACGGATGATATTTTGAGTGATGTGATTGACAGAATTGGGAGACTCAATCTTGATTCAGTTCCAACTCAATCAATTGAGTAGTCTGGACCATCTCAGAAAGGTCCCCCAAAGTGGTTGACAAAGACACTTGAAAGTGTTCATCCTTATGAGGTTGGAAAGACAGGAACTAGAAATTCAACCGGGAAAAATGGAGGTGATGTAGATGACTCTGATTTGCCTGTTCATATGGATGTTTCTTATGATTGTGAATTGAATTTGTCTACATATTTTGAACCAACTTCCTTCAAAGAAACTTCTTCTCATGATGAATGGAAAGAAGCAATGCAAAAGGAGTATGATGCCTTGATAAAGAATGGCACTTGGAAGCTGGTTGATCCTCCATTGGGAACCAAACCAATTCGCTACAAGTGGGTCTACAAGAACAACTATAAAGTTGATGGCTCACTTGACAAGCACAAAGCCAGGTTTGTAGCAAAAGGTTTTGCATAGAAAGAAGGGGTCATTTATGAGGAGACTTTTACCCCCATAGCAAAATCGACTACCATCTGGACACTCTTTACCCTAGCAGCTCAGAATGGTTGGAAAGTCCATCAAATGGATGTAAAAACTGCTTTCTTGAATGGAGATCTAAAAGAGAATGTTTGTATGTCCCAGCCTGAAGGATTTGTTGTGAAGGGACATGAACATAAAGTATGAAAACTTTTGAAATCCTTGTATGGCCTCAAACAAGCACTATGAGCATGGTATGAAAAACTAACTGGGCATCTTCTGAAACTCAATTTCAAACATTATGATCTTGATGATGCAACCTTGTTTGTCAAGAAAGTTGACAAAATAGTTGTATATCTTGTGGTATATGTAGATGATCTTTTGATGACAGGGAACAATGAGACCTACATTACATTGATAAGAAGGAATTGAGGAAAGGTTTGGAAATGACTGATTTGGGCTATGTTCATTACTATCTTGGTATTGAAGTAACTCAACATCCGAAGTCCATATTCCTTTCTCAAAAGAAGTACATTTGAGATTTGTTGAACAAGTTTGACATGGCTGAATGAAATCCTCTCAATACTCCAATGGAAAAAAACTTAAATCTCACATCCATTGAAGGAAAAGAATTTGAGGATGCAACAAAGTATAGATAGCTTGTAGGAAGTCTCAACTACCTAACTACTATCAAACTAGACATTTTTGTCAGGCCAGGAGGTAACTCCTCAAATCAAATCATATTATTCATTCAAGTTGTTCATTATTATATACAAGAGGGAGTGACTATTCATTTCATCTCTCGGTGACTCTCCATCTTTTCTATTATTTATTTACATTAATTACAGTTGTTCACCCAATCCCTATGATTAGGTGTCAACATTCCCCCCCTTAATCTGAAGGGATGTTGGTGAGTCCAAGCATCGTTCTGAATCTTTCAACCTTTTCTCTTCCAAGCGCTTTGGTGAAGATGTCTGCAATTTGCTCATTAGTGGAACAATGGTGGAGATGGATTGTTTTGGCCTCAACATGATATCGAATCAGATGATATTTAGTATTGATGTGCTTCGTTCGATCATGGAACTTTGGGTTCTTGGCCAAATTTATTGCTGAGGTATTTTCAATCATGAGTGGAGTCGATTGTACTTGTTTTACCTACAAATCTTCAAGAATTTTCTTGAGCCACACAATTTCTTTTGTTGCCTCAGCTGCTACCACATATTCTGCCTCTGTTGTGGAATATGTTGGAACTGATTGTTTGCGTGATCTCTAGGAGATAGCTCCTGATCCAAGACTCATAGCATAACCTGAAGTAGATACCCCAATTTCTTTATCTCCATTGAAGTCTGAATCAGAGTATCCAATCAAGTTGAAGTCACCCACCTGTGTATATTTGATTCCAAAGTCTTGAGTTCCCTTCAAGTACTTTAGAACTCTTTTTGTAGTAGACCAATGTCCCTCACAAGGCTTTTGCATAAACCTGGAGAGGATTCCAACAACAAACGAAATGTCTGGTCTGGTAGTAGTTAAGTAGTTGAGACTTCCTACAAGCTGTCTATACTTTGTTGCATCCTCAAATTCTTTTCCTTCAATGGATGTGAGCTTTAAGTTTTGTTCCATTGGAGTAGTCAGAGGATTGCATTCAGTCATGCCAAACCTGTTCAACAGATCTCCAATGTACTTCTTTTGAGAAAGGAATATGGACTTCGGATGTTGAGTTACTTCAATACCAAGATAGTAATGAACATAGCCCAAATCAGTCATTTCAAAACCTTTCCTCAATTCCTTCTTTATGGATGCAATGTAGCTTTCATTGTTCCTTGTCATCAAAAGATCATCTACATATACCACAACATATACAACTGTTTTGCCAACCTTCTTGACAAACAAAGTTGCATCATCAAGATCATAATGTTTGAAATTGAGTTTCAGAAGATGCTCAGTTAGTTTTTCATACCAGGGTCGCGGTGCTTGTTTGAGGCCATACAAGGATTTCACAAGTTTGCATAATTTATATTCATGTCCTTTCACAGCAAATCCTTCAGGCTAGGACATCAAAACATTCTCTTTTAGATCTCCATTCAAGAAAGCAGTTTTTACATCCATTTAGTGGACTTTCCAACCGTTCTGAGCTGCTAGGGCAAAGAGTGTCTGGATGGTAGCCCATTTTGCTGTGGGGGAAAAAGTCTCCTCATAATCAACCCCTTCCTTCTATGAAAAACCTTTTGTCACAAGCTTGGATTTGTGCTTTTCAAGTGAGCCAACAGCTTTATACTTGTTCTTGTAGACCCACTTGCAGCCAATTGGTTTGGTTCCCAATGGAGGATCAACCAGCTTCCAAGTGCCATTCTTTATCAAGGCATCATACTCCTTTTGCATCGCTTCTTTCCATTCATCATAAGAAGCAGCTTCTTTGAAGGAATTTGTTTCAAAATCTGTAGACAAATTCAATTCACAATCATAAGAAACATCCATATCAACAGGTGAATCAGAGTCATCTACATCACCTCCATTTTGCCGGTTTGAATTTCTAGTTCCTATCTTTCCAACCTCATCAGGATGAACACTTTCAAGTGTCTTTGTCAGCCACTTTGGGGGACCTTTCTCAGATGGTCTAGGCTGCTCCGTTGATTGAGTTGGGACTGAATCAAGATTGAGTCTCCTAATTCTATCAATCACATCACTCAAAGTATCATCCGTTGTTGGAGTTTCATGCAGGGGAGAGAGTGCTTCAGAAGAAGATTCCACATGTTGATCTAGTATAGGAATCCCCCTTCAAGATGTGGAATCTGATTATCAAATTCTTGAAATGATTTTGCATTTGCGAATCTATCCAAGCGATCAAGTTGTCGCTCAACAACATTGTCAGTTTTGGATGATTCAAGAAAGATTACATCTCTAGATACAACAAACTTTTTATTGACTTCATCATAAAGACGATATGCTTTGGAGGTGTTTGAATACCCCGGGAAGATACACTTACGACTTCTTGCACCAAGTTTTTTTCTATGTACCTTTGGTATCAAGGCATAACATGTGGAACCAAAGACCCTGAGATGCTTTACCAAAGGAATGTTCCCATATACAATTTCATAAGGAGTCTTGTTTCTAATAGCATTAGATGGACATCTATTCTTTACATATACAACACATAGAACTGCATCAGCCCAAAACATCAATTTTACATTTTTGAAAAACATCATGGAGCGTACCATATTTAAGATTGTCCTATTCATTCTTTTAGTTACTCCATTATGTTGGGGATTATAAAGCACAGTTGTTTGATGTTTGATCCCATGTTGGCGAAGATAGTTTTAAAATTCATTTGAAGTGTATTCTTTTCCATTATCAGTGTGAATAGAGCCAATATGAGATTGTGCATCATTTTCAATCCATGTATGAAAGTTCTTGAATGTTTGAAAAGCATTAGATTTGTTCTTCAATAAATAAACCCAACACATTCTGGTGTAGTCATCAATAAATGTCATCATATATTTATTTCCATTTGCAGAAGGAATAGGCATTGTACCACATAAATATGAATGAATGAGTTCAAGTTTTCTATGTTCTCTTGAATGTGAATCATGAAAAGACTACTTGTTATGCTTTCCTAGAATGCAAGCATCACATTGCTTAAGTTTCGTAGGAATTGTAGGTAAACCAGTAACACCATTTTTCTTCAACAAGCGGAGGTTGTCTTAGTTCAAGTGTCCAAATCTAGCATGCCATAATAAACTTGATGGAAATGTACCTTCTTCATAATGAGAATTGTATGAGAAATTTTGTGCACGAGCAGAGGTACCCTGCATCTTGAGAAGCCTTTCTTCTTCTATTCCCGTCATGACAAGTGAGTGGTCTGATGCTTTTCTCACCTCAATCTGCCATCAAACATATGAATGGAGTTTCCTTGATAGTGGATGTGGACCAAGGACAGCAAGTTTCTCCTCAGTCGTGGGAGATATAGAACATGATGCAGAAGAAAGTCTAGAAGACCAGGGAATTTAAGCTTGATTGTGCCAAGACCTGATGGCTTGAGTTTTGATTTGTCTGCAAAGTATACTGCTCCCTCAACGTTGTTAGTAAATTCTTCAAAAAAATCTCTTCTAAAAGTCATGTGGCAAATTTCTCCTGAATCAAGCAACCAATCATTTTTCCAAGAAGAAAGTGAAGCATTAGATAAGCCTTCATTTACTCCAATATTATAGTGTGCCACAACATAATGAGTGAATTCAAGTCATTAGTTTTACCTTTGGGTTGGTTTCTTTCCTGCTCAATTTTGTGCCAGGTGACTTGCATGTGGATGCATCATGTGATCCATCTCTTTTGCAGCATATGCAGTGCAAATCTAACTTTTCTCCTTGAGAGTGTCTACCCCCCCTGCCTCTAAAATTTCTTCCTCTTCCCCTTCGACCACCTCTTCCTCTGGAAGAATCTTGAGAAAGATTCTTTTCTCTATCAGCAAGGCACACAGCCTCTTAAGAAGACTCAGGAGCTATCTTCTTCCCAAAAGATTTCTCTCTTTCAGCAAATTTTTTCACAAGGGAATCAAAGGTAATATCTTTGAGGTTTCCATTTGCTTGCAATGACTCAAGATAATTTGAGTAAGTGGGATAAAGTTCCTTAAGAAAATATTCCAGAGGAATATCTAGTTCAACATTAGTGACTTTGATATCATGCATTATAGATTTTACTTCTGATGAAAGAGCAAGAGGATCATTATTTTGTAATTCAAGGGTGAAGAGTTTAATCATGAGTTGAACAACTTCAAGTGAAAAGTGTGAGTCATAGAGTTCCTTCAGTTTTTGTAAGGCTTCGAAAGCATTTGAAAATGGCGAAATATGGTGACTCACCTCTTCATTTACTGATGCTGCAATCAATGCATAGGCCTTGTTGTTCTTATTTTCCCAAATGGTGAACTTCTTGTCTGAGGTAGGTTGTTCTGGCTCTTTGTCTTCATCTCCAACACACACTCCTTTCCACAACTCATTGAAAATGAGGGTGTGTTTTATCTTCCGCGACCACTCAGGATAGTTCTCCTTGCCAGTGAGAACTACTCCCACAATAGATATGATTGAATGCATTGTAAAATCTGTGTACTATGGAAAAAAATACTTCTGCTAGAAAATTTTACCAAAGCCTTGGCAGCCTTCAATATGTACCTCCAATCCCCACTGGGAGGTCATGGAAGAATAATTACAACTAAGCAAAAGACACGAGATTAACTAATAGTAAAAACAATAGTAATAATCAAAGAATAAGATATATAATACTTATATTTTGAGGATCATATGGAAATGTCATCTCCCTGTTGATATAAGCTTCCTTGCATCCATCTTGTAACTTTATCATCCTTGTCCTCATCATTAGCATGATGTCATACGTTCCTTGTATGAACTAGGGTTTCTTCTTTCAGCAAAAACATCCAATCCTAGGGTTTTTTCCATAAACCCTAGGGCTTTTTTATCCAAGCCTTTTTTTCCTTATAGGATTTAAAAACAACTATCTAGGATTTTAATGTCAAACCCTATATCTTCATAATCCTTCAAAATTTATCTAGGGTTTACAAATGCTAGTTTTACAATACTCATTTTTACACTCTTTATAAGTCCAATCAAACTTTTGCAAGACCCAAATGTCCAAAAACTATAGAGTCCTCATGTTGGTCACTGCTTCACCATTACTTACAATAATATTTTCACATATATATAAACATCAAGAATATACCAAGTCCTATAGGTGACTCGTCTTTCTTGAGACGACATCTTTTTCGATCTTGAAGAGGAACTCAACATCATTTTCACATATTCTTTAGTGGTTCATATAATATTGAGATTTTATTCGAGACCTCTTGGGATCATAGCAATACTAGTAGCAAATCATCTGTCCATATTTAAAATTTTCAAGATCATAGGATCTCCATGTCATATTGATTTTATTAAATATATCATCCTCTATCAGTTTTTGATAATCAAGTAGTAAGGCTTTCAAAAGATTTAGTTCAAACTTTATACCCAGGTTTCTTGCAAAGGACAATTTTAACTTTAGGAATTTTTTAAATCAAATTACCATACTTCTTCATAATGCAACCCATCTATTGCACACGTAGAATGTTTTCACAAGGTGATATGTTCTTAGACAATAAACATTATATGGTCATATAAGATGACACTTAGAGATTTAGATCCCTCGCATATTGAAGGTAGCTTATATTTTCAAGTCACGTCAATCTTCAGAAGGCTTGAATATATTTGGTCCATTTTCCTTGGATATCCTCTCAAGACTTATCAAGATGAATTTTAAGTTATATAATAGTATCTAAAAATCCCATTGATGACTATATTTTGTAATACAACAATCCAAACAAAAATGACATAATCCTTTAACTAAGGAAAAAGCTATAGTCTTGCACAACCATGTTGAAAATACTTTAATTCAATAATCTTCAACCAATTTGATATGAGGTTTTTAACTTTGACATTCATTCACAAATATATTTAATATGTGATCTAAAGAATGACATTGAAACATACCTCATGGATTCAAGTACACTGACATGATCTCCAAGACAATAGAAATCTGCCCTTCAATATAATCTCAGATCCTTAAGAGTTTAAGGGACTTCTTCTTTTAAGACAGAGCAGACTTAAATTTTGGAAATGACTCAATCTCGAAATCTCTACTTCTTTAGAATCATGACAACAATTTTCCATTCTTCTTCCAAATGTTTGCACAAAGATGACCTTGCATATGAGACTTATTGATGACTTAGTATGTTCAATCTTTCAACCTTTATGAGACACAATCTCGTCTTTCTAAAGAAATTTTTTGAGACTTCTTGGTCAACTTATTGAGGCTTTCTTTGTTCTAAGTTTTTGATCTTTGAACTTAGGGAATAATATTTGAGGCCTATTAAACACATTATAATATAATTTAAGGCTTGGATTTATGTTTCTTCAAGATATGTGGTCATAAGACCTTTATTTTTATGAAACCAACTTAGAAAAAGATAGAAAAGATAGATCAACGACCTAGAAATCAGCCTCTTCGAGGGGGAAACCTCCTTTACATTACACAAATGAACAATCCTTGGATGATACAAATGACAAGACCTCCTTTCTATATATATGAGTCTAAGTGGTCATAATATAATCAGAGTCGACATATCAATAATAATGTAAGGGCACAACAATAACAATAGTGGCCTTCTATGGGGCACAATAATAACAATATGGGGACTACATGGGCACAAAAATATAATAAGTGGGTTTCACTAATAACAATAAGGGGTTACACTAGTAGTATAGGGACCTAACATGCCCCTCTCCTTCAAAAAGTGTTCTCCTCAATGCTTGAGTAGTTCTAGATGCTTCTGTATAAAATTCTTCTTTCCATGTGGAATCTTTAGCAGGTAAGATCTTCCACTTGATGAGATACTCTAAAATTTATCGATTTCATAGCTGTCGATTTCTTGTTTCTATGACTGCGTCGGGTTCCAATATGATTTTTCCTTCTTCGTCAAGTTCTGGCAATATTGTTTAAACTGGGATATTTTTCAACTTTTGAATGAGTGCCCACACTTCTTCGTCATTGTTCCATTCATCCTTTTCTTCGTTTATCCAATCTAATTGGATAATAGAAATGGCACAAAAAAATGCTTCCCTATCCTCATCCTTTCTGGAGAGTGCATTTGCAACAACATTTTTCTCCCCTTTTTTGTAGATGATTTCAAAGTCATAACCCAACATCTTTGTGACCCAATTTTGTTGTTCTTTTGAAGATAATATTTGTTCTAAAAAGTATTTAAGACTATCATCATCTGTTTTTATATTTAAGTGTCTTCCCATTAGGTAAGGTTTGATGATTGGAGGAACATTTTCTGGAATCAAATGAATAGTATGATCATGATCACGAATAGGTGGGACGCCTTTAGGAGTCTCAAATACCTTGGAATGATTGTCCAAGACTTTTTGGAGATTTGGAGAAGTAGATGATTTCGATGTGGGAACCTCTAGAGAACATAATTGTGCAATTATGCCTCGTTGTTCTTTCTTTAGAAGCTTTTTCATTCTGTTAGAGATGATTATCTTTCCTGGTTTTTGTGCAATACCCCTTAATTCAACTTCCTTTCCTTCTGAAAACAAAATTCATGAAAAGTTCTTGAAAATTAAAAGCTATTGTACCCAAAGATTGTAGCCATTGGACTCTTAGTACAACATCAGCACCACCCATTGGAATGGAAATCATTGGGCTATTCAATACATATTCTCCCATGGATAGCTCGATATTATGGCACTTTCCAGAGTAATTTATGGTTCCTCCACTTGCAACCATCACTTAACACTATAGTGCTGGATATAGGAAACAATTCAATTCCTTAGCTATCTTATAATGAATAAAATTATGGGTACTTCCCGAATCAATCAACATTATTACCTTTTTCTTCTTGATATGTCCTTCTATCTTGATAGTTTGAGGAGTGGTAATTTCAGCCAATGCATTACAAGATATAGTCAGATTCATTTCTTCTTTCTCTAGGGTTTACTCCTGATGTATATCCTCTTCTTTTGACCTGTCTTGTTCCGTTTCTTCTTCCTCTTCACAATCTATGTAAAATAATATCTTCTCATCACACTTATGACCTTTAGTGTATTTGTTATCACAACTATAACAAAGCCCTTTAGCTCTTTTTTCTTCCAATTGTTGTGGTGTCAACCTTGTAGGTTGTGGAAGGCTAGGCGCAACAACAAATTCCATCTCTATAATTGTGACCGATAGAATTCCTTGTTGCCATAATTTTGCTTTCAATTTTTCTTGCCAACCTAAATACCTTCTCCAATGAATCAGGTTCCTAAAGACGAACCTCATGTTGAATATTATCCTTTAAATTCCCTATGAAGACATCAATCATCTGCTTCTCTGGAATATCATTTACCCTTATATTCAATTTTTGGAAGTCTTCAATGTGCTCTTCCATTGAACCCTTTCGTTTGAGATTTACCAATTAGCTAAAGAGGGTGTTGCTCTTTGTATCCACATAATGTGATAGCATTTCCTCCATGAAAATTGACCAGGTGACAAGTGGTTTATGAGAAAAAATCCCTTTATACTATAAAAAATTATTTGGTTCTAAATATAAAGATGCAATACATACCTTTTGTAACAGTTGCACATCATGTAGATCAAAATATTTCTCCATATGTAGTATCCATGTTATGGGATCCTTGCCATCAAACTTCCTCATATCGATATTTAGAATATCGTGGGTCTTCAATCCAATATTATATTCTATGAAATCATGACTAAAATTCATTTTTTTCTCATCATCAGTTTCCTCTACTACCTTTTCGTCATTAGGAGGTCTTTATTGTGGTAGCTTTGTCCCACCTTCCTTCAAACCTTCCATGTCTTTCTTCAAATCTCCCATGCCTTTCTTCCAATATGCTTTCATACCATCGATATCAGCTTCCATGGCATAGATAAAGTCATTTATCTTAGCTTCAATCGCATTCTTCAAATCATCCATCCAATTTTGAGTATTAGGTGTTTCTATTATCTTGATTCGAGTCATTCTTTTTCTTTCTTTTAGCAGCTAGATCTTGAATCTGATGTATCTCTGAAATTTTGTATCTCCAAGGTCTGACTTGCAACCTACAGTAGCCCTCTATGTCCTATTTCCAATGCCACCAGTCTGATCGAAATTGGATTCTCCAATAAAGAGTTATGCTTAATCTCCCAAGATGACCTGATTATACACTTTTTTAGTAGAGAGAACTTGTATGAAGTTCCATATGTCAGTTTTTCAACTTTTTAACCCAAAAACAATGCTTAAAAATATTTAGTCTATTCCCTTTCTGTAACTTCTTACGAAATTTCAATCTGATACTCAAAGAGAAAGTTATGACAAGTTTCCCAAAATCACCTATTTGGGATGTAATTCAGGAGCCTGCAAAAACCCTAAATGACTTGAACCATATCTCCGAAAATATAGCGAAACAAGCCATGAAATGCGGGTCCGATCTTAACTAAGATTTCATCTCAAATGGGTTTTAATTTCAATGTATGAACCCTCGTAGAAGAAAACTTATAGCGACAATTCCACGATGACTTGTTTGCGATGGAATTCTGGAGCTTGCAAAAACCCTAACTTCCTTAGATCATATATCTGAAAATATAGTGAGACAAGATATGAAATTAGGACCCGAGGATCATCGAGATGTCAGCTCAAATGGGTTTTTTTTAGCTTCTGAAACATCACAAAAAATAAGGTATAGCGAAAATGCCATGATGACCGGTTTTGGAGCAGCGAAACCCTAGAATCCAAATCTCTGATACCAAATGGTATGAAACCAGCTCACAAAAAGATAGAAAACATAGATCAACGACCTAGAAATCAGCCTCTTCGAGTGGGAAACCTTTTTTACATTACATAAATGAACAATTCTTAGATGATACAAATGAAAATACCTCATTTATATATATACGAGTCTAAGTGGTCATAATATAATCAAAGTCGACATAACAATAATAATGTAAGGACACAACAATAACAACAGTGGGCTTCTATGGGGCACAATAATAACAATATGGGGACTACATGGGCACAACAATATAATAAGGGGGTTGCACTAATAACAATAAGAGGTTACACTAGTAGTATAGGGACATCAACAGAACTTTAGCCTTCTTGGACTAGGCTCAGAATCCTTCTCGCCTTATAAAGATAATTTTTGCATCCTCCTCTTCTTACTGAGGCTTAAATTCAGACTTCAACCTACTTCAAGAATCTTGACGTCAGTAGTTACATGATAAGTTTTCTTATGTGAGGTCGTTTTGTATTTGATCAATTTTCTTAAATAATCCTGAAACAACATAAACTTTGAAATGGTAACTGATACGATTACCCATTTCATTGAGGTAGCAAAAAAATCAACCGATTTTGAAAAGTGTTGATGCAGAATACATATATATATATATATATATATTTAACATAGTTTTTGACACTTTAAAATTTTTTATGTACATTAGTTTTTAGAATGTTAGTGATTTGCATGTTGATTTTAAAAAGTATTGATTCTGCATCAGGCCCTTTTTTTAAAAGGCTTATTTTTTTTACTTTAAATTTTCTAACTTATTAAATGTGAATAATTATTTTCTAAGTTTAACAATTTTTTTGAAGTGATCTTCTTCTTCATATTTTCTTGTTTTTCTTTTAATTTTTTTTTGTAGTGAGATCTTTATTTTTTTGCATAGTTAAAGAAGAAGATCGATATTTTAAAGTTTCGATATTCTACATATTTATATATCGTTAATTAATTTTTCAATGCACATCAAATAATTGTCTCTAAAAAATGAGAATTTTTAACAATCGAAATAAAAATAAACATTTTGAACATAAATATAACTAAAAAATTACACATTTTACTAATTTTTTGCTAGATATGACATGTCAAAATCACAATTTTTATAGGAAAAATTTAACAAAAAATTGTTAAATACTAGTTTTTTTATGAATTTCATGTCAAAAATAATAATAATTACAGCTTTTTCAAAGAATAATGCTTCACATAAAAATTAAAGCGAAAATCACATAATACAAATATTGAACATATAACAACATTAATTGAATACTTATTCTTCTCATAAAATTTCAAGGTCAGAACATTAAGTATAACTACTTAATAGTTACAAAAAATGAGCTTGATTTCCAAGCATAACTTAAATTTAATCAACAATATCATGCAATCCAAACTCTTCATCCTCTATAGTTTCATCATTGTCTTCTTCCACAATATTTTCTGCTTCATTTTGTTCATTTTCCTCTTCTGATGGACCTTTATGTTTGCGAATCTCCCAATGTATCTCTTTCCAATCATTCCATCTAATGGTGGTTGAGATTCATTTGCCTTTTTTGCCACACGTGATTCATTAAAATTCCCTTTCCTAAACCCAATTTCTTGTATTACATCTGGAAGAAATTGAGGAGCATTAATTCTTTGCTGAATAAATTTGCATTGTACTAGGTCTTTTTCAATGGCAATGCAATTTCTTCATTTTTGTAGGCAACATGCTAGTATTGTACCTAATTATCAAACACAAAAGAAATAATGAATTAAATTAGTACAATGACATATAAATTAAGAAAGAAGATATTGAAATTCAATTCTATATAATAAAACTTATCTGAGCTTGAAAATAAATTCAGAACCCAATCTCCTTCATTTGAACATAAGTCTATAAGATAGTTAATCGATGATTATGGTTTTTTATAAATGTTAATTATCTCTCATTTTTCTTCTTTATCTTCATATGTTAGGTTTTTCACAACAACATCATAAATCAATACTTGTCTATGACTCTTTTCATCTACCCGATTAAGAAGCATAGACTTATAGCTATCATCTTTTGTCCAACTATCAATATGGATGAACTCACAATCATTTATAATTTGTTGATCTTCACAGTTAAGAATATTTGACTTTTTATTATAACATGAAATAGTAAAAGTTCAATTAACTTGTACATAAATGATTTTTTTAACATTAATCAAACATACAATTTCAACTTCTTACCATGTAAGTTGCATCCTTGAGTTTGTTTTCCCCTTGAAGCTTGTCAATAACATTGCCAATTGTGTGTCTAAATGAAATGTCATAAATCTCCATAATGGTGATGATGTGACTTCTACAAATCCCGCAACCACTTTACTAAGAGCTTGATAAGTCTAAGGATCACTATCATAGTTAATGTTTTGGATATTGAAACCATGGGGAATATCTGCAATACTAGGGAATAATCCGTTTTAGGTACGAGTTTAGCAATGTCTTCACAGTCACCTTGTATTACTTGATATTGAATAGTGTCAAGCCCATTCCAAATGAAATGAGTAAGAGTTGGATCAAGTTCAACATTCCTAAGACGCTACTTTCTCATTCTTTCGATCTTAATTTTTTCAATAAATCTTCTGAAACTATCTGGTGCTCCATTTGCATCCTTCCTCATCTTTAATAAAATAAACAAATATATGTATAAGTTATAAAATAAAAATAGTATACAGATGAATAAAAATGAATGTATAAATCAACATACATTTTTAAATGCAAGATAAAAATCTTTTAGTATTGATGTAGAACTTGAATCTAGGTAGTTGCGTACAACATCATCCCAACTATCTTCATTCAACAATTTAACTATTTTTTCTTGTATTTTCATGTAAACTTTGTGATTGAATAGATAAAGTAAAAAAAGTTAATATAATGATATGTATAACAAATACTACCAAGAACAATATGTTATATTTAAAAGAAAATTATAATCTAGAAATAAGTAAAAATAATTCAAAAAACTTACTTTTGAAATTCCTCAGACATTTCGTCTAATGATAATTCCCTTGACTTCACACGAGATATTATTGCTTTGACAAGTTCTTCATCCTTCACTTCTTGAATCAGGTAAGGTAACTTGGACCTCAGGTATGTTAGATTCAGGAAACGTATCGTTGACCAAGGGTTTGAGGCGAGGAAGTTCAAGGCAGTAATTGGTGGCATGCCCAACAAAATCACACAAAGCACACGAAGGTGTCGACTTTGGAGGTGTTGTCGCTTCTAGAGACAACCTCAGATTACTTACAAGACCAGTACCTGGAACATCTAGATTTTGTGTGTCTTATATGATTATAAGGAAACTGGAGACATCACATATATTTTTTTACATATATATTCATATATATAATAAATAGTGTGGGTTGGTTCATTCATCTAAAGGCATAAGCCATGTATTTCTGGTACTTCTTTACATATACAACTCATAGAAATATATATAAAAACTAGTGGAGGTCGAGTAGTTCAAGGACCTACATTTAATAAGCTTTGGAAGAGCAATGAGAAAGGATAAGGGGATAGAATAACTCGCAACATAGATCTTGAAGCGTCAATAATTCACACTCATCACATAGAGCTTGAAGCATCAAGAATTCTACACTTATCTGAGTTAAAGATAGACATAATGGATGAAAGAGGATTGGGTGGAATGATTCATGGAGCACAATTTAAAAGATATAATCTCAAAGACCCATACAGGCACGTGCATTAACAAGTCAATACAAATAAATATGTAAGAGAATATGAAACATTCCTAGTAGCTACGGTTACATGAAATCAGAGAGGAAACATGAAAAGAATGGAATTTAACAGAGGGGTAACATATTGTAGTACTCGAAGGAGGAATCACCACCATTTCCTTAATATTCTGAAAGATGCATATCATAAAGTCATACAGTCTCGAAAATAACATATAGTCCTTTCTTTAGGATTCTGAACCTCTGTGAAGTGTTGCTTTCCACTATTTATCTGGAGAGGGGAGCATTGAATAGTAATTACAAAAAATTATCTCAATCGACCCTCAACTGTTAGATCGACTAGCTATCTCAGCCTGGGATGGCTCTGTGGCCCAAAAATGACTACAAAAGATTAATAGATTCATTAAATTGTGACACATTACATGATACTAAAACAAGTCAACAATTAGATCAAAACACCAACAAAATATATCCTTACCCATCCTGGGGATCACCTTTGATTGGGTAACTGATTTGTCATGATCTTCCTTCTCTGGTACTCGGCTAGTTCCAATCGCTTCAACCTTTACTACTTGAATCGTTTGTTCTCCAGAGCTGAGAGTGGTTCAGCGATGAGTTTCACATCACGGTACAACAACAGAGGTCGTCTGGGCAGTAGTTCATCTTCCCTCTATATGGACCCCCATGCTGAATCAGCAAGTCCTCCTGAGCTTCTATACATTCATTTACTCACAACAGACTTGGGCGTGGTACAATCAAGCTCATTTACCCTGTCTGTGTTGACCCTGTTTTCTTGTCACAAGGGGATTTACGAGGTCAGCCCATGCCAACTTCTAAATGCTCCATGTCCTTCTTAAATGTTTCAGCTACCAACCCATTGCATCTTTAAAGCCCTGTATTCCATTATCAGGTAGTTATTACCTTAGGACTTTTGTATTAAAATACCTCGCAGAATGACACATTTTGATCCACTCTAGCCCCTTTTTCTTTGAGCCCCTTTTCTTTCATATGACCAAGGACTATGACTAGGCACTTAGTCCTCAGGCACTAGGGCCTTTAAACTCCCCTTTGGGGGTATTTTTCCTTTGTTACACTTTCCAAGGCATTCCTGGCGCTTTAACACGAGAGGCCTAAATCTCGGCGATTTTAATGTTATTTGCATTCGGCAGTTTCATGACGTTGTATTTATTTTCACCCTTTGATACTTGCGATTGTTGATATGCGAGATCGAATGTCTTGCTTAGCTCTTGGTTCTTCACTCTTTCCATGTCCATTAGCTATCCCCCTTATCGGAGCCCCCCAATTAGAGATTTTCAATCGGCGAATTCTTTGTGATGCACAATGCACTGTTAACCCTGACTATTGATTACCGATTGATGATGTCATTACTGCCACATGTTGCTTGATGAGGGGTGACACGTGTCACCTGGATATGGCCCCAACTGTCCCTAAAAGTGCTAGATTAGCATGCCACATGCCTTCGTACTACCATATCATTGTGATGTCAACACCACCGTGTCTTTACCAGATCAATAATACTCTGCCATGTGGCCCCTTGGAGGATAGAAAAGGTCTGCCTACCCCTGCCTTTTTGTTGATTTCCTTTTGAAATCATTTTTGGCCTTTCCCGATGATTTACACTTATCGGCATATTGCTCCCGCAATTTCAGGTGAAATCACCAATTGTCGATTTGCGATATGTTTAGGAGGTTGTGATCACCTATATGTGAGCTCGCCAATGTTCCATACAGGACCTTCAATCTCTGATTGTCGATATGTGGGATCGTCAGTTTTCTCTGACCTCCACTACTATTGCTTTGAAAAAATCCAATATGCGAGATCCAGGGTGTGTACTTAGAAAATTTTCTTTTGCCTTCTGACTTTGAAAGGGAGAACCTTGATGTTCTCTAACTTTTGATTCTGATGTCAATATGGGGTGTTCTATATACCACTTGAAAGCTTCTTCAGAGCTCTTTCCAATGGAGAGGGTCTGATTTAGCTTTGAATGTTTATATGACATTGGAGGATAGATCCAAACATCTTTATTATTTTTCCCTCTTTGTACAAGTGGAACTATAAATGTAGAAGGTGACAACATTTGGCTCCACCTGGGGACGGGGCATTGGATTGCAATGTGTCGAGAACCTGCAGTCTGTGAAATTCTCTTTTTGGGCATGGAGTCTTTTCTAAATAAATGATGATTTTGTGAAAGTGGAAATTTTAACAGAAAACTGAAAATTTCATATGATAATTACAATACACACATCGGTATTTACAATGAGTGCAAGACAGGTACCTTTAATTCTGGAAATAGAGTTTGAGGAACTGACCATTTACTAGCATCTCAATCGATTCACCATCCATATTTTCGAGCAGGTATGTATTATTTCCTTTCTTTTTTGAAATTTTGAAAGGGCTGAACCAAAGTGAATCAAATTTTCTGTGTTTACCTTTTTCTTCCTATCGAACGTCCCATCAGAGAACTAAATCTCCTAGTTGAAGAGGTCGATCCTTGGCCTTTTTTCAAATAGGATTTCATCTTCTGTTGGTAATTTGAAAATTTTTCCCCCACTTGTTCCCTGTTTTCATGGAGCTCAACCAGTTGGTTTATCCTTCGTGTCAAAGCACTTGGCTCCTCCTCAGCTTCTTGTAGTAACTTTGCCACTGGCATTGCTAATTGGATTGGGAAGACTGCAGCCTTACCATACACTATCTCGAAAGGCAATTTTCCAGTGGAACATTTAGGAGTCACTCGGTTAGCCCAGAGGGAAAACTTCAATTGGGTGTCCCAATTCCTTTGATTTTCAATGATGGTCTTCTTTAGCACTCTCACCACAGTTTTGTTTGAGGACTCAGCTAAATCGTTTCCTTGAGGATAGTAGGTAGTGGAGTGTCTGATGATGATATTGAACTTCTGACAGAAGCTGGTGAATTTTGCAGATTTGAAGACTTGAGCATTGTCAGTGATAATTTTGATAGGACAACCAAAGCGAGCTAATATGTTCTCCTCCATAAACTTGATTACCACTGAGTCTGTAGTGTGTCTGGTTAGGATGGCATCTACCCACTTGGTGAAATAATCCGTGGCCGTTAATATCGACTTATGTTGGCCATTGGAATGTGGGTTTATCTCTCCTATGAAGTCTAGTCCCCACTGTCTGAAGGGTTCTTCCACATGCACTGGGATTAGGGGGAGAGGAGAAAGTTCTTGTTTCTCAGCAAAGATTTGGCACTTTTGACATGACCTGACTTGTGAATGAACGTTTCCAAATAGTGTGGGCTAGTAGAATCCTACCTTGAGGATTTTGTGAGTTGTGGTCTTCCAGCTGTAATGACCTCCACAAACTCCTCCATGAAGTCCCTCAATCACTTTATGACTTTCACCTTCTACCAAACATAACAAAAAAACTCCCACCAAGTCCTTCCAATAGAGTTGATGATTGGATATGACATACTTTTGAGCTTGCAATCTCAAAGTCTTGTATTTAGATTTATCCAGCCCAAGTGGGCACCTTAGGAACAAGAGATAATGGATGACATTATTATACCAAGGTGATCCATCATATTTAGCATAGATCTTTTGCTCCGATGTTTTAATCTCGTTCTGCTAAACTTCTATTATCAGGTTTATTCCCAAATCTTGGCAATTAGATTCTTATCAAACCTTGGCCAACCATTGTCCTCTTATGAGCTTAGAAGGCTTTATATCTAACTCATATTCCTATATCTTTTCTATCCACCTACCCCTTTTTCTTTCACTGTCTCCTTGCACAAGGATGTCCTTGACCGCTGTCGTTGGGGAAAACACTGTGATGTAGCACATACACTCGAAATTCCTTCAAAGATTTGACTAGTGCATAGCCTTGTTTCTCCAAGATGTTATATTTTAGCTCATCATCCCTCAGGAATTGGTTGAAGAAGGAAATGGGTTGTTCATAACCATATTTATTCTTTTGTAGCAGAACTATGGCAATAGTATGTGGAGAAGCAAAAGAAAAGATATAGAAAGGCGTTGAGTAGTCAGGGCTGACTAGTATCGGTGCTTCAGCCAAAGTTTGTTTGTTTAATTCTAGTAAAAGAATCTTGGGGGGCAGGGCTCCACTTGACTTCATTTTCCCTTTTTAGCATATCTGTAATACCATTCACTATTTTTGCATAGTTGAGTATGAACCTTCTCAAGAAATTGATTCTCCCCAAAAAGGCTTGGACCTCTTTCTTATTTCTAGGTAGAGGAATGTGACTGATAGCTTCGACTCGCTTAGGATCAATTTTCACTCCTTCTTGCACTACTATGTGTCCTAGTAGCTTCCCCTCACTCAGGGAAAACTAAGATTTCTTGGGATTCAAAGATAGTCCATACCTCCTGTACTTCTCAAGGGTGAGCCTCATGTGAGGATGTGTTCTGCATCAGTCCTAGAGAAGATTGTGATATCATCCAAATATACCACAACAAACTTGTCTTTCTCCCCTACAAAATCTATATCCATAGCTCTCAGAAACATGGCCCCTCCATTAATAAGACTGAAAGGCATGCGAGCATACATGAAAGTTCCCCATGGGGTGGTGAAAGCGGTCTTCTTCTGATCATTAGGGCAGACTGCCACTTGGTTGTAACCAGAGAACCCATCCATCATGGGAATTCTAACTGACCCAACCACCTTCTGCAATATGTAATCCATCTTAAGCAGCGGGTATTTGTTTCAACAATGCCCTGTTAAAGTTCCAAAAATCTACACATAGCCTTATTTCTCCATTCTTTTTCTGAACTGGGACTAAGTTGGCCACTGTTGGGTCCCTATAATACTAGTAATTACCCCATTACTATTGTAGTTACATCCCTTATTAATATTGTTGTGCCCCTATTATCCCCATATTGTTATTACTATGCCCCATAGAATCCCTCTATTGTTATTTTTGTGGCTTTATATTATTATTGTTAGGTCGGTTGGGTTATATTGTGACTCCTTAGACTCCTATATATAGAAATGAGGTTTTTTCATTTGAATCATCCAAGAATTGTTCATTTATGTAATGTAAAGGAGGTTGCCCCCTCAAAGAGGCTGAATTCTAAGGCGTTGATCTCTCTTTTCTATCTTTTCTTGAGTTGGTTTCATAACATTTGGTATCAGAGCTTTGGATTCTAGGGTTTCGCTGCTCCAAACAGGTCATCGTGGCATTTTCGCTATAACGTTTTTTTTGCTATGTTTCAGAAGTTGCAAAAAAAACCCATTTGAGAAGAAATCGTGCTAAACCTCGGGTCCAAATTTCAGAGCTTTTTGCGCTATATTTGCGTAGATATGATCTGAGGAAGTTGGTCTTTTTGCAAACTCCTGAATTACATTCCAAACATGTGACCTAGGGAAAATCGTCATAACTTTCTCTCTGGGGATTGAATTGAAATTTCGTAAGAAGGTAAAAAAAGAGGATAGACTATGGTTTCTTTTATGCATTTTTCAGATCCAAAGGTTGAAACAGTGACTCGTGGCACGTCATACAAATTCGCTCTACTAAACTAGTCTATAATCAAGTCACTGTGGAAGATTTCGCATAACTCTTCCTTGGAGAATCCAATTTGGGTTAGAATTGTGGCATTGGAAAGAGGACACAGAGGGCTACTGCAGGCCACAAATTTATAACTAGATGATCGGAAAGTACAGAGATACGTCAAAGGCAATATCGAGCTCCTACAAAGTGAAAAAAGGTGTGTAGATTTTCTTAAATTTTTACTTAAGCTTGGTTTGAAAATTTATTTTGAAGGAATTCAAAGGGCATAATAGAGCATTATTATCGGTAACTGATGCCCCGAGGAAAGAAAATGCAAACACCTAGTAATCAACCTGAAAGCTCTAGCATGACTCATGAAGAAGAGGAAGAAATGCTACATGATATATCAAAATTACAAGAACAAGTGCAAAAAATGTCACTGTCACAAAAGCTAACAGAAGCTAAGCAACAAATGTCACTGTCACAAAAGCTAACAGAAGCTAAGATGAATGGCATAGAAGCTAAGATGAATGGCATGGAAGCTAAGATGGACAACTTGAAGATAGATTTGAACACAAATTTGAAGACATGCATGGCAGATTTGAAGACAGATTTGACAAATTTTCTACAAGAAATACTTACCAATGGTGAAAAGGTAGTAAAGGAAACTCATGATGCGAACAAAAGAAATGTTAATCATGATTTCTTAGACTCTAATGTGGGATCAAAAACCCACCATATTCCAAAAATCGATATGTGGAAGTTTGATGGCAAGGATCCCGCAACATGGATATTACAAATGGAGCAATTTTTTTATCTCAATAATGTGCAAAACACACAAAAGGTACGTATTGCAATTTTATATTTGGAACCAAATCAGTTTTTATGGTATCAATGGCTTTGCTCTCGTAAACAAATTATCACTTGGGCAATTTTTACGGAAGAATTGATAGCACATTATGAAGATACAAAAGAAACACTTTTTTTAGCCAATTGATAAGTCTCAAACAAAAGGGTTCAATAATGGAGAACATTGAGAAGTTCCAAAAAATGAACATAAGGGTAAAATATATTCCAGAGGAGCATAGGATTGATGTGTTCATAGGAACTTTAAAGGATAATATCCAACATGATGTTTGCCTTTGGGAACCTGATTCATTAGAGAAGGCATTCAGGTTAGCAAGAAAAATGGAAAGCAAAATTATGGCAACCAGGAAGCATACCACTCACAACTAAAAAGATGGAAGTGTGGTTGCTCCTAGTTTTTCACAACCTATAAGGTTGACACCACAACAATTGAAAGAAAAAAGAGCAAAAGGGCTTTGTTACAGTTGTGATAGCAAATACACTAAAAGTCATAAGTGTGCTGAGAAGAAATTATTCTACATAGATTGTGAAGAGGAAGAAGAAAAGGAGCAAGAAAGGTCAAAAGAAGAGGATATACTCCAGGAAAAAAGCCTAGATAAAGAAGAAATGAATATGACCATATCTTGTAATGCATTGGCGGGAATTACCACTCCTCAAACCATCAAGATAGAAGGACAAATCAAGAAGAAAAAGGTACTAGTGTTGATTGATTCAGGAAGTACCACAATTTTATTCATTGTAAGGTAGCAAAAGAATTGAATTACTTCTTATACCCAGCACCAGAGTGTCAAGTGATGGTTGCAAATGGAGGAACAACAAATTGCTCTGGAAAGTGCCATAATATCAAGCTATCGATGGGAAAATATGTATTGACTAGCCCAATGCTTTCCATTCCAATGGGAGGTGCTGATGTTGTACTAGGAGTACAATGGCTACAATCCTTGGGTACAATAGCTTTCAATTTTCAAAAACTTTTCATGAAATTTTCCGTGGAAGGAAAGGAAGTTGAATTAAGAGGTATTACAGGGAAACCGGGAAATATAATTAGCTCTAATGGTATGACAAAGCTTCTAAAAAAGGAACAAAGGGGTGTAATTGCACAATTACGTTCACTAGATGTTTCCACATTGCAATCATCTATTTCTCCAGATTTCCAAAAGGTCTTGGACAATCATTCCAAGGTATTTGAGACTCCCAAAGGTCTCCCACATATTCGTGATCATGATCATGCTATTCATTTGATTCCAGGAAGTGTTCCTACAAACATCAGGCTGTACAGATATCCCTATGCCCAAAAGAGTGAAATTGAATGTATAGTTACAGAAATGCTAGAGGCTAGTATAATTCAACCTAGTTAAAGTTCTTTCTCAGCTCCAGTAGTATTGGTGCACAAGAAGGATGGATCATGGCGCATGTGTCCAGATTATAGGGAGCTCAACAAGCTCACTATTAAAGATAAGTTTCCCATTCCTGTCATTGATGAATTATTGGATGAATTGTATGGATCGATTTACTTCACCAAGTTGGATCTCCGTTCAGGATATCATCAAATCAGAATGAAGATTGAAGACATTCCGAAAACAACATTTAGAACTCATGAGGGTCATTATGAATTTTTGGTCATGCCTTTTGGCCTTACCAATGCACCTTCTACATTTCAAGGTTTGATGAATTCCATTTTCAAACCCTTCTTAGAAACTTTGTGTTGGTATTTTTTGATGATATACTAATCTACAGCAAGTCGTGAAAGGATCATGTTGAACATGTTGATAGGGTACTACAACTATTGGAGGAGAAACAATTATATGCAAAAAGATCCAAATGTTTCTTTGGAGTACAAGAGGTGGAATATCTGGGTCATATTGTATCTCATGAAGGAGTTAAGGTAGACCCTAGCAAAAAAACCCATTTGAGACGAAATCACATTGAAGCTCGGGTCTGAATTTCAGAGCTTTTCGCACTATATTTGCAGAGATATGATCTGAGGAAAGTGGTCTTTTTTGCAGACTCCTGAATTACATTCCAAACAGGTGACCTGGGGAAAATCGTCATAACTTTCTCTATGAGCATTAGATTGAAATTTCGTAAGAAGGTACAGAAAGAGGACGGACTTTAGTTTCTTGTATATATTTTTTGGAGCCAAATGTCAAAGCAGGGACACGTGACACGTCGTACAAGTTCGCTCTACTGAAGTAGTCTATAATCAGGTCACTGTGGGAGATTTGGCATAACTCTTCCTTGGAGAATCCAATTTGGATCAGACTGGTGGCATTGGAAAGATGACACAGAGGGCTACTGTAGGTCGCAATTTGAGAACTGGATGATCCGAAATTACAGAGATACATCAGAGACAATATCGAGCTCCTACAAAGTGAAAAAAGGTGTGTAGATTTTTTTAAATTTTTGTTTAAGCTTGGTTTGAAAAATTATTTTGAAGAAATTCAAAGGGCATAGTAGAGAATTATTATTGGTAACTGATGCCCCGAGGAAAGAAAATGCAAACACCTAGTAAGCAACCTGAAAGCTCTAGCATGACTTGTGAAGAAGAGGAAGAAATGCAACATGATATATCAAAATTACGAGACCAAGTGCAACAAATGTCACTCGCACAAAAAGTAACAGAATCTAAGATGGATGGTTTAAAGAAAGATGAAGAAGCTAAGATGAATGATGTGGAAGCTAAGATGGATGCTTTGAAGATAGATTTGAAGATAGCCATGGCAGATTTGAACACAGATTTGACAAAGTTTCTACAAGAAATACTTACTAATGGTGAAAGGGTAGTAAAGGAAACTCATGATGCAAACAAAAGAAATGTTAATCATGATTTCATAGACTCTAATGTTGGATCGAAGACACACCATATTCCAAAAATTGATATGAGGAAGTTTGATGGCAAGGATCCTGCAACATGGATATTACAGATGGAGCAATTTTTCGATCTCAATAATGTGCAAAACACACAAAAGGTACGTATTGCAACTTTATATTTGGAACCAAATCAGTTTGTATGGTATCAATGGCTTTGCTCTCGTAAACAAATTATCACTTGGGCAATTTTTATGGAAGAATTGACAGCACATTATGAGGATACAAAAAGCAACACTTTTTTTAGCCAATTGATAAGTCTCAAACAAAAGGGTTCAATAATGGAGCACATTGAGGAGTTCCAAAAATTGAAAATAAGGGTAAAAAATATTCCAGAGGAGCATAGGATTAATGTGTTCATAGGGACTTTAAAGGATAATATCCAACATGATGTTCGCCTTTGAGAACCTGATTCATTAGAGAAGGCATTCAGGTTAGCAATAAAAATGGAAAGCAAAATTATGGCAACCAGGAAGCATACCACTCACAACTATAAAGATGGAAGTGTTGTTGCCCCTAGTCTTCCACAACCTATAAGGTTGACACCACAACAATTGGAAGAAAAAAGAGCAAAAGGACTTTGTTACAGTTGTGATAGAAAATACACTAAAGTTCATAAGTGTGCTGAGAAGAAATTATTCTACATAGATTGTGAAGAGGAAGAAGAAAAGGAGCAAGAAAGGTCAAAAGAAGAGGATATACTCCAGGAACAAAGCCTAGATAAAGAAGAAATGAATCTGACCATATCTTGTAATGCATTAGATGGAATTACCACTCCTCAAACCATCAAGATAGAAGGACAAATTAAGAAGAAAAAGGTAATAGTGTTGATTGATTCAGGAAGTACCCACAATTTTATTCATTGTAAGATAGCAAAAGAATTGAATTGCTTCCTATATCTAGCACCAGAGTGTCAAGTGATGGTTGCAAATGGAGGAACGATAAATTTCTTTGGAAAGTGCCATAATATCAAGCTATCCATGGGAGAATATGTATTGACTAGCCCAATGCTTTCTATTCCAATGGGACGTGCTGATGTTGTACTAGGAGTCCAATGGCTACAATCCTTGGGTATAATAGCTTTTAATTTTCAAGAACTTTTCATGAAATTTTCTACAGAAGGAAAGGAAGTTGAATTAAGGGGTATTGCAGGGAAACCGGGAAAGATAATCAGCTCTAATGATATGACAAAGCTTCTAAAAAAGGAACAAAGAGGTGTAATTGCACAATTATGTTCGCTAGATGTTTCCACATCGAAATCATCTATTTCTCCAGATCTCCAAAAAGTCTTGGACAATCATTCCAAGGTATTTGAGACTCCCAAAGGTCTCCCACCTATTCGTGATCATGATCATGCTATTCATCTGATTCCAGGAAGTGTTCCTCCAAACATCAGGCCGTACAGATATCCCTATGCCCAAAAGAGTGAAATTGAACATATGGTTGCAGAAATGCTAAAGGCTAGTATAATTCAACCTAGTTAAAGTTCTTTCTCTGCTCCAGTAGTATTGGTGCACAAGAAGGATGGATCATGGCGCATGTGTCCAGATTATAGGGAGCTCAACAAGCTCACTATTAAAGATAAGTTTCCCATTCCTGTCATTAATGAATTACTGGATGAATTGCATGGATCAATTTACCTCACCAAGTTGGATCTTCATTCAGGATATCATCAAATCAGAATGAAGACTGAAGACATTCTGAAAACAGCATTTAGAACTCATGAGGGTCATTATGAATTTTTGGTCATGCCTTTTGGCCTTACCAATGCACCTTCTACATTTCAAGGTTTGATGAATTCCATTTTCAAACCCTTCCTTAGAAAATTTGTGTTAGTATTTTTTGATGATATACTAATCTACAGCAAGTCTTGGAAGGATCATGTTGAACATGTTGACAGAGTGCTACAACTATTGGAGGAGAAACAATTATATGCAAAAAGATCCAAATGTTTCTTTGGAGTACAAGAGGTGGAATATCTGGGTTATATTGTATCTCATGAAGGAGTTAAGGTAGACCCTAGAAAAATTAAAGCCATTAAGGAATTGAAAATCCCCACATCCATAAAGCATCTGTGAGGATTTCTCTGGTTGACAGGGTATTATCACAAGTTTGTTAAGAATTATGGGAGAATAGCAGCAACTCTAACAACATTATTGAAGAAAGATGCATTTTCATGGACTCCAGAAGCAAGAAAGGCCTTCGAACATCTTAAAGAAGCAATGTGCCAAGCACCGGTCTTAGCTACACCAGACTTCACAAAAACCTTTATTGTGGAATGTGATGCTTTAGGAAATGGAATTGGTGTTATTTTAATGCAAGATGAAAGACTCATTGCTTTTGAAAGTCATCCAATCAAGGGAAAGTTTTTACACAAAGCTATTTATGCGAAGGAAATGTTGGCAATACTACATGCACTTAAGAAATGGCGACCCTACCTAATGGGAAGACACTTCAAGGTAAAAACGGATCATGATAGCCTTAAATAATTTTTAGAACAAAGATTATCCTCTGAAGAGCAACAAAATTGGGTCACAAAGATGTTGGGTTATGACTTTGAAACCATCTACAAAAAAGGGAAGCAAAAGGTGGTGGCAGATGCACTCTCAAGAAAGGATGAGGATGTGGAAGCATTGTTGTGCACCATTATATTATCCAACCAAATTGGATAAACAAAGCAAGGGAGGAATGGAAGAATTATGAAGAAGTGTGGGCACTTATTCGAAAGTTACAACAAGATTCCAGTACATCTGATACATTTAGCTGGCAAAATGACTCGTTATGGTACAACGATCACTTATACCTCTGTAAGAATTCCCAACTCAAACAAAAGATTCTTATGGAATTGCACACTTCTCCCTTAGGAGGGCACTCAGGATTTTTAAAAACTTACCACAGGGTTAAGAAGGAATTTTTTTGGGATGGCCTTAAATCAGATATTCAAAAGTTTGTGGCGGAATGTTTGGTTTGCCAACAAAATAAAGTTGAAACAATTAAGACCTCGGGTCTATTACAACCTTTATCCATTCCAAGCCAACATTGGGAGGAGGTTTCAATGGATTTTATCTCAAGTTTACCCAAGTCTGAGGGAAAGAATGTCATCATGGTGGTAGTTGACAGACTTACCAAGTATGCACACTTTTTTGCATTATCACATCCATTTAAAGCCAGTACAATTTCTACTACATTTATGGAAACAATTCAAAAGCTACATGGAAACCCAAAGATTATTGTAAGTGACAGAGATCCCATTTTTACTGGAAATTTTTGGACAGAATTATTTTCTTGTCTCGGTACTCAGTTAGCTCATAGCTCATCTTATCATCCTCAATCTGATGGGCAAACTGAGATAGTAAACAAATGTTTGGAAGGATATATTCATTGCTTTGTATCTGATAAACAAACACAATGGGTCAAATGGTTGCCTCTAGCTAAATGGTGGTATAACACTTCCTTCCATACATCAACAAAAATGATCCCATTTATGGCACTTTATGGATATCAGCCACCATCCATCACATCATATTTAAGAGAAAATTCTAAGGTTCAAGCAGTGGAACATCACATCAAGCATAAACAACAAGTCCTCCAACTCTTAAAGGATAACCTCGTGTTGGCACAGAATAGAATGAAACAACAGGCAGATCAACATCGCAGCGAAAGAAGTTTTGATGTAGGTGATTGGGTATTCCTACGGCTACAACCATATAAACAAATGTCCCTCAAGCAAGCTAAGAAGGATAATAAATTATCACCAAAGTATTCTGGTCCGTACAAGGTGTTGCAAAAGATTGGTACTATGGCATACAAATTGGAGCTTCTTGCAGCTTCTCGAGTGCACCGAGTTTTCCATGTTTCATGTTTAAAGAAGGTTATAGGTGACAAGCTCCTAGTTCAAACAATATTGCCAGAACTTGACGAGGAAGGAAAAATTATATTGGAACTGGAAATAGTCACAGAAACAAGAACTCAATAGCTACGAAATCAATCAATTTTGAAGTATCTCATCAAGTGGAAGAACTTATCCGTTGAAGATTCCACATGGGAGGATGAGAATTTTATACATAAGCATCCATAACTACTCAAGCGTTGAGGACAACACTTTTTTGAATGAGGGGCATGTTAGGTCCCTATAATACTAGTGATTACCCCATTACTATTGTAGTTGTATCCCTTATTAATATTGTTGTGCCCCTATTGTCCCCATATTGTTATTACTGTGCCCCATAGAATCCCTCTAATGTTATTTTTGTGCCTTTATATTATTATTGTTAGGTCGGCTGGGTTATATTGTGACTCCTTAGACTCCTATATATAGAAAGGAGGTTTTGTCATTTGAATCATCAAAGAATCATTCATTTGTGTAATGTAAAGGAGGTTGCCCCCTCGAAGAGGCTGAATTCTAAGGCATTGATCTATCTTTTCTATATTTTTGTGAGCTGGTTTTATAACATTATTTTACTCTTTAAAGGAATCTTATGATGTACGATGTCAGTATCAAATTATTTTAAATCCTCATAAGACCAAGCAAAAACATCCTTATATATTTTGAAGAGATTAAAATACCTTTGTTTATATTGCGAGGGGATTCCTTTTGAGAGTCTAACCATCTGGGGTTCATCCTCTGAGCCGATATTTCAATCTTCTACTTGTTCATTCATCTGTGGAGCCATTGGTTTGGAGGCTGCATCATCCTTGTTAAATAATCTTTCCAGTGGGACTAGCCCATGAGGAATGGTATTCCCTTTCAGTGGTATAATTTTATGTCTAGCCATTTTGTTTCCTTCTCTAGGCAGAAATTAGATATTAAAGGCCAGGAAAAAGTTATCAATTAAATCCCATACTTCATTCTGATAATTCCTCAAACTAGGGTGTTTAGCCTGGCACTAATTTTTTATCTTCTTTACAATTAGCTCAGAGTCTCCATGCATAATTAAGCATTCAATATTAATCTCCCTTGTTGTTTGTAGCCCAAGGAGAAATTCTTCATACTCTTCCACGTTGTTCATTGCCTCAAACTCCAGCTTGAATGAGAGGGGTATCAAGCTGCCCTCAGGAGATACCAACAATACTCCTGCTCCATTTCCCTCTTTGGAATTCGCTCCGTCAAAGTATAATTTCCACACTTAGTTTTCATCTGTGTGCTGGTGTTCTAACTGCATCGTTAGATGTACTGGTGTTTCTTCTAAGATGGTCTCATCTTCTTCTAGGAACATGCAAGAGAGGTCGCTTTCTTTTCCATACACTGGAGAATTCTTATAACTTTCAACTAGGGTCACAGTTTTTACAAATTTGGACCCTTT
This sequence comes from Pinus tabuliformis, assembly GCA_031772625.1. Classification (NCBI taxonomy): domain Eukaryota; kingdom Viridiplantae; phylum Streptophyta; class Pinopsida; order Pinales; family Pinaceae; genus Pinus; species Pinus tabuliformis. The sequence goes on from CM062812.1 coordinate 315,727,893, forward strand.
GAACAACCTCCTTTCTTTGCCTCCAAAAGTGGGAATAGTGGCATAAGTTAGATCTAATTTGATAGAGCCCCCCACCTTGGAACCCCGAGACCTAGATAGGAGCATGCCAAATCGAGAGGGAATACCTGCCACTACTATGTCCATCACTACACTCTTCACAAGGATCTGAGCCAGGTTTACCACCAAATCTTTCATCATTCCCAAGCATTTGAGCCTCTTAGAGTCAAAGGAGTATAGGTCCTTGTAGGGTTTGGTGATCTACAATCCAAGTTGTTCCATCACGGCTAAGGGAATGAGGTTATGCGACGCTCTAGAGTCCAACATGCAGTTATGCAATAAGAGGTCATGAATTATTATGGTCACATAGAACGGTGCAGTGGAAGGATCAAGTTATTCAACATGAGGCCCAAAAACAACCATTGGTCTTTCTTCTTGAAGGTTTAAACAGACATGGGTTGATACTGAGGTGGATGGAAACATGAACTAAGAGACTTAGGCTTTATAAGTGGGCTACTTTAGAAGTTTGATTAGAGAAATGGGAATCTTTACCTTTTCGAGTTCCTTCTCAAGATTGAATGCGGGTTGTCCTTTTTCTACACCTCCTAGCTCTGCTTCTCTTTCCTTATCACTGGTAGTTTTTATCAAAATAGGTGCATTCTCTTCTGTGTGTTCCTCGGAGCTATTGCATTCCTTATTTGAGGAGACTTTTACCTTGGATGAGTCAATATTCAGTTTACCTTTCCCTTTATTTGGCACTTGTGGAATATCTTGGGGAGTAGTTACCTCTTGTTGTTCTGGTTCCCTCGACCTCTTTCTTGAAGATATTAGATCATACCTTTGGTGTAGTTATGCTTGCATGATATCCAGAAACTATTTACAATAATCACCTATGTCCTCCTAATTTACTGTTGCTTCTCTATCATGAATTGTCTCCTCGTAAGCCATGTTTTCCTATTCTCCTTCAAAGAAAGAGGAATACAAGTTTCCCTGCATCTCATGTGTATCTAATGGTTGTTCATCAGGATCATCTTCTAAATATAGAGGAGGAGAGATCTGATCGAGTTGATCATTTATTTCCCTTTGAAGTCTCGGCAATGGTGGCCTTCTATACTGTGGGTTATAACCTCGGCTGTTACCTTGAGAATTTTTTTTCGAGAGACTCTTGTTCTCTAGGTCAAGCTTCACCACCTTATGCGATAAACTCTTGATGAGTTTATCCATTTCTTCCCACTTCAGATCTGGTGATTCTTTAGCTTGACCAGAGGAGGATGTTTCTTCTTTCCCTGTTTTCTTATCAGTAGGTTCATCCTTACCTCTTGACTTCCCTGTCGAGGTCAAATTTGTTTCTACCTCAAGAGCATCAACTTGGAGTTGATCCAAAGAGTGAGACTTCCTTTCTCGTAGGGTAAAACCAAATTTGGATTCAAAGGCTCCCACAAAAACTACACAAGTAGCAACTTGAGGAACCTTTATCTCACTAGGCAGGTTATTATACTACTTATTGAACCTTTTTATGAATTCTAAAATATCCTCTTCTGGCTTCTTCCTTATAGCATTGAACTCTATGAGGACATACTCATGATTTCTCTTTTCACCCCACTTTTGTGTGAAAGAGTTTTCAAGTTCCTCCCAGGTAGTGATGGAGGAATTAGGTAGGGCTTTAAACCATTTTCTGGCTTCTCCATCAAGGGATTGTACAAAGAGTCTCAGGACCACATCCAGTTGTTCTACATTCAGATTCTCAGCAAAAGAATAGAAGGTTTCAATGTGTCTTTGTGCAATTTTTTCATCCTCCCCATTGAACCTAGGCAAAAGCCTTAGGTAGTCCTTAGGCATAGCACTTAGGGTTTGAGGTAAATCAAGAGAGGCATATTTATTTAGTAAAAATCTTGGAATAGCCATCTAAATTAATGGAGGGGGATTGATATTTTCCAGAGGAACTTGGGCCAAAACCATAGTGGTTGGATTGGCTAGACTGAGAGCAAGGTATGTAAGGATCTTAGGAGTAAAGTCTGAGCAGTGAATGACAGCGTGTTGGGAGTTGGATGAGGAAGCTTCAAAGAATGATGAGACAATATCATAGGTAGTAGGATTTTTATCCTTCCAGACTCTCCTGAAAATTAATTTCTCTGGGTTAGATATAGATGGTGTTTTCTGCTTAGACGTATCTAAGCGAGTGTAAGGCTTTCTAAAATCCAGGATGATAAATGATAATGGGATTTGTGGAGTCTCCAAGGTGATGAGGATGCAATTAGAACGTCTTTTCTCACCTACACAAAGAGTGCTTAACTTGGCGTATCATAGGGGAAAAATCCTTCCATACATTCCTTAGCAACGACGCCAAAAGATGTTGTCACTTCCAGAGACAGCCTCGAATTGCTTACAAAGCTAGTGCCTGGAACATCTAGATTTTGTTTGTCTCATATGATTCTCAGGAAACTGGAGACATCACATATATTTTTGTACATATATATTCATATATGTAATAAACAGCATGGGTTGGTTCATTCATCTAAAGGCATATGCCATGTATTTCTACTACTTCTTCACATATACAACTCATGGAAATATATATAAAAACTAGTGGAGACCGAGTAGTTCAAGGACCTACAGTTTAATAAGCTTTGGCAGAGCAATGAGACAAGATAAGGAGATAGAATAAACCAGAACATAGAGCTTGAAGCATCAAGAATTCTACACTCATCACATAGAGCTTGAAGCATCAAGAATTCTACACTTACCTGATTTAAAGATAGACATAATGGATGAAAGACGATTGGGTGCAATGATTCATGGAGCGCAATTTTAAATATATAATCTCAAAGATCCATACAAGCACATGCATTAACAAGTCAATACAAATGAATCTGTATGAACATATGAAACATTTATCTCAACTACGATTACATGAACTTAGAGAGGAAACATGAACATAATGGAATTTAATGGAGGGGTAACATAATGTAGTACTCGAAGGAGAAATCACCACCATTTCCTTAATATTCTGAAATATGCATATTATAAAGTCATACAGTCTCGAAAATAACATATAGTTCTTTCTTTAGGATTCTGAACCTCTGTGAAGTGTTACTTCCCACTATTTATCTGGAGAGGGGAGCATTGAATAATAATTACAACAAAATATCGCAGTTGAGCCTTAGCTGTCAAATCGACTAGCCGTCTCTACCTGGGATGGCTCTATGGCCCAAAAATGACTACAAAAGATTAATAGCTTCATTAAATTGCGACACATTACATTATAACAAAACAAGTCAACAATTATATGAAAACACTAGCAAAATATATCCTTGCCCATCCCTGGTATCACCTTTGATTGGGTAACTGGTTTTTCATGATCTTCCTTCTCTGTTTCTCGGCTGGTTCCATTCGCTTCTACCTTTACTACTTGAATCGCTCGTTCTCCAAAGTTGAGATTGGTTCGACTATGAGTTTCACATCACGGTACAGCAATAGAGATCATCTAGGCAGTACTTCATCTTCCCTCTGTATGGACCCATGCTGAATCATCAAGCCCTCCTCAAATTCTATACATTCATTTACTCACAGTAGGCTTGGGCGTTGTATAGTCGAGTTCATTTACCCTATCTGTGTTGACCCTGTTTTCTTGTCACAAGGGGATTCATGAGGTCAACCTGTTCTGACTTTTGAATGCTCCATATCCTTCTTAAATGTTAAAGTTGCCAACCCATTAGATATTTAAAGCCCTGTATTCCATTATTGAGCATTTATTACCTCAAGACTTTATTAAAAGACCTCACAAAACAGCGCATTTCGATCCAGTTTAGCCCCTTTTTCTTTGAGCCCCTTTTCTTTCATATGACTGGGGGCTATGACCAGGCACTTAGTCCTTGGGCGCTAGAGCCTTTAGACTCCCCTCTAGGGGTATTTTTCCTTTGTTACATTTTCTAAGGCATTCCTGGCACTTTAACACTAGAGGCCTAAATCTCGGAAATTTTAATGTTATCGACATTCGGTAGTTTCATGACATTGTATTTGTTTGCACCCTTTGATACTTTTGATCGCCGATATGTGGGATCGCTTGTCCTGCTTAGCTCTTGGTTCTTCGCTCTTCCCATGTCCATTGGCTAGCCCCCTTATCAAAGCCCCTTTATTGGAGCCCCACAATCAGAGGTTTGCAATCGGTGGATTCCTTGTGATGCACAATGCGTTGCTACCCCTGACCGTTGATTGCCGATTGATGATGTCATCATTGCCACATGTTGCTTCCTGAGGGGTGACATGTGTCACCTGGATATGCCCCCATCTGTCCCTGAAAGTGCCAGATCCACATGCCACGTGTCCTTCGTACTGCCATGTCATGGTGACATCACTGCCACCCTGTCTTTACCGAATCAATAATACTCTGCCATGTGGCCCCTTGAAGGATAGAGAAAAGGTCCGCCTCCCCCTGGTTTTTTGCTAATTTCCTTTGCAAATAATTTTCGGCCTTTCCTAGTGCTTTACACTTATCGACATATTCCTCCCGTGATTTCTTAAGAGTGGTCAGTTGAAATCACTGATTGCCGATCTCCGATATGTTTGGGCAGTCGCGATTGCTGATATGTGAGCCCACTGATGCATCATACAAGACCTCCAATCTCTAATTGTCGATATGCAGGATCCCCAGTTTACTCTGACCTCCACTACTGTTGCTTTGAAAAACCTCGATATGCGGGATCTGGGGTGTGTACTTAGAAAATTTTCTTTTGCCTTCTGACTTCAAAAGGGAGAAACTTGACCTACTCTAACTTTTGATTCTAAGGTCAATATGGGGAGTCTTATATACCATTGGAAATCTTCTTCATAGCACTTTCCAATGGAGAGGGTTTGCTTTAGCTTTGAGTTTTTTTGTGGCATTGGAGGTTAGCTCCAAACATATATATTCTTTTTCCCTCTTTTTACAACTGGAACTATAAATGCAGAAGGTGACAACAGGAGGCTTGGGAGATGGATGTGCTTTGGGAGCCTTTTCCTTAGGTTCCTTCTTCTCGCCTTCACCCCCCTGTCTGGATTCTCTCGCAACACGAGTTGTTTCCTGTTGAGGTTACGATGGAACTGGAGTAGCAGTAGGGGTCATAGGGACCAATTGAACAGGGGTCAAAACATGATATGGTCTTAGCTGACCAAGCGGAGTGCACACTGGAGGATCAATGTACCGGACTAGAATCCCCAAAGTCATATTAGGGAGACTTAACGAAGCCATGACAGGGACAGAAAAGATGTCAAGAGGAGGAAACAAGAAAGGTATCTATCCTGCAGGATAATGTTCCAGCGGAACGGTTCTTGGATGGTTAAGGCCTGGAGGAAGGGTTCCTGGTGGGAACAAAGGAGAGGAACCCACAAAAGGAGGAGATCTGGATGGGTAGATCCTGATGGCTTGGCTAAAGTCACAACAACAGGGTGTTGTGGAACTGACTTTTGACCAAAGGTACTAGACTGCTTTTGAGTAGCCCGTGACACTTGTAACATGAAAACACTCGATGAGTTGTGCTCAGAGATGGGAGGGGGAGGACCAGGGAAAGCAACCAACAAGGTGGAATATTTGTACACTCCGAGTGAAACACCAGTGAGAGGGGTGGCATACTACTTATCGAACATCAATGAGATAATGGACTGAGGGGAGGTCAAGGATGATGGCTCATAGTACGTCAACTGATCAATAGCGACGATCTTCCCTTCATGGGGGAAGCACATCCTGTGGAAAACCACAAACACAATCGCTGACATGGGATAAGTGTAACTACAACCCAATAGAATGTTGTAATGTAAAGGGGAATCGATAACCTCAATGTCTACATAAACAGTCTTGCCCGCAAGACTCACTGGAAAATTGCGACATATGCTGAGATGCTAAGAGGGGTGACCTTCCCAAGCACGCAAAGTGATGGTGGATGGGGACAGTTCAGGTGACTTGAGTTGCTTCCAAATGGCAGTGGACATCATGCAAGTGGATGCACCTTCGTCAATAATGCATTGGGAGATGATGGAATTACAGACTTGGACTAGTATTTGGAAAGCAACGGATGATGGTAATGGAGGATGTTCTAATGCATCAACAGGGAAGACAATCAAATGATCGTCTGAAAGGCCTACTATGCCCAAAGAAGTTAGTAGATATTTCCTCTGAGATGGACACGGCTGGAGGACCTCCAGCATCGACATGGCGACAGGTGATTAGGCCAAGTCGTCTACTATACTGTACATGTGGGTAGTTTGGTTAGAAGCTACATTACAGTGCAATGGACCTTTGGGGATCTTGGGAATTGACTCAACCTTGGGCTGAGGGATCTTTAAAGTACCATTTAATTTCATAAGAGACTCAGCAGACTCTTTGGTTTTGGGCTCAGTTGCGGACGAAGTCGATGGCTTGTCGTATTTACGTGACTGAGTTTGCAAGTTAACGTTGGAGGTATTGATCCCATGAGAATTCATCATGAGAATCTGGTAGTCACAGGACCAGAAGGTTGGGGAGGGTGGGCTGCTTCACCTTGATGAGGTTGAGTAGTAACAAATCCTTGTTGGGGGAAAGGTTTCCTAAGCACGGCCGGTTGAGATGGTGAAAGATTCTAAGGCGGTTGTTGCATGGGCAGTTGACCTCTAGAAGCTGCTTGGGCTTCCCACATTTGGTGCATCTGAGGTAAGAGGGGTCACTCATGAGTATAATGGCCATGTACACCACAACATGCACAAGCCTTGTTCGTATGAACAACCTTGTTCTAATTGGGCTAGTTTCCCTATTGTTGGTTGTTGGTGTTAGGCTGGTTCCCTTGGGGTTGATTAGGTTGATTACCCTGTTTACCCTTGTTACCCTTCCCCTTATTCTTTTTCTTTGAATTTTGGGGATTGGTTGCACTCTGTTGTGCATACACTTGACCCTGAGGGGGCGGTGGCTGCTAGGGTGGAGGATGCATGGGAGGCTGTGGCGCTAATTCCTGAGAGGCTGGAGAGCTCGGCGGTGCATATGTATAAGATGGTGAAGGGGAAATGATCTGGTAGACAGGTTGAGCACTAGATGACCCTGACATCTACTAATGCGGTTGGTTGAATGCATAAGATGTTCTTTTTATTGAATACACGTCACTGGCAGGATGGGGATAAGTGTTGGAGGAACTAGTGCCCCCCTGCGAATAGCCATAACTCTGTTGAGTATACGACGAAGGATGTGAAATATTTCCAATGATACCATCAGCGGCGTGAGATGCCCTCAACGCATTGGCATCACAAGGGCAAGGGAGGTTTGGTATAACGGTATAGACATAACTGGATTGAGCATAAATCAAGTCATATCTCAGAGCAGTCTGGAGAGCCTCTTCCTCTGCCTGAAGAAAGTGAGATGCGACATCTTTGGCAATGGGCGCTAAAAGATTCCTAAGAAATTAATCAAGGTAGACATGGTCTTCGAAGGCAGGAACACAGCACATGCTCCTCCTTCTACGCCATTCCTAGACATGGTCGAAAAGACGAGTGGCAGAGGACTGATGAAATGTGGTCAAGAGCTCCGTATCAGTGTCGTATCGGAGAGGTAACTGAAAATATGAAAGGAACACTTTAGCAAGCATCGCAAAAGTGGAATGAGAAGTGGAGGGCTGGTCAATGTACCACTTCACAGCATCTCAAGTGAACGTACGTTGGAACAACTGAAGACGAATGGAGTCATCGGTGATGGAATTAGACGAACACCACATATGGAAGGAGCAGACTTGATTAGTGGGGTCCTCTCCAAAATTTCCCCAAAACTTGGGAATTTCTTAGGGAAGCTTAGTCGGCATAGCTAGCCAACAAGCATCATGGTGTATGGGGTTGTTAATCAACTAGCTAAAATCTGAGAGACTTAACCCAACCATAAACGGTAGCAAAGGAGCTAACGGGATGGTTCATGTGATGGTTCCACTAGATGTGACTACCGGGGTAGAACTGGAGGCACCACCAGGTTGGTTTCATTCACCTGCAGTGAGTCCTGACATGATGACAATATGCTCTGAAGGAGGCTCGGAATTGGATGAGGAATCAGATGAACTAGAAGAAGAGTCGGTATGGGGACTTGGGGGGGACTAACTCAAACCCTAAGGGGAGGAGTAATCTGTCTAAGTGGAAACTGGGGATGAAGGCCTAAAAGTATTCGTGGAAAACGCCTTGGTGGCGCAATGGTTGCAAGACACAAGTGACACAGAAATGGTGAAGGGAGATAAAAAAATGTCTTTGTCTTTGTTGGGGAGATAAATTAATTAAGTTAACTCTTGGTTTCGCTGGTGAGCACCAGTATTGCAGCAAGAATGCTGCAACTCCTAGGCTACCAAATTTACTTTTATCAACCCGGTAGTTCGTAACAAACTTGGAAGCGTCGGTGCTATATGTACAAGAACTAGTTCTCACTACAGGTTGTCACTTGGTCAGCCAGCGCGAGATCACTAGGAGCTAAAGCCAACTTCTATAGATTTCAGAAGAAGCTTTATGTGTGATGAAAGGAAATAAATATTACTCTATAGATGCTATTCTAACTGCAAAAAGGAGAAAGACTGGAATGTAAAGAAAAACCTAGTAAACCCTAATTAACAAGCTAATTCTACTTTTGCCAAAAACACTATGAAAACCATGAAAGAAATTCCATTACCTACTCAAGGAAGTAAACAAAATCTAACCATGCTATTTCTGGAAGTAAATAAGAAAAAAACATATTTTTGGATTTTTATCTGTTTTTATGTGAATTTAACATGCATCTAATTTATTGTGTGTGAGTGTGGCAGCGAAAAAGTGGCATTAGACGACGGTTTTGGAGCTTGGGAGGATGTAGGATGGTGTGGATGGGTCCTAGGAGGTCTTAGGTGGCCTTATGGAGGCTTTTCCCACACTCGGCCTTCAAAATAAAGCCTACAAAAAAAACTACAAGAGGACACAGGAAAACTACAGGAAAACAGGGAAACTACAGGAGGCCGAGAGAAATTTTCGTTGTTTTGAGGGTGTGAGAGTGGGTGGAAAAGGTGGATGAAGGTTGGAATGAGGTGTTAGGGTGCCTAAGGTCTACCATGAATCACCAGGAGATAGAAATATGATTGGGTTTGCTCAAGGAGAGAGGAAGAAGTTCTATGAAAAATGAAGGAAACTAGGGCAGAATTGAGGTGAGGTTTGGGAGACCTATACGGCATGGATCAGATGGAGGGTGTGATTTCTGGTAAGTTAGCCTATTGTTGGAAGAGATATACTGCATAGAAAGTGACAGTCGACCAAGAAAATCAAGCAACCAATGAAATGAGTGCATCCTAGGAAAAACAGAGTTTTGCATTAAAATGGCCTAAACTATGATGTATAGAAGGAAATGTTGGGAAATGATATAAGAAAAGAAAGCATGAAAAAGGACTATTGCAAATCAGGAAGTGAACATGATAAAGAAAATCTAAAGCAAAGCAAAACTGGACTATCAACCTACTAGAGAGCTACAAACACTAGAAGTCCTAGGAATGAGGAAAATCTGTGTTTTTGGGGCAGCAAGAGAGTCTTTGCCTCAAATCATGGTCCCAAAGGGAGGAAGAGAGGCCAAGGCACTATTTCTAGCCTTTTGAATCTTCTTTGATCACTGCTTAACCTACTACAGAAAGCACAAATGGAAGCAAGCTACTAAATCATCAAAAGAAACCTATTCTTAACCATAAGAGAAATACATCTAACAACAAACTAATCTACAAACTGAAGTAAAGCATACAAATACAAGTAAAGAGAATCTTGGCTGCTTGGATTGGGCCCTAACCCAAGAGCTTCAGCCCTCTGAGGTAACTCAGTGCTAGCTCAAAAAGGATTCCATCTTCATTATCAAAAAATAGCAACATTACATAAAGTTGTCATAAAATAGTAAGCTCGAAATTTGAGCAGAGTTTACACAAGCAAAAAAGTCGACCCTAGTGAGGCCCTAGGCCTCTCTAATTATACATCTAAAGCTACCAACAGCTTCTTTAAAATCAAGGAGGCTTGGGTCCCAAAACTCAAGATAACTATCAATCATCTTCCACTTGCTCGGCTACCTTCTAGTGCATGATTCGGTGGTTTGTACTTGAAGCTGAATGAAGGGGAATTCGAAGTGAGGAGCAATAAATGAGGGGGATTCCCTCCTATAAGTCCTATCCTCTATCTACTTTGAGCTATTGCTGCAGTTTAACCACTAGATCCTTGACTTTGACCTCGAAATCCATCAATAATCTGCATTAAATACATGTTCGACCACATGGCATAATAACTAACTCAACTCACCTTATAAGCATAAATATAATCATAAAATCATACAATAAGCTAAGAGAATGGTTGATTTGACTAGGTTAGGAGGTTAACTGAGCCCATATAATTACCCATTTATGAGACTCATCATCACCCCCCTACTGAAGGTGTTGCTCATCCTCTGAGCAACCTAGTCAATCTCTTGGTCTTTCATGGCCCTGGTGGCCTCCCTAGCATTCCAGGCTTCTGATGTGGTTTGCTCATGTTCTCCATAAAATCCTACCTTTCTTTCTATGTCCTTCCACTGCTCCTTCTCTTCTTCTTCTCTTCTACCTTTTAGCATTCCTAATATGAGTGGAGGACTCAGTTTGAGGCCAATCCAGTTGACCTTCGGCGTTTCCATGGAGCGCTTGTACATTGGCACTCTTTTCAATGCCTCCTTCAGCCTCATGGGGGAATGGTATTCTTTGATCTGCAAGCTGTGGGGTAGGGTGTTCCATCTTCTCATGCATGCATGCACACAGTCATCCCCAAGTAGCCTAAGCATATCTTCAAAGTGTGCAATGGCTTGTTCTTGATTGGCTAGATATTTAGGGGCAATCTGAGGGTCATTGGCAAGCAGGTTGTGTGTGCTGATGAGTGCCATAGGATCTGATGGCTCAGCTCTTATCATCAATGGTTCATTCTGCTCTTTTATTAACAATCTTTTCATTTCTGTTGCCCTCAATTCTTCATGGTTCATCCATGATGCCATGGCCATTAATTGCATATCCCCTAGCTTGGCATTGGGGTCCCACACATTCAAGTCTATGAGGGCCATGTTGTGTAGATAGAACTTTGCCATCTTTGCTTTGTCCTCAGAGGTGCTTTGGTCACACAAATCCATGAACTTCCTGTAGTCTTGGAAGGACATTATGCCTCTTTGTGCCAAAGTTTTTATTTTGAATTGAAGCCATTGATCCTTCAGATCGAGGCCATAAGGTTTAGATGGTGTTCTGCATTGTAATGCTTCTATGGATAAGCTGGCCATGTATGCCAAATGAGTCTCTTTCTCCTATAGCTGCCTCCTTAGTAATTCATTCTCATTCTCAAGGTGGCTTCTTGTAATGGCTTCTCTGTCTCTGAGAGCACTCAATTCCCTGCCCATTTCCCTAAGTTTGTCTTCTATGTGGCCAATATCCTCAACTCCTTTGGACTTGGCTATCTGCAACCACCTATGCGTTCTCACTCTCTCTTTTTCCAATTCGAAAAATAGTGGAATTGCAAATTTCTGTGGGATTATCTTGCCTCCCTCAAGTAGTCTATAATAGGAGTCAAGATTAGGCTGGGGGTCAAGTTCTTGTAGCTCTTGTGCTTCCTCTTTCACCTCTGGCTGTCCTCCTATCTTTTCCTCAAGTTTTTGTGTCTCTTGTAGTTTGGACAGTGTCTCCTGTAGGACGATTTTAGCCCCCTATAGGTCTGGTTTGAGGTCCTATAGAATTGCCTTTCCCTTCCATGTAAAATATCTTGTAGTCCTCCTTTCATAGGTTATGGGTGTCTTGGAAGGAGATTCTTTCACCTTGGCAGATAGTGAATCTTCAATGTTAATGGGAGTCCTTGATGAGCGCTGGGATTTTCCTATTTTAATTCTGGTACTCTTCCTTGCCCTGAAATACATGGAGGTTTTTCTTTTCCTCTTCTGCTTCTACTTGACTGGTGTACTGAGGGCAGTGAGGGCAGCTGCTACTTCTCTTTCCAAATTTTCAGGGGACTCTTCTCTTTGCTCTGCCCTCTCTGCCTCCTTTTCTCCTCTTCTGTCTCTTTTTCCTCCTCCTGCTCTGTCTCTTTTTCTACCTCTTGTTCTGTCTCTTCAACTCTCCCCTCCTCTATTTCTTTTCTTTCCTCCTTCCTCTCTTGCTCTACTATGTCACCATTGGCTTCATCTTCTCCTCCTTGCTATTCTCCCTCCTCACTGACAGCAAGACTGACATCATAGATTAATGCCTTGATGTCATCCTCAGCTGTCATAATTCTGAAAACTTCCCATGCTATAGGGATTGTAAGGGTATGGAGGGCTTGTTATACTAGGATATTGATTAGGCCATGTGAGCTAGCTGTTGTGAATTTCCTTCTTGTACCTTGGTGCTAGAGTCAATGAGGGACTAAAGGAGAAAGTAAGGGATACTGAGCTTTTGATGTGCTGGGGTATCCATGCCATATCTCAATTCTTGGAGGATTCTGAAATGATATTCATAAACAATGTTGTGCCTTCCCTCACAAGAAATGTATTTGCTCACTTGGTAGCTAACCTCATCCCAGGGATATGGTATACTAGCCCTCCTAATTCCATTTTTGTCTTCAACAGGGGTTTTATTATCTTGGAAAAATTTCCTCTTGGCAGCCTGGCCAATTATTTTCTCATCTTTACTCCAAGGCAGTCCAAGAGGAAGGGTAGTGACCCGACTGATGAATTCAGGTGTTATTTCAATGGAGAGGCCTATAATAGTTACGGTAGCATGATTTCTTGTGTGAGGGACCAGAGAGAGAGCAAATTCATGGGAAATTTCATCATCAAACCCTCTAAACTTCTCAATGAAACTCATCGAGTTTTCCCTTGTAAATATTTCCACCACTTGAGGATGTGCATGGAGTCTAGTGGAGTTGGTGGGCTCTTTTCTCATAAACCCCCCTGTCATACTATCTGTACTTCTTTTGAAAAACCAGATATGGAGGTGGAGACAAAAAAATTTGAGTGAAATAGAAAAACAGAGGGGATTGTGTTTTTTTTTCTTTTTTTAAAAACAGAAATTTTTTTACGTATTTCTACCCTCTTAAAGACTCATTTTATCTTCAATTTGAGACCAACTCTTTCACATTTTGATATTCAACAGAGGGAATTCATGAAACCTACCTCTTCAGACTGAAATTCGCACCAAAAAGCATGTTTCCTCCCTTCAAAATGACTCACTGCCCCTCCTGTAGAAGCTCAATGTCCCTCGTGTAGATTTCCTGTAGAAAACTTGTAGGGCTCCTGTAGAAGATGTTGAGAGAAAAAATATGGAGGAAATCGATGGAGGATGGTGGATATGAGGCTGCGGGGGCATAAGAAGACTGCTATGTGGCTGAGTTACGAGGAGAAACTGAAGAAAAGGTGGTGAGAATGCACAGGGAGGAGTGCTCATTAGCTTTTATGGTTGTTTTCAGTTATGAGTGTTGAGCTGGCAAGGTGTACGTTGCCCAGACTAGGACTATTGGTCCCCACCTGCTTGGTCATCATGACCCCATTCGTAATTATCCCCTCATTACTGCATCGGAGTTAACTCTTCCTCCCACTACCTGTCCTTCGCATCTTTTGCTTGAGTTGACTGTGCGCACGTGTGGGTGATATCTCGGTTAAGTGGAGTCAACTAAATGAAGGTGGCCAAGTTAACTGGCCACCTTTTCCTCTTTCGATTTCAACCATCTCGTTACCTTCGTACGATTCCTAATTACACAAATGTAGATAGAGGAGTGACTTAGCTACTTACATGTAATCCAAGTGTAGTTGCTGCCATCGACTGTGAGGTGATGTGGCTTTCTCTATTGCATGCCTTCATTTTCCTTCATGCATGCTATCTCTGCTTGCTGATGTGTTGTTGTGTGTTTTTGTAGGTTCTTATTTTGCTGGAGCTGAGCTGCATGTGCCTATTCAACCTTCAGATGTGTTGTCCCTTGTTGTTGGTGTTAGACTTCTATGGGATCAGCTGCTATAGGAATTCCTATAGGAGCTCCTGTAGTTGCTTTTCCCCTTGAAACTTCAGTTATTTCCCTATGCTTGGAGCTAGAGAATGATGCTAGAGGTGGAGATGAATGATGGAGGGATAGTAGATAAGCTTCAGGTAAAGTTGATGGTGCCTTTTCCTCCTTTTATTTTTGTTTTTTTTTCAAAACTGAAAAGTTGTTTTTCTGTGTTTTTTCTTGGAAAGGGAAAAAAAAAAAATAATGATGCTTGGAGTGTGATGCTGGCTGGAAATGATGGCAAGGAGGTTTGAAGATGGTAAGAGAGATTATAGGTTCCTCATGAAGCTTTTCTTGTCCCTCAAACTACCTCCTGTAGACACTTTTGGGTCTTTGTAATTCCTCAAGGAGCCTCCTGTAGAAAACACAATTTTGGAAAAAGAGGTACAGTGGGGTGAAAGATATGCCAAAAATGATGGAGGAAGGTGTGGAGAAGATGAGATGGATGCTGGTATGAATTTCAGGGTCCCCTTGGCACCTTCTTCTGCTCCCTGTAGCCCTCCTATAAACCTGCAATGCAATAAAAATTCATTTTTTCTTTCTCTTTTTTTTTTTTTTTAAAAAACAACTAGGGCACCTCAGCGAGGTTTTCACCTTAATTGCTTGCCTTGGGCACCTCTAAAGGAGGTTTTTGCCCAAGGATCTTATTCTTTTCCCCCTTTTTTTTACATCACTAGGCCGCCTCAGAAAAGGTTTTCAACCCAATGATGGGACTCAAGCGCCTCATGGAGGTTTTCACTTGAGTCCTTATTTTTTCTCTTTTTTCTTCAGTGAGTGGGTGAAGTGGAAGCTAAGACATGCTCCACTACCATCACTGTTTTATTCAAATCTTCAATAAGCTCTCTCTTGGAGAGGGGTTTCTTGTAGACTTTCAACTAATGTCCATTGACAAGCATGGGGATGGCTTCATCATCAATGGTTCTGATCAGAACTAAACCATTGTCATTGCATTTCTCCATGGTGTAGGGTCCCAGCCATCTTGTCCTCAACTTGCCTTTGAAATCCTTGTATCTTGAATCGTAGAGTAGTGCCCAATCTCCCTCTTGGAATTGCTTCTCCCCGATATTTCTGTCATGCCATATCTTTCTCTAAAGCTGAACTACCTCTATATGGAGAAGGGCTTGCAATCTGTATTCATTCAATCCATTGAGCTAAAGTAATCTCTCATTCTGTGCATGGCTGAGGTCTAGGCCTAGTTGAGCTGCCATCCTTAGGGTATTGAATTCAAACTCTATTGACAGCAAAGCCTTCTTCCCATAGACCAGTTCATAGGGTGTGAACCCGGTGGTGGTCTTTCATGTTGTGTTGTAGGCCCAAGTGGCCTCAACTAATCTGTCTGCCTAGTCTTTTCTGCTGATGCTCACTACCTTGGTTAGGATCCCTTCCAATGCTCTATTAGTGACCTCCACTTGCCCATTGGCTTGTGGATGGTAAGGGGTCGAAGTCCTGTGCTTGATCTTATGATGTGTGAGCAGGTCTTCAATCAGGTTGGAAGTGAACTGACTGACTTAGTCTGTGACCAACTCTCTTGGATACTCGAACTTGTAGAATATGTTTTCCCTCAAAAACTCAGCTACTTTTTCCTCTGTCACTACTTTGATTGCTTTTGTCTCCACCCACTTTGTCAAGTAGTCGGTGCACACAATGATGTACTGCTTCTACTTTGAAGGGGGGCTAATAGGCCCCACAAAGTCCATGCCCCACTTCTCAAATGGCTCAAAAGTTACTTGAGGTTGCATGGGAATTTCATCCTTTGGAGTGGGTTTCCCCATCCTCTGACATCGATCACACTAGCTCGTGTATCTCCTCACATATTGATGAAGAGTGGGCCAGTAGTAGCCTGCTTAAAATATCTTGAAGGCAATTCTTTTTACTACAAAATGACCTCCACAAGGCCCGTCATGACAGGTCAAGAGGATGTCAAAGACTTCCTCCTCCCTAACACATCTTCTCAAGATCTGATCTGGGCCAAATTTGAAGAGATTGCCTCCAATCCAGGTGAAAGGAGCGTTTTTCTTTACTATCTTACTCTTCTCTTTTGAGGATAGGTGTGGTGGGAACTATGTTGAAACCAGGTAGTTTGCTATATCAGCAAACCATGGAGAGAGTACTGATATAGTAAATAGGTGTTCATCTGGCATTTGGTCATCCACCATTCCTTCTTCACTTGTAGGCAAATTTACTCTAGACAAAAAGTCAGCAACAACATTCTCTTTACTAGCGTTATCAATAATGGTCAGATCAAACTGCTGCAGTAAAAACATCCATCTAATAATGTGAGAATTTACATCTGGTTTTTTCATTAAATATCTAATTGCAGCATGATCAATGTGCACAAAGGTTTGATAGCCTGTGATATAATGTCTGAATTTGTTTAAGGAATGCACGACAGCTAGGAGTTCCTTCTCGGTCACTGTATAGTTTAACTCTACCTTTGAAAAATTTTTGCTTATAAAGTATATGGCATAAGGTAACTTTTCATCAATTTGTCCTAAGGCTGCTCCTATTGCTTTGTTCGAGGCATCTGTGTGAATGTGAAAGGGTAGGGCCCAGTTTAGGCCTCTGAGAATTGGGGTAGTCACTAGCTTGCTCTTCAAGGTATCTAGGGCTTCTTAACAGTTTTCCGACCATATGAACTCAACATCTTTGCCTAGGAGGCCAAACAAAGGAGAGGCTAACTTGCTGAAGTCTTTAATGAATCTCCTGTAAATCCAGCTAAGCCTAGGAAGATTCTGAAATCTCTCACCTTTTGAGGAGGTGGGACCCTTTGGATGATGGCAAATTTGTTTGGGTCCACCTGCAATCCTTGTTTAGATATTGCATGACCTAGCATGGTCCCTTTAGTCATCAAAAATTCACATTTTTCTAGACTAAGGGACAGGTTCATCTCAATACACTTATCTAGAACTTTTCCTAGGCTAGATAAAGCTTTCTGAAAGTTAGAGCCATAAGGAGTAAAATCATCCATGTATATTTCTACTGCATCATGAACCAGTTCAGAAAATATACTCAATACCGCTCTTTGGAAAGTGGTTGGAGCGTTACACAAACCAAAAGGAAGGACCCAGTATGCAAAGGTACCCCAAGGACAAGTGAAAGTGGTCTTATCTTGGTCTTCTGGGCTGATTTGAATCTGATTGTACCCGCTAAACCCATCTAGGAAGGAGAAAAACTTTTTCCCTGCCAGACCATCTAACACTTGATCTATGAAAGGTAAAGGAAAATGGTCCTTTTTAGTGGCTTTGTTCAATTCCCGATAGTCGACACAGATTCTCCACTTACCATTTTTCTTTGGCACTAGCACCAAAGGAGAGACCCATTCACTGTCAGAGATGGGATAGATGAATCCTGCATCAAGCAATTTCTGCAGTTCTTCCTTAACAATATCTTTAAGTGCTGGGTTCATCCTCCTTTGAGGCTGCCTGACTGGCTTGCAATCTTCCTTGATGTATATATGATGAGTACATACTAAAGGGTGCACTCCCTTCATCTCCTTATAACTCCAGGCGAAGGCATCTAGATGTTTTCTCAGTATGTTGCATAGCTCCTTCTCCTAGGAAGTAGACACAGATGGATTGATTTTTAATGTTCTTTCTAGGCCGAACTCTATATTTTTAACACGGAGAGAAGTGGGGTCAGCCACACAGAGATCAGTTGAGGGGTTGTTTTGGGTTTCTCTTGCTATGTCTTCTAATGGTGATACACTGGGAGGTGGATTCTGAATCAAATTTTCAATCATATCATCCTCATCTTGCGGTTTTACCCCCATGGCGATTTCTAATGTACAAAGTGGTGCAGAATAAACTTCATCCTCCTCCTCCAACCAGAGAGGTAGATCATGTTCTAGCAAGGGTTGGGTAGGAGGATATAGGATTAACTGCTTTGACATGTGCCCGTTCTTTATGGTCATGTTCCCAGCTCGGTAGCTAATGTAGGCATCGGTTGTAGCCAACCAGGGTCTTCCCAGAATGAGAGGATACCCAGTGAGATTTGTCTTTGATTGGAGAACTAAGAAATTAGTAGGGTACTCCCAAGAATCAATGGAGACCATCACATCTTCCACAATCCCCTCAGGGGTCACTGTGGAGTGATTTGCTAGCTGCAGCACTATCGTGGTCTTCCTCAAGGAGTCTTGGAGGTTAAGTTTGAGCATTGTGTCATTTGTCATCACATTAATGGAAGCTCCCAGATCAATCAAGGTATGTGGGACCATTGTTCCATTGATGTGGACATCAACTACTGGGCTTCCAGGATCCAGATATTTTGGACAGATTATCTGCCCCAACATCCGGTCAGACAATTGTCCTATGACATTGATGGGTGGGGCATCTCTCTTGCGTCTTCCTGGATTCCTAAAGCACTTCTCTCTTCACACATAAATGTTTCAATTCTCCCAAGAGTTCAGTCTCTTCTGGGGTAGGCTGGATTGACATGGATAGTCTCTCAGGAAAGGGTGGATTTGTTTTAGGTTCGCTTTCCTCTTTATCTTCCTCAACCCCCCTGGGTGGAGGTTGGCTATCTAGGAGAACTTTCCCAGATCGCAAGTTAATTTCTTGAATCTCCACAACATAAGTTGGGCATGATGGTTCCCAACTATACACTTGTTGAGCCTATCTGTTTTTCGGGTTCGGATTTGGCTAGGAAGGCATTTGGGGTTGCCTTGGTGGAGCATAAGGTAATGGTTGTGGTTGGGAAGGTGGTGGAGGCAGAAGAGCGGGAAGAGAGTTGTATTGGGGCCTCCACCCCTGATGAGATGCATTCCACTGAGGTTGTGGCTGAGCATAGGATTGAAATGAATGGGTGGCTGGTTGGGCATGATATTGAGATGTGAAGGACCAAGGAGGAGGCGTGGACTAGGAAGGATGAGCAGGGGGGCCCCAAGAAGGTATGGAGGTGACTTGGTTGGGGTTGTAGTATGCCTGAGATGTCCCTTGCATCCCCTGCTGGTATGGTCTAGGTCCATGCGGCCTCCTTTGGTTTATGTAATAGATTTGTTCAGTGACTCCTTCGGCCCCTTGGTATACAGCTTTAAGTCTGGGCAAGGAAGGGCACTTATCTGTAGAATGATTTTCTTCACAGACTAAACAAACCTCTATAGAGTTCAATGGGCATTCATTCCTAGGATGCCTCCTGGTGCATCTAGGGAAAAAAATGGCCAAAGCCCTCTCTGCTTCCTCTTGTTTTCTTTTGATATGTAAGGTATCCATTTGCATGGCAAGATTCTGCAGCATCTCACTCTTGAAGTCTTCCAACATGTTTCCAATTTCACCTTTAATGGATGAATTGGAAGAAGAGGTACTGGCTATGGGTTGACTCCCCCTACCTTTCTTTCTGGCTGCTCTAGAATGGTTTCTAAAAATAGTCTTTATGTCCTCATAGGATAGTTGGTAGATGTCTCCCTCGGCCAGTAGATGGAGGGTGTCTAAAAGGTCTTCCCAAATTCCCCTGAGCAAGACCAACTTCAGAGACTCAAGGTCAAGTGTACACCTGGCCCTTTTGTAACTGAGTTGGAACCTCTCTTCATAGTCTTCCATGGACTCATCACTTCCTATGGTCATTCGGAAGATTTCTTCTTTAGTATCTTTTGACCTACAATAGTCTTGATACTTGTTGTTAAAGGCCTGCTGCATCTGAGCCCAAGTTGTGATGCTATTGCTAGATAATCCCATGAACCATCGCAGTGTTTCGTCCTTGAGAGTAGAAGGGAACAGTGTCAACTTTTGCTCGTCTTCTACATAGTCATAATTTCGACAGATGACAGCAAACTTGAACAAGAAGGTTTCAGGATCTTCTGTAGTCAGACCATGGAAGTGAGGTAGGGCTGAAGGACTTATATTCTTCATTTTGGTGTCCCCATTGGTCTCCCAAATGGGGAAGGTACCCTCTATTCTCTATCCATTTCCCCTAGCATTTATGTTTTCAGCGATTGGCTCCAAAAGAATGTTTTCTTCTTCTTCTTCCCCTATAGGTTCTTCAAATATGTCTATATGTTCACCTAAGGGTTCTTCTTGATTGCAGTGACCGAAGAAGAGAGAAGGTTGGCTGTGTGAAGCAGTGGGGGTGTCGGGCAAAAATTTTCCTAAGTTATCTCTGCTCCTACGAGGCATGAAAGGAAATATTTTTAGTTGGTTTTTTGTTTATTTTTCCCCACACTGAAAGTACCTGCAAAAACTAAAATTGTGATTGAACAAAACAAATTGCAACTAGCTTAAATGAACTTGCTGAATGGAAATTTGCAGAATTGAAAAGGAAAGTAAGGAAATGCAGAACTGAAAGAAAAGAAATGACTAGTCTACTTTTGCCGAAATAAACTATTAGCAGAATGTTGCAATAGGAAATAGAAGAAAGCAGTAATCACATAATACTCTGACGCTTCCCCAGCAATGGCACCAAAAAGTGGTGAGTGCCAATATTGCAGCAAGAATGCTGCAACTCCTAGGCTACCAACTTTACTTTTATCAACCCAGTAGTTCGTAACAAACTTGGAAGCGTCGATGCTATATGCACAAGTATTAGTTCTCACTGCATGTTGTCACTTGGTCAGCTAGCATGAGATCACTAAGAGCTCAAGCCAACTTCTATAGATTTTAGAAGAAGCTCTTTGTGTGATGAAAGGAAAGAAAGATTACTCTATAGATGTTATTCTAACTGCAGAAAGGAGAAAGACTGGAATGTAAAGAAAAACCTAGTAAACCCTAATTAACAATCTAATTCTACTTTTTCCAAAAACATTATGAAAACCATGAAATAAATGCCATTACCTACTCAAGGAAGTAAAAAACATCTAACCATACTATTTCTGGAAGTAAATAAGCAAAAAAACATATTTTTGGATTTTTATGTGTTTTTATGTGAATTTAACATGCATCTAATTTATTGTGTGTAAGTGTGGCAGTGAACAGATGGTGTTAGGGGGCGGTTTTGGAACTTGGGAGGATGTAGGATGGTGTGGATGGATCCTAGGAGGTCTTAGGTGGCCTTATGGAGGCTTTTCCCACACTCGGCCTTCAAAATAAAGCCTACAGGAAAAACTACAAGAGGACACAGGAAAACTACACGAGGAAAGCAGGGAAACTACAGGAGGCCAGGCCGAGAGCAATTTTTGTTGTTTTGAGGGGGTGAGAGTGGGTGGAAAAGGTGGATCAATGTTGGAATGAGGTGTTAGGGCACCTAAGGTCTACCATGAATCACCAGGAGAGAGAAAGATGATTGGGTTTGCTCAAGGAGAGAGGAAAAAGTTCTATGAAAAATGAAGGAAACTAGGCATAATTGAGGTGCGGTTTGCGAGACATATAGGGCATGGATAAAATGGAGGGTGTGATTGTTGGTAAGCTTTCCTACTGCTGGAAGAGATCTGCTTCATAGAAACTGACAGTCAACCAAGAAAATCAAGCAACCAATGAAATGAGTGCATCCTAGGAAAAACAGAGTTTTGTATTAAAATGGTCTAAACTATGATGTATAGAAGGAAATGCTGGGAAATGTTGTAAAAAAGGAAATCACGCAAAAAGACTATTTCAAATCAGGAAGTGAACATGATAAAGAAGATCTAAAGCAAAGAAAAACTGGACTATCAACCTACTAGAGAGCTGCAAACACTAGAAGTCCTAGGAATGAGGAAAATCTGTGTTTTTGGGGCAGCAAGAGAGTCTTTGCCTCAAATCATCATCCTAGAGAGAGGAATAGAGGCCAAGGCACTGTTGCTATTCTTTTGAATCTTCTATGATCACTGCTTAACCTGCTACAGAAAGCACAAATGGAAGCAAGCTACTAAATCACCAAAAGCAACCTATTCTTAACCATAAGAGAAATACATCTAACATCAAACTAATCTACAAACTAAAGTAAAGCATACAAATACAAGTAAAGAGAAGCTTGGCTGCTTGGATTGGGCCCTAACCCAAGAGCTTCAGCCCTTTGAGGTAACTCAATGCTATCTCAAAAAGGATTCCATCTTCATTATCAAAAAATAGCAACATTGCATAAAACTGTCCTAAAATAGTAAGCTCGAAATTTGAGCAGAGTTTACACAAGCAAAAAAGTCAACCCTAGTGAGGCCCTAGGCCTATCTACTTATACATCTAAATCTACCAACAGATTCTTTAAAATCAACAAGGCTTGGCTCCCAAAACTCGAGATAACTATCAATCATCTTCCACTTGCTCGGCTGCCTTCTAGTGCATGATTCGACTGCTTGTACTCGAAGATGAATGAAGGGGAATTCAAAGTGAGGAGCAATAAATGAGGGGGATTCCCTCCTATAATTCCTCTCCTCTGTCTACCTCGAGTTATTGCTGTAGTTTTACCACTAGATCCTTGACTTTGACCTCGAAATCCATCAATAATCTGCATTAAATACATGTTAGACCACATGGCATAATAACTAACTCAACTCACCCTATAAGAATAAATATAATCAGAAAATCATACAATAAGCTAAGAGAATGGTTGATTTGACTAGGTTAGGAGGTAAAATGAGCACATATAATTACCCATTTATGAGGCTCATCATCACCCCCTACTGAAGGTGTTTCTCATCCTCTGAGAAACCTAGTCAATCTCTTGGCATTTGATGGCCCTGGTGGCCTCCCTAGCATTCTAGGATTCTGATGTGGTCTGCTCATGTTCTCCATAAAATCCTGCCTTTCTGTCTATGTCCTTCCAGTGCTCCTTCTCTTCTTCTTCTCTTCTGCCTTCCAGCATGCCTAATATGAGTGGAGGACTCCTTTTGAAGCCAATCTAGTTGATCTTCAGCCTTTGCATAGAGCACTTGTACATTGGCACTCTTTTCAATGCCTCCTTCAGCCTCATGGGGAATGGTATTCTCTGATCTGTAAGCTGTGGGGTAGGGTGTTCCATCTTCTCATGCATGCATGCACACAATCATCCCCAAGTATCCTAAGCATATCTTCAAAGTGTGCAATGGCTTGTTCCTGATTGGCTAGATATTTAGGGGCAATATGAGGGTCATTGGCAAGCAGGTTGTGTGTGCTGATGAGTGCCATAGGATCTGATGGCTCAACTCTTATCATCAATGTTTCATTCTGCTCTTTTATTAATAATCTTTTCATTTCTACTGCCCTCAATTCTTCATGGTTCATCCATGATGCCATGGCCATTAATTGCAGATCCCCTAGCTTGGCATTGGGGTCCCACACATTCAAGTCTATGAGGGCCATGTTGTGTAGATAGAACTCTGCCATCTTTGCTTTGTCCTCAGAGGTGCTTTGGTCACACAAATCCATGAACTGCCTATAGTCTTGGAAAAGCATTATGCCTCTTTGTGCCAAAGTTTTTATTTGGAATTGAAGCCATCAATCCTTCAGATAGAGGCCATAAGATTTGGCTGGTGTTTTGCATTGTAATGCTTCTATGGATAAGCTGGCCATGTATGCCAAATGAGTCTCTTTCTCTTGCAGCTACCTCCTTAGTAATTCATTCTCATTCTCAAGGTGGCTTCTTGTAATGGCTTCTCTGTCTCTGAGAGCACTCAATTCCCTGCCCATTTCCCTGAGTTTGTCTTCCATGTGGCCAATATCCTCAACTCCTTTGGACTTGGCTATCTGCATCCACCTATGCATTCTCACTCTCTCTTTTTCCAATTCGAAAAATAGTGGAATTGCAAATTTCTATGGGATTATCTTGCCTCCCTCAAGTATTCTGTAATAGGAGTCAATATTAGGCTGGGGGTTAGGTTCTTGTAGCTCTTGTGCTTCCTCTTTCACCTCTGGCTGTCCTCCTATATTTTCCTCAAGTTTTTGTGTCTCCTATAGTTTGGACAGTGTCTCCTGTAGGACGATTTTAGCCTCCTGTAGGTCTGGTTTGGGGTCCTATAGAATTTCCTTTCCCTTCCATGTAAAAGATCTTGTAGTCCTCCTTTCATAGGTTATGGGTGTCTTGGAAGGATATTCTTTCACCTTGGCAAATGGCGAATCTTCAATGTTAATGGGAGTCTTTGATGAGGGCTGAGGTTTTCCTGTTTTAATTCTGGTACTCTTCCTTGCCCTGAAATACATGGAGGTTTTTATTTTCCTCTTTTGCTTCTGCTTGACTGGTGTATTAAGGGCAGTGAGGGCCGCTACTGCTTCTCTTTCCAAAGTTTCAGGGGACTCTTCTCTTTTCACTGCCCTCTTTGCCTCCTTTTCTCTCTCTTCTGTCTCTTTTTCCTCCTCCTACTCTATCTCTTTTTCTACCTCCTATTCTGTCTCTTCAACTCTCCCCTCCTCTATTTCTTTTCTTTCCTCCTTCCTCTCTTATTCTGCTATGTCACCACTGGCTTCATCTTCTCCTCCTTGCTATTCTCCCTCCTCACTGACAGCAGGACTGACATCATAGGTTAATGCCTTGATGTCATCCTTAGCTATCATATTTTTGAAAACTTCCCATGCTATAGGGATTGTAAGGGTATGGAGGGTTTCTTCTACTAGGATCTTGATTAGGCCATGGTGAGCTAGCTGCTGTGAATTTCCTTCTTGTATCTTGTTGCTAGAGTCAATGAGGGACTGAAGGAGAAAGTAAGGGATAATGATCTTTTGATGTGCTGGGGTATCCATGCCATATCTCAATTCTTGGAGGATTCTAAAATGATATCCATAAACATTGTTGTGCCTCCCCTCACAAGAAATGTATTTGATCACTTGGTAGCTAACCTCATCCTAGGGATATGGTACACTAGCCCTCATAATTCCATTTTTGTCTTCAACAGGGGTTTCATTATCTTGGAAAAATTTCCTCTTGGTAGCCTGGCCAATTATTTTCTCATCTTTACTCCAAGGCAGCCCAAGAGGAAGGGTAGTGACCCTACTGATGAATTTAGGGGTTATTTCAATGTAGGGATTCATCCTCCTTTGAGGTTTCCTGACTGTCTTGCAATCTTCCTTGATGTATATATGATGAGTACATACTGAAGGGTGCACTCCCTTCATCTCCTTATAACTCCAGGCTAAGGCATCTAGATGTTTTCTCAATATGCTGCATAGCTCATTCTCCTAGGAAGTAGATAGGGATGGATTGATTTTCAATGTTCTTTCTAGGCCGAAGTCTATATTTTTAACATGGAGAGAAGTGGGGTCGGCCACACAGAGATCAGTTGAGGGGTTATTTTTTGTTTCTCTTACTATGTCTTCTAATGGTGATACACTGGAAGGTGGATTCTGAATCAAATTTTCAATCATATCATCTTCATCTTGTGGTTTTCCCCCCATGGCGATTTCTAATGTACAAAGTGGTGCAAAATAAACTTCATCGTCATCCTCATCCTCCAACCAGAGAGGTAGATCACGTTCTAGCAAAGGTTGGGTAGGAGGATATAAGATTAACTGCTTTAACATGTGCCCGTTCTTTATGGTAATGTTTCCAGCTCAGCGGCTGATGTAGGCATCGGCTGTAGCCAACCAGGGTCTTCCCAGAATGAGAGGATACCTAGTGAGCTTTGCCTTTGGCTGGAGAACTAAGAAATCAACAAGGTACTCCCAAGAATCAATGGAGACCATTACATCTTCCACAATAAAAATGGTTGTAAAACAGTGTGGATCTGCAGCAAATGATAAAAACAAAACCTACCAAAGTCCTGATCTATGAAACAGAAATAGTTAAACAGTAAGATGAAATAAGGAATTAAGCGCAAATAACTCCAATAACTCAATTGAAACCAGTTATAAAGAATATATTTTATTATATGACACCTGTGAAGGGAAAAAATGATGTTACCAGTGCCCCTCTATGGGATGGGTTCTTAGCTATCCTCAATGTCTTCAGCTTTGTAGAGTCTCTCTTCTCTACAATGTGTAAACCCAGCGAAAAATGTTTGATCTCAATGGAAACTCAAATGAAAAAACAATTGATAAGTGACAGTGATTATAATCAAAGTTACAATAGTGAATGCAACAATGAAAATGATCCAAAGTGAAAAATGGATGTAAAACCCTCCAATTTATAACAAAATATTGGGTTATTCTCAAATAATGGAATATAATATAATATTATTAACCAAATCTAAAACTAACCTTTTGGAATATTTTATTATATTTTGTTGGAGGGAAAAAGTATTTAAATTAGTTAAATACTTTTATTTAAAAATAATAAATAAAATATCAAGGAATGTGGTTAAGGAATAATAAACAAATAATGATTTGTTTAAGTATTCATAGAGGATTTAGTCAAACTTGACAAGGAATAATAACTAAATAATTATTAATTAATTATTCCTAGATAAAAATAAGATAAATAATTATTTATCTAATTATTTCTCATGATTGGGTCAAATATGACAAGGAATATTAGTTAAACAGTGGTTTAATTAATTATTCCTAAAGGATAATTAAATAAATAATGATTTATTTAATTATTCCTTATGGGTTTAACCAGAAATAACTTAACAAATGTGGTTTATTAAGTAATTTCTTATAGTGAAAGCAATTTTACTGTGGTAAAATTGGCCCTACATGGTGTACTTCGATCGATCTACTAAGTTATGTTTAGATGATCAATTTTTTTTTATAACACAAATACCAACAAAGAGTTTGGTAATGAATATTATAGTGGTAGACATACCTCCCAAGTCTGGAGTGTTGCTATCAAGATCATGGGGAGAAAAGTTACAGGGTATGTTGCATATGGACATGACCTATACTACCATTCCCATTTTTTGTCAACAGAGAAGGTTATACAGGGAAACATTAATGAAATATATGGTGAGTAGTCAAGCCAAAAGAAATAATTACCCCCTGAACTCTGTGCATTCAGATATGGACTCCTTTATTTTTTATAATGATGAATGTGTAGGGGAGGAAGTGTCACACTTGGAAGTTGAATTGAGTAATAAAGAGGATATAAAATTAGATACTTAGAGATAAGATGAAGAGGGAGAAGCCCTTTAGAATATGGATTTTGATGGGGTTGTGAGCAAGGAAGGAGCACGGGTAGGTGTTTTCATTTCAAACACACAAATAAATATAGTTAAGGGACATGCTTGCAAGCTTAATTTCTAATGTACAAACAATATAGCTGAATATGAAGGACTGATTTTAGGACTGAAAATTTTGAAGAGGTTGGGAGCTAAAATAAATTTTGTACATGGGGATTCTGAACTCATCATTAACCAAATAAAAAATGAATACTCGGCTAAACACCCTAGACTAAGAGCCTACAAAAATGCAGTTTTAGATTCTCTGCAATATTTTCTTAAATATCAATCGTCTATTATCCCTAGAGGGAAAAATATCTTAGCTGGTGCTTTCACTACTTCAGCCAGTACTTGTAACATGGCATTCCATCCCAATAGAAAATATGAGGTAGAAGTGAAACACAGGCCAGTTATTCTAGATAATGTAAGATAATGGCAGGTTTTTGGTAGTGATAAGCAGGAAGAAAAAAAATTATAGTTGAAAGAAGAGTTTGAGTGTGTACATATTGATGCATATAATGATGTAGATGAGAATATAAATGAAATAGTGTTGAATGAAACTGACGAAAATTTAGAGGCACTAGAGGTTCTATGATTGAAAGACAATGTGTTACCACGAGGATTAGTTTCACTAGAAGAGTTTTTTATTTTAACGATGTAACCAAAAAGCCAAAAATATAACCTGTACGAGATGAGATTGAGGATTGTAATATAGGTACTAAGGAAAGTCCCAAGATTCTAAATTTTTCCAAATCCTTGCCTCCTAAAGAAAAGCATGAATACATTAAGCTATTAAAATAATTTTCTGATGTGTTTTCTTGGAGCTATGAAATCTAAAATCACATGATACCAGTATCATACAACATACCGTTCCCATTAGAGAAGACCAAAAACGATTCAAGCATAAATTAAGGAGGGTGAATCTAGTTTTGTTACCTTTGATAGAAAAGGAAGTTAAAAAATTGTTTGATGCAAAAATCATTGTGTTATGCTCCTATACCAATAGGTGTCATATATCATGATTGATTTGATGAGCTATGTAATATGTTCATACCTTTACTTGTTGCAAAGGTTTTCCATATTTTCAAAAAATCAAAAAATTTAAAAAATGTAAAGAGGGTATACCCTAAAAGAAAAATCAAAGGTTAAAAGAATAAAAAATGGTCAAAAAAGTGAAGGAAAATGAACCCCAACAAAAAGAAAGACCAAGGAAAGTGTGCAAGTCCAAATGCCACTACTTTTACTTTTGTGAATAAGCAATTGTGTGTAGCTTGTTAATTTATGCCACAATTGATGAACAGCCAAATAGCTTAAGCTTGACTAGTTCATATTTGAATTTTATGTTTTGGAGATAGAAAATAAAATCTGACCAAACTGTTTAAAATTGGCAGATAAGTAAATAGGTAGAGTGAATAAAAGGAGCTCAACAGTTTAATCTGAGCCCTTGGATGTAATAAGGCCATATTTAGATAGATATCTACATGTAAAAGAAAGGAAAAGTTTGATAAGGCTTTGCCAATCTAAGTGCACCCAAATAAAGAAGAAAAATGTTAGGTTAAAGTAGGTAGGGTAGGTAGATGATGTTGCAGAATTACATGTGACGAACAATGACTCTAAATGTGTTAATCTTTACTTTCATCACAAGTACAAGGCAGACATTACACTGAAAGCATTTCAAGCAAAGCAAGGTCAAATACTTAATTCCCCCCTTCATTTTTCCCTAAATTCTCACTAATTTCCCCTAAGTACTAAGGCATTTGTTAAACTAGAGGGGCTCAGAGCATTTCTTTAACTTCTGGAGGGACCAGACCCTCGACCCAATAGTTTATAAAGCCTAAAGTACTTAAAATTATTCATAAGATCACTCATTCACCTTCATAATTCTTTTCCTAAGTAAAATCCTATTTTACTTAGAAAAATTGCGAATATTTCTTATGTTATCTCAAAATTAGGCCCTGGAAGGCTGCAAACCAGGAAGACCTCAAGTAACTATTTCAAACCAATCTTTTAGCTAAGGCTTAACCTCCTTAGCCTGAGAGGGCTCTCTCAAAGGATTAAAGGTTTTTTTATTATGATCAAGATGGCTAACTCTTTGTGAAACAAATAAAAATGAAAATGGTGGAAACAAAATTAACAAGTATCCATTGGGCTTATGGAGTCATATGTGATTTAGTATTAGCAGTAGGATTGGCTTTGCATAAAAGTCAAGGCATTCATATTTCAATATAGGTAGGGCACACCAAACACAAAGAAGACAGTCTACGAGTATATGAAGGAAATTAGAACACTGCAAGTGATTTCTAAGTAATCAAATACTCATAACACTGTAGATAACATGAAAAGACAACAACTGAAACTCATACATTGAACACTCTATGATTCTTGAGAAGCATAAGCCAATACTATATTACCAAAAAAAAACAGAGTCTTTACATAAGCCAAATATCAGAGCTTTTTTTACATAAATTTCCAACCCCATTTACATTTCTCTTTCTCCCATATATAGAGCTCTTCTACCTGACTAAGATTCCTCCTGAAGCATGAGAGAAACTCGAAATCTACTTCTAATGACACCTATTCAACTTTTAACTGCCTATTAAATGTAACAAACTGCTACTAGACTTTCTAGAGATCTAAATCAAATAGGAGTCTAACTCCATATTATGCTAATAATAGCCTTAATTACAATCATTCTCGTTCTTTGACATGTGGTCCCTTTTTAGTTTGGCTGTGGTGGATGTTCAAAGCTCCATATTGGTCTTCAATGTTACATCTTCTCCATTGCCCCTGAAACATAGGAAACTACCCCTGTTTATCGGCCTTTGGTTTTCCTCAAAAATGTTCGAATCCAATGAACCATGTCTTTCATCTTTGATTATCCAAAATATATCAGAATGCCACGTCCTTGATGTGTTGTCAACCTCTTTCATGTGTGAAGGCAAAAGCTCCTCCAAGCTGTCTGACATATCTTGGACTGTAGTAAATGTGATCACTTTATGACAAAAAGTTTAGAGTTGGATTCGAATACATGTTTCCTCCACCTGTCTTGACCTTGTTGAAAGTTGATACCTTTAGATGATCCCTTGAAGATATTCCCTTTTCAAAAAATTTCCACTTGTATTTCAAAATCGGTTGACTGAGATTAGATTGTGCAGCTTCAGCAGTTTCGTAGCGTGCTACGAAACTGTTGTGCGTTAGCCATCATCTTCAGCAGTTTCGTAGCGCACTACGAAACTGTTGTTTGATTCCAAAAACACAGTTTTAACCCAAAATTTCACTCTTTTGAGCCTCTTGCTATTTAAAGATTCTTTCAAGTGCTCCAAGGCCTTTCAAAACTAAATGGAAATGTATGATTCTTCAAGAAAGATTATACCAAGCAAAACCATCAAAATTTGAAACATAGCCTTACTTGAAGTGGGATTTCTTTAAGGAGATTCTTTTAGCTGGCTTAACTATATCTTTAAGTATTCAATTTGTTTCTTCATGCCTCTAATCCCAGCTCTCAAGTTTGAATTAACCTTTCTGATGAATTGCGCTTCCTTTATGGCAAAGACAGTCCAGCTACGGAATTGAACATTAAAATCAACCACCTCGGGTATTTGAAATGTTTTGTCTTCCCACCGAGCTTGCATTTGGTTGAAATAAGCTTCTTTGATTGCAAATTTCTTGGCAGCTTTCTTCAGTCTAGCAATTTCAAAGTTTGCCAATTCCAACCTCCTTTTCAACTCTTCCACACTATCTTCTTCTTGAATGCTAACCGCTTTGCCTTTATCCTTTCTTTCATGAGGCTGTGTTACCTCCCCTGTTTTATCTGCTTTTGGCAGTACCTCCTGTACTTGTTTGAAATTCCTTGTTATGGGTCTCCTTGGTTTAAAAACAAATTGATCAACCTGATCATCAAACTTGAGTTTCTTCGAGGCTTTTACTCTCTTAGCCTTGTCTTTTCCTGACTCTATCAAATCTGCTTGAACTAGGGAAGATTCTTCAATATCAATGGCTTGCAGTAAGTCATTTAAGTCTCCCTTTGAAACAGAGCTTTCTTCAATAATCATTGACTTACCTTTTTCTTTAGCTACCTGGCTCCTAGTCCTTCTTTTTTGAACTCCTTCACCTGTGCTTGATTCATGTTCACTTTCTTTAACCTGAGTTTTCTCTTTAAGGGACTGCTGAGGTGTATCCTGGATAGTCAGTGGCCTGATGGATTCTCTTACTTGCTTCCTTGCCTTTAACTTTGAAAACCTCCTGGATCTTGTTTCTGCCTGATGACCAGTTGTTGTTGGAAGATCTTTTGCAGCTTGAGGACTGAGACCGGTCTCGTTTTTGAAACCAGACATGAATATGAATGTGGGCCAGTCTCTACCTACTCTCTGGAGTTCATGCAGAACAATCAACTTAATCAAACCGTGGTGAAACAATGAGGTCTCACAGGCTTCTTTCCTTAGCTGCACCTTATCACACATTTTACTTAAGCTACAGAATAAGTAAAAAGGTAGATCAATGGATATCTTTCCTGTGAAATGTAGCAAAAGCTTGAAATGATATGAATACACCTTGTTATATCTGCCTTCACAGGTAAGGTACCTCTGTATACAGGTAAGCAGATTGGCATATGAGTCTTTGACATAATTTCTAGGCATAGACTTGTTTAAATCTAAGTCAATGTGTTATGGCTTCAAAAACTCTTTGCAGGGAGTCATATCAAATTTGAAATTCTTAAACCAAGTTTCTTGTCCCCTTGGAATCTCAGTAACTGTGGATATTACCTCTGGTGAGACTTGCAATTCAAGCATCCCAACCTTCGAATTCAGCCCTGTGAAATTCAAAGCAAATTCCTTGGTAGTTTGTGCATGACCTCCCTATAGTTTCTCACAAAAATTCCAACATCCAACCTTCTTGAATGCCTACTCAACTTCTTTGTGTTTCAAGAGAATGTCTACACCTTCAGGTTCGTTTCTTAAGCACCTGCCTGATCTGTGGTCTTTTCTTTCTACCGATCCCTCCATGAAGGTTCAGTGTAATGGAGGTTTGAAATGTTAGCACTGCTTAAACTTCAATTTCTGCCTCGCTTGATAACTATGGATTAAAATTGAAAACTTGCAGTCTTGTCCCTCATGCAACGAATACAATCATCATTAAGACTGTGAATACCTGGCCTCTCTTGGAACTTGCAATCCGTGTGTACCAACATACCTAGTGGTTGTAATAATGGAGATAAGCGGTTGGACATGATATGTGGAGTGCATAAGCTGACAATGAATGATGCAACCATAACTGAACTTGACAGATTTGACAGTTAGGAAAGATTCGCTGCGGATTGCACGAATCTCCGATTTCGTAGCGCAGTCAGTGTAAATTTTGAATTATGCGCTACGAAATCACCTAAAACATGTCGCGCTGCGAAATCACCTAAAACATGTTGCGCTGCGAAACTGCTAAAAAGAATTTATGCGCTACGAAAACACTTCAAAATGATTACATGCGCTATGAAATCACCTAAAGGGCTTTGTGGCATATAGTAACTTTTGAGCAAAACTGACACATGGCTATGAGACCGGTGATGAATGAGAATGCATAGTTGACTCAAGACTCCTAAAACTTAGACTCTAATGGAAACAAAAATAAAACTTAGAGTAACACCGACCTTTACCATCAAACTAATGTGAGAAATTTTGGCATTAGAATTCTTAAGTGATAACATCTTATATAAACCCTTTTTCACCCTAAGCCTAAGTTTAACCACACATGTCAAATATTTTTATACTTAGCTCTTTTCATTTTATTGTCATATTAACTTTTAACTTATATTGTATAAATCCCTTACAATATTTTCCCTTTCTCGTATTATTTAATATATTAAATATTCCCGAAATATTATATATCTCACCCCAGGTTGAATACAACCATAATCAGCGTTTAAAGAGGATTAATGAGTTAATCCGTAATTCATTAAGAACATCAATCCCCCACCACACAAAACGGGATTAATTAACCCTCACGACTAATTAATAAAGTTACCAACCAATCCCGCCGCTCCTGATATGATTAAATTAATTCTTAATCTATTGGGCCCGCCTTTGTTAAAACTCTGCATATCGCTTCCTACATCAACTGTCTGATCAGGTCCTCAAGATCTGACAGCTATTATCAATATCGTGCGACCCTTTGTGACCACGCGTTAGCACGCGATCACAAAGCGGTTTTCTCCCAGCACCTCCGCCATGCGTCAAATGTTCTATGGAATCGCTGGCTCAAGGTCCATTACCACCTTTCCCCAAAAGCGGTGCGATATGAAACCGCTTACTGCCCTTCCGCATATGACAAAAACGTCACATCTTTTGTCACTGATGTCGCCTGCCCAAAATCCAAAACCCCACCAACCTTTGACTTTGTAAATAAAACAAAAAAGTCATTTTTGTTGCTTTATACTGTAAACCTGTGCGCCCATGCAAAAGAACATCAAGGTCAACCAGTTCAAGCTTCCAGTTGCCAACCTGCTCCAAAATCTTGCAGTCGACACCAACCAGAACCCTCCAGCCGTGCCTAGCACCTGCATTTCATTACTCATTTCCCAAAAGAGGTATTTATCAAAATCCCAGCTAAACCCTACAAATACTTCTTTTCCACTGATAATTGACGAAAAATCCCAAAATTCATAGTAATTCAGTCAATATTTTCGTCATTTAAAGACTCCTATAACCTCTGTGTTGCCCATTTCACATACAAAATCACAACTTCCATCTGAATCCACAAGAACCAGACATGGAAACCCCTTTGGCTTTAAATGTTGCACCCCTAAATGCTCCCCACCAAGATTTAGACTATCTGCCTTTGGCCGATAAGGACTTCCAGATAAAAGACCTTACCACTGACAAAAATCACCTGAGAGTCTTTTGCCAAAGTAGAGATAACTACCTGAATGGCTCTAATATCCTAGGACTGTGGGAATCCAACCTTCCTATGTATTTTCTACCCATAGTTCATGTTTTCCTAGAAATAATTCATCATTGCCATGCCAATTATGACCCTAATTGTCGAGCAGTCATGTCCCCGAGCCAAACAGTCCTTTTTCCAATAACTGCCGATTCAATCAACAAAATGTTACAATTTCATTCCAGTCAAGCCCTGACTCCCCTCTCCATGGGAGATTTACTTGACAAATCAACTAAATTGTCCCAAGACGAACTCAATCGCCTCTGTCAAACTTTCATGTCACCAAAACATCAGCCTAATGGCCCTCCCCCTTATCTGCAATATTTCTTCACAGATATGGGACAACTCATAATCGACATGATATCATTAGTAATGGGTTTCAATACTAGTGAATTTGTTGATGAGTTAACCATAGTATTGTTGTCAATTTTTACTCCTGGACAGCCCCCTGCTGTCAAGTATGACTTTGCCTCCTACATTGCTGACAAGATTCATGACCAGTTAATGAGATTGGAAAATGAAAGAGTTTTCAAGTATATCACCTTTATATACCATCTGATGCTCTATTATTAGTCAAACAATTTCCCATTCCCTATCCTGAAACTTGACACCAGAGAAAATCCAAGGTCTGTAATCTTCTGGTCTGCAGTCTTCCATGATTCCTTTGAAACCCCTTACTCCTATAATGAATTCATTGATCTATTTGTTCATCCAGCAACCACCTTGTTGACAGGGGTTTCCCCTCCCAGGATCAGTGGTGATATTAAAAAGACCCTTCAACTTTCCAAGCAGTACAAAGTGGGTGACTGGTATCTATACCAGAACTTCACAGAATTCAGGATATATGGTTGTGAGCTTGCCCCCTTCAAATTACCAAAGTATGTTCCAATGCGACTGTTTGCATTGGAATACTATAGGCAGATGTGTAATTCAGATTTGATCCATTTTACCAAAGCCAAAAAGAAAGCACAGCTCAGGATCAAACATCAAATAGGCCCTTTCGTCTGCAACAGTAGAGAAGCAGGGGATGCAGCAGAGAAAATTCTAGAAAACTACCTTAGATTACAAAAAATCTTTGGTTGGGCCCCATATGACCCTCATGGCTTTATCTGTGATAGAAGAATGAAGAATAGGTTGTCTCCCTATATGCATCATAGGATCCCAGAAATTGAACAGTTTTCCAACATGGATGAATGGAGAGAGGGGACCTTAGTAGCTACTGATAGTGAACAGGTGAACATAGAAAATGTAATGAGAGATCTTGAAAAGACTCTTGACTTAGATTCTTTTGGGCAGGTACATTATGATAGTTCTCAGAGATCAGCATCAGGAATAAGTGCCTCAGCAGCTGGGACCTCTGAAAGGCACTCACAGCAGACCAATACACCAGCCACAGGGACCTCCAAGGGTAAAGAAATAGAGACAAGTACACAGGCTACTGAACAGTCCATAATGTCAAAACAACCTGAAACATCCAAAGAGCAGGCCAACATCCAAATTCCTCCAACTCAAGTCAATGTGGTAGAACCACCCATCTTGCAGACTCCTCTGAATGAGGAGAGGACTAAAAAGAGAGACAGGGAATTAGCTACCCCTACTAGTGGACCCTCTGAACAGCCCAGTGCTAAAAGGCACAAGCTGAATCCTCTTTTAGAAGAAGAATTCTATGAAGAAAATACTGATAGCCAAAGAAAAGAAGGTGTTGATAGTCATCAGACTTTCCTGGTAGGAGGGACACCTTCCGGCTCACAAAGACATGAGTTGGAAAGACAACAGAGTGCAGAAGTATCATCCTTCAGGCCTCCAGGAAAAGAAAATCCAGATATCAAGAAAAAGTTCAAAGAAATTAAAGCCAGAAATGAGCCATTAAGGATCCAAGTTTACAATCAATATTTGAAAATGGCTCCCACAAACCAGAACAGGTTGATGTCAGCTTATGACATCAAAGAAGGGAAAATGATAATGAGTTTTTTCAAGCCCAAGGTGCAACAGCCTCAATCAGCTGCAGATTACCTCAAGACTAATTTTGAGGTCATGGCAAAAGACATCCATCCCCTGGACCAGATTGAATTGCACAAACAGATAGGGGAGATGGTCTACTCTACACTGACAAGTAAGGCCATAATGGCCCCAAAGCTGGAAAATTCTCTAAACAATACAACTGCCCAACTACAACTAGAGAAAGCCTCTTCACAAGCTAAAGAAAACAGGATTAAATCATTAGAAGAATTGATCATTGGGTTGGGCCACGATCCTAAAGATGTGAAGGTTGTAGAAGCCTTAATTAAAAAGAAGGATGAAGACATCACTGCTTTGAGAAAGCAACTGAAATTACCACCTTCACAGCACCCACAGATAGCTGAGGTTATACAACAAAGAACTGAAGAAGAGCTGATGGATTTAGTTCTGAAACTTAATGAGCAGCTAAAGGAGACTGAACAAGAATTAGAGAAATCATTGAAGGACAAGCAGGGAGAGTCGACCTCTCAGCCTCCCAATGTGATTCCAGTAGTTTCCACTGTAGTCCCTTCAACCCTTGGAATAGCTTTGGCACCTAATGTTCCAGTGGTCATAAGACGCAGTAACAGCAACAACAACAGCAAGTACAGCACAAGCAGAGATTTTAGGTCTTAGCCCAGATGAATTAATAAAATCAATGGAGGAATTGAAGCTCCAAGTTACAGAGTTGCAAAAGGTAAAAGAGCAATTTGCTACCTTGGAGAAAAAGTATGATCTTTCAAAGATCAATTTTGCAGAGAAAGTGAGGGAAAACAAAGGATTAGAACAAAAGGTGAAATCATTAGAAAAGGACCTCACATTTGATAGACCCTTGGCAGAAATTAGAAAAATCCTTTGGGCCAACATCACTCAGTCAATAAATGATGTTTGGCCATCTATCCAAATAATTTTTGAGTAGATGGAGTTGATAAAACTAGCCCTAGAAGAAGTCAAAAGAACAAAGGAAGAATTAGGAAGGATGCCTGAAGAGGCTACCAGACTAATTAATTTTTTGAATACTAAGAATAAATATGAGCTTGAAGAACTAGGCATTAGAGACAGAACAGGGACAATTTTGGAAATTAAGAAGGTTTTGACTAAAAATTCCTTGATGCAGAATTTGGAGAGGAGATGCCTAAACATGCAAGAAGAAATCGATGACTTAATGAAGAAGTTTGGTGTATTGCAGAGTAAAGGACTTCCCAGTCCTTTAGTTATCAATGACAAGCTGATGACACAGTTAGATTATGTTAATAAGTTGGATAAATATGCAGATAACCAGGCCAGCTCATCTTCCAGTACAGTCAAAGCAATACCTACAGGCAAAGTTCTTTTTGATAATCTTGAGAACCTGTTCTATGTGGAGCACGAGATAAAACACCTATTCCAAGTTCAGCGTGATTTTTTCAGATATACCGAGGCTGAAAACTTCAAAGGACCAGAATACCTCAGGAAAACTAGTGGGTAGAAATGATAGAAATTTTTTTATTTACCTTTGGTAAAAGGGTAAATTTCCATTTTTACCAGAATTCAATGATGGTAACTGAAGATAAACAAGGATTAAACAGGTTAAAGAGTATCAGAGCAGGTACAGAGTATCAGTGAAAACAGCGCAGCCAACACAGAATTAAAAAGAAGACAGCAGCATGCCCAATCATAGGGTCTGCCTCCAACACATTCACAAAAATAGGAACAACAAAACATCATTTTTCCTTTTCTTCAATCTACGAGACCATCTGTCTCTATTTTTCATGTAACTCATTGATAATCATCCTAAAATATATCTCACTTTGTTATGAGATTTTTTTGTAAATTTTTTGTATAAATACTCCCTCGATTGGAGTATTGAGGGTGGATTCTTAGACATTGCTGTAAAACTGATTACTTTCGAATAAAGTGTTGTTGGACAAATTTTGTATGGCTAGCTGGATGAAGAATTAATGCAAAGGACTTTCCACAGGATTCATGTGTCAAACACCGGATCAATAAGTATTTTATATCTCATGTGTTATTGTTTTCTTGTTTATTATATCAACTGTGTTCCATATCTGAATAATAAAACGAAAAAGAATAATTCGAAAAGTGCTTAAGTGCAATCTGTTCTCAATCATTTTTATTCTAAATGTTTTCTTCTAAACTAGCATAAACAGTGAATTCTTAATTGCTCTTGTTTCCTAGTTTACTCATTTTGATTATTTAGTAAAGAATTCTTAATTGCTCTTTATTGGTAATCATCCAAGTTCCCTCTCTTAAATTATGTTGAAGGATTCTTAATTGCCCTTCATCCCTTTCGAGTCCATTCCATCTTTTTAAGTCTCTATTTTCTCCCTGTTTAGCTATCTTGCCCTGTGAAACCATCCCTTGTTGAGAAACCAAACCCAGTTGAACCATCTTCTTTGACTCCATTAGTCCAATGGCCTAAACTATTCAGTCCTACCCCTCTGCTATTGAATTTCACCACCAAACACAATCAAAACCCCTAAACTTTCATAACTAGCCTAATATCTTTCAAAATCAAGCTAAAAATTAAAGAGAGAGCCCTTTCTCGGTATAGATTGGCTAGATTCTATACCTAAAAGTTGGTTTGTGGTTACCTTAGACTCCTTTCCTTTTCCCAAAAACTTCTAGGAAAATCTGAGTGATAACACATTATAGCCTTAATATTTTCAAAATGGGTGTCTAATCTATTGCCAACAAGAAAGAAGACAGGAGAAATAAGACTTTGTGTAGATTTCAGGAATCTGAACAAAGTTTCTCTCAAGGACAACGACCCTCTACCTAAAATGGATCATATCTTATAGAAAGTAGTTGGTTCCAGCAAAATTTCTTTGTTGGATGGTTTCTAAGGATATAATGAAATTTTGGTACACCCTGATGATTAGCATAAAAAAACTTTTACTACACCTTGGGGAACCTCTATGTATGTAAAAATGCCCTTTGGCCTTATGAATGCAGGGTCCACTTTTCAGAGAGCAGTGGATATTTCATTTGTTAGTGATAAAGACAGGTTCATTGTAATTTACCTAGATGATATAACTGTATTTTTCAAAACAGAGGAAGATCACCTCCTACACTTGAGGAGAGTTTTTGAAAAATGTAGAAAATATGGTATTTCCTTAAACTCCAAAAAAAAAAAAAAATGGTTTAAAGGAAAGCTACTTGGTCATATTATTTCAAAATAACATATCAGAATAGACCCCAATAGAGTTGAAGCCATAATGAAGATTGATCCTCCCAAGAACAAAAAAGAATTTCAGTCTTTTACCGGTAGGATAAATTTCCTAGGAAGATTCATTCCAAACATGGTCAATATCTTGAGAGCAATCACAAACATGTTGAAGAAAGATACTGCAATAAAATGGAATAGTGAGGCTAAAAAATCTTTTAGTGAAGTAAAGGTAGCTTTCACAACTACTCATGTTTTAATTAGCCCTGATTTTACTAAATATTTCACGATTTTCTCTTTTGCATCTGAACACACCATTGTAGCAGTTCGCTTGCATAAAAACAGTGAAGGATTTGAACAACCTATAGCTTTTTTCAGTAGAGCTTTAAGATATGCCTCCTTAAAGTGTAATATCATGGAAAAACAGGCCTTTTCTCTAGTAAAGGCACTAAAAGATTTTAGGGTGCACATTCTCCATTCCCATATAATTGCATTTGTTCCAAGTGTTGTAGTGAAAGATATCCTCACTCAAACTGATCCGGATGTGAAAAGAGGAAACTTGATTGTAGTAATCCTAGAGTATGGCATTGAAGTAAGACCTACTAAGCTCATCAAAGGTCATGTATTGGCTAAGCTAATGGCTAAGTCAAATTTCCATGCACTAGACATAAATTTTATAGTTGCACTTGATGAACAGGAAGAGTTGGCAACTCCACAGGTATCAGAAGCATTTTCTACCTCTCCATGGTATGGAAATATTATCTTTGTTTTACAAATTTATAAGCTCTTCCTAGTTTAACAAAAACAAAATCTAGATTTCTCAAGTTAAAAGTTATAAAATTCTGCATTTTAGATCAGAATGTGTATTGGAAAGATGTTGGGGGTATTTTGCTAAATTGTTTATTGAAGGATGAAGCAGACAAGGCTATAGAAGAATTTCATCAAGGAGACTGTGGAGAAAAATTGTACTAGAAGACCATAACCAACAAAATCCGGAGAGTTGTTTTTTACTAGACTACCTTGTTTGCAGATGTTTATAAGAGAGTTTCAACATGCCACCAGTGCCAAATCTTTTAAGGAAATAGAAAACTTTTTCCCTTACCTTTAAAGCCCATTTCAGATGAGGTTCCTTTCCAACAATGGGGCCTAATTTTCATTGGAGAAATACATACAAGCTCCTCATCTCAACATAAATGGATTTTGACAGCCATTGACTACTTCACTAAGTGGATTGAGGTCATTCCAACTAGACAAGCTACAGACATTGTAATCATTCAGTTTTTAAAAGGGAATATTTTTACCAAATTTGGATGTCCACATAAAATCATTACTGACAATGTTGTTACTTTCAAATCAAAGAGAATGAATGATTTTTTACACAAGTATCACATCAAGTTAAGACACTCTATTGCTTATTACCCATAGGGAATGGGTTAGATGAGTCTTCTAATAAGAGTGTAGTCAACATTATTAAGAAATTGTTGTAGGAAAATAAAAAAAATCATGGCACAAGAAGTTGGTTAATTCTTTGTGGGCTGACAAAATTAGCACTAAGAAGTTTATTGGAATGTCTCATTTCCAATTAATATATGGAGTGGATGAAAATTTCCCTACTTCCGTGGAAATCCATGTGCTAAAATTATTGCAGGAATCACAAATCGAGCCAAATGATGTACAGAGAAGGATAAATCAAAAAATACAGTTGCAGCAAACTAGGGAGGAGGTCTATAGCAAAACTCAGACAATTCAAGACAAAATCAAAAATATCCATGACAGAAGGACCAAAGCAGATGACTTCTAATTAGATGACCTTGTGTTGAGATGGGACTCAAGAAATGAAGAAAAAGGTAAGCATGGGAAATTTGATAGTTTGTGGAGAGGACCCTATAAAATTGAAGCTTTCTGAGGCAACAATGCATTCTTTTTGAAAGACTTGAGTAAAGAAGCACTTCAAAGAGGACCTATCAATGGCAGACTACTCAAGCACTATTTTCTTCCAGAATAGATAAGTTTCTCATTCAAGTCATTGTAAATATCATTTTACCATTTTAATGCAAGAGAGGGTGGCTAACATCAGGAATTGAAGCTTGAAGAGAATTCCCTAAGCTTTTGGTGAGTTGTTGCCAGTATTTATAATAACAAAAGGCAATCAATTCAGTTGCAGAATAAGAACAGGATACCCAATGTAAAAAGCCTATTGATCTACATCGTTCTAGACACCTCACAGCAAAGATTCCATCCCCATTGGAGCCATTGTTAGGGTCCTATAATTTATAGGATCATCTAATGATTATCTATTGATTTTTTATGTTATGAGATGTTTTAAATAATACTTCATTATGTAAAATTATTTCCAATGAAAAATAGAAAAAGAAAAAGAGAAGAGAAGAAAAAATAAAAATGAAAAGGGGATATAAAAAAAAGGATATATATATATGGTGTGTGTGTGTGTGTGAAAAAAAAATATCCCGAATAAGTGAGCAAGTTCAAATGCCACTCCAATTTAAAAATAGATATATGTTTAAAAAATAAAAATATGATGAAATACCTTTAGAAAAAATAAAATGTGCATTTCTAGCTTAAATGCCAGATTAAAGGTTAAATAAGTGTGTTTAATTAGTTAATCACACATTTTAATCGCGATTAGATTAGTTTTAATAAAGTTATATTTGACACGACACTTTGTCGTTATGTAATAAAATGTGTGCTATCATCAAGGGTCAATGATCTAACCTTCCCAAAGGGGGAATCACCATCATTTCCTTAGTATTCTGAAAGATGCATATCATAAAGTCATACAGTCTCGAAAATAACATATAGTTCTTTCTTTAGGATTCTGAACCTCTGTGAAGTGTTGCTTCCCACTATTTATCTGGAGAGGGGAGAATTGAACAATAATTACAACAACATATCACAGTCGAGCCTCAGCTGTCATATTGACTAGCCGTCTCGGCCTAGGATGGCTCTGTGGCCCAAAAATCACTACAAAATAGTAATAGCTTCATTAAATTGCGATACATTACATTATAACAAGACAAGTCAGCAATTAGATGAAAACACCAATAAAATATCTCCTTGCCCATCCCTAGGATCACCTTTGATTGGGTAACTAAATTTTCATGATCTTCCTTCTCTGTTTCTCAGTTGGTTCCAGTCGCTTCTACCTTTACTACTTGAGTCGCTCGTTCTCCAGAGTTGAGATTGGTTTGGTTGTGAGTTTCACGTCACAGTACAGCAATAGATATCATCTGGGTAGTACTTCGTCTTCCCTCTATATGGACCTCCATGTTGAATCATCAAGTACTCCTGAGATTCTATACATTCATTTACTCACAGCAGGCTTGGGCGTGGCATAGTCGAGTTCATTTACCCTGTCTGTGTTGACCATGTTTTCTTGTCACGAGGGGATTTACAAGGTCAGCACATTATGACTTCTGAATGATCCATGTCCTTCTTAAATGTTCTAGCTACCAACCCATTACATCTTTAAATCCTTGTATTCCATTATAGAGCAGTTATTACCTCAGGACTTTATTAAAAGACCTCACAAAAGGGCATATTCTGATCCACTTTATCCCCTTTTTCTTTGAGCCCCTTTTCTTTCATATGACTGGGGGCTATGACTAGGAACTTAGTCCTCGAGCGCTAGGGCCTTTAGACTCCCCTCTGAAGGTCTTTTTCCTTTGTTACATTTTCTAAGGCATTCCTGGCACTTTAACACTAAAGTCCCGAATCTCAGCAATTTTAATGTTATTGGCATTCGGCGGTTTCATGACGTTGTATTAAATTTCACCCTTTGATACTTACGATCATCAATATGCGGGATCGCTTGTCCTGCTTAGCTCTTAGTTCTTCTCTTTTCCCGTGTCCTTTGGCTAGCCCCCTTATCGAAGCCCCTTTATCGGAGCCCCACAATCGAAGTTTTGCAATCGGTGAATTCCTTGTGATGAACAATGCGTTGTTACCCCTGATCGTCAATTACCAATTGATGACATCATCATTGCCACATGTTGCTTCCTGAGTTGTGACATGTGTCACCTGGATATGCCCCCATATGTCCCTGAAAGTGCCAGATCCACATGCCATGTGTTTTTCGTACTGCCATGTCATGGTGACATCAGCACCACCGTGTCTTTACTAGATCAATAATACTTTGCCACGTGGCCCCCAGGAGGAGAGAGAAAAGTTCGCCTCCCCCTGGTTTTTGTTGATTTCCTTTGCAAATCATTTTCGGCCTTTCCCGGTGCTTTACACTTATCGGCATATTCCCCTCGCGATTTCTTAAGAGTGTTCAGTTGAAATCGCCGATTCCGATTTGCGATATGTTTAGGCAGTTGTGATCGCCGATATGTGAGCCCACCAATGTGTCATACAAGACCTCCGATCTCTGATTGTCGATATGTGAGATCGCCAGTTTTCTCAAACCTCCACTACTACTTCTTTGAAAAACTTTGATATGCGGGATCCAGGGTGTGTACTTAGAAAATTTTCTTTTTCCTTCTGACTTTGAAAGGGAGAACCTTGACCTACTCTAACTTTTGATTCTAAGGTCAATATGGGGAGTCTTATATACCATTGGAAAGCTTATTCAGAGCACTTTCCAATGGAGAGGGTATGCTTTAGCTTTGAATTTTTTTGTGGCATTGGAGGTTAGCTTCAAGAATATCTATTCTTTTTCCCTCTTTTTACAACTGGAACTATAAATGCAGAATGTGACAACAGGAGGCTTGGGAGCTGGACGTGCTTGGGGAGCCTTTTCCTTAGGTTTCTTATTCTTTCCTTTGCCCCCCTATCTAGATTCTTTCGCAACAAGAGTGGGTTCCTGTTGAGGTTGCGGTGGAACTGGAGTAGCGGTAGGGTTCATAGGGACCAATTGAATAGGGGTCAAAGCATGATATGGTCTTAGCTAACCAAGCAGAGTGCTC
Organism: Pinus tabuliformis; assembly: GCA_031772625.1. Taxonomy (NCBI): domain Eukaryota; kingdom Viridiplantae; phylum Streptophyta; class Pinopsida; order Pinales; family Pinaceae; genus Pinus; species Pinus tabuliformis. Next base: position 315,771,796 of record CM062812.1, read on the forward strand.
GGTGGAGGATTAATGTACTAGACTAGGATCCCCAAAGTCATATTAGGGAGACTCAACGAAGCCATGACAAGGACAGAAAATATATCAAGAGGAGGAAACAAGAAAGGTATTTGTCCTGCAGGATAATGTCCCAGCAGAATGGTTCCTAGATGGTTAAGACCTGAAGGAAGGGTTCCTGGTGGGAACAAAGGAGAGGAACCCACAAAAGGAGGAGGTCCGGATGGGTAGATCTCGATTGCTCGGCTAAAGTCACAACAGCAAGGTGTTGTGGAACTGATTGTTGACCAGGGGTACTAGACTGCTTTTGAGTAGCCCATGACACTTGTAACATGAAAACACTCGATGAGTTGGGTTCAGAGATGGGAGGGGGAGGACCAAGGAAAGCACCCAACAAGGTGGAATATTTGTACACTCTGGGTGAAACACAGGTCAAAGGGGTGGCATACTACTTGTCGAACATCGATGAGATAATGAACTCAGGGGAGGTCAAGCATGGCGACTCATAATACGTCGACTGATCGATAGTGACGATCTTCCCTTCATGGGGGAAGCACATCTTGTGGAAAACCGCAGATGCAATTGATGACATGGGATAAGTGTAACTATAACCCAATATAATGTTGTAATCTAGAGGGAAATCGATAACCTCAATGTCTACATAAACAGTCTTGCCCGCAAGAGTCACTGGACAATTGTGATACATGCTAAGAGGCTAAGAGGGGTGACCGTCCCAAGCATGCAAAGTGATGGTGGATGGGGACAGTTTAGGTGACTTGAGTTGCTTCCAAACGGCAGTGGACATCATGCAGGTGGATGCACCTTCGTCAATAATGCATCGAGAGATGATGGAATTACAGACTTGGACTGGTATCTGGAAAGCAATGGATGATGGTAATGGAGGATGTTTTGATGCATCAACAAGGAAGACAATCAAATGATCATCTGAAGGACCTACTACGCCCAAAGAAGTTAGTAGATATTTCTTCTAAGATGGGCACGACTGGAGGACCTCCGGCGTCGACATGGCGGCAGGTGATTGTGCCAAGTCGTCTACTATACTATACATGTGGGTAGTTTGGTTAGAAGCCGCATTACGGCGCAATGGCCCTTTGGGGATCTTGGGAATTGACTCAACCTTGGGCTAAGGGATCTTTAAAGTACCATTTAACTTCATAACAGACTCAGTAGACTCTTTGGTTTTGGGTTCGGTTGCGGACGAAGTCGATGGATTATTGTATTTACGTGACTGAGTTTGCAAGTTAACATCGGAGGTATTGACCCCGTGAGAATTCATCATGAGAATCTGGTAGTCACATGACCAGAAGGTTGGGGAGCATGGGCTTCTTCACCTTGTTAAGGTTGAGCAGTAACAAATCCTTGTTGGGGGAAAGGATTCCTAAGCACGGCTGGTTGAGATGGCACAGGATTCTAAGGCGGTTGTTGCATGGGCAGTTGACCTCTAGAAGTTGCTTAAGCTTCCCACATTTGGAGCATCTGAGGTAAGAGGGGTCACTCAAGAGTATAATGGACATGTACACCACAACATGCACAAGTCTTGTTCGTATGAACAACCTTGTTCTGATTGGGCTAGTTTCCTTGTTGTTGGATGTTGGTGTTAGGCTGGTTCCCTTGGGGTTGATTAGGTTGATTACCCCGGTTACCCTTGTTACCCTTCCCCTTATTCTTTTTCTTTGAATTTTGGGGATTGGTCACACTCTGTTGTGCATACACTTGACCCTGAGGGGGCGGTGGTTGCTGGGGTGGAGGATGCATGGGAGGCTGTGGCGCTAATTCCTGAGGGGCTGGAGAGCTCAGCAATGCATATGTGTAAGATGGTGAAGGGGAAACAGTCTGGTAGACAAGTTGAGCACTAGATGGCCTTGACATCTACTAATGCAGTTGGTTGAATGCATAAGATGTGCTTTTTCTTGAATTCACGTCACTGGCAGGATGGGGATAAGTGTTGGAGGAACTAGTGCCCCCCTGTGAGTAGCCATAACTCTGTTGAGTATACGACAAAGGATGTGAAATAGTTCCAATGATACCGTCGACAGCGTGAGATGCCCTCAGCGCATTGGCACCACAAGGATGCGGGAGGTCTGGTATAACGGTATAGACATAACTGGATTGAGCATAAATCAAGTCATATCTCAGAGCAGTCTGGAGAGCCTCTTCCTCTGCCTGAAGAAAGTGAGATGCGACTTCTTGGCAATAGGCGCTAAAAGATTCGTAAGAAATCAATTGAGATAGACACGGTCTTCGAAGGTAGGAACACGGCACATACTCCTCCTTCTACACCATTCCTAGACATGGTCGAAAAGACGGGTGGTAGAGGACGGATGAAATGTGGTCAAGAGCTCTGTATCGATGTCGTATTGGAGAGGTAACTGAAAATATGAAAGGAACGTTTTAGCAACCATCACAAAAGTGGAATGAGAAGTGGAGGGCTAGTCAATGTACCACTTCACAGCATCTCAAGCAAGCGTACGTTGGAACAACTAAAGACGAATGGAGTCATCGGTGATGGAGTTAGACGAACACCACATATGGAAGGAGCAGACATGATTAGTGGGGTCCTCTCTAGAATTGCCCTCAAACTTGGGAATTTCTAAGGAAAGCTTAGTCGACATAGCTGGCCAACCAGCATCGTGGTGTATGGGGTTGTTAATCAACTGGCTAAAATCCGAGAGACTTAACCCAACCATGAATGGTAGCAAAGGAGCTGCTGGGATGGTTCATGTAATGGTTCCGCTAGATGTGACTATCGGGGTAGAACTGGAGCCACCACCAGGTTGGTTTCCTTCACCTGCAGTGAGTCCAGACATGATGACGGTATACGGTGAAGGAGGCTCGGAATCGAATGAGGAATCAGATGAACCAGAAGAAGAGTCGGTATGGGGACTCGGGGGGGGACTAACTCGAACCCTACAGGGAGGATTAATACATCCAAGCGGAAACTGAGGATGAATGCCTAAAAGTATTCGCGACAAACGCCTTGGTGGTGCAATGGTTGCAAGACACAAGTGACACGGAAATGGTGAAGGGAGATAAACAAAATGTCTCTGTCTCTGTTGGGGAGATAAATTAATTAAGTTAACTCTTTGTTTTGTGATGTTAACCAAGCGCCCTTTGCTTAAGGTGTGCTTGTGTGTGAAAATATGTGTATTTATTAATTAAGCCCATATTGTGTTTGAAAAAAGAAAAAGAAAAATATTTCTGAAACACTATAAATAGACTAAAATTAAAAATAGAAAATAAACAGCAAATCAACTATCTAAACCCCACCCAAACTAGGTTTGCAAACACTTTGTTGGTTGGTGGCTAAATCAAATGAAAACACACTAAATTGGCCAAGAGATCTAAATGTCAATGTGACTAGGATCAAATGACATTATGCTGCTAGGAAGTGGTGCACCAACAGCAAAAAACTAGTGAGGAAAATCGTTGCAAAATATAGGGCGATGGGTGTGGAACCTAGGGCAAACAATGGCACCCTAAGACAAATGACCAAATAAGGTTCAAGAAGGAACTTTGGATGGAAACAACCTATCTTTAAAGATCTGAAAAAGAAAGGTACAAATCTAAAATGTATGGTTGAAAGCTCTGCAAAACTCAAACTTCTTATTCAGCTAAACTCCTCCTACAAAAGTGGAAGCGTACTAGAAGCCCCAGGGGGCTAAATTCCACTTAGGCAAGAAAAACAAAGTAGATCAAGGCCTAAGCGGTCTAAGACAGTAGTCAATCAACCCAGTAGAGTTCTCTCGGAAAAACCCAGAAAATGATCTGAAAAAAAATATATATATATATATAAAAAAATACAAAAAAAAAAATCCTGGAAAACCCTAAAAACGCAAGTATTGACCTTTTTTAGGGGAGATCACACTTTTTGGGCTAGGAAGTGCACTCTAAATCTCTAGATCGCTGGTTTGGGGATGAAAAGTGTGATTTTTTCTCCTCAGTTCTGGGGTGGCAAGTCGCCAAAAAATTGTCATCTCTGTTGCGGTTGGTTCCTATCACCTACGGAAATACCCAGAAAACTTTCAGAAGTTAGAAATTTCACTGATCTAGGGTTATAAAGCTAGTAAACAACATTAAGGGACTGAAAAAAGAAAACCCTAAGCTGAAAACTAAAGGTCACTTAGGTTTCTGAATCAGAATTAAAAACGCAGCGAAGTCACCATCTATTATATGGTATTCTTATCGAGAGTGTATGAAAAGAAACCGCTTTAGATTGTGGATGACAAACAACCTTAACAATAAAAATGGTTGTAAAACATTGTGGATCTGCGGCAAATGATAAAAACAAAACCTGCAAAAATCCTGATCTATGCAACATAAATAGTTAAATAGTGAGATGAAATAAGGAATTAAGTGTAAATAACTCCAATAACTCAATGGAAACCAGATATAAAGAATAGATTTTATTATATGACACCTGTGAAGGGAAAAAATGATGTTACTAGTGCCCCTCTGTGGGATGGGTTCTTGGCTATCCTCAATGTCTTTAGCTTTGTAGAGTCTCTCTTCTCTACAATGTGTAAACCCAGCAAAAAAGTTTGATCTCAATGGAAAGTCAAATTGAAAAAACAATTGGTAAGTGACAGTGATTATAATCAAATTTACAACAGTGAATGCAATAATCAAAATGATCCATTGTGAAGAATGGATGTAAAACCCTCCAATTTATAACAAAATATTGGGTTATTCTCAACTAATGGAAAATAATATAATATTATTAACCAAATCTAAAATTAACCTTTTGGAATATTTTATTATATTTGGTTGGAGGGAAAAAGTGTTTAAATAATTTTATTTAAAAATAATAAAAATATCAAGGAATGTGGTTAAGGAATAATAAACAAATAGTGATTTGTTCAAGTATTCCTAGAGGATTTAGTCAAACTTGACAAGGCATAATAATTAAATAATGATTAATTAATTATTCCTAGATAAAAATAAGATAAATAGTTATTTATCTAATTATTTCTCATAATTGGGTCAAATATGACAAGGAATGTTAGTTAAATAGTGGTTTAATTAATTATTCCTAGAAGATAATTAAATAAATAATGATTTATTTAATTATTCCTCACGGGTTTAACTAGAAATAATTTAACAAATGTGGTTTATTAAGTAATTTCTTATAGTGAAAGCAATTTTACTATGGTAAAATTGGCCCTACATGGTGTACTTCGATCCATCTAGTAAGTTATGGCTAGATGATCAATTTTTTGTGATAACACAAATACCAGTAAAGAGTTTGGTAATGAATATTGTAGTGGCAGACATACCTCCCAAGTATGGAATGTTGCTATCAAGATCATGGGGAGCAAAGTTACAGGGTACTTTGTAGATGGACATGACCTATGCTACCATTCCCATTTTTGGTCAACAGAGAAGGTTATATAGGGAAACATTAATGAAATATATGGTGAGTAGTCAAGCCAAGCCAAATAATTACCCCCTGTACTCTGTGCATTCAGATTTGGACTCTTTTATTTTGTATAATGATGAATGTGTAGAGGAGGAAGTGTCACACATGGAAGCTAAATTGAGTAATACAAAGGATATAAAATTAGATACCTATAAATAAGATGAAGAGGGAGAAGCCCTTTCGAATGTGGATTTTGATGGGGCTGTGAGCAAGGAAGGAGCAAGGGCATGTGTTTTCATTTCAAACACACAAATAAATATGGTTAAGGGACATGCTTACAAGCTTAATTTCTAATGTACAAATAATATAGTTGAATATGAAGCACTGATTTTAGGACTGCAAATTTTGAAGAGGTTGGGAGCTAAAATATTTTTTGTACATGGGGATTCTGAACTCATCATTAACCAAATTAAAAATGAATACTCGGTTAAACACCCTAGACTAAGAGCCCACATAAATGCAGTTGTAGATTCTCTGCAATATTTTCTTTAATATCAATTGCATGTTATCCCTAGAGGGAAAAATATCTTAGCTGGTGCTTTCGCTACTTCAGCCAGTACTTGTAAAATGGAATTCCATCCCAATAGAAAATATGAGGTGGAAATGAAACACAGGCCAGTTGTTCTAGATAATGTAAGATATTGGCAGGTTTTTGGTAGTGATAAGCAGGTAGAAAAAAAAATTTACAGTTGAAAGAAGAATTTGAGTGTGTACATATTGATGCATATAATGAAGTAGATGAGAATATAAATGAAATAGTGTTGAATGAGACCGATGAAAATTCAGAGGCACTAGAGGTTCTACGATTGAAAGACAATGTGTTACCACGAGGATTATTTCCATTAGAAGAGTTTTTTATTTTAACGATGTAGCCAAAAATCCAAAATTATAACCTATAGGAGATGAGGTTGAGGACTTAATATAGGTATTGAGGAAAGTCCCAAGATTGTAATTTTTTCCAAATCCTTGCATCCTAAAAAAAAGCATGAATACATTAAGCTATTAAAATAATTTTTTGATGTGTTTTCTTGGAGCTATGAAGATCTAAAATCATATGATACCAGTATCATACAACATACCATTCCCATTAGAGAAGACCAAAAACCCTTCAAGCAGAAATTAAGGAGGGTAAATCTAGTTTTGTTACCTTTTATAGAAAAGGAAGTTAAAAAATCATTTGATGCAAAAATCATTGTACCCTTAAGATTTTCAAAATGGGTGTCTAATCTAGTGCCAACAAGAAAGAAGACAGGAGAAATAAGACTTTGTGTAGATTTCAGGAATCTGAACAAAGTTTCTCTCAAGGACAACTACCCTCTACCTAAAATGGATCATATCTTATAGAAAGTAGTTGGTTCCAGCAAAATTTCTTTGTTGGATGGTTTCTCAAGATATAACGAAATTTTGGTACACCGTGATGATCAACGTAAAACAACTTTTACTACACCTTGGGGAACCTTTATATATGTAAAAATGCCCTTTGGCCTTATGAATGCAGGGTCCACTTTGTAGAGAGCAGTGGATATTTCATTTGTTGGGGATAAAGACAGGTTCATTGTAATTTACCTAGATGATATAACTATGTTTTCCAAAACAGAGGAAGATCACCTCCTACACTTGAGGAGAGTTTTTGAAAAATACAGGAAATATGGTATTTCCATAAACTCCAAAAAAGACTTTTTGGTGTAAAGGAAGGAAAGCTACTTGGTCATATTATTTCAAAAGAACATATCAGAAGAGACCCTAATAGAGTTGAAGCCATAATGAAGATAGATCCTCCCAAGAACAAAAAAGAAGTTTAGTCTTTTATCAGTAGGATAAATTTCCTAAGAAGATTCATTCCAAACATGGTCGATATCTTGAGAGCAATCACAAACATGTTGAAGAAAGATATTGCAATAAAATGGAATAGTGAGGCTAAAAAATCTTTTAGTGAAGTAAAGGTAGCTTTGACAATTGCTACTATTTTAATTAGCCCTGATTTTACTAAATATTTCATGATTTTCTCTTTTGCATCTAAACACACCATTGCAACAGTTTGTTTGCAGAAAAACAGTGAAATATTTGAACAACCTATAGCTTTTTTCAATATAGCTTTAAGATATGCCTCCTTAAAGTGCAATATCATGGAAAAACAAGCCTTTTTTATATTAAAGGAACTAAAAGATTTTAGGGTGTACATTCTCCATTCCCATATAATTGCATTTGTTCCAAGTGTTGTAGTGAAAGATATCCTCACTCAGACTAATCCGGATGTGAAAAGAGGAAAATGGATTGCAGTAATCCTAGAATATGGCACTGAAGTAAGACCTACTAAGCTCATCAAAGGTCATATATTGGCTAAGCTAATGACTAAGTCAAATTTCCATGCACTAGACATAAATTTTATAGCTGCACTTGATGAACAGGGAGAGTTGGTGACTCTAGAGGTATCAGAAGCATTTTGTACCTCTCCTTGGCATGCAGATATTATCTTTGTTTTACAGAATTTACAAGCTCTTCTTGGTTTAACAAAAACAAAAGCTAGATTTCTGAAGTTAAAAGTTATAAAATTCTACATTTTAGATCAAAATGTGTATTGGAAAGATGTTGGGGGCATTTTTCTAAATTTTTTATTGAAGGATGAAGCAGACAAGGCTATAGAAGAATTTCATCAAGGAGATTGTGGAGGAAATTTGTACTGGAAGACCACAACCAACAAAATCTTGAGAGTTGTTTTTTACTAGCCTACCTTGTTTGTAGATGTTTATAAGAGAGTTTCAACATGCCACCAGTGCCAAAACTTTTAAGGCAAGAGAAAACTTTTTCCCTTACCTTTAAATCCCATTTCAGTTGAGGTTCGTTTCCAACAATGGGGCCTAGTTTTCATTGGAGAAATACATCCAAGCTCCTCATCTCAACATAAATGGATTTTGACAGCCACTAACTACTTCACTAAGTGGATTGAGGTCATTCCAACTAGACAAGCTACAGACATTGTAATCATTCAGTTTTTAAAAGGGAATATTCTTGCCAAATTTGGATGTCCACATAAAATTGTTACCGACAATGTTGTTACTTTCAAGTCAAAGAGAATGATCAATTTTTGACACAAGTATCACATCAAGTTAAGACACTCTACTACGTATTACCCATAGGGAATGGTTTAGATGAGTCTTCTAATAAGAGTTTAGTCAACATTATTAAGAAATTGTTGTAGGAAAATAAAAAATCATGGCACAAGAAGTTGGTTAATGCTTTGTGGGCTGACAAAATTAGCACTAAGAAGTTTATTGGAATGTCTCATTTCCAATTAGTATATGGATTGGATGCAAATTTTCCTACTTCCATGGGAATCCCTGTGTTAAAATTATTGCAGGAATCACAAATCGAGCCAAATGATGTATAGAGAAGGATAAATCAAACAATATAATTGCAGCAAACTAGGGAGGAGGTCTACAGTAAAACTCATACAATTCAAGACAAAATCAAAAATATCCATGACAGAAGGACCAAAGTAGATGACTTCGAATTATATGACCTTGTGTTGAGATGGGACTCAAGAAATGAAGAAAAAGGTAAGCATGGGAAATTTGATAGTTTGTGGAGAGGACCCTATAAAATTGAAGCTTTCTGAGGCAACAATGCATTCTTTTTGAAAGACTTGACTAAAGAAGCACTTCCAAGAGGACCTATCAATGGTAGACTACTCAAGCACTATTTTCTTCCAGAATAGATAAGTTTCTCATTCAAGTCATTGTAAATATCATTTTACCATTTTAATGCAAGAGAGGGTGGCTAACATCAGGAATTGAAGCTCGAAGAGAAGGCCCTAAGCTTTTGGTGAGTTGCTACCAGTATTTATAATAACAGAAGGTAATCAATTCAGTTGTGGAATAAGAATAGGATACCCAATGTAAAAATTCTACTGATCTACATCGCTCTTGACACCTCACAGCGAAGATTCCATCCCCATTGGAGCCATTGTTAGTGTCCTATAATTTATAGGATCATCTGATGATTATCTGTTGATTTTTTATGTTATGAGATGTTTTAAATAATACTTCATTCTGTAAAATTATTTCCAATGAAAAATAGAAAAAGAAAAAGAGAAAAAATAAATAGAAAAGAGAAGAAAAAATAAAATGAAAAGGGGATATATATATATATATGGTGTGTGTGTGTGTGTGTGAAAAAAAATAGCCCGAATAAGTGAGCAAGTTCAAATGCCACTCTAATTTAAAAATAGATATATGTTTAAAAAATAAAAATATGATTAAATACCTTTAGAAAAAATAAAATGTGCGTTGCTATCTTAAATGTCACATTAAAGGTTAAATAAGTGTGTTTAATTAGTTAATCGCACAGTTTAATCATGATTATATTAGTTTTAATAAAGTTATATTTGACACAATGCTTTGTCGTTATGTACTAAAATGTGTGATATCATCAAGGGTCGTGATCTCACCTGCCCAGATCAACGGCGGGCGATCACTTCAGACCCCCCCCCCCACCCTGCCCCGCCACTCCGACAATTAATCGAGGGGGGGTCCAAAAATCATATTCTCCCACTACCACTTTTGCAACATAGTGCTCCCTAGTGGACTTCGGACCCCCTCGCCTAAAACTACTTACCGCTCACCCCCCCCCCTCCGAAATCTACTTTTCCTTCCTCCCACCTAAAATATAACCGTTAACCCGTTGTTTCCGCTCCACTCCTCTCCTACCAAGTGGCATGTCCCTTCCCCCTCCATTCCAATCTACTCCCACCACATGGCATTTCCCCTTCCCATTCCGCCCCCGCTCTTGTTGCATCCCTACCTATCATCTAACCGTTAAAGCAACTGTTTATGAGATATAATCACTGCCAAGCAACTAAAATGATTTCGTTTATAAATAAAGCATAATCCTGTTCAATTGGCCTTTCCTCTTATATTCCAGGACACTGAATGACCCAAGCCTCTTACTATAACCAGACAGTAAGTCAACCTGTCACTGTTACCAGTCAGCTAGTCAACTTGTCACCACTACCAATCATTGAACCAAACAGTCTCATCAGACCAAATTCCAGGTTAATTGCAGCTTTTTATTTCTTTCGTTTCAAACATGTCTTCTAAAGGAAAGTCAAAATCCACAGTCAAAAACCCCATGATGCCCCTTGTAATCGAGTTAGACCACCAACCATTAGTGGATCAAGAATACAAAATAATTGAAACCAATTGTGAGTTGGATCTCTATGAACTCCAAAATTCGCTAAAACAAAAATATGTTGATCTCAGTGATGAATTGGGCTTGTGGGACTCCTTCCTACCTCAATTTGTTTTCCTCAGACCCATCATTTTCCCGAATTTATTTCATGGTGCCATTTTTGGTACATACCCAACCAAAGAGCAATTGTAGCCTAGAACAATGATATCATTTTCACAACTACCCCCGACTCCAATTGCCAAATGTTGTAGATCAAAAATTCAACCTCTTTGAAACCTTTTTCAATAGATTCCCTCATGGAACTCTACAAAAACCTCACTTTCCCTCATAGAGCCAAAATATTTGAAACATTTATGCCTAAGGATGTCCAATTGCTAAATACAAACCCTCCTTATCCATCCTCCATGTTCCCTAAGATGACAAAACAAACTATCTATATAGTTTCTTATTTATTGGGCTATCAAACCGACCAATGGGTTGATGAAGCCAGCATAGGTTTTCTATCAGTTTTTTCAACAGAAGAAAATCCTTCAATCATTTTTAATTACAGTGAATTCTTAGCATAGGTCATTCATGAAAAGTTCCTTAAGTTTTGTACAGAAGGAGTTTTCAAACATGCTTCAATTTTACTATACTTGTTCCTATTACATCAGGCAGACAGATTTCAATTTCCATTACAAAAGCTGGATGATAAGGGAAATGCACAATCTGTGATTCATTGGACTTCCTTGGTAAGGAATCAAACCAATGAATTCACATTCATTGATTATGTAGACCAATTTTTGTATACAGTTTCATGCCTACTTAACAGTGATGTTGAATCTAGAACTAGACTTGAGATAAAGAGAATTTTACATCTCAGTGATCAAACAAAGACAGGTGACTAGTGCGAATTGCCTCCCTATAAATTGCCTAAATTTATTCCCATAAGAATATTTGCATTAGATTACATTAGGCAAATGATCAATATGGATGATCTGCACTTTGTAACAGCGAAGAGGATATATCAATTCAAAATAAAAGCACAGGTTGGGCCTTTCATTTGCAATGCTAGGATAGCAGCAAAAGAAGCAGATATTCTACTCAAACAGATGAAGTTTAAACTCAGTTTCACTTGGTCATATGATCCTTTGGGAATAATATCAAAGTTGAGAGTAGAGAAGAAAACTACTCCCTACACTCATACTCCCAGACCTGAAATTGAGCAATATAGGAATCAAGATCAATGGCAAGAAAACACATTATAGGAGGCAGAAGAATAGGTACTCTCTACAACAACATCACAGACACCAGTGCCCTAGGAAAAGCAGGATAAAAGGCCAAGGGAGGATGTTTCCCCTTCAGTCACAGAAATTCAGGGGAAAGAATTTCAAATATATAAGAAGAGGCAGAAAACCAATCCAGTAGAAGAGTTTTCACAGGAAGAAAATGTACAGTCTACAATAGTTTTGACAGGCCCTTATACTTCTACTTTCCCTCGCATTGAAGACATTTTCATAGGATCACCATCATCTTCAGCTTCTCAAGAACCTCTGGAAACATCTCAATCAAGAGAATTGGTTCATGATCAAGTTGAACCAAGTATATTTGCTAGGTATAAGGAGATAAAGAAGAAAAATGAACTCTTGAAAGCAACCACCTATTCTCAGTTTTGGAAGCAAACAACTTCATCTCAGCACAGACTTCTCTCTGCTTTTGACACTGAGGAAGGGAAAATGCAGATAACTTTCTTAGAAGCTCAAGTTCCTTTTCCTAAAACTGCAAATGAATACAAGAAGTCCATTTTTTCTTTCAACAGTGATCAAATCCATCATATTGATTAGATAGATTTGCACAAGAAAACAGGTGAGATGATGTATTCCACCTTGAAAAACTCAACAATGGTAGCATCTAGACTTCAAACATCACTCAACAACATTCAGTCTCAACTAAAATTAGAGAAAATATCTTCTTTAGCTAAAGACACTAAGATAAAGTCTTTAGAGGATTTAATGATTAAACTGGGATATCCCAGTAATGTAAAAGTTGGTAAGGAGATCATTAAAAGAAAAAAAGTTGATATAGCAGCCTTGAAAAAGCAGCTCAAACTTCCATCCACTGAAGATCCATAAACAAAGGAAGTTGGCCAACGAGAGAAGGAGAAAGTAGATATGTTTAAAATTATCATTGAGTAGAATGGGTAGATTAAACAAATGGAGACTGAAATTGAGAAGTTGCTAAAATAGAAAGAATAGTCAACTAACTTAGCATTCATTCCTCTCACAGCAATTCCAGTTGCAGGTACATCAACAGCAAGTGCTTCGACTTCAACGGCTACCACAGTAGAGACACGGTCTACAGATACATCAGAAGAATTAATTAAAGCTATGCAAGAATTGTCTATCATAGGCCAAGAGATTGAAAAGCTAAAAGTTCAACTTAAAACCTTCAAGAGAAGAAATTAAAGATTGACAGTGTGTATGTGGCAAAGCTTCAAAAGACTCATAGGTTAGCTCAGATACTTGAACAGTTAGAAACTGAATCTTCCATGGTCCAAACAAATGCACATGCAAAGGAGAACATTTGGGTGGAAATCAATGAAGCTATGGCTGAAATTTGGCCTTGCATCGAAATAATTTTCGAGTAGGAGGAATTGGTACAGATATCAAAAGAGGTCATAGAAGAGATAAAGGAAAACTTGGGTCAAAAACCAGGTGGAGCCACTACCTTAATAAGAATCCTAAACTCAAAGACCAAGGAATAGCCAAAGGAATATGAGATCACTGACAAAACTGAAACAATACTATAGGTAAGAAGAATTCTTACAAAAAGGAATTGAATGCTACAGTTAGAGAATAAGTGTCACAATTTGGAGTTTAGCATTCAGATATTCCATAAAAAGTTCAATATAGTGCACCACAAGGGGCTTCCAAGTTTAAAGGGAATAGGAGATAAGTTAGTTCAGCTAGAGGATTATCAACAAAAGTTATATTCAATAGCGAGAGATAAATCAAATTTTCCACCATAAAGGGAACCGTTACACGTAAATATTTCATGGAAGGTTTAAATTCAAATCACTGATCAAACATGAAATCAAACATTTGTTTTTAGTTAAGCCTACTTTCCATAAATATAGTGAGGTGGATGAAAACCTACAGAAAGTTAATTAAATTCTCCACACAATATGAAGATAGATGGGATAAACTTTGTCAAATTCTTGAGTAAAACATGTATTAATCTTCAACAATAAAACAACAGTTTTATCAAGCCGAGTCATCACCAGCAATCATTGTCAGTGCCAGAGCTTCAGCAATTTTAGTTTTCATATATTCTTGTACTATTTTTGTAAACAATTTTTAGGATATTTTGTAGGAAAATCTTGATATTTTAAATCAAGATATGTTAATGGATTTGTATAAATACTTCATATTCGAAGTACAAAGGGTTGGAACTCTTATGAAGAAAGAATATCCTTGATGTAAAGTTGTGCATGTAATGAAGTGATCATTTCCATTAATACAGAAAGTTTGTTCCAGGATTCCTATGTCAGGCTTGGTGAAGTTTCCTCTATTGTAAAATTGTTATTTTTCTAGTTTTCCATATGTTTTTCTGTCTTTATCGTTTAAAGAAGATTAAGGGCTAAATTTGTTTGAATACACTCTACTCTGGCTTATAAACAATATCTATGTTTTCACACTGATATTAAATATAGAATTCATCCTAGTATGCTCTATGTTTAATTGAATCTAATCTTTCCATCCCATTCATTCCATAAATTCTCTAAAGATCCAAAAGCTTTCCTACCTTTCCATTTTACATTTGTTCTGCAATTCTTGTATTTGATCACCCAATACTCATTTGACTCCACGCCCAATGGGCTGTCCTTGCAGTTTCAACCAAACCTTTGAAAACACCAAACTCATAACTCATAACTAGCCTAATATTTTAAATCAACAAATCTAAATCATATAGAGATATCCCACTCTGAAGCTGGAAGGGCTAGATCCTAGCTTCCAAAGTGGTTTTTTGGTTGCCTATGGGTTTCTCTCACACCCTTGGGAAATTACAGAGTGATAGCAGGACCTTCCGAAACAATGCCACCTCATCCTAGTCGATTGGGTTAGACCTAGTGTTCACCATCAAGCCCTGCTTCTTCTAGATGTGACCTTGTTAGGCTCACTTCAAATGCAACCTATACAAAGAACCAATAGCCAAAACCCCTTTCCCACCTAGAAATCAATTACAAAAGCTCCTTCCCCAATAACTTGCAATACAAAAAGGCAATTATCTTTGAAATCTTCCTTTGACTCTTGTTTCTTCTCGGTACTACCTGTATGTAGTGTCAGTATCAGATCCAATACCACCTTTGTATGGTGTAGTAGCTCTAATACCACCTCCATGCGGTGAAGAGCTTCACCTAGTCTTGGTATTTGCTCTAATACCACCTGTCACAACCCTAAGGATTCCTACAATTACAAGGCACCTTTAGTTAGGTGCCTATAATACTAGTGTATCCCCCTTATTGTTATTGTTAGTGTGTCCCCCTATTTTTATTGTTGTGCCCATGTAACCCCCGTGTTGTTATTTTTGTGTCCAATAGAAGCCCACTATTGTTATTGTTGTTCCCTTACATCATTATTGTTATGTAGGCTCTGATTATACTATGGCCCCTTAAACTCATATATATACCAAGGAGGTCTTATCATTTGTATCATCCAATAATTGCTCGTTTATGTAATGTTAAGGAGGTTTACCCCTTGAAGAGGATATTTCTCAAATTGTTGATCTATCATTTCTTCCATTTTATGAGCTTGTTGCATAACATTTGGTATTAGACCTTCGGACTCTAGGGTTTCTCTTCTTCCAACAAGTGATATTGGCATTTTCACTATAATTTTTTTTCTACGAAGTTTTAGAAGTTGAAATTTCAACCACGTGGAGCTAAAATATTGAAAACGTCGTGTACGAATTTCAAATCTTGGTTCATTATATTTTCGTAAATATGATCCAAGGAAGTTATGATTTTTGCAGGCTCCAAAATTCCATCTCAAACAAGTGACCTAGGGAAAATCATCATAACATTCTCTCTAAGAATCAGATTTGAATTTCATAAAATGTAACTAAAAGTGCACAGACTGTAGTCTTCTGTGCATCATTTTTAGGGGCCGAAGGTTGAAACGGTCACATGTGGCACTCTGTACAAATCCGCTCTACTGAACTAGTATATAACTAGCTCATCGTGGTAGATTGGGCATAAATATTTCTTGAAGAATCCAATTTTGGTCTGACTTGTGGCTTTGGAAAGAAGACTCAGAGAGATACCACATGACAGAATTTAAGACCTTGGAGATCCAAAATTATAGAGATACACTAGTTTCAATATAGAGCTCCTAAAAAACAAGAAAATTGTGTGTATTTGTTTAAATTTTGCAAAACTTTTGTTTGAAAAATCAGTTTGAAGTGATTTAAAAGGCATACTGAAGCATAGATATCATTATTTGATTCCAAAATTCCTTGAAACAAAAAAATTGACACACCTAGTAAGAAACGAGAAAGTTCTTCTATGACACATGAAGAAGAGGAAGAAATGCAACATGATATATCAAAATTACAGGACCAAGTGCAAAAAATTTCACTCTCACAGGGGGAAACCAAAAATGAATTGGATGGTTTAAAAGAAAACATGAAAGGTTTAAAATATGGTTTAAACGCGGACATGAGAGTTTTTAAAGTAGACATGGATGTGATGAATGTCAAGTTGGAAGAGTTGACAAAGTTGTTGCGAGAAAGGCTTCCCAATGGTGACAAGATAATCCACGAAAATCATGATGAGGGCAAAAGGAATATGAATTATGATTTTAGTGACCCAATGTTGGGTTTAAAACCCACCACATTCCAAATATCGATATGAGGAAGTTTGATGGCAAGGATCTGGTAACATGGATAGCAATATTTTGATCTCCATGATGTGCAACACACACAAAAGGTACGCATTGCATCTTTATATTTAGAACCCAATCAGTTTGTATGGTATCAATGGCTTTGTTCTCGTAAACCACTTGTCACTTGATCAATTTTTATGGAGGAAATGATATCACATTATGAGGATACAAAGAACAACACCTTCTTTAGCCAATTGATAAATCTCAAACAAAAGGGTTCAATGGCAGAGCACATTGAGGACTTCCAAAAATTGAATATCAGGGTAACTGATATTCCAGAGGAGCATAGGATTGATGTTTTCATAGGGACTTTAAAGGATAACATCCAACATGAGGTTTGTCTTTGGGAACCTAATTCATTGGAAAAGGCATTCAGGGTGGCAAGAAAATTTGAAAGAAAAATTATGGCAACAAGGAATTCTACCATTTACAACTATAAAGATGGAAGTGTTGTTGCTCCTAGTCTTCCACAACCTACAAAGTTGACACCACAACAATTAGAAGAAAAAATAGCAAAAGGACTTTGTTACAGTTGTGATAGCAAGTACACTAAAGGTCATAAGTGTACCAAGAATAAATTATTCTACATGGATTGTGAAGAGGTGGAAGAAAAGGAATAAGAAATATCAAAAGAGAAGGATATACACCATGAACCAACCCCATAGAAATAAAAAATGAATCCGACCATATATTGTAATGCATTGGCAGGAACTACCACTCCTCAAACTCTCAAGATAGAAAGATATATCAATAAGAAAAAGGTACTACTCCAAATTGATTTAGGTAGTACCTATAATTTTATTCATTGTAATATAGCCAAGGAATTGAATTACTTCATATATCTAGCAACAAAGTGTCAAGTGATGGTTGCAAATGGAGGAACTATAAACTACTCTAGAAAGTGCCACAATATCAAGCTAACCATAGGGGAATATGTATTGAATAGTTCAATGATTTCCATTCCAATGGGTTGTGTTAATGTTGTACTGGGATTCCAATGGTTACAATCTTTGGGGATGATAGCTTTTAATTTTCAAGAACTTTTGTTGAAATTTATTTGGGAAGGAAAGGAAGTTGAATTAAGTACTGTCACAGAGAAACAAGGAAAGATAATCATCTCTAATAGCATGAAAAATATTCTAAAGAAATAACAATGGGGCATAATTGCACAATTATGCTCACTAAAGGTTCAAACATAAAAATCATTTATTTCTCCAGATCCCCAAAAAGTCTTGGACAATCATTCCAAGGTATTTGAGACTCCCAAAGGCCTCCCACCTATTCATGATAATGATCATGCTATTCATTTGATTCCAGGAAGTGTTACTCCAAACATCAGACCTTACAAATATCCCTATGCCAAAAAGAGTCAAATTGAATTTATGGTTGCAAAAATGCTAGAGGTCGGTATAATTCAACCTAATCAAAGTTATTTCTCTGTTGCAGTAGTATTGGTGCACAAGAAGGATGGATCATGGTGTATGTGTCCGGATTACAGGGAGATCAACAAACTTACTATTAAAGATAAATTTCTCATTCTTGTCATTGATTAATTGTTGGATGAATTACATGGATAAATTTACTTCACCAAGTTGGATCTTCGTTCAGGTTATCATCAAATTAGAATGAAGACTAAAGACATTTCGAAAACATGCATTCATGAGGGTCATTATGAATTTTTGGTCATGCCTTTTGGCCTTACTAATGCACATGATACATCTAATACATTTCGCTGGAAAATTGATTCATTATGGTACAAAGATCACTTACATATTTGTAATAATTCCCAACTCAAGCAAAATATTCTTTTGGAATTGCACACCTCCCCCTTAGGAGGCCACTGAGGATTTTTAAAAACTTACCATGGGGTCAAGAAGGAATTTTTTTGGGATTGAATTAAATATGATATTTAGAAGTTAGTGGCAAAATGTTTGGTTTGCCAACAAAATAAAGTTGAAACAAGTAAGACCTTGGGTCTGTGTTGGGTGTTGGTTTTGTGCATGTTTTGGACACCTTTTACCCCCCCATCCTTGACCATTTCACCTCTAAACCTATGGAATTTATATCATAATTACATTTTTCCTGGTTATAAGAATCCATTTTTGTTATGACATATTATTTTTCCATGTTAAATATGAATGAGGTGATATCTTTTTTATGGCTAACTGAGGAAAACATGGAAAAATTTCTTTGGCGCTATTTCTTTCAAGTGATGCCAAAGTCCATGACCAAAGGATGAACAACGGTGTGATAATTCACAAAGGGGTTTTGAGTACTTGATGTTTTAGACCATTGTTGTTACAACGTGGGATGTTGACTACATCGCAACTGTTTAGGAACGTGGGTACTATTCCATAGGACAGTTGTCGTAAAGATTGTATTATCTATGGGCGGCTAAGGAGTCAAGGCAGTTGTGATTTTGAGAAATGATGTAACAACAATAGGCCTTGTATCTATAACCTTTTGTAACAATTTCTATTCTCTCTCGATATTGATCAGCATGAGAATCGTGAGATTCTCATGACTGATCTGTTTCTTATTTTGGACATGTAAATCTTATAAAGGGGACTCAGTTCCATGTAAATGGGAGGGACAGTATCTTCATTCTACTTATGTAATTCATAACCATTTTCATACAAAGAATAGCATTTTTTATGTTTTTACAGACGTGGTGTTGAGACTTTACTAATTCGCATTTCATCCCTACGCCCTGCTAGGGAGGAAGGGCCCTCCTCTTTAGCAGGGATTGTAGCAGCAGCATCAGCAGTAGCATAGTGGTAGATTAATTATTGTTCCTTTCAGTAAGTGTGAAGTTATTTCTGTCGTTATGTAATTTGCAGAATGGGTTTATTTATGTTTCCAGATTTCTGATATGTTGTCACACAGGATTGATTTGAACATAATATTCAGCCAGTCGGCTTAGTTAGTGGTGTGGTGTGTGGCACACCTTCTCCTTGGTAACATGAAGTGTG
The DNA here is from genome assembly GCA_031772625.1 of Pinus tabuliformis. NCBI lineage: Eukaryota > Viridiplantae > Streptophyta > Pinopsida > Pinales > Pinaceae > Pinus > Pinus tabuliformis. The sequence continues at coordinate 315,791,310 of CM062812.1, forward strand.
GTTTCATTTTTGTAGAATGTTTATTATTTTTGCATGAGTGTTACTTTCTGCAATTAAATTCAGTGACATTTGTTCTGTCTTTTATTTTTACTCCTGATTGAAGTGTATCAGCACAGACAGTGCATATTCCTTTGAAATATAGTGACATTTGTTCTATCTTTTATTTTTACTCTTGATTGAAGTGTATCGGCACAGACAGTGCACATTCCTTTGAAACAAACAGACCTACCCTGGGTTGATAATTAATGGTTTCTATTTAGTCATATTAATAGTGATTAAATCGACTCAACATTTTGGCGCCGTTGTCATGGAAGGCAGTCGACGATGTAATCAGCCAATGTGTTTTGTTAACGAAGTGTTTCTAGTGCATAGGTGTTGAGAGGTAAGAACCTGTGCATCGCTCTAATATACCTGGGAGAGCTCACCACTGTGGTCACTAGAACACTTAGGTTGTGTGAATTTCTTGATTCTTTAGATGTGTTCTTAGCTTTACAGGTGTTGGGTGGTAAGATGAGAGGTAAGAACATACGCATCGCTATAATATACTTAAGTGGGCTCACCACTATATAAGCTAAGACACTTAGGGCTTGAATAAATATGCATAGGGTCCATGTGTAAATTGTAGGAATAATATAAATCCCAAAGTAAAACCACTCTAATAAATCACAAGAAAAATGAGTCATAAAATAAATAAGAAGAGCGTAGATTTGGGGAGGAAAACATTTATTCATGAGTTGATCTCAAAGGCAGAAAAAGAACAGTCAAATTCTTAGAGGGACATAAGGAAAACAGGGCCACAAAAATTTGTTACTCCGATAATAAGAACAGAAGCATTTGGTTCATCTTTCTCTAGACTGTATCATCCTAAAACTAGTGTAACCACTCCTAAAACTAAGTATCCAAATCATGAGCAACAGTGGAAGGCTAGTGATCAGGACCTTAGAGCTGAGGGTCAAGTGGAAACCGGTGGGGAACACCAGTAGCTTGAGATGGAAAATCATTCATTGACTTATCAATATCCCGATTCAGGAAGCGAAATGAAACAGCCAGCCCCGAAGCAGCGTGAGCTATCAATTGACAAATCTTCACCCACAAGATAGTCACTAAAAGGCTCTGAAGAAGACCCGTTACAACAAGGATCGGGAAGATAAACAATGGGGGACAACAACGACAACAACACCAAAATAGATGCCACCATTACCAGCTTTGAGTTTCCAATAGGCGAGGCTCCCATGAAAAACATTTTTTTGTCATCTCTCCCATATTTTCAAGGGATAACTGTAGAAGACCCTGACACCTTGTTTGAATTTGATGTCTTGTGTAGGAGCTATGATTATATTTCAAATGCTCAGAAGCTGAAATTATTCCCTGCTGCTCTAAAAGGAGCAACATTGAGATGATTCATGGGATTAGGCTTTGTTGTCATTCGGACGTCGAGTGACATCAAGGAGACATTCCTATCGAAGTATCAGGAATATTGCAAAACCAGGGATTTGAGGGAAGAAATATTTAGGATGACACAAAAAGAGGAAGAAAGCTTAGAGGACTATGTGGAGCAATTCCATTACAATTTGCATAGATCTAAGCACAATGACTTAGATCAATAAATCTTGAGGACCATATTCATAAGGGGAATGATAGATGACTGCCTTGATACTCTGAATCTACTAGGGAAGGGGGACATATCTCAGGAACCATTTGCCGAGATAATAAAGCTTTGTTTGAGATGCTCTAGAGGATCGTCGAAGGGAAGAAGCATGGTACGAGATGCCTCTGCCCGAATATAGAAATTTGCAAACAGTGGTGTGACCAGGGTGGAAATCAGAAATTTGTTCAAGAATCTTAAAACCAATCTTCTCAGTACCATGTCTACTCAAATAATGACGGCACAAGTGAAGAAAGCACAAAACGAGGTTGATGCAGCTTTAGCTGTGTTTTGCTCAATATGCAAAGACAAGCATTCCCAGAAGGAATGTAGGGTAAATAGCTATGTTGCAGGTAAATTCTCAGTGTGGACACAAACAATTCCTCTAGCCCGAGAGAGCGGGTCTAGCTACAAACAAACAATCTATGGAAAACTTCCTTAAGCTAGAATCAAATAAGAGGGCCTACCTCTTAGAACGCTATTCTGCTTGGCGATGATCCTGCTTCCTTACTCCAGCTACTTTTTGTTTCCTTCCTTCAAATACCTAAAATAAGCAAACAAATAGCAACAACAAATGTGATAGCATACAAATTTCATTCAGCCTACTTAACAGGTCAAGGAACATTAAGCCATCAAATGCAAGATAACACTTCAACATAGGAAATCAATCAATAGTTGTATTCATATAAGTTTAGAAAGAGATTACAACCAATGCCTTGACATTGTTGGTCTCCTCCGACATATCCAAGTTCCCACACTTTTTCTAGTATCTCATGGATAGCCCGAACAATGGAAGTTTTAAGGCCTCTTTCCTTTAGTCTCAAACCAAACCAAACACACTATTCTCCCTCAAACATAAACTAGAGAGTTATAAGCTATAGATGTCTTGCTAATTATTCAAGCTCCAAAAATACCAAGACTGAAACTAGGGAAGCTTGTAATAGGAGGGGTTTATATAGCTTGGGTAGAGGGGAGATGGTTCCTCTTATCATGGGAGAAGGCCTTATCTCTTGGGTTGGTTCCATCCTAATAGGGGAAAGGAGCCCAAACTGACTTCCTTGGCTCCATCCAGCCCAACCATTTACCAGACTTCTGTTACGAAGCTTCTAGACCTGGAAGCTTTGACTCCATATTTAAAAAACTTGCCAAAAGAGGATCAGCGTGACTAAGAAAAGGCTCAGTAGCGTCGTACGGAGCCAGTCCTGGTTTTAATCTCTGCAAATCGGTGTGAGGAGGAAACTGGTCATTAGTGTCGGTCTTGTAAACTGGGGTAAAAAGAAGATTCTTGGGAAATGATGCAAAAGGGAATCATTCTGCTCATGAAGAGGGACATAATGGGAGTTTCTTAATGATGGATAGGGACAGTGACAAAATGTTGTGTAACAGATGCCCCCTAAAGCATGAAGGATGAACTAGAGTGGGGTGAAGTGATTTACAAGTAGATGCGGGGAACTGGAGTCCATTGTCAGAAAACCTGGAAGCAAGCATAAATACATATACATCACTGAAAACTCTAACAAATGATACATGAATCGTGGTATGGATGCAGCGATCCAGAGAATGATCATGTAAATGGATCCAAGGCATGGGCGCAACCATCCAATAGAGAGGATCATAATGAAACCAAGGTATGGTCTCAGCCATCCGATAATGAGAAGGATCACAAATAACAACTCATAGTATGGTTGCAGCCATCCATCTGAAAGAGACATGTATATCAGCATGATTATGCTACATTGCCTTGCAACCTAGACTTGTGTAATCTGAGCCCAGCGCCTTGTGCTCCAACACGACCCGATCAAAATATAAATCCTAACATGTGAATGCATGTGTTGAAGTCGAACATGCTAGAAAGTCGCTTGATTATCGGTCAATGATGTGAATCATTAACAAGCATGAGAGAAACCATCAATAATGACAATGGCTCTCAAGGTACCAGCAGCACAGTCCATAGAATGTGAATAAAGGAAACTAAAGTCGAACACCCATGAAATCACCCGATCGAAAGCCAATGATGCGAACTTGTCGTCGAGTGCGAAGAACTTGCCATTAGGGCATGCAAGATCTAAGGTACTAGAAGGGAGTCTCTCGGCCAGCTTCCTGGATAATGAACTGAAGTCGAAAAGAAGCGACCGTGTCGAAGGAGGTCCATGATGTATCCCACATCATCGACACGAGACAAAGGGATGTAATGATTTCAGATGATACAGAGAATCAGGAGTAAATGTAACTACAGAAGGACTAACTCTTGAACATATCGATAACATGACTGCGGAGTTTGGCAGCTTTTGGATCCATAGGATCAGTGGTCATGATGATGTGGCAGAGATCAAATGGAAGGCAACAATGAATGGCCCAACCTAGTGATCTGATCATGAGATCTTAGACACTGATTAAGGTATTAGAGACTCATGTGCATGGATTTGCCTATGTTACTTTGTGCAATGGATCGATAAGATTGCGAAATACATAGACAATGAAGCATTTAAAGAACATAATAGACAACACACATAAACACAACAAGTTTAGTAAGGAGTTCACCCAACACTCCTGGGCTACGTCTCCTAGTCCAGCCTTCAATGGTGACCTCTCTATTATGTCTTCAAAAACATAGTTTTACAAAAGTATGAGCCCAATTTAAGTCTCAACACACAACATATACAACAGCAAGAGTTTTTCTTGAACCCCTCAAGCCTCTCTGAGTACACAGACTCTCTCTATCACTCTCTTTCTCTGTCTTTGCTCTGTCTCAGCACTGCCTATCTCTATTTGCTCTCTGTTTGTGGCTTTAAAGCCAATCGGCATTGTCTGTTCATTTCTCCTTCTCGGGCTCTCTGGCTTCCCGACCTCTGTCCGCTCAGATCCCCCTCTAAGCGTTAGCAATCATTGCTAAATTCTTTCAGGGATGGTGTCCACTTATTCTGTAATAGAATGGGTCATTGGGCCTTTGAAAATCCCGAAATAACCATTCTCTTTTTACACAGAGAATTACATTCAAAACTGTGAAATTATGCCAAATTGTCGTTTATCAGACTTGAAAAATTATGAATCTGCCTTATAACTCCTATCGGGTCCACCTGTATATCGACGTCGCATCACCACCGTTGATTTGGGAGATCCAGATCCAATGGCCATGGTTCATTTCGGGCGGCTCTTTCATATAGGGGTTAACCGCCTGATAAGAGTGGTTTTCTCTCTCCTTAGCCTGGACACATGGCAGCCAATGTATGGGATCGGGCGGAGCCCAGCCCAAACCACTTACCGCCTTTGGTCCTCTCTAAATCCTGCTTTTTTTGTGATTTCCCTTTATATTTGAAAATACATAAAAATATGAGAATCCCACTCATATCGGACTTGAAATAACATACAATAGCATTAAGAAACGCTTTTGGGTCTACTTCATCGCATCAGTGCTTTTTCCTTTGTATTTTGTTTATTTAACGAAAATGAAAAATACAAAGGAAAACCCTGTTTTCCAGATCTCAAAATATATATAGTATCATCTATATTTTCATCGGGTCCGGCTATCGCAAGTTATGTTTATATCGGCCCCGCTCCTCTGTAATCACCGATTGTGATATCGCAGTTCAACTTGGGCCGTCGATCTGCACGCTTGATTGATGGTCCTCGTTGACCCCACTGATCGCAATCGCATATACCATGTGGTCTCTGCCAATAGCCTCCCTTTTCCACCGTCAATTGCGATCTGCCAATTGGATCTAAACCGTTGATTGACTAGATCGACGGCTCTTATGCAAAGTTGCTTTAAGCCTCCAATAAGCCTTATTTCATTGATTTCTTCATGTTTTTGCCTCCTGATAGTGTAATCCGACTTTTGAATAGTTCTTCTCATGCGATAGTTTCGAGTGTTTGAAGACTTAGAGGGTTTTCTAGGATCCATTTGGATCACGCGTTCCCACTGAAAAGGATTTTGGACCACCAAAAGTTGGTTTTTAAGCATTAATCAAGTGAGGATACAGCTTCCTCACTTGTCCAATCTCTATCCATCTTGCACTTCTTGGTTTTGAACCTTTGAGTCCGATTCTGAGGTACTCAACATCCCCTCTGCGTGTAGTTCTCACCTTCCTGTCCAGAACTGTATCTTCCTGCAACTCATTAAGATATTCAGGCAACAGATCATCAATAGAAGGCAACTGACTTTGCTCTACGAGATCTTCAATCAATGAAGGTTCATATAGTCTCAAGTTCTCTGCATTAACTACTGAATAGATGTGCATGTAAGCTGGCAAATCAAGGAAAAAAGCATTCTCACCAATTTTCTCAAGTATCTTGAAAGGCCCATACCTTATTTTCTTCAGCTTCTTACCTTCACCTTGCATTTTGTCTTTGCTGATGTACAGCTAGACGTGATCACCAACTTGGAAGCTATGCTCAATTCGATGCTTATCATGCCTTGCCTTGTACTTGGCTTCACTCTTTTCTAGTTGTTCTTACACTTCCTGGTGAATTTCTTGGATCTGTTCAATGAACTTGGTTGCTTTGTCCACATCACTGTGTCCATCAACTACTATGTCTTTACTAAAGACAAAATCTAAGGGAGACCTTGGTGTAAAACCAAAACAAGTCTCAAAAGGAGATCTTTGTGTAGAAGAATTTTTAGCACAGTTGTAAGCATGTTGCACATAACATAAATGTTCATCCCAAAGCTTGGGATGCTTGCTCCAATAGCCTATGAGCAACTGGATCACTGTCCTGTTGACCACCTCTATTTGGTCGTCTGTTTGTGGATGAAATGTTGTGCTCTTCTTCAATCTGGTGTCCATTAACTGCCATATACTTGACCAAAACTTCCCAACAAATCGGGAATCTCGATCAGAGACAATAGAAGTGGGTAACCCAAAATGAACTCATACATGCTGAAAGAACAACTTTGTTGTTTGTTCAGTTGTAATCTGCTTATTACAAGGTATTAAAATACACATTTTGCTAAACCTGTCCACAATAACATATAAATAGTCATGACCTTTTCTAGATTTTGGCAATCCCCCAACAAATTCCATGGAAACACTTTCCCAAGGATGAGAAGGAACTGGAAGTGGAGTGTACAAGCCTAGTTTTCTATTGTTGGGCTTGCTTTTAGCACACATGGTACACCCTTTAATATATCTAGAAACTGTTTCATGCATTTTTGGCCAATAATAGAACCTTTGCAGCTGTGCAACTATTTTACTTACACCAAAATGACCTGATATTAGAGAAGTATGTGCTTCTCAGATTATGTTAACTCTTTCAATTTGAGGAATGCATAACTTTCCCAAATGATACAAGAGTTGGTCCTTAACATGATAATCCAATTCTTCTACTTGTTTTCCATGACTTAAAGTTGCATATACATCTTTAAAATCTACATCTTGAGCATATTGTTCAATGTAGCTTTCATGCAATACTAAATTATGCTCAAGTATAGTAGATGCCTTTATGATTGGTCTAGATAACATATCTGCAACCTTATTGTGTATGCATTTCTTATATCTGATGACAAGATGAAATTGTTGTAGAAAACCCATCCACCTATAGTGTCTTGATTGTTGCAATTTAGTTTGTGAGTGTAAATATTGAAGTGGTTGATGATCAGTATGTATAACTGTTTCTTTGCCCATTAGGTAATGTTTCCACTTTTTCACACTCTGCACTAATGCATACAATTCTTTATCATATGTGGGATAATTAACTACTGTAGAATTAAATGTCTCAGAATGATAACATATGGGTTTACCATGTTGCATCAACACTGCTCCCATGGCATAGTCACTGGCATCTGTTTCAATCTCAAATGGTCTTTGAAGATCTGGCAATGCTAGTACTGGTGCTGTACTAATTTTTTTCTTTCAAGATGTCGAAGGGTTTCTGCTGTTTTCCTCCCCACTGAAACACCTTGTTCAATCCTATTAAAGCATGTTAGGGAGTTGTAATCAAAGAAAAGTTAGCAATAAACTTTCTCCAATATTGCGCTGATCCTAGGAAGCTCCTAACTTCTGTAGCAAATTTGGGTTTAGGCCAGTTCACAATGACTTCAACCTTAGAGGTATCTATCTTCAATTCACCACCCCCTACAATATGACCCAAATAATTCAAAGATGTTTTGCCAAATTCACATTTTGATAACTTAACATAAATATTTTCATTTTTCAAAACATCTAGAGTCTACTTTACATGCTTTAAATGTTCTTCCCATGTTTTACTGAAAACAAGAATGTCATCTAAATATACAATTACAAAATCATCAATACAAGGCCTGAGTACATCATTCATAACTCTCATGAAATCGGCAGGAGCATTAGTTAAGCCAAAAGGCATAACTAGCCATTCATACAGCCCTTGCTTTGATTTGAAAGCAGTCTTCCATGCATCTTGTTCTACAAATCTGACTTGATGGTAGCCACTACGCAAGTCCAACTTGGAAAAGTAAACAACTTCTTTCAATTGATCCAATAGATCATCTATGCAAGGGAGAGGATAAAGATTCTTGATCGTTGTTTTATTCAGTGCTCTGTAATCAATGCACATCCTCCACGAGCCATCTTTCTTTCTCACCAACACAATTGGAGATCCGCGTGGTGATGTGCTTGGTCTTATGAACCCTTTGTCGAGCAGCTCATGTACCTTCTCTTGATCTCTGCATTCTCTAAAGCGGATAACATGTACATTCCAATGTTAGGAAATGGAGCATCTTGTTGCAAATGAATATCATGTACTATTTCCTTTTGGGTGGCATACCTTTAGGTTCTTGAAATAGGATATCATATTCTGAAACAACTTTTTCTAAATCAGCTTTCTGTTTAGGATCACAGCCTTCAAATGCATTGGTTTTATCAAGGGTCTTTTCCTTTACAACCATTAGTAAAAATTTCTTACATGAATTTACAATTCTTTTCATCTGCCCTGAGTTAATGAGAGTGTAGTTATTTTTGAGCTGATGAGATCTTATAATATATTCTATTCCATATTTTGTGAGTTGATACTTATTTTCAGTTCTATAGAAAATGGCTTTTCTATCATACAAGTAAGGACTTCCTAAAACAATACCACATATATCTAGGGGAACTATATCTAACTCAACCTCATCTACAAAAGTTGACCGAAAAGCAAACCTAAGTTTACATTGTCTAGTCACTTGTAGCTTTGCTTTATCACATACCCAATCTAATGGATATGGCTTCTTGTGAGGTGTGGTTAGTAGTCCCAACTTCTTTACAATTTCTTCAGAAATCAAGTTTACTTGTGATCCACTATCAAATAAAGTATCAATCTTTTGATGCTTGGAAATAACTCTAATATGAAAAATCTCATGTCTTTTCCTCTCATTTTCTTCATTATCAATAGATTGTGCAGAATTACTAGTAGATGCTTCAGAATTTTTACCTTTTATACCTGTGGTTGTGACTGTTGTTTCATCACCTGAGTCTGACCCCAAATCTTTCTGAATAGCAGCAGCAGTCTTCTTCTTCTTGCCATCAAACTTCTTGGGTTTCAGCTCTGGATGCAAAGACCAGTAGTGTTCATCATCATGTCCAACCTTCTTGCAGTGAGTGCATGAAGGTTTGTCTTTATGTACAATGTTTGCCTTCCTCTCTTTCCATTTTTTCTTCCTCTTTTCCTCGCTCTTGCTTGCAGTGGGTTTTGATGATCCCCCAATCTCTGGGTTCACATTCTTGCCTCTAGCCTCTAGATGTGTAGCCTAAATGGATACCTCATCTATGCTAGTGGGGTTAAACACGAGAATGGTGTGCCTCAAATAGCTGTGTAGACCACCTATATACTTTAGCAAAGTTTCAAGTGAGTCTAGATAAATGCCTAGAATTAAAGCTCTTTTTCTAAATTCTTGGGTATATCTTTGTACACTTTGCCCCTTTAATTGGCGAAGATTTTTCCAACTCATCATTCCTTGTTGTATATAAGCTAGTGGATAGAATTTTTTTTTAATGGCAGAAACAAATTCACTCCAGGTAGAAAGAATTTTACCATGCTTCTTCAAATCAGCTTGTTTCTTGCCTTCCCACCACACTAGGGCAGTTCCTCCAAGGCAAAGGCTGGCCAGCTGAATCTTTCTCCTTTCTGAATCGATGTTCTGCACCCTACAATATACATCAATCTGTCTAATCCAGTTATCTAGCTTTTCTGCATTTAATTCTCCATCATATATTAGCAAATCAAATTTTACATCTAATTTAATCAAAGGGCTAGAAGGAGGTGTTGATAGAGGAGGCTCTTTCCCTTTCCCTTTGCCTTCTGAATGGCCATCTAGAAGAGGTTCCTCTGTTCCTTTGTCTTGTTTGGAGGTTGAAGTATCTTCACCTCGACCTTTCTTAAATTCTCGATACATCTCTTCTATCATGGCTCTCATGGTCATGAAACTGTCCATGAACTGAGAGTCTAATTCCAAGAAAATTTCTTCTGCCATTTTCCTCCTAGGATAGACTCTTCCTATTTCTGGGTTAGTTTCAACCTGTTCTCCTTCTCCTAATTTGAGCTTTGACCTAGTTAGCATTCAACAATCCAGCACAAGCTTGTCTAACCTTAGCAAACCTAAAGCTCTGATACCACTTGATTTGATCATGAGATCTTAGACAATTATTAAGGTATTACAGACTCATGTGCATGGATTTGCCTATGTTACTTTGTGCAATGGATCGATAAGATTGTGAAATATATAAACAATGAAGCAGTTAAATAACATAATAGACAACACACATAAACACAACAAGTTTAGTAAGGAGTTCACCCAACACTCTTGGGCTACATCTCTTGGTCCAACCTTCAGTGGTGACCTCTCTATTATGTCTTAAAAAGTAGAGTTTTACAAAAGTATGAGCCCAATTTGAGTCTCAACACACAACATATACAACAGCAAGAGTTTTGCTTGAACCCCTCAAGCCTCTCTGAGTACACAGACTCTCTCTATCACTCTTTGTCTCTGTCTTTGCTCTGTCTCAGCACTTCCTATCTCTGTTTTCTCTCTGTCTGTGGCTTTAAAGCCAATCGGCATTGTTTGTTCATTTCTCCTTCTCGGGCTCTCTGGCTTCCTGATCTCTATCCGCTCAAATCCCCCTCTGAGTGTTAGCAATCATTGTTAAACACTTTCAGGGATGGTGGCCAACTATTCTGTAACGGAATGGATCATCGGGCCTTTGAAAATCCTGAAATAACCATTCTCTATTTACACAGAGAAATACATTCAAAACTGTGAAATTCCGCCAAATTGTCATTTATCGGACTTGAAACATTATGAATCTGCCTTATAACTCCTATCGAGTCCGCCTGTATATCGACATCGCATCTCCACCATTGATCTGGGAGATCCAAATCGAACGGTTCTGGTTCATTTCGGGCGGCCCTTTCGTACAGGAGTTAACCGCCAAATAAAGGTGGTTTTCTCTTTCCTTAGCCTGGACATGTGGCAGCCAATGTATGGGATCGGGCAGAGCCCGGCCCAAACCACTTACCGCCTTCAGTCCTCCCGAAATCCTGCCTGTTTTGTGATTTCCCTTTATATTTGAAAATACATAAAAATATGAAAATCCCACTCATATCAGACTTGAAATAACATACAATAGCATTAAGAAACCCTTTCGGTTCCATTTCATCGCATCGTTGCTTTTTCCTTTGTATTTTGTTTATTTAATGAAAATGCAAAATACAAAGGAAAACCCTATTTTCTGGATCGCAAAATATCTATAATATCATCTATATTTTCATCCGGTCTGGTTATCGAGAGTTATGTTTATATCGGCCCCGCTCCTCTGTAATCGTCGATTATGATATCACGATTCAACTTGGGTCGTCGATCTGTGTGCTTGATCGACGGTCCTCATTGACCCCGTTGATCGCAGTCGCATATACCATGTGGTCTCTACCGATAACCTCCCTTTGCCATCGCCGATTGTGATTTGCCGATCAGATCTGGACCGTTGATCGGCCAGATCCGACGGCTCCAATGCAAAGTTTCTTTAAGCCTCCAATAAGCCTTATTTCACTGATTTCTTCATGTTTTTTCCTCACGATAGGGTAATCCGAATTTTGAAAAGTTTTTCTCATGTGATAGTTTCGAGTGTTTGAAGACTTAGAGGGTTTTCTAGGATCCATTTGGATCACCCAAGAAGGTCAATGATGAAAATGAGGATATCCCAACTCAACACAAAGCAGAAAGTGTCATGTTCAAGAGTGAGCTTTTGACACAACTGATAGAATTTCCCATTTTCCCCCACCATTTCTGGCAGGTACCCCAATTATTTTTTATCGTAAGCTTGAAGGGGATAGCATGTTTGTTATAGACATTTTTGTGCCTTACAGCATAGAGCATGAAATGTCAATAATCTAAGGGATCCAAAGTCCCTAAACATGTTGTTCTTACCCTTAGAGGAACAAGGTCATCAAACCACAGCACTGCAAATCAGTTCTCCACTGAAAAACACTCAAAAACAGGTCAGTTTTGGATCATTGCAGCTGCTCCACTAGGCATCTGCGCTGCATAGCAGGTACAACAAAGGCTACCTGCGTTGCATAGCAAGTAGAACAAAGGCTACCTGCGTTGGGCGTACTTGGACATGTGGAGGAATCTTTTTCTCAAAGTGCCAGTGCCCAGGAAGCTTCTAAAAAGACACTTGATGATAAGATTTGCCTAATGATGAGTTAAGAGCTTCTAAGACTCCAAGTGGAAGACAGAAACTCCGAGTGAAGAACTGAAGAACAACTGGAGTTGAAGAGGACAACAAGTCACACATCAAGCTGACTTATCTTCACTCCAAAACTCTATATAAGGATCTCATCCCATGGGATCTGAGAAGGCCGGAATTTTGTGCAAAGAATTGTTGTTGGTTTACAGTTGTGAGCATTGGGTGATTGCTTGAGGGAGGTGAAGAAGAGATTTCTCTCCGTCGGGAAGGTGATGCTGGATTGGACCTCTCATGGTTGTATCACCGCCTGAACCTTACTTCCATATATTAATAAAGCATTTGAGGTTCTTCTATTCGCATGTGTTTCAATGATGTATTGTCTTACTTGCGTATTTGATTTATGCTAATCCTTGAATCGATTATGAATGCATGCCTCTTGTAGTTTCCTTTTCTTGTCTTATTTGCAGGATCTCGTGTAGCTGGGCCCATGAAAAGACTTGGATATGGGAGCAAGTGGCAAACGAAGGAGATTGGATCGACCATTTGCGCAAGACATCGGTAAGTGGATCTCTTCCTTCTATCTCTTGCATGTCATAAAAAAGAAACTTTAGATAGCTTTGCTTTCAGCTGTTGCTAAGGAACTGTCACCCTTAGAGTGGGTTAGGGTCATTCCGAGTTGGATACTCTCCCCCACAACAGACTGGCGACTCCGCTGGGGAGCGTGTCTTGTTGGTAGCTTGTGTTTCTTGCTATTATTTCTTAAACAAAAGAGTACCGAATCGAACTGCATGCGAGTCCTTCAAATGCAAAGTAGAGGGCAGCTACTCTAGCCCAGTGCTGGGCCTGTTTATGATTTGAAGAGCAGATCCACAAGGACTCTTTTTAGCTCTTTGTGATAGTGTTCATCTTCCTTTAATCATCCTCTAGTGTATACTTGGCTGACAGCCTCTGATTTGGCCAAAAACCGCTCATTTTTTAGCAAACTGTGACCCGGAATCTGAGAGAGACGTGACTTGTCTCATCAGTGCAGCTGCCACAAAGGCTACCTGCACTGCAACGCAGGTCCCGAAGGGGCTACCTGCGCTGCATCTCAGATTGACAGTGCAGCACCTGCGCTGATCCAGTTTTGCCTTGTGCAACTGGGATTCCCCACTGTTTGTTGCCCAGTTTTCAGTATTGTTTTTGCAGCCTGTTGTCAACCTGTATACCCAGCTGAAACCACTTCTCTTTGCCTTCATTCTGCCTCAGTTGTATGAAGAAACCGTGATTGTTCTTATTGTATTTCTTGCTGTCATTCACAGTTTCCCATAGCGAAAGTGAACTAGTCTTGCTATGACCTCTTGAATCTAGACCTGTGAGAAAGTGTCGTTGTGATTCTAAGAGTTAGTTTATTGTTGTTCATAGCTGCTTGAGCATTTTCTTTCGTTATATGGTTCGAATTTCAGTATTTCTTGTGTTGAAACGAGTGAATCTTAAGGTGTTCTTTTGATTGTTGGACAAACACTTGTTGCGTTCGCTTGAAATTGAATTCGAAATTATACAACAGCTTTCTTTTTGTAATACATCAACATTAAGGAAGAAGAAAAGAAATACTTGCATTGTGCATGTGCATTTTGACAGTTTGCATGTCGATTTAGGAAAAGTGCATCAGTGTGTGCTCTATGATCTGTTTGAAAAGATGATGTCTTTCTTTTCCTTCAGTAGTTAAGGTTTTCATAAGTTGAAAGAATTGAAAAATCTTGCTTATCATTCTTAGACTGCATTTAGGAGTTGTATCATACATCACGTGGTGATCCGTAAAGGCAAACTGCTAAGCAAGATCAACCTAAAAAGAACTGAATTTATCTAACAATGCTTTGAAACATAACGAAACACAGTAGAGGTCTAGGTAGAGACGTGAACCGGCGTCGTTAAACATAGTGACTGTTGATCTCCACGAAGGTGGGTGATTCCTCCTGAGGGACGATAGCACTAATACGGACTTGTGCCCCCGCGTACCGTCGCGTATATTGGGGGACCCCTATAGGAACAAAGCCTTTATCCATAGGAAGCCGTGTCGGCCGCCCTACTGATCGCGATGCAGTGAACACAGCATTCACGAAGATCGACCACTCGTACCGTAAAACGTATTCTGTGGTTTCACGAAAGGTTTGGCACACCCTTGCCTAGAACTCCAGAGTAGTTTCTTTTGGCCTTTTTCAAACTCTATAACTGAAAAAGTCCATCCGAGCATTTGTCACTTCGGGCTCGTTAATACATCGAAGGAGACTAGAGTCATCTTTAACTTTTTCTCGACTCTTAAAAAGTGAAAAAGCAAGTTGTGTCTTAAAAAGCGTCGTCATATAAAATTCATTCTAAACGGAACATAATCACCCCTTATTCCTACGTTGATCTTAAGGTTGAAAACATGGAACACACCAACCAAGGGATTCCATAGCATGGGACCCCTAGCCCTTTCTCCTCTTGGGGAGAAGTTGGTGCGCCCCACATGGCCACATTGTCGCTTCCAGGACTGACAATTGGCCTGCCAGTTTGGCTATTCTCGACCACTGTAGTTCAGACCACCACAGTTCCTGAACAGTCGATTCAACAGTTAGACCAGTCTAGAGCTACCCTCCAGCCTTCCACTTCTTATGAGCCTTCCTCCGATCCTTCTTCTTCGAAAGGTCAAGCCGCCAAAAGCGAAGCTCCCATAGAAAAGAAGAAGGAAAAGAAGAAGAAAGAAAAGAAGCAAAAGGAGCCAAAGGCGCCTGGGGGCAAGCAAAAGGCATCTAACGAAAACCCACACACAGCACGGACCAGGCCCAAATCACCATGTGTCATATGTAGAGGAGACCACCTCCACCGTGATTGTCCCAGTATTCCCCGGATACTAAGGGACTGGTCCCCTCGTTTGCACGATTCGGAAGCGTCAACCTCTGACAACTAGGTTGAATGCTTACCGTCGACCAACGAAAGTGAAGGTCGCAGACGACGAAGAGGGATGAGATTCCCCTGCGAACTGTGTGAAGGCGATCACACCCTTCGCCGTTGTCCCTTTTTAGACAAGGCAAAGAGAGTTTTGGAAGATCAACCGGTGGCACCGGTGCTACTTCCTCCTGGATATCAAAAACTCGCGCCAGGTTCTTCGTTGGTCGAAAATACAGCTGTCTTGCTCAGAGGGCCAGCTGAAGTGTCAGTCACTGAAAGTGAACCTACTGAATCCAGACCGGACGAAAGTCCAAAGGTCGAAACGGCAGTTGACCCGGTTCTCCCTTCAGCAGTTTCATCTTCAAACACCACAGTCACTGAGGATTCATCTTCAGTTGACACCCTCGCCGAAGAGAATAAGGATGACACCGTCCATATTCTTTTCGTCAACTCTGATTCTGATGAGCATCTGGGCAAAGCGCCCACTCCTTTATCGCAGGAAGGAGCATCGTCAGGATCATATCCAGCCGTATATTCGGTCCCACCACCAAGCAACCTAGTTGCGTCCTTTGATTGGAACCAACTAGGCAGACCCCGGTTACCAGCCAGTATACCATTTAGAATTATAGTCCAAATATACAAAATGGTGATGGCTGGAACTATCATTGATGAAGGGGCGTCTGTGAGTATCCTGTCCTCTATTGCTTGGAAAGCACTGGGTGGCCCGGCTCTTTTGCCCGAGACAAGGCGTCTCTCGGGTTTTGACAGGGGAACCAGTCGACCATTAGGGATTCTACCTAATGTGCCTATTACCTTGAAAGGGAAGGTCGTCAAGATGAATTTGATGGTCGTCCAAGGACCCTTGGATTATAACCTACTCCTTGGACGGGACTACATATATTGCATGGAAGCAATAGTCTCCTCACTCTTTCGAATAATGTGTTTTCCATACGAAGGAAGAATGGTCAAGCTCGTAGACCAACTTTCATTTCCGGGATCACGCATCGCAAATAGTCACATACCTATCCTGAATGGTCTATTTGATCAAGAAAGGTCTCTACCTCCGGTGCTTCTTCCTGATGAGCGTGAGTGATTCGGGAAAGGAAGGCCGGAACCCAGGGGGCATGCGTCCTGGTCTGCTCTGGAGGCAGAAAAAACCTTGGGTGTAAAGTAGAATTTCCGCGGGAGAATATGACTAGTCCGTACCCCATCCCCCCCTTAATCTTTGAGAATCTTCCTCTGAGCCATCTTCATGGAGAAGAAGGACAAGAAGACAAAGAGAGAGATGGGCTCTCAGAAGGGGTAATTGGGATTGGGGTTGTTCTAGAATAAGATTCTTTTGTTAAAGTTATGTGGGAGGACGGGGGCCCGTTACTCACCTTTGTCTAAATAAGTAGGCTCTGCCAAAGAAGGGGATCTGTTTGCGGCAGCAAGTAGTAACCATCTTTGGATAAAAGGCAAGCCTCACCCATTAAAACAAATGTTTTAGAGGATAAGTAGGGGCAGCCTCCAAAGAAAGAGATTCTATTGCTGCAACAAATTGTAACCATCTTTGTGTATCCTAATGATAGACATCGCCGAAGAAAGAGTTTCCTTTGCGCCAGCAAATAAAACCAATCTTTGGGTAACCTGAAAGAGGTAAGCCTCCCTCAAACCCACCAATGTTTTGTCTATTGAGAAGTGTTCTTCTCTTGTCGCAAAGATCAGTTAAAAACTGGGCTGACGAGAAGACAAGTACCGCGTAAGACCCGCTAAAAATAACGAGAAGACAAGTATCGTTAACATTAGGACTGACAAGACGACAAGTAGATGAGAACACCCAAAGAAAAACAGAAGTGGAGGAGAGGAGGGGCAACCTTGAAATTATACTTTATACCTGGGGGCATGCAAACCTCTTGGAATGCAAGCACGGGCGGCTATTTTGTTTTTTGTTTTTTAGGTCCTCCCTTTAAACCTGTAGGTCTAACCCGTTAAACTCGTAGGATTAGCCGATACCCAGCTTGCATAAAAAGAGGGTATGGGGCAAAGCGCAGGAAGATGAAGCTCTTTAAAAAATAGGAATCTTCCATGAGACCTTACTACTTTATGACTGGTAAAAACGAGCAGTTTTGGCAA
This sequence comes from Pinus tabuliformis, assembly GCA_031772625.1. Classification (NCBI taxonomy): domain Eukaryota; kingdom Viridiplantae; phylum Streptophyta; class Pinopsida; order Pinales; family Pinaceae; genus Pinus; species Pinus tabuliformis. Next base: position 315,808,614 of record CM062812.1, read on the forward strand.
AGTTCATGCTCGTTAAAAAATAAACGCAAAACCGAGCAGTTTTCGCAAGAGTTCATGCTCGTTAAAAAATAAACACACATGTGAGCAGGCTTCCCCCCAGTGTTCAAGCTCATTCAGAAAAAATGAACCGGTAAATAACCATTTGAGACCGTAAATTCATTAGCCATAAAAGCCTTGGTCGTGTTTGTGCACCGTCACCTCCACTTTTCCTTTGGCTGATCATTCACATCCACTTGATTGTTTACCTATTTTGAGGAACAGCTACGAAGAGTGATCCCATTTAGCCATCCTTGTAATACTGCCGTGATTGGAAAATTCCAACCTGTACCTGGAATCTGCTGCTATCCCTGTTTATCACTCGTTCCTCAAAATACGAGTCTTCTTTGAGCTCTTTTCACTGACTCGTAAAAAATGAAAAGTTTGCCGAGTTTTGGCCTTCCAGCTCGTTAAAAGGACCGGAAGAGCTATCCCTCCTCTAGATTTTAATCTTTTTGGACCTGGGAGATTATTGCACAAAAAGATCGAGCGCTTGTCTGGTTCGGCTCGATAAAGATATCGAACATTCATCCCTTCTGTATTGTTTTATACTTTTTCAGACTTAAGGGATTAGATGACGAAAAAGGACCCCTGGAGTCTACTTTATGTACCCTTTTCAGACTCTCTAAAAATGAAAAGGACCGAGTTGTCTTTGTCGCTGGGCTCGTTAAAAATGTTAGATAGCGACAAACTTGTCTTTAGACAAGAACGAGTTTCCCTATCGCTAGGCTCGTTAAAACATAGCGATGGGCTTGCCCGAAGGGCAGGTTATAGATCAAGCATATGTTATCCTCCTCAAGCTTGACAAAAATAAAGAGGTACTGGTCAGCAATGACTGGGGAAAAATTGGGAAGAACCTCAAAGCTTAATGGTAGCAAGTCGCTCTTGAACATGACACTTTTGGCCTCCGTAAATATCGGGTTGGGTTATTATCATTCACCGGTCCCTTCACCATGGTCTCGCCATACCATCCATACATGGGGTAATGCTACCGATCCATCACATCAGTGTCGTTATATGTTCAAGATATGTCATTCAGAAAGTGTCAACTGGGTCCCATCCACTACCATACATCATCTTTCATCCTTCCATGACCGCCACCCTGAATCATATTTCACAGATCGTTTTCACCATCATCACTAGCTCCGTTCCGTGTCACTGATGTGGGATTCATTAAGGCCCTCCTTTGACGGATCACTTCTTGTCGACATCAGCTCATTATCCAAGAAGTTGATCTAGGAACACCCCCTCAGTACTTTGAAGCTTGCATGCCTCAATGGCAAGTTTCTCACTTCCGGCGATAGGTACACATTAATGACCTTCGACCGGGAGACTTTGCGTGGTGTTCGACGTCAGATCCTATATTCACGCCACGTGAATTGTGCTGCAGTACCTTGAGGGTCATCATCATTATCGGTGATTCCTCTCGCGCTTGTTAACAGTTTACATTATTGACTGGTAATCAAGCGATGTCTTTCCATGTTCGACTTCAAGAAATTCTCACATGGATCGACTTGTACTAGAGTGAAGATCGGACAAGTTTGAAGACCCCGGATCTAGTTTCATCCATCCGGGCTGCGATATATATTCAGGAGATAAAAACATAGACATGTGCAGCAGATGAGCATCCTACTAAAAGGATGATAATTAAAAGCAGAGAATTATCCGTCTCTTATCAGACGATCGTCTGTTTATGTACGGCAAATGTATTTATAAAGCTGATCATGGGAAATGCCCGCATCAGCTAGATCATGAAAAGAAAATATGAAAAGATAATGTATTGTATTGTATTTTGTTACAGGTCACCTCCCAGCGATTGAATGAACTTCGGATCCTCCTAATAAAGCATTTCACCCGATAAACGACCTCATACTTTAGGGGGCAACTGTTATAGACATTTTTGTGCCTTACAGCATAGAGCATGAAATGTCAATAATCTAAGGGATCCAAAGTCCCTAAACATGTTGTTCTTACCCTTAGAGGAACAAGGTCATCAAACCACAGCACTGCAAATCAGTTCTCCACTGAAAAACACTCAAAAACAGGTCAGTTTTGGATCATTGCAGCTGCTCCACTAGGCATCTGCGCTGCATAGTAGGTACAACAAAGGCTACCTGCGTTGCATAGCAAGTAGAACAAAGGCTACCTGCGTTGGGCGTACTTGGACATGTGGAGGAATCTTTTTCTCAAAGTGCTAGTGCCCAGGAAGCTTCTAAAAAGACACTTGATGATAAGATTCGCCTAATGATGAGTTAAGAGCTTCTAAGACTCCAAGTGGAAGACAGAAACTCCGAGTGAAGAACTGAAGAACAACTGGAGTTGAAGAGGACAACAAGTCACACATCAAGCTGACTTATCTTCACTCCAAAACTCTATATAAGGATCTCATCCCATGGGATCTGAGAAGGCCGGAATTTTGTGCAAAGAATTGTTGTTGGTTTACAGTTGTGAGCATTGGGTGATTGCTTGAGGGAGGTGAAGAAGAGATTTCTCTCCGTCGGGAAGGTGATGCTGGATTGGACCTCTCATGGTTGTATCACCGCCTGAACCTTACTTCCATATATTAATAAAGCATTTGAGGTTCTTCTATTCGCATGTGTTTCAATGATGTATTGTCTTACTTGCATATTTGATTTATGTTAATCCTTGAATCAATTATGAATGCATGCCTCTTGTAGTTTCCTTTTCTTGTCTTATTTGCAGGATCTCGTGTAGTTGGGCCCGTGAAAAGACTTGGATCTGGGAGCAAGCGGCAAACGAAGGAGATTGGATCGACCATTTGCGCAAGACATCGGTAAGTGGATCTCTTCCTTCTATCTCTTGCATGTCATAAAGAAGAAACTTTAGATAGCTTTGCTTTCAGCTGTTGCTAAGGAACTGTCACCCTTAGAGTGGGTTAGGGTCATTCCGAGTTGGATACTTTCCCCCACAACAATGTTCTTGCACTGTAAGTTCATCCTTCGAACAAATCTAACCTAGTAAGTTTAATGATCCCTAGGAAGGAGAAGCTCATGTCCATCATGGTGACGAATCCAATGTCATTTAATGTTTTAACAAGTCTGACAACGGTGTAACTCGGTATCTTTTTCATCTTTAGAGAGTTTGAAAAAGAAACAAAAAATAAAACTCCACATGGTCCCTTTTCATACATTTGCGTCTGTCAAGCCCGAAAAAGTAGAAAATGATACTTGAGAGAACCGCTTGACCATTTCAATCAAGGAGTACCTTTTTCGTAAATAGTTTATCCCAACCCAAAAAATGGGTAAACGTATACTGGGTAAACGATGTTTCGCAGCCTTTAACGAGTTCAAAACAACAAGAGCTCAACAGTATTTTCATTTTTAAACAGTCGGAAAAGAGTTTAAAATCAAACCCCCCATTTTTATTCTCTTTTATGAGTCAAAAAGGGAAAAATACTCGACGATCTTTTCATTTGAGTTTTACAAGTCGAGAAAAGAACTTAAATGTGACTCGAGTACCATCATCAATAATCTGTCACCTGTCATTGCACAAAACGTAAATGCATTATCCAATTTCTGAGGAAAAATAGCTTAAAAATACTTTAAAAACCCTAATAGTCCATGAAAAATGAATAAAAGGAGGAAAAAGTAATTAATTTTTACCATTTTACCATTTTACCTTGTGTGAAGAACTTTTCACCCATTTGTGCCCTAGATTTTTAGGAGCAAGTTGCGGGAGATTCTGGAGGTCATTCAATGATCTGTCAGTTGTAGGTAAGAGTCGAGACCTTTAGCTTCATTTTCATGCTTGTTTTCCCTGTTTTTAACCGGTTTTTAGATTTCTTGAGGAGGATTTAGCAAAAAAAATCACCATCGATCGGCGCAATTTCTAGGCATGGAATCGCGCTGATCGGGGTTATTAACATAGTCAAATGCGTCGTCGGCACTACTGTTTTTAAAACAGTCAGGCCGACGCAGTGAACACAAAATTTTCAAGTTTTTGCTCAATTTCTCTGATTTGATCCAAATTTCTCTAGCCAAGAATGATTATTGACTTTATTTTATGGTTTTTTCTGGGAAAACATCACGAGAAATGGTTTATTGGAAGGAACGTGATCATGAGGACATTGGCACGCAAGCAATGGTAGACCCAAATTGCTTGAATTCCCTAAGGAACTGTGGGCTCCTCAAATTCTTCCTCACACCAGGTCTGCAAGCTCAACCTGAATTGCTACAGTATCTGATCAGTCTCTGGGATGTCAATCGGGAAGTTTTTATGATCCGGGACCAAGAACTGGAGTTGGAAACTTCCGACATTTATTTCATCACAAGACTATCCCAAATAGGGGAACCAGTGAATATGTATGGGTCCAGGCCTATTGGGGCAAGTGTGAACATGTTGCTCACAAAACACTTCCCGAAAGCACTAAAATCGAAGAGCGGCAAGATAAATATCATGAGTGTTCAGGATCTTGTGCTAAAAGTGTTGTTGTTGATTGTCAACAGAGTGGCTGGGTCTCAAGCATAGCATGAGTCCAACAAGTTGAAGTTCCAGTATGCTATCGACTGTATGGCGCCGACTATCTTCAACTGGGCAGAAGCCATGAAGGTAAACATGAAGCGCTAGTTATCAAAAGCCAAGGCGGGAAACCTGAAGTAGTTCTGCTACGGTTTCATTCTAGTGACCTTCTTTTTGGAGCAAGTCCCACTATTTCACTACCACCTTGCTGAGGTGGAACCATCATTACCATGAGACCGACGGATGGTCCATTGGAGTGCATTAATGCCTAGGATTACCGGGGGCCAGTAGATGTCATATAAGCCTGCCTTCTTCTCGTGGCTATGGCGACAGTTGATCGTAGTAGAGGATTGGCCCTATAGTGGTACCGACTTCTGCGGCGATCCAGATATGTCACTCCCAGAGGGAGAGGATTATGACGATGGAGGTAAAAACAAACAATTTTAATTTTGTGATTTTTTATTGTTTTTGAAATACATGCATTCATGACATTTCGATTTTGTAAATGCAGATGTAGGACCAGAGTGTCCTGCCAGGATGTCCCCAATTGCCAGGCATGTTGCTCGGCAGTTTTATATCGCTCATTATTATGAAGGAAGCGATAATGAAGAGGAGATCGTGTAGAACCTCAAGGGATTGACCCACGGTATCCCAGAGCATGCTAGGGTGGGTGACATCCCACGCCAGTATCAGAGGAACACAGTGGGGGTATCATACCGGATCTACCGACTGCTGACTCGTGTAGTGTGAGCAATTACGTGCTAACATGAGCACCATGCCAATTAGTTCATAGGTCTAGCATTCTACATTTTTTAGGCCTATGAGCCACGGATGTATTTGAATGCATATATCATTTTTTGGGGTTTTGATGTATGACAAACATTATTGACATATATATATATGCTATATTTCTTTGTTTACTATGGTACAAATGTTTTGTTTTTTATTTTTACATGTTTCACAAATGTCTATCCAACACATAATTAGCTAATGCATCTGTTAATGTATTCATTTGTCTAGGAATATGATGATATGTAATGTAATCAAAATTTCTCTCCAATACACAAATAAACAAATACATTCTCAATATCTTAGGGTTTCTGATGGAATATTCCTCGTTGAGTTGAAGAACAAGAATTTGTGAATTAAGGTTGAAAACCAATTCCCGAATGTCAAGAACAATAGATTCTGACAACAATTTGATAACTGCATTGTACTCAGTAATGTTATTAGTTGTTCGACCTAAAAAAATACCTTGAAGATAAATCAACTCACCATGGGGGTCATAAATGGCCCATGCCACGGATGATAGATTCTGGGTACTACGGCAAGCACCATCAGCGAAACCGATGTGAGGAGACACAGACATCTGCAAAGCAGGTAGAAACATAATAAGCAGGAAAGCTGCTTGCAAAACAACACACCAAACCACACTGCACAAAAATGAATAACACACTATTGTACAAAAGTAGCCATGCAATATGACCTAGGCATAGTACTTTTTGAGAGAGTCCATGCTCGGACTCGAGTAATCAATCAACACAGATGAAAACCGAAGTTTTACCATTGACATGACGAGTAAGCATCGACTCGGACAAATAATAGAGTAGAACTCATATAAGGTTGTGCCCCCATGCCCCCTGGGCAAGGGAGGGTTACGAGTCATAAGATGACAACCCCATTGCAATAATGGGCAATTAGTAAAAACTCGAGGAGGGAGAAAAAACCTGAATCTATGAAGAGATAAAGGTGCCCCTAGTTGAAAGATCTTGACAATGTCAAGAGGCAACAAGGAAGAGAACTGCTCAAAACACATAGACATGATCATCGAGATAGAACCAAGCCACGGGGATCAAGAATACGCATCGAGAGATGTTCTCAAAATAGAGAAATCAGAGGATACCGAAGGTGAAGCCAAAACAATCTCCACATAATTAATTTCGGCAGGGCTTAACGGCATAACCTTGCCCCATGTATCAACAAGATCTGGTGAGAGAATGACCCAAGGATTAGACTTGACCGAGATCACGTTGATAGAGGCAACATGAGGAGGTGGGAGCAGAAAAATACCCATCAAGGCAAGATCTTTAAGAGTCCTGCCCCCACACTCTCATAAGGAGCACCGGTGTGCTTTACATAAGGAACATTGCCATCCAAGGAGGAAGAGGCAAAGAAGGACAGTTGGTCGACTGTGACTATCTTCCCTTGATGGGGAAAACAAATCACACGGAAAAGGGAGGAGGCTACAGCATGCATGGAACATTTCCAACTCCGTCCGAGTAGAATATTATAGTTAATATTCGTGTCAATGATCTCTACTTTGACGCGTACTGTCTTTCCGTCCAAAGTGATGGCAAGGTTGGGAAGGACACCGAATGGTCATGAATCACGTTCGTCAAAAGCTTCCAAAGTGTTATGGGACTAGTTCAAAGTAGGAGAACCAATTGCCTTCCAACAAGCAACAGACATGATGCATGTAGAATCACCTTCATCGATGACGATCCTATGAATGGTTTTCTCATTTATGATCACCTGAATGAGAAAGGCAATCTGATGAATTAATCGCAAAACGTGGTTTTCCAGGTCAAAATAAATGAGATTAGATTCATTTGGATCAATACCCCCAATAGCCCACAGTAATGATTTCCACTGAGAAGGACCGCTTTGAAGGACCTCAAGAGCAGACATAGCTGATGGCGCTTGAGCCAACTCTTCAACAATGTTATAATGTTGAGCGGCTTGAGCATTTGGATTGTATGAGGATTTTCATAGCACACCTCGAGAAGGTAGTCGAATGGCGGAATCGGGATCAGATCGCTCTATATGGAGAGGACCAGAACTAGACGGGGTAGAAGAAGAAGGGGTACCTTCTTTCTCTTTCCCTGCTGACGGGGTAGGAGTTTGATAATCTTTTGACCTGGTAGCCAGTTAAATGGTGTATTCATCATGAACACTTGTGAACCTGAGGAAGTGGATCACTGAGGCTGGTCTACCATTTGGGTCTGCTGGGACGAAAAGGGCTCTTTTGGGATAGCTGGGGTCCCTTTGAGAAAATTACTAACTTCGGATCGTCTGGGACAATACTTAGTATAGTGATCCTCCTCACAGATGAGGCAGGGATATTTGGGCTTCCGTTAGGAAGCATCACCAATAGACAACTTAGGAAGGCCCTATTTCGGGGTATCGGCTTTACCTTTGCCTTTGCCTTTCTTCTTACCTTTAGAGGATTTGTCTGTTGCAGTAGAATAGACAGTGTGAACCTATGAGCTTTTACCAGGGCCCTTATGAATTACGAGAGGAATCATTGGAAGCAGTGTTGGATACCGACTTCTGTTTGGAAGAAGATTTTGTAGGGGTTTGAGTCACTGAACCAATTACTCCATCAACATGAGGTGTAGCCGGAGACTTAGATATCGTCAGATCAGATGATGGTCTGGGCGCATCGGGTAACATATCATATAACGTGCCAGATTATGAATAGACGAGGTCTAGATATTGGGCAAGCACGATGGCTTGTTCCTCAGTGACGCATCCACCCATAGCAATGTCCTCAGTAATTTTGTTAACGAATGATTTGGTGAACCACTTGGTCAACAACTGATCAGCAATTTCAAACTTAATCAAGCGACACCTATGTCTCCATTCATGGATGTGATCGGAGATGTGGGTTGCAGTGTCTTTCTTGAGTGACGTTAGCAGATGGGTGCCAGTTTCATAACGAACCGGCAACTGGAAATGTGTGAGAAAGGCCATGGCGAGAGTGTTAAAGTCATGATAGGTATTTTGAGGTAGCTCGATATACCACTTGGCTGTAGCACCTGTAAGAGTTCATTTAAAAAGCCTAAAACAAATGGAATCATCAATGTAGGAATTCGAGGAGCACCAGAGGTCATATGTCATCACGTGGGCTTGTGGATCCTCTTTCGCTTTTCCTTCAAACTTTGGAAAATCGCTCGGGATCTTGGATGGGACTGGAGGCCAATATGTCGAATGAAGAATCAGGTCATTCGTGAGCCTAGACACATCTGAAAATTCTAGTGTAGCCAAGAACAACAATTGGGTATTGAAAGGCATTTGAGGTTGATTAGCGGACCCGTCTGGCGGGACCCATCCCTGCTGGTAAGGATTTTGTCCCCATAGTGGAGGGTTTTGTCCATACAGCATTTGATTTTCCCCCCACTGTAGGTTACCTTTCTCGTAGGGAGGATTCTAACCTTGAAAGCCTTGAAATTGTCCAGCGATGGGCTGCTAAAAAGCAACACGTGGGTTAAAAGGTTGTTGACCCTGTTGGCCTTGGACATGTGGATTTTGCACCTGATGCCCATGAGCATAAGGGTTTTGAACCTGTTTCCCCTAAACAAAATGGTTTTGGACCTGCTACCCTTGGACGTAAGGATTTTTCACTTGTTGCCCTTGGACATAAGGATTTTGGACATGCTTCCCTTGGACAAAAGGATGTTGAACCTGTTGCCCTTGAACATAAGGATTTTGCGCCTGTTGCTGCAGGACTTGACCCTAACCTTGCCCTTGCAAACAGATCACAGATCAATACACCAGTATTGTTGACGTGGTTAAAACCCTCAAAGAGGGAAACAATCCATGACCTGAGCCAATGCGGCCACTTCAGGCAATTTCACCTTCTGATTCCATGGGTGAAAACAGGCGACGACGGACTACCGAAGATGTTCAAGGGGATAATTCCAAAGGAATACCCAGCTGATCGTACGGAATGTACGAACGTTTCAGTGATATCACAATAGGATCGAACAAAGGATTCGAAGGATAAACAACCAGTCCAAGCTGACCTTCAGAAGTCAGCGGACTCTTGGGAGTCTGGATAGGATTATGTGGAGATTCCGGGCCAATGTCAAAAAGTGACCCAGTATCTGAGGGAGGGGGAGGACGATATGACAAAGGTTGAATGCTCAGAACAATTCCAAGCTCGGCACCTTGGTCCTCAAGTGACTACGGCAATTCAGGAAAAGGCTCCTCAGACGATCTTTCATACAGAGGAGAGGAAGAGGAACGAAGTGAACCTAATGGTTCAGCGACGATGATTTTGTCTCAATTAACCAGAAAATAGAGATTGATTCCAAGGCTTTAAAATGTATTTAAAGGTATACTCACGATGTGGTCTAGAAAAAGACTAACAAGAATGTTATATGATCGTGGGCAACAATATTTTAAGACGCAAAAACAAACTGGTGCTCTTTCATGTTTTAAGAGTCGAGAAAGAAGCAAAGGTGACTCTATCACTTTCGATTTGAAACGAGCTCAAAAGGACAAGCGCTCGGATGCTCTTTTATATTTAGAGAGTCAAAAATATCAAAATGACTACTCAGGGTAGTCTAGGCAAAAAGGATTACCAGGTAACCGTGAACTGCAAAATACCTCCCAGCGAACCGAGAAGTACAGGCAGGCAATCTCCCCGAATGTTGTGTTTGGTGTATCACGTTTACAAGGTGGCAGACTCGGCTTCCTATGGATAAAGGATTGCAACCTAGTGGGGTCTCCCTTTATATATGTGACAGTATGGGGAGCACAAGTCCGTACTAGCATTGTCTAGTGCCGAAGCGAACGACAGCTGCTAGGTTTAAAGACGTCGGAACATGTCTCTAGCCTAGACCTTCTAAATGTGATCGTTAGGTTTCAAATGTGCCTTAGGTTAATTGAATACATTTTAAAGTTTATCTTGAAATTATGTCTTGGTTTTCAAGCCTTATCGATGTGACTCAAAAAACTCCTATATGCAGCTAAATGAGACAATACCCTTTCAATTCAATGAATTGTTTACACTAATGAGAGTAGAAAACAAAATTAATGCAACAAACAAGTAGTTAAAAGAAAATTGACCTTTTCACTACTTCACTTTTTGAAAACAAAATAATGAAAAACTCTTTCCAAATCCTATCTTTCTTATCAAACGCACTTTAAATAGTCCTTTCAATAATAAAGAGAATTCATTTCTTTTCCAATGCAAATGACGATGCAACTCTAGTCTTCAATGATGCTAGCTAATGTAGCATATTGATTAAGCAAACTAGAATTATGTATCTTTTCAATGAAATGATAAATTGAATCGTTCACAAACACTTCAATGAGAAATTTTCAACACAATCAACCCCAAGCAAATGCAAAGCACAAAAGAGAATTCCTTCCAATCTAATGATGCAAAGACTCAACCAAAAACAAGACAAGCAATGTGATCTATGCTAGAGAACAGACGCTTAATCAACAAAAGAAACTTTTCAAACTTGTTAAATGGAAATCAAAGCAACAAAAGGACTAAAAACGAAATCCAAGGAGCAACTTAACTATCAACTTGACTAGATGAGCACACCAACAAGTGAATGGATGATGACCTAGATTCCCTAGGGCTACAAACCATCCAAGGACTCAAGAAACCAAGTGAAGAAAAGGAAAACCAAACAAGCACATAAACCAAGCCAATGGAGCTTTCCAGTCAGGGAGAACATAGTCAAAACAAGCTAGACACACTTGTTATGATCTAGGGGAAACCCTGATCTTCACCTACAAGAATTGGCGCGACTGTCTAACTAACAACAAGCTCCAAAAGGGGGTCAGCGCGACTGTTTTTGAGAAACTCATGCTGATTGGAGCGACTATCACAAAAATAAACGCGCTGACTAAGGATTCAAGGAAAAAAATAAAAAAAAATCAAAAAATCAAAGGCTAAAACCAGACTTGCCACTATAAATTTCAGACTTAGAGCAGTAAACCGGGCAAAGTAGAG